>CAMGYJ010000007.1:23231756-23871514 GCA_946122785.1 Linum tenue | reverse complement strand
TGCTGCTGAAATTGCCCCTGTCTGGGCTGGTATGGAAGCCTCTGGAAACCGGGAGGTCCCTGGGGAGCTGGTGGTCTGGGATTTGGCCCAGCCCAAGAAAAGTTAGGATGCTGGCGCCACCCCTCGTTATAGGTGTTGCTGTAGGAGTCAAAGCGCCTGGCATTCCTGATAAAGTCCACCTGCTCCTGGGGAGTGGACGACTCCCTCATCGCCTGACAGTCCTCCACGGTGTGATGAGAGCTCTCACACCACTGGCAGTGCATCGCCTGCGGCTGTCCAGTACCTGCAATCAAACCAGAACGATCGATAGCTGAAACCAGCTTCGATACCACCTGCACCAAATCAGATGACTGGGTGCCCACAGCATGCACACCCCGTCCAGGTGCTCGTCTCGATCTCCTGGCAGTGCCCCAGTCGTACCCGTTATCCGCCATCTCCTCAAAGAGTTGATTCAGCTGTGGCGGGGTTTTTGTCAGCATGTTCCCGCCACAAACCGAATCAATCAGCTGCTTGTCCTCCGGGAAGAGGGCGTGATAGAAGGTGCCCACCTTGAATGCATCATTGAAACCATGATTGGGACACCTTAGAAAGAGGATGGTGTATCGCTCCCAAGCATCCCTAATGGTCTCATCCTCATCCTGAGAAAAATGTGTAATCTGCTTCTGGAGATCAGCTGTCTTGGATGAAGGATGGTAGCGGGTGAGGAACTTGTCTGCCAGGTTGGCGAACGTGGTGATGGAGCCTGGAGGTCGAGTGTCTAGCCACTCCTTGGCCTGTCCCTCCAAAGTGAATGGGAAGTACCGCAGCTGGATGGCATCTGCTGGTAGCCCATTGATCTTGATTCCATCGATGAGCTCGTGGAATCGCCTGAGATGTGATCGAGGGCACTCTCCCTCCTTACCACGGAACACCACTGAACCGCGCAGCATAGTGATTACTGAGGTGCTCACCTCAAAGTTGTTGGCTGGGACTTGAGGGTGTTGAATGGGTGACCTCATGTCCGCCCTAGCGGTCCAGTAGGATCCCATGGTCTGCTCCTCGGGGATCACAGCACGGTTCTGCGGATCACCCATCTCTCCTTCTCCTTCTTCTTCTCCTAACTGCAGCTGTGTTAGCGCCTCCTCCGCAGCCAGTCGCACCTTTAGAGCCCGCTTGAAGTTCCTGCAGGTTCGTTCAAGCTCCTGGTCAAGTGGTAGTAGATCTCCCGACTGGCTACGGGTCATACACTACCTGCACACAATCAGCAAAAGCAACCCGTGAAGGCACACAGGTGGAAGAGATAAAATGCAGTAAATAAAAGCTAGAATAACAAATTCTCACGTTTCCCCAATAATCTAGAAGGTTCCCCGGCAACGGCGCCAAAAACTTGACACGCCAAAACACAACACCAAACTGCGACCAAGTGTAATCGCAGTCCGGGAATGCAGTAACAGGCAAGTTTAATTATCAACCCGGGGTCTAGATCTACTGCTTACTCCGTGATTCTCTATTATCTAGCAAACTAGTTCGAGTGATTATTGTGAAAAGTAAAAGCAACAAGAAAGCAGTAAATTGTTCGGTTTTCTAAAGCAGGCAAGAGTCACTCGGGATTGAGTCCCCCTAGCCCCTTAGTTAGGTTCAATTGCAATTCCCTGGGTTGATGTACTGTTGATTAGACTGCGGAAGATCCGACAGTGGCTTGGAATCTCTTAAGCTGACCAAGCCCTCTCAGTCTAACTACCCGGCAGACGACTAGTCTTCACCGGGATAGAAAGCTGAGGCTATGAACACAGAACTCCACTACTGGCGCCAAGAACACCAGTACAAAGCAGTAAACTGGCTAACTCTCGTATAGCCAATCTCCTACTATCGAATGAAGAGGCTCTAACAACCTAATCAGATTCTATCTATCTCAGGTTGCAGCAGAAATTGAGAAAAGCTGATCAGACTCAAATCAATTCAATAAACATGCGTCATTCGATTAAAATCAAACAGTAATATCATCCCAAGTCATTACAATCAAATCCCTAACACAAGGAACTAGGGTTCTTCATATCCAAGTGAGAGAAGGGTTCTACTCCATAGAGAGAGAAGATAAAACAAGAATCGGATTAGTCATACTCATAACGATGAGGATAATCTGCTCCGGGACGATGATTTCCACTCCTATGACGATCTCCAGGCTCGATTGATGAAATCCAGCTCTAAGACAGCTTCTAGGATCTGTTCTTTGCACTTTCTCTCTCTAGGGCTCTGTTTTTGCTCTAAAAACACGATTCTCCCCCTTTTGGCTCGGATTAGGCTCTAAAACCAGATTTCCCGACTCGCACGGCCAGGGTGCACGGCCGTGCACATCACCCGCTTGGCCGTGCAACTCAAAACGCGGCGTATGGTTTAGTTTCGTAGGCTTCTCACACGGCCAGAGCGCACGGCCATGCAGGGTTCCCGTCCAGCCCGTGCTCGGCCTCGGCCAAAACCGCACGGCCAGAGTTGCACTTTGCACGGCCGTGTGGTTTCCATGGCTTGCCCGTGCGTGGCCTCGGCATAAAGCGCACGGCCTGCATTGTCATTCGCACGGCCGTGCGACTCCCTGGTCTGCCCGTGCAGCTCCCCAAAAACCTCGCCATTCGTCCGATCCTCGTCCAATCGACCCCAGACTCGCTCCCAAGCCTTCATTCACGTACTAGGACCTGAAATATCATAAACAAGCACAACCTAGCGTGAAATCGGCCTAAAACACGAGAATCAACACCTCAAACGGTGTAAGAACGAGGGTAAAAACATGTGTAAATGACGGTCTATCACCTAGCTCCGTCGTAGGATCAATGTTGAGTAACATCCTAGCTCGATCGAATTACTACCCTACCGTCAGGAGATGAACTCCCTCGTGACGGACTCGAAACGGTGAAGTGATGGATGAGTGGTGCTCTATTCAACCTAGGGCACCCCTATATCGTAGGAGCTCGATCCAATCGACTCCCTCGCGGATTATCCGGACGATATAGGGTGAGGAGTGACCCGAAGACGCCAAGAAAGGGGCTCTAATGGGATTGTCTCCCTCCTAGGTCAAAAGCTCAAAACATGAAAATGGAATCCAAGCTCATGCCATTCATGAAAACCATCCATAACTTTGATAATAACCTCAATCAAACATGGATTTGTCACATACAACAATACCTAATCAAAATCTAGACCTAGGGTTCTTAAACCCAAGAGAAGAGGGTGAGTTTCTAGAGAGAGAAGAGAGAGATTACAAACAAAGCACAAGATCTTCTTCTTCTTCTAGGCTTGATTCCTTGCTTCCTAGCTTGATCAATGCCTTCAATTAAGCTCCATGATCACTCAAGAAATCACTCTCTCTCTAGAACTAACCTTCAGTGTTTTGGGTCGAAACCCTAGAGAAAGAAACTAATTCCTCTACAAAAACCATCTCTCCCCTTTTCTTCCTTCTACTGCTCACTTTTCTACCCATATCGAAGGTTGTTCACGATCTGAGTTCATGGTCGTGAACTCAAAGCCTAGACCGTAATTTCAGCCAGAAATGCATCGTCTCACTATAGCACTTCATGGTCTGGAGCTGAAGTTCACAGTCGCATGACCCTGAACTGACAGGGCTCTAGTGAGACACGAAAACAGTCTGGATCCTTCGCACTTCACGGTCTTTGGACTTTTTCACTTTTTTGCGCTTTTCAACCTCCAATCAACCCGAAACTCGTCCTCGACCTTCTCACATGTGCTAGGACCTGAAATTGAACAAAATAAGCACAACCTAGCGTAAAATAGGCTGAGGGACAGTGTTCTACTAAACAAAACGGACAATAAATGAGGGGTGAATTGTGTACATTTGGACCCGAATCAAGGATTCGCAATTTCATTTTTGGGATCTTTGAGGACGCAATAAAAGATGCACCTCGTACATTTGGAGGCGGTCTGCAGACCAAAGAAAGAGGGTGGTCTGGGACTTCAGAAGGCTAATGAGCTTAACATAGTGTTTCTTACTAAACTAGCTTGGCTGTTTATTAAGAAACCAGATGATTTGTGGGTGCAGGTCCTCCGGGCGAAGTATTTCAAGGAGGTCCAGGGGAAAATGGTGTTGAAAGCGACTGCTAGACACTCTACAATTTGGAGAGCTATTCGAAAACCTTGGCTAGTGATGACCGAGGGGATGAGAATGAGCATCAAAGATGGCCGGTCCACTTCTTTTTGGCTCGATCGTTGGGTGGACAGTGGCGATAGACTTCTGGATCATGTCTTTGAGGGGAATATGTTGCCTGACTTCCATGCCTCGGCTGTAGTGTTCACAACTAATGAAGGTGAATGGGACATTAAGCAACTCAGACTATTTTTACCGAAGACCATAGTTTTGCAAGTACAGGGGATCCAACCACCAAAGGTCGACGTGGGAGAGGACGTGCCTACCTGGGGGCCAGAGGAGAATGGCCAGTTTTGGGTTTGATCAGCCTATGACCAAGTAACCAGCCATGAATAGTTGGCGCTTGAGTTTGATTGGCGAACGATATGGACGTGGAGAGGACCAGCTCGGGTACAACACTTTCTATGGCTTGCAACGAGGATAGACTCATGACGAACATAGAGAAAGGACGTCGCTACCTGACGAAACTAACAACATGAAACCAGTGTTCCTCCCACCCCGAGACGCTCTGGCATGAGTTGCGAGACTATCAGTTTCCAGGTTAACTTGGATGCAAGTGCTCCAACATTCTGAATACCAACTTTTTTTTGGATCCCATCTGCAAGATTGGCTCTCTCACTGCCCAAAGCACGAGCAGTTCAGCCTGTTGTTTGGCCTCGTTTGCTGGTCCCTGTGGAGGACCATAAATGACCGAGTTTTTTCAAACAAGGTCATTACAATTGAAGGCTTTCTTTAGCGCGCCCATGCTTGGTTAACTGTCGTGAGGACAGCATTGGACAAGGACAAGAAATTTAACAAGCTTGATCCGCCCATCAGAACAGAGGAGGAGATCTCCTAGAAGTCGCCTCCTCCCGAGTGGGTCACTCTCAACTCAGACGACTCAGTCTTACATGATACAGGTCTTGCTGCTGCAGAGGGCTTGATCAGAGATCATCTAGGACATTGCTTTGCAGCGTTCACCTTGAACCTCGGAGGTTTTTCGATTACCCTCCTAGAGTTGAGAGGCGTTGTTGAAAGGTTTCAACTGGCTTGGGACATGGGATATAGACGTGTCCGCATGGAGCTTGATTCGAGATGTGTTGTCAAACTTATCCAGGGTGAGGACAACCTCGACCATCAACATGCCGCGGTCATTGATCTGCTTCATCTCCTTCTTCAGAGAGACTGGGATGTTACAGTCTACCATGTGTATAGAGAGGGGAATAAGAATGCCCTCTAGTGGTCACAAGTTGTCTGTTGGTTTTCATTTTGTTCTTGTTACTGCTCCTTCTTTGAGGTTATGACTCTTGTATGATCCTCTAGAGATCTCTGAATCCCGGTTGGTTTTGAATGAAGGTTAGGATGCATTGTATCCATTTATAAAAAAAAAACATAAGTAACACTGTAACTGCTATATATATATACACATATGTGGTTCAAGCTAGCGTACGCCCGGGCGTACGTTAGACTACCGTACGCCCGTTTGAGTTTTATTATTTAGATCATGAATAAACCGGAGTTTTTGGCATGATACTATACCCTAACCACTAATGGATAAACCCCAGTCCCAAGTTTTCTAACCCAAATCATGAGATTCGTTTAATCTTAAAATGAAAATCAACAATAATTTCGACGAATCAGAACCGTTGATTTTCATTTCAAGATTAAATGAATATTATGCTTTGGGTTAGCGAATTGCGGACTGGGATTCACCCATTAGGGGTTATGGTATAGTATCATGCCCCAAACTCCGGTTAATTCATTGTCTAAATAGAAAAACTCAACGGGCGTACGGTAGGTTAGGGTACGCCCGGGCGTACGCTAGCCTTTGCCATATATATATATATATATATATATATATATATATATATATATATATATATATATATATATATATATATATATGGTAACTTCTACGGTGCCCAGGGCAACATCCGGGGTACGGGTATTTTGGCCGATCTTAACCATTCATTCGCAATCTCCACGGCTCACGTTTGTTGAACCTAACTGCACCACTAAATAACTAAACAAATTACAAAAAGCCTCCTTACGCGTTAAGATTGTTTTCATCCTATTCCAACTAACTGACCCGATTAAATTATATGGATTAAGAGTGCAAACCCAATTGGGTAGACCCACTGCCGCCCTAACCAATTTCCAGTCTCCCTAACTAATTACACGATCCCTCTCTCGTCTTGGAGGGACGCCCCTTCACAGTTCCAAGAGAAGCTCCTCATCCAATTTGAACTCCCCAACTTAATCCTCTTTTTGAATCCCAATTCCTTGCATCCACATTCGACGTAGTTTGAATTTCCCAATTTATTTTGTCTTGTTTGTTCTTCGCCATTTTATTTCACCTAACCTATCTCTTTCTAACACGATTACGGCGACCATGTCTATTATTGTGTTCATCAAACCTTTTATTTTGCTAACCCTAGGGTTCATGTCGCTAGTGCTTTGTCATATTGTCTTACCGTTATTGTCATTTTCTCAAAACTTCTATCACTCGGTGAAATTAAGGTTTCTTGATATGTAGTGTTCGTCTCGCCCAGAGGATTGAGGAAGGAGATGAAGAAGACAGAATTTGATTCGAATCAGATGGAGAGGTCTCCTTAATTTGTATTTATGTATTAACGATGCGTTTAGGACTAATTCTAGTTGGACTGGGTCTGATCATTGATTTTTGCAAGCTTTTAAATAACATTCAAAATTGGGCTTGTACATGATCCATGCAATATTCAAAAGTGAGCCTAGAACGTGTAAGCCCATTTCATTTCTCCTGCCATATCAATTCGTGCGCCAACCCTAGTTTAACTAGCATGACTTACCCTAGTTTAACCTACACGAGTTACCATCATCATTACATATCTTCCGTAATCTTCTAACTCTTGACATTCCAGACTCAACCGTCTCCATCACACTCACGTTTCCAGACTCAACGGGTTAGTCAAAGGCTTTGACATAAAAAAATCAGACATTGGTCGTGATAAGAACCAACTGATGATATGGCGTGACTATGTATGCTCTGGCGAGGGAAAGAGGCGCATGAAAAGCACAGAATGAAAGAGAGAAGCAAGAGGGGAGACCATATTTAACTGCAGAGCCAAGATGCGTGTTAAACACGACAAGGTCGATGGGAAGTGGTATGTGCACCAGTTTGATGATGTACACACACATGAAACGATCCCCGGAGAATATAGACACTACATGAAAGGGAAACATCGTATGAGTGATGCAGTCAAAGAAGCGATAAATTTTAGAAGAGCTGCAGGTATGAAAACTTCTCAAATTGTGAATCTGGCCGTATCAGAAGCATGAGGCTACGACAATTTGGGGTACTTGAGGAAGGGTGCATATAACTATGTGGACAAAGATAGGAAAGAACAAATTAGTGAAGGTGATGCGTGGGGACGATCAACAGCCCTAGCCTACCTACAAGCTAAATGTCGCGTGGACGATCATTTTGTTATTGAACTAAAGAAGGATGACGACGACCGGATTATTAACATCTTGTGGGCCGATAGTGTTTCTGTTGCTGATTATGCATGCTTTGGAGAATTATTGTCATTCGATGCTACTTACAAAAGGAACATTTACCATATGCCTCTCGTGATTTTTTCAGGTACTTTTCCTTCACACGTAGAATTATCCCAAGCATACTAAAATAACTCTAGCAGTTTGCATAATCTAACTTATTTTGTACTTTTTTAGGTGTCAACCACCATTCTCAAACTTGCGTATTTGCATGTGCTTTCTTGGCTAACGAGAGAGAGGACAATTATATTTGGGTGTTGGGAGCTTTGAAGAGAAGACTAGGTGGTGTAGATCCCAAGACAGTTATTACAGATGTGGATAAAGCAATGCGTAATGCAATTCATAAAGTATTTCCCGATGCAACACATCGTCTATGTTCCTGGCATATAGACAAGACTATAACCAGAAATGTGAAGAATCATCCTACTTTTTTGCCCCGATAGAAGCATTTTGTGTCCGCTAATTGGGAACCTTCAGAATTCGAAGAAAAGTTGGAATCAGTGGTTGAGGAATGCTCCCTTCAGCACAATAATTGGGTCTCCAATTTATTTGCGCAAAGACATGAATGGGGGTTTGCATATTTGCGTTTGAAGTTCTTCGCAGGCTTGAGTACAACATCAAGATGTGAAGGACTGAACTCTCAACTTGTCAATTATATCGAGAAGGATAAAAATCTCCTTGAGTTCTTTATTCACTTTTATTGTTGGACTAGGGATATGAGGGAGAATGAGCGTCATGCTGATTTTGAATCCATTCATCGAGAACGAACAATCACAAGCAATGTCTTAGTCTCACTTCAGAAGAGTGGAGCGGCGGTTTTCACAAAGAACGCATTCTTCTTATTCAGAGACGAGGTTGAAAAGTCGGCATGTTGCATAAGGGTGGAGTCAGAGCGATCGAAAATTGAGCGTGTGTACAAGGTCAAGGTGTCTGGCATGGATAAGGTTTTTCAAGTCACGTACACAGTTGAACCCTTTGCAATGGAGTGTAGTTGTAATCACTACGATTATATGGAAATACCATGTCGTCATATGATTTTTGTACTGAAAGAAGAGAGCATACTGGAACTTCCTGAAGGCCTAGTACGTCGAAGATGGTCAAAGAAGCCGAAGACACTAGAGTGCTTGGAGGAACCGGACATAATAGATGAATCACAACTTTTCGCATTGAGGTTTGCCATGACTATTAATTTTAATTATTTTTAATATTGGTTCAAAGCTAGGTGACCGTTAATTTTACTCACTTTGTATGAAATATTGTGTCAATCAGGTATGGTACTATTCAACAAAACAGCTTACAACAAATGTTAAAAGGGGCAGAATCTAGTGAGTGCTTCAAGATTGGTCGTGAGGGAATTCAATCATTATGTGAAAAACTGGACATGGTGGACACTGGCAACGTGGACATACCCGGCATTAATAGACCGAAGGCGAATGATATTTTGTCGGTGATGCCCCGAATGCTGGTGTTTCAGAAGAAGGTGGTTGTGGCGATGACACCAATGTTGATCCTCCCACCACTCAAAATCAGTCGGAAACAGTACCGAAGAGAAGGAAAAAGCATTGCAGTAAGTGCGGTTCTACCAATCATAATGCAAGAAAGTGTACTGGGTCTGGGCCATCCGATGATGAAAATGGCGATGATGTTGATTCTCACAACGATGACGACGATTACGAGCAACCTAGGGTAAGAATAAAATATAATTGTTCGTGTGTACATAATGCAGTTGCATCCAATATTTTTGTCCGACTAAAATCGTCGTTATCGATTTTGCAGAAGAGGCCTGTTACCAGAAGTAGCAACATAAGGACCAGAGTTTTGGACACTTGAGTTCTTCGGAATGCGTGTGTAAAAGGGCTGCAAGTATTTGATCAGTTTTCAAAACTTGAAGTGAAGATGGAAGTCCTTATCCTATTCGGATTAGGATTATGTGAAGACTGCCACTGTCAGCTTGAAGCGGCGTCGTTTGGTTTATAAGAAGACTGCTGCCTTCTGCAGTGTCATTTGATTTATGTGTCTCTTTGGTTTATAAGAAGACTGCTGGTTTATAAGAAGACTATTGTCTTCTGCGGTGTCGTTTTATTTATGTGTCTGTTTGGTGTATAAGAAGACTGTTGCCTTCTGCGGTGTCGTTTTATTTATGTGTCTGTTTGGTTTATAAGAAGACTGCTGCGTTTTGTGTTATCGGATCTTGCAATTAGATGTTTTTTTATTGAATTCTGAATAGTTCGGATGGATTTGATTTAATTCGATATGGAGGCTGCTCCCTAAATAAATCACGTGCAACATTTCAGTTGAATAATTTTAAGCACTCTTTTTTTTATTGAATTATTATATCGTATTTTTTACTTGTTTATAAATTTATTTAATATTGGCTACTAAAATTATGAAATGAAAATTTTCCTTTTTCAATTTCACTTTATTATTTTAGGCGTGAAATGACAAGAGCATGCGGCGACAGATGAGCAAAGTTCGAAATCCGAAAAAAATACTGTTGGCCCAATAATAAAAGACTTCTGAAAATGGAGGTAGTAATCAAGAAATAAACTACAATATTTTTGTTGAGTGAAAGATCCCTCGCCGATCTAATAAGATCTCAAACACTAAAAGTACAAATCTTGAAAAACAAAACAATGTACTTTCCCTCCCACTTTTATACTATACATATGACAACTTTCCCCTCTTGTATATATTTTCGGAGCAAAATCAACCTGTACACGTCAATATAGCACAAAAAAACCGTCATATGACGTAGGGTTCCACAACACCTATTATGGAATCGTAACAACATATGATGATTATTTTGGCAATATTCAGACGGCGACTTATTGTCATTGCTCCCCTCCCTGCCTCTAACAAAGACCTTGTATGGAGAGAAAAGAAGAAACAATAAAACGAAGGAGTTAGTTTAACAGTCATGATCTAACAAGGACATAATGAAAGGAATTGAGATCTAAAATAATACGCAGTCTCATCATTACCACTGCACCCGAAAATAAAGCATGGGACAGGAGGACGAAGAGGCGGATGGGGTTGATTTTCAGAGTTTCATATCGAGAAAATGGGAGAAAGGGGTCTTTTTCAGGGATTGAGAGGAGGAGGAACGAACAGCAGCAGGAGATGAGTGCCTCTCGGGTTTCGGAGCATGGTCTCTCCTTCTCTGATTAAAGAATTTATAAATGGACTCGTAAAATTACTTTGCCTTTCCAGCCCTTCCCATTTACTGAAAATCACACTCTCTACTGCTGCCTCGGCCTTGGTAACGCCAGCACTGGTTATGGGCAAATGCGACTTTTCGGAAACGGCGAAATCTGATTGGGTGACACGCCGCGGAAAGGATTGAAGGTCTTTCACCATCGGATTAAAGGAAAGGTTTAGGAATTGACGGCGGAGATGGGGATGTGCTTTTAGACTGGCTTTGTAGATTAACTAACTTTTTCATTTAGCAAAATTAATCTATTGATTTGGTATATGTTATTGTAACCCTAAACCAAACCCTAATACCCGAACCAATCAATACCATATACTCTACAACAATAACACCTTATACCCTAATCAATCAATACCATATATACTCTAAACCATCAACACCTTGCTACCTACCTCATACCCTAACCTTCAATACCTTATAGGCTTATGCTCTAAACCATAAACACCTTAGACCATCTCCATCCCATTGCTTATTTAGTGGAATCCTAGGTGGCCCACTTTTAAGCAATTGCAAGGATGTAGGGGTGTTTTCTTATTTAGCAAGATTGCTAAATAAGAAATTCATCTTGCAATGCCACCTAGGATATTTTTTTATTTTTCAATTACTTTTTCTTTCTTTGTTATGTGGTTAGAAATTGTATGAGCCCACTATTGGCAATTGCTTATTGGTTTTAGGAATGTAGGGGTTTGGAAATTATTGAATGAGATTTTTGCTTGATTGGTGATGTGGCGATAAGGGCCCATTTTAGAAATTGCTTATTGATTGCAAGGATATCCCCAACTTTTAGCAATTGCTAAAGATGAGGTGGAGCTTAGATGGCAAAACTTAGCAATGGTTAGGGATGGAGGAGTTCTTTCTAAACTAGCAAGATTGCTAAATTAGGAATTCTTCTAGCAATGCCACATAGATAACTATTTTCTTTTTCTATTTTATTGTTTATTAACTTTTCTTGCCCAACTAAAGTACATAGATACTTCAAAATTGAAATTCTAACTTTATTTTCAAAACATAAATTAAAAATTGATATTCGCTAAGTATCGAACCACAAACCTCTACTTTATTAACCACAAACCCCTACTTTCTTTTCAAAACATGAAATTTCGCTTTCTTATTAAGTGAAGGGTTAAAACGAATGGTAAATATATCATAGGGGATTGTTTCTGCTTCGTGGGGGAGTGAGAGAGTGGAAAATGGGGGAATTAATGAAGAGTTAAATTGGACGGATTGTCTTTAGCACGCCACTACAAAATCCTTCGGAGCAAAAACATGCAGGTTCAAATCAAAGAATAAATGAAGAAAGATGAACTTAAGAACTCTAACTAATTTTCATTCCATATGTAGCGAATCGCTAATGGCCGGGATCACCAACAAGGCAAAATCCTTAATAGGAACCTACCTTGCACACACCAAATCATTTTATCTCGTACCGATAAATGTGTCATGCTACAATAATTATGTCTAAGTTTTTTTAGTAATAAGGCATGATCAACATTTATCGAGAAAAAAGAAAACAACACCTACCCTCACCCTAACCAATCAATACCATATGCTCTAAACCATCAACACCTTATAACCTACCCATATACCATATACTCTATACCATCAACAACCTAATACCCTAAGCAGTCAGTACCCATTTCCTTTAACATCAACACCTTATACAACAATCGTATATCTATACGCTGATAAAATTTTATATTTTGAAAATACTTGCCCAACTAAAGTACATAGGTACTTCAAAAGTGAAATTATAATTTTCGTTTCAAAATATAAATTAAAAAAATATCTTCACTCAGTATCGAACCACAAGCCTCTAATTAGTCTACAAGAGGTTTGTTATGTACGAGTGCATTGCATAAAGAGGGGCAATCAGTGAGAGAGTGGAATAGAGCCAATTAATGAAGAGTTAAATTGGGTGGATTGTAGTTTACCTCGTACCGCTAAATGTGTAAAGAGACACGCTACCATTTACCAAATCCCAAAAAAAGATGGAACACATAATTATGTTTAAATTGCGTGAACTCAAGGTATGATCAGGATTTTAGAAGCAGATGAAAATAAAATATAAAATCAAGTAAAAAAAAGAACCAAAAACTGGGATAGACAATTATGAAAGGCCCAACCTAATGACAATCCAGAACTCAGTATCTATTATCAACAAACTAGGTGTCATGGATCATGTACAAGCCCACTTTTGAATGTTATTTAAAAGCCTGCAAAAATCAATAATCAGACCCAGTCCAACTAAAATTAGTCCTAAACGCACCGTTAATACATAAACACAAATTAAGGAGACCTCTCCATCTGATTCGAATCAAATTCTGTCTTCTTCATCTCCTTCCTCAATCCTTTGGGCGAGACGAACACTACATATCAGGAAACCTTAATTTCACCGAGAGATAGAATTTATTTTGCAAATGATAATAACGCTAAGACAAGATGACAAAGCACTAGCGACATGAACCCTAGGGTTAGCAAACATCTCTCAAAGGTTCTTTTGCAAATGAAAAGTTTGATGAACATAATAATAGACATGGTCACTGTAATCATGTTAGAAAGAGATATGTGAGTAAATTCCACCAGGAAATAAAATGGCGAAGAACAAAACGTCGATTTGTGGATAAAAGGATTTGGGGTTCAAAATGATGATTATGTGAGGATTTCATATTGGATGGGGATCTTTTCTTCGAATGTGGACACATAGATTTGGGGTATGAAACATGATGATGTTGGGGATTTGAGATTTGATAGGGAGCTAAATCGAATGTGGATCAAATAATAAAAGGATTTGGGTTTCAAAACGATGATTTTGTTGGAGATTTCAGATTTGATAGGCAGCTTATGATCGAACTTCGAACTAAGAAGGGACCCTCCAAGACGAATGAGGGATCGTAGAAGGGAGACTGGAAATTGGTTAGGGCGGCGGTGGGTCGTATCCATAGGGTTTAACCTCTTAATCGATATAATTAAACCGGGTACAGTTATGTTGAAGTCCAATGAAAAAAGCCTTAACGCTTCGTGATTCTTTTTGTAATTTTCCTTGCCCCCGGCCTTCCGTACCCCGGATTTTGCCCTGGGCACCCTAGAACTGCCCATATATATCTCTAAAAACCAATATTGTCATAACCAAACCGTAGCATGACCCGATAATGTGAACGGCTCGCACTTTATTAGTCTAACCGGTGTTGGGCCGTTACAAAACAGTTAAAAAACTGGTACCTTATAAACAATATATATTATCATTCATATGTAAAAGACACATAAGGTAGTAATGTAATAATTTAATGACTAAAATGAAATTTACTTTGCAGGTACCAGTTAGTAAATTTACATTATATATATTAACTAAAATAACCACACCCCTACCCCCACTAACCCTAGCGCCGCTCACCCCTCTTTCTATTTGAATTCCTCCATAATCCTAATCTCCAATTGACTTCCACCCCTCTCTCTGTTTGTCTCTCTATTTCTATTTCTATTCCTCCTCAATCCCTCTCTCCGATCGGCCTCCATCCCTCTCTTTGTTTGTCAAACTACGGAGAGAATCAAGCATGCCGACGATTTGTGTACAAACACAACAGAATGAGACAGGCGCCAAACGACATGACCGATAGTGAGACAGAAGGATTTGATGCACGAGGGTTTGGCAAGCATGCGGTGAGAGAGAAGTCAAGGATGGGTTGCTGATCGGAGCTTCCCTTCGTGTTCATGGGGTTCGCCGGCAGCGGGTGCATCGTTGAGAGATCCCACTCGACGCAATTGAACCCTAAAATCTTTTTGTCAAATTTTTTTAATTTCAGATGGTCAAAAACCAAAAAACCGGTCGGGCAGTTTGAACAGCTTGAATGGTTAACCATTTCAGCCATTCAAAAACCTTCATTCCTGACCGCTATTGCTATTGGAGACTTCCAACCCAGACTGGTGTCGGGGTGCCGATTTTACCGATAAAGCCGACCGGCTCGGGTCGGCTTTAACAGCACTACTAAAAACTATTAGAATTGACTCTATATAACAAAATGTTTCATAGACAATTAGATGTGCTTCCATAGATGCTTTAATTTGTTAAAAGGACTAATATACTTTATAGGAGCAAATATTTTAATTGTCTCTAAAACTATTAATTTATATTTATCCCATAAATAATTTAAGAAAATATTAAGATATAGAGACAATTAGCAATATATACCGAAACAGATAATATATATGCATCCAAAGATTAGATATACAGACTAAAGCAATAATTGTCTCTAATTATTTGCTATTAAAGTCTAATTTTCTTGTAGTGATATATCGCGTGTGTGATTTGTCTATTTACTTCTTTGATTAAGCTCGATTTATTAACATAGTATCAAAGCTGGATTTGCTTCTTTGAAACTATAATGAACATCAAGTCACACTCAATGCAGTAGTGATTGGTGCCTCTATTTTTCTAATTTGCTTACGGTTAACCGCATCGATTTCTCTCCCTTCTGTCCAGTCTCGAACTCGAGTGAACTGAAGATGGTTCAGGAGCTAAGGCCTAAGTAATGATCACGTGTGTCTCTAACAATCAACAAGGACTTTTCCTACTCTGCAATCCAATTTTTCACTGTTTATCCCTTTCGCCTTGATTGAGCTGGCTGATTTTGTCGTGTAATGGATTGGTGATATAGATGAATGGGAAGCCAAGAAGGTACACTTTTCCTTGTTCCAAAATTTCGCTTGAGAATTGTGATGTTAGGAATAGGAAGTGTGGCTATCAAGACAGGCTGGAAATGAGGGAGAATTCAATCAAACAAACAAAGCAAGCAAGCAGCCGTACAGCACCACCCATTTCTGTAGCCCGGATGCATGAGCTATCCCTATCTCTCTCCCCGAGCGCCTATCAGTTATCAGATCGCAAAAACATAGGTGGGCAAGAAAGAAAGAAAGAAGGGTAGCAAAGGAGAGAAATGAAAATGAGATTTGTCGATAAGCAGAGTTTTCCTTTCGTACGTATAACATCGAAACTGATGTGTCAAATTGTCAATGGGCTGGGCCCTGCCTTATCATCATCCCATTCCCTCAAGTTACGTTACCGTGGCAGTACGACTCATCATCATCATTTCTAATCGGCAGGCAAGGCAACCCATGATTTGGATTTTCAAAGCCATGTATTGTTCTCAAACTTCCTTTTCGGCCATTGCGTACTAGTATTGTGGTATATGATTCACGATTGAACCTCTCGGGATCAACTGGTTCTTGACATGATATTAGAGCCTTCTGTGACCGAGAAGTCTTGTGTTCGATTCCCGGTGACCCCCATTTGTTAAGCACATGGTATTTTTGTCTTCAGACTTGTGCAAACTTCAAGACAACTCGAGTTATTGGGATCAACTGGTTCTTGACACTATGCGTGGTATAAGGGGTATTTCGGAGATGGTACTAGCTAGAGATGAGGGGATGATGTATAAGAAGATGGAATCTGTCGGATCTTCTAAGTATAGTCTGGGTGAAACTGAATATATTTTGGGGGAATTAATGAATATCTTGTTATGAAACAAATAGGTTTATACACGTATAACCATTTCAAAGCATTACTAAACATGTTCTTGTTACCAGTACGCTTTTTTAATCAATTCTTATAGTTGTCTTTCCAACGAAAATACATATAATTAACGTTGTTTTCTTGGCAAACTAAAAACACTATAGTTAATATGGTTCATGTGTTTGGACTCATCTATGGGTCTTTTGGATGCATCATTTTGCTTATGTAATATTTGGAATCAAAATGTTGCATTATTTTGGTATGTGGTAATTGAGTCTAATTGTCTTGTTTGGATAGAACATTCACATATTGTGGTATTTCACACTTAAAGAGGTGAGGAGTGAGCTAATTGAAATGTTTATGAGATGAGTACTAGAATTAATAGAGAGAGGAAGTAGAGAAGGTGATAGCTCAGACTAGTGACGAGAATCCAAATGAGGGCAATAGGAAAGGTAAAGAAGTGGTGATTTCTGATGTTGACCCACAGCTGACGGCCTTATTCTCTAGTCCATCACTGCTAGATGGAGTGCGGATTGCTCCGCAGAATCTGTAGGCTTCTTTCCAGGAGGTGGCAGGCTCTGCATTGCCTAAGCTACCTTCAGAGGATGAGTTCCAAAGAGTGGTTAATGGAGCTAAACCTACAGTCTGGTCTCAAGGTAATTCTACAAGCTCCATACAGGTTTCCGATTCATCGTTCAGTGTGCTGAGTAAGCTTAGGGATAAAGAAACAGGTAAAATGCCAGAAGTTCCACGGAAAAGAAGGTGAAGAAAGATCCTAAGAAGGGTGGAGGGAAACCTCCTACCTCCAAATGATAATCTTGTTCTGGAATGTGAGGGGGTTTAATAAAACCCCCAAGCAAAGGGACTTCTTGCAAGTTCTGCGTAGAAATAAGGTAGATGTAGTTGCAGTATTGGAAACAAGAATAAAAGCAGCTAAGGCAGAGGAGGCTATGGCTGAAGTTTTTGATGGGTGGGAGAAGTGTCTTAACTGTGTGGACTCAAAGCTAGGACGTGTATGGCTGTTTTGGGACCCGACGATTAAAATTAAGATAATCAAGCCTGAAACTTTTTTTGTTCATTGTGTGGTAGAAGATATCAATAAGGATTGTTGTTTCTTGACTACTGTCTATGCTTCTAATGATGAGGCTGAAAGGAAGAGTACTTATACAGAGATTGCAAAACTTAAGGTTGTGGGAAGGCCCTGGATAGTTGGGGGGGATTTCAATACTGTACGCTCCCCAGTGGAAACATCAAATCAGAGATCTTTGACGCCTATCATGGAAGAATTCAGTAAGTGGATTGGGGATATGGAGTTGCTAGATTATCAAACTACAAGGCCTCAATATACATGGACTAACAGACAGGCTAATAATCCTATAGCCAAGAAGTTGGACAGAGCACTGGTGAACTTGGATTGGGTTGAGAAGTTTCAGAATTGTGCAATGGAGGTTTTCCCAACGAATTTCTCAGACCACTGTGGGGTGCAGGTTAGCACAACACCTCCAGTAAAGTCATTGCCCAAACCATTCAAATACTTTGAATTTGGGGCTGAGCATCCAAGGTTTATGGATATTGTAGAGGAGTCCTGGCGGACTGAAATTCAGGGATCACCATTACAAATTGTACAGGGCAAACTCCGAGAGGTGAAAAAAGCTTTGAAGAAATTTAACAAAGAGGTTTATGGGGATCTACAGGATCAAGTCAAGGCAGCAGAAAATGAGCTGCAGCATGCACAAATAAAGGCTTTCTCGGATCCCACAGCAGAGCAGTTTGAGGTGGTCTCACAAACTCAGGCTCAATACAATCAGATACTATTAGCATATGAAAGTTTTTGCTAGCAGAAATCAAGGGTTTCTTGGTTATCTGTTAGAGATAAGAGCTCTAATTTTTTCCATCAAGCTGTGAAGATCCATAACTCTAAGAGAGCTATCAGGAAGTTGGTCACGCAAGCAGGGGAGGAGGTTGTTCAATCTGATCAAATTATAGAAGAAGTCATTGGATTTTACAAACGGCTACTAGGGGAGGCAAACTCAGATATTCAACCTAGTGAGGAAGAGGTGGTGAAGCTGGTCAGTAAGCAAATTCCTTCCTCGGATTGTGAAGCCCTTATCCAGGATATCACAGTAGAGGAGGTGCGCAGTTCGGTATTCAGTATGAACTCCCAAAAGGCTCCAGACCCGGATGGGTTTTCTGCTGGCTTCTATAAGAGAACTTGGTCTATTATTGGAGAAGATGTCACCAGAGGGATCCTTTTTCTTCTTCCAAATAGGTACGCTCCCTAGTGGTGTAAACTCTACAGCAGTTTCCCTTCTTCCAAAAGTCTCGGGAGCTGATACTCTGAAGAATTTTCGACCTATTTCATGCGTCAATCTTCTTTACAAAATAATTGCAAAAATTCTAGCTAAGAGGATTAGAGAAGTGATGCCTCTTGTTATTAGTAATACACAGTCAGCTTTTGTCAAAGGGCGTAGCATCATAGATAACATACTGTTAGCTCAGGAACTAGTTAGTGGCTATAACAGAAGTGCGCTTTCTTCTTGCTGTGCAATCAAGATAGACATTATGAAAGCCTTTGACTCTGT
This sequence comes from Linum tenue, assembly GCA_946122785.1. Taxonomy (NCBI): domain Eukaryota; kingdom Viridiplantae; phylum Streptophyta; class Magnoliopsida; order Malpighiales; family Linaceae; genus Linum; species Linum tenue. The sequence continues at coordinate 23,852,570 of CAMGYJ010000007.1, read as the reverse complement.
CAACTGGCAATACATGTTTCTAATGATGAAGGCCATGGGCTTTCCAGCAAGATTCTTGGGTTGGATCAGAAGTTGTGTGCAAACTGCTTATTACAGTATCAATGTTAATGGCAGCTTGTGCGGATTCTTTAGAGCCAGGAAAGGTGTACGTCAAGGTGATCCCTTGTCGCCGTACCTCTTCACGATTGCAATGGAAGGCTTGGCTGTCATGTTATTATCTTCAAGGCGGGATGGGGTAATCCCCTATCATCCTCAGTGTCGAAGGCTGGCTCTAAATCATATGTGCTTTGCAGATGATATCCTTGTCTTTACAACGGGTTCTGCTCAGGCGATTCTACAAGTGAAGGAGGTTTTGCGGTAGTTCTATCGGATTTTGGGGCTAAAGAGTAATCCGGCCAAATGTGAGGTATATTTTGGTGGAGATTTTGTTCACTGGAAGAGCAATGCTCTGATGCTATCTGGATTTCAGGAGGGAGCTTTGTCAGTTCGTTATCTAGGGCTGCCTTTGATGACTGGTAAACTCTCGAGCAAGGAAGTTGACATCTTAGTGGAAAAAGTTACAAAGCGTATCAAATCTTGGAGAGTGCAGAAACTTACATACGCTGGGAGACTGCAATTGATCACCTCTGTACTCCTTGGGGTTGTCCAGTACTGGATGCAGCTCTTTGTTTTTCCAAAACAAGTTCTCAAGCGCATCCAACGGATCTGCTCCAACTTTTTGTGGCATGGAGCAGACAAAGGTAGGGCTAAAGTGGCTTGGGATGAAATTGCCCTGCCAAAACAGGATGGTGGCCTGGGGGTAAAAGACTTGCTTGCATGGAATCAAGCGTGCACGATACGTATGCTTTGGTTACTTCTAATGAAATCTGGAGCACTTTGGGTAGCATGGATGTGTGAATATAAGTGTAAGCAAGGTGACTTATGGTCTCTGAGAGTACAGTATAGTAGTTCCTGGGCATGGCGGAGGATACTGAAGCTGAGAGTTGTTATATGACCTTGGATTCGCATACAGAATGAGGCTATTTTATGGGATTCACAAGAGATGCAGGTGTATTCAGTAAGAAGAGTCTGGGAGACGTTGAGAAGGAAAGCCCCCAAAGTTCGCTGGCACAAACTCGTGTGGAGTGGTATCTGTCCTCCTCGATATAGTTTAATAACATGGATTGTCATAAAGAATGCTATTGTAACTAGGGACAAGTTGTTGAAGTGGGCAAAATCAGCGACGACTCTTGTCTGTTTTGTGGGAATGATACTGAGAATAGGGATCATCTGTTTCTGCAGTGTTCTTATTCAACCCAACTGGCTAATCTGATGCATTGCCAGCTGCTGAGGCATACAAATTGGGAAGCGATGATGCAGATGCTGATCACTCTTATCTGCAGCAACACACAGACAGGGAAATGGCATGCCTTGATATGGTGTGTCCTGATTACCTTTATTTGGAAGGAAAGATGTGGATTGGTTCATGGATCACCATTGCGGTCGCCGGATAAAGTAGCAGAGGTATTGAAGAGTGATCTTTTGTTTCTAACATGTGGAAACAGAGCAGTCTGGGATGGGCTTACAAGGCTTGGATACCTATAGATTTTTTATTCTTACACTGTTTGTAGGTGGATAGAGGAAAAGAGTAGATAGTGAGCTTGTTTGACTGACTGTCTTTGAGATCGTGGGATCTCGCTTCATTGTATCGGTTTCTACTTGCAATAAAAGTCACTGATTCAATGGGGGGAAAATGTTTATGAGAGGAGAAGGTATTTCAATTGGCTCATTATGCATAATTTCTATTATGAGTGCTTCAAAATATTACAACCCACTTTTGTTTGTCAAACAAGTTACTTCAACCAAAATAACTCATCTATATGTTGCATCCAAATGACCATGAATTTGATCACTTTTGCACTACATTCTATTAAGAACATGCTTGCTAGCTCATTTTGAAAACATCTATTCTCCAAATCTAGTGAGATCCTAAAATTGGAATATGCAATTTTTATGGGACAATCCAACTATCAAATCAACGAGAACTTTGGGGCTAGTAGCAGTTATTAAAGTCATAGATGGAGATTTTTTTTCTTTTTATGTTAGTTTTTGTTTTAGTTTTCAAATTGTTGATAAGTTATTACCATCAATTATAAAATTGCATCGGAGTGTGAGCAGTATAAGTAGTATTAAGTTATATTACGAGTATTGTTATGTAATTTGATAGAGTTCTATTGCTTAATCCTTATCAAAGTCGTAGAACATAGGTAATTTCTATATAAGTGTTAAGGTTATTATAGAAGTCTGTCATTGTACTCTATAAAAACCCTACGTGATTTTAGTAATAAGATACAATAGTTTTCATCAAACTCTGATTTACCAACAAAATTATCCTTTATATATATATATGTATTCACCAAATTTCACTAATATAAGGGATTTTATTTTACTTTTTAGATAAGGGTGATATAGGTTTACTTTTTTAGTTAGGTATACTTAAAGTATTTGAACTTGACACCTTGAGGTTCAAGTCTAATAGTATTAGGGGTTTTAAGAAACAACCTAAGACAAAATTTATGTAACCTTGACCCAAAATAAATAATACCTTACTAATAGCGCATCCGATTTCAACACAATTTGGCATGATTTAGAATGCTCAATTACAATCTCCCTCTGGCTATCAACTGAATGTAGACGCAATTACGTGAGTATATATGCAAACTTATATGATTACCCTATTAGCTGGTGATTTTAGCAGCCGGCCGTTCGATCGATCGACTGAGACTCAGAATGAGACGTCCAACATGCACTTTTGTTTGTTTATTACCACTTGGTTCATTCATTTCAGCAATTTTGGACTCATCCTCTAATGATGATTCCGTGCTTAAAAAACAATTGAAAACAGCTAGCCGTGTTGTTTGAAATTTGTGGGACGAGCACCTAACTATAATATTGAGATCCCCACAAATAAATTAAAAAGCACCATTTTTCCATTTAGATTGCGATTTAATTGACGGCTGTTATATAGCTTACCCCTCTTATCACATGTGTTCGCACAATATCTACGTGCTCAAGCAACTTGCGCGCCGCTCCAAAACCGGCAAAGCTGAGCCCGCTGCTGCAGCTGCTCATTGGATCCCGTCAGTTTCAGTGAGCTGTCACCTTGTGCTGTCGTAATTTGTCACCTACCGCTGTTTTCTTTGCTCAACGGTTCAAGTTTTCTCCAGGGGTTTCGCAATTGGAATCCGTGGTAGGTTATGGAAAATCACAATCTTATTAGCCTGATCATAAATATTTTCCCAACCAGGACATAAATAAATGAGATATGCCCCCATTCGACTAGGTGGCTAGGGGAGGCGTCGATGGAGAGATTAGGAGACGCTCATTTGGGAATACCCGGGAAATGATCGACGAGAAACGAGATGGCAGATGAGGCTATAATGTTGATCTTTGTGATATTGACGACATTAGGTGCCAACACTTGATTGATATCGAAGACTCAAGTGTTTTCATAATCTCAACGGCTAGGCGCACATTATAATGACAATTTTTATAAATAATTTTTCAGTGTGTGCGCATCTAAATAACTATTGTAATTTTGTTGGGTGTGATAATCACCTTGTACACGTCCAAAATTGAAGCAGGAGGGGAACGATTGATTTTGTAGCAAGGTTGTCAATCCGCGGGTCAACCCACTTAGGCCCTGTCCCAGTGAGAAAAACGGGCCGCACGCACCCACCGGGTCAACCACTACAAGGTACCGGGTTGGAAGTCAAATTGTGTCATTTTTTTCTTTGGTTTGCGAAATGCACCTATTTTCCGATCTTTCTTTTCGCCTAACTCAATCTTTGGAATCCTAAGTTGAACATTTGAATGTTGATGTTATATAAGTGTGTGTGAATTTTCACTATATGTTGGATCTAAGTACGACATGTTATTTTGGTGGAATATTATATGTTATAACTCATATGTAGATGAGATTATATATAATTTATCAGGAGAAATACAATATAATGACTCTTTCCATATTTCCGGGCTAAATCAGACTAAATCGAGTGACCCATTAACCCTTGACCCATTAGCTCAACCGGGTTCGAGTCAGCCTACGTGTTGACAACTTGTAGAAATGCACTAAAGATCGATGAAGTGTGTTGATTGAAGGAAGAAATTTGATTGCAGTGCCTTCAAACCGACAATTAATACTAATACCACTATTAAGCGAGTTGATTTAATTTTGGACGTCAACTCCAGTACTGGTGGCTGGTGGGCCGGCGGACGGTGGCCGTCAATCCAAATGCCATAGTGCGTGGTATAGAATATAGATGATGGATGAATGGTAGACGCCATCAGATTATCACAATCTGCTGTCTGTCTGGTTAATTAACTGGCTAGGACCATTGGCATCATTGAGCCTTGGATATTGACCGCCTCATTAATAGGCATGGCCCATGCGGTTCTGCTAGTTTCCGATACATGGCCAAGAAAACAAAAATTAATTGCAGTGGGGGGACAAACTAACTTTCTTAGAACAAGAAATGAAATCAGCGCCCTAAGTTATTATATTAATTGACAAATTGAGAATGAGATATCCCAACAAGCTATTCAAAAGCTAACATTAGTAACATATGAGTTATAAAAAAAAACAAGAAGCTAATTCATGAGTTTGGCACAGTTTCACGTCTACTCACTATGATATGTTTTTTTGTCTAACTGAATGTAGGAGTGAGACACGGATTGTGGTTGCGTGTGAATAGTTGATCGTAGATGTGGTTCTTACTTCTTACATAGGAGTTGGGATTGAATTTAGAGAGAGAAAGTTCGAGGTTTAGCGAGAGGAATACAATCCAACTACCCCTCTACCCACCGGAGTAAATGCTCTATTTACAGCCTCATGACCGATGATGTGTGTTCTAAGTTCTAACTAAGGTCATTCTTCGGATGTGATCATGTGTCAGTGCGGATGCTTCTCTAGGCCACCTTACGCCTTAGGCTCGTTTTCTCCACACAATGAACCACTCTTCATGGCACGTTGGCACGCGTGGGTGGTGGCGTTGAGCGCGTACCTACTCCATATTCCCAACAATATGCAATTAAACAAGACATATGGTGTTATTGATGATTGGGGTCTTGATGATTCAAGGTAATCTACAATAGAATTTACCCTATTGATAGAGGGAACAGATTAGGTAACCTTTTGGTGAGTAACCATGAGTAACTCGTCCACATCAGCATGACATTAGCATCCCTCTCTCTCCTTGAAAGCCTTTAATTTTCCCCTCCTTAATCTTTGACGGACGATTTCTCACTTGTTTTAAGTCGATTTTTTTTTTTGCATAGTTAGATCAGATTAATTATCATCTTCAAAATGATATCCACTTTGATATATTTTTCGAACAAAAAAATTGAGCCATTTTTTACCAGTCTATACCATATGGTAGTGACTGGTATTGAAATAAGAGCATACCTATGGTTTGAGAAGCGTACCATGGTGGTATGAACAAACCAAGACTGTAGGATGGTTGAATACATGATAGTTGAAGTATATTAACTGTCATTTACGACTTTTAACATTGTGTACCACAAGATACCACCCCGTACCAGGGTGGTATTGTATGGTATTGTGTGGTATTTTTTTGTCCTGTAATTTGTTCACCAAGAAATTTGTAGATCCAATAGATCATGATGAACTCGTTCCTTCTGTGCAAAACGTTTTAAAAAACGAATGAAAACGAAGAAGATACCATATGATATGCAGTTGGTACCGAGAGGCAAGAATTTTTTTTTTCTAAAAAAATATTGAAAATGTATCTCATTTTGTAGAGCACAGCGAACACGTTCCATATGTGCAAAAAAAAAATCCGATTTAAAACGAAGAAGATATGAGCCGATTAAGAAAGTTAGGAAAAATAAAAATAGTATTTAATTATTCATCCTTATATCTGAATTTTCTAAATGAATGGTCAAGATTTAGTTATTTAGGGTGCATAACCACCCTATCTTGAGCCATTGATAGATATGAATTAGTTAGACTTGTCCTTACAAAAAACAATTAAATAAAGTTTCAAAGAGAAAAGCGATATGACTGTTAATGAACTGGGCTATAGGTTGAATTTTGAAGATTGAAGAGGTTGCCCGAAGCAATGGTCTTTCCTCAACTCAGAAAGCTGCTTTTTCTTCCCGCCCGCAAGTTGCTCATAACGATGGGTTTGATTAAGTCTATACACAAGTGCGTTCATTTTCGCGATTTGTAGACTTCGTTTTTCTAGACGCCATCTAATTAATACAGAATTATTTTCTCCGTACTTGTTCGTACTTCACAGTTCATTTTGTATTCTACGCTATTTTTTCTCAAGATCGATCAACAATCAATGATAACTCAATTAGGAGGAGAAAAGGCTTTGTATAGGAATCGTATATTCGGGAGCGTAGATACGAGATTCTTCTGTACAGGCCCATGACGAAGGCCACGTGATGGTATTGCTTCGCAAACGGACGCGTCGACGTTAAGTCCTTACAACAATCTCCAACGGAGAACCGTACGTGTCAATTTCCATCCTTTTTCCCCCAAAAGCTCCATCTCGGTCCTCATATTTCTTCCCCATTCTCTCTCCCCGCCCCACTTGTTCACTTTTCTCATTTTCAATCATTAAAATATTGAAAAACGAATAATAGGAGGAGGAGGAGTCTCTCTATTTCGGGCTCCTCTTTCCCGGCAATTGCCTGCCCCCGCCCACTTGACATTATAAAACGAACAATCGGCAATCGCAAAATTACTTACTTGCTCGGGAGGAGGAAGAAAGAAGGACAACAAATATTTGTTTTTACCAAAAGGAGGAGCAATTTGCACAAAATACAATACTGTTCTTAGTGGGATTCTAGAAATTTGAGACAAAATTAAAGCTACGAGTTCAGCTGCATTAGCATTACTGTGGACTTTCCGAGGAGGTTTCCAAAAAAAAATAATTGAATTAATAAAAAGGTATATATATAAATTGATTCGACTTTCCGTATAGTCAATAAGAAGCCGATTCTTTAGCATTATTATTCCACATCAAAAGCTTAAAAAAAATTAATTCGTTTTGTCGAAATAATAAGTTATTTTTATCCTAACTGGTCATTAATTTCAAATGGGTCACACTTTAACAAACACAACCCGGTAATATGTTTTTCTTAACAAATTTATATCAGTACTCGTGGTTACTAACCACATTACGAATCCATCGCATGTGTTGTAAAGAGATTTTTTTCATCGGACGATAAAGAGAGAATTTTTCACCGACTCACTAGCAAGTGGTACTAATATAAGAAGTGCATTCACCAGAAGTACACAACTATGATCGATGCTACAATCTTATTTTATACGAAATAATATACTTATAATAATAGTACACAAATCCAATTCAAACTATATAGAATGATAATGACCCAAATAATAATGATGCAAGATGATGGACCGACAATAATAACCTTATACGTACAACTCGCCTGTTATCAAAACAACATGTTATGTACATTACAATTCATATTTTGCCTCAGCTTCAGCCCTTAATTCCCGCATATCCAGTAGGGGTGAGCATTGGGTGGTTGAACCCACAAATCCACCCAAAACCATCCACAAATGTGTGAGAGCTCAATTGATTGCAATCTGACAATCTTTATTGAAACGAAAGACTTTAGGTTTTATACATGTGTTTCAGCCACCAATCTTGCCCTCCACGACTCTAAACAACTAACAAGATCCTTCCCACGATCAACTACCAAGCTAAATACTCGCAGAGGTTACTAACAACTTTACAAGCCCAGACTTGACATAAACATAAATAATTGGACTGAAACAAACAATGACCAAACACTACCGTTTTTTATTCTGACTGACTCCTTTGAAGTAGACTCTCTGGTGCCACAACACAATCCTTCTCGGTAGAGGATTCGGATTCCTTAAGCTTTCCACTAACAGTTTTAGTTATGCACCAACAAAATGACCCACCCATTATGTTGTGGGTGGTTCATATGGGTGGTGTGAGTTCTAAAATAGGTGATCGACAAATGTTTGGGTGAGTGCAGGTGGATTAAATTTTGGAATATATGTTATAAACCCACTGAATCCACCCCAACCGCACACCATCCGCAATCACCCAACTCAACCCAACCCAACTCACCCACAAGTACATATTTGGTGGCGCGTGAGTCATTTTCTTCTTCATCCACCATGGAATGAGTGGGTCCAAATCAACCCAAATCCGAATAAATCCACTAATTGCTCACCCATCCAGAAACTTTTATAATGTGAGACTTAGTAAATACCGAAATTGACTAATCAAGCCAAATTGATGGGTAAAAGACAAATTTACAAACTTGTAGACAAAATTATGTAACATATGGGTCAATATAAGGGAAGAAGCAAGAAATAATAATCGACAACATAATACATGACTTCGTTGGTTAAAGTTCAAAATATAAGGACTCCATTTATCAAACCAATATAGTAGGTGTGCTGAAAATACATAACCAATATCGGGCTGAAAATACATAAGTATAACAAATATTATACACACGCTTTACGTTATTTTAATTCTTTTCTGTTTAGAAAAGGAAAATGTTGAAACAAATTCCAACAATGTGAAAAAAATGGCCGGAAACGAGACAACACGTTCCCCGTCCACCGTAACTCGCTTACCACACTGCTTCGGCCCTCGCCTTTCTAATTCTATATAAGAACACTCTGCCACACCGTCACGCTTCTCAACTCGCCCTCACAGCTTCCTTTTCCGCCCCCTCCAAAAATTCCCTCCGCTCAAAATCTTTCTCCCCCAAATTCTTTTTCTTCTTCTTCTTCTTCTTCCAATTCGAATTCCTTCCGTCCGTAAACACTCCCCCGCAATGGGGCTAACGGACTACGCCACCACCCTAACCACCTCCGCCGCCGCACTCTCCTCCTACAAATGGCTCGGCCTCGTCACCGCCGTCTGGGTCCAAGCCATCTCCGGCAACAACTACACCTTCGCCAACTACTCCCACGCCCTCAAATCCCTAATGAACCTCACTCAGCTCCAGCTCAACAACCTCTCCGTCGCTAAAGACGTCGGCAAGGCATTCGGCCTCCTCGCCGGCCTCGCCTCCGACCGATTCTCCACTCCCGTCCTCCTCCTCATCGGCTCAATCGAAGGCCTCATCGGCTACGGCGTCCAGTGGCTCGTCGTCAGCGGCCGGATCAGTCCTTTGCCTTACTGGCAGATGTGCGTCTTCCTCTGCCTCGGCGGCAACAGCACCACCTGGATGAACACCTCGGTGCTCGTGACCTGCATCCGCAACTTCCGCCGCAACCGCGGGCCGGTCTCCGGGATCTTGAAAGGATTCGTCGGGTTGTCCACCGCAATCTTCACAGATCTCTGTTCCGCCTTCTTCTCCGACGATCCGGCGACTTTCCTCCTCATGCTGGCCTTAGTCCCCTTCTTCGTCTGCCTCGCCGCCGTCTTCTTCCTCCGCGAGATCCCGCCGGCCACTACTATGGCGGAGGAGAAGGAAGAGGGGAAATACTTCTCCGCATTCAATGTCGTCGCTGTGGTAGTCGCGTTCCTCCTACTGGCCTACGATTTCACCCCCAATCCGACCCGAGGACTCTCCCTAGGGTTCGGAATCACTCTCCTCGTCCTCCTCGCGTCGCCGCTCGCCGTACCGGTCCACAAATTGGTCAACGGATTGAGAATCGCCGCCGCCGAAGCCGACATTGAGCGGGTGCAGGGCGCAATTGACGAACCGCTTTTGCAGGAATCGACGGCGGATGAGAAGGCGGTTGAGGTGGTGGAGAAAGATGGAGAGGAGGTAACGAGGAAGCCGGTGATCGGAGAGGAGCATACGATTGGGGAGGCGCTAAGGACGGCGGATTTCTGGATTCTGTTCGTTTCGTTTCTGTGTGGAGTGGGGACGGGTTTGGCGGTGATGAACAACACCGGGCAAATCGGGCTGGCCCTTGGATACGTCGACGTTTCGATCTTTGTATCGTTGACGAGTATTTTCGGGTTCTTCGGAAGGATTATATCCGGGTCGGTGTCAGAGTACTTTGTCAAGTGAGTTCTCCTCTTCCCTACACTCTGCTCTTTCCTTTCGTCACTAATTATTATGATTACTGATAATTGCTTGCTTAATTATCTGCGCGCCGTCTTAATTCGCGCTCTTAAGTCTTTAAGTACCACGTGCATGTGAGTAATGGCGTTAATGATGGGATTTTGGTGAATATAATGTAGTAGTTCTTTTTAGGGTAGTGGGTCGGTACTCGGTAGCCATGGGTAGGGCAGGGTATCAGTTCTGGCCTCTAGGCTTCTGACCACTAGTAAAATTCAACTCTTCCTTCGAATATAATATTTTCAAACCAATTGATTCAAGTTTCTTTAATTAGGAACGAATGATTTGACCGAACTGAATTCAGGATTGAGTTGAATTGAATTTTCTTTTCTGAATCAGTTTCGATCCTCCAAAAATGTGTGATTCATCATTATAGGGGAATGACATTTTCTTCTTAAAAGCTTCCTCAAGTATCAGAAATATAATTGTCTCGAGTAGATCGTGCAATGTTATGATTTATGTCATGTACTGTGTATTATTCTTGGAATAATTACCTTTTTGTAAACGGTGACATGAGTTGGTACATTCTACTGTTTCGATGGCTTTGGTGGGTGCAATTCAACTTTTTGGGCATGCTTTTCGCTGCTAGTTTCCTTTGCCCAGAAGCTGAAAAAGTTAGGAAAAGCAAACGTAGGAAAAGAATCAACATGGAAAATGCCTTGTGAGAATGTGAATGGAACTTTTGGACCAACTAATCTTAGCATCAAAAAGATCTTGCAACGTTATTTTGTTTTTGTGTGGGTATTTTCCATTTTTTCAATTCCACCCACTTTTTTAATGTTATATTGGCGTAGCTAAGCTAGATGTTACATTTGGTGCCCCTTTTATTTACCCCAATTGCAGCCCCCGTCGTTTTCAAAAATTCATTATTTTTATCTCCCAGAATCTTCGTTGATTTGTTTAGTTAAATAATATGCTAAGTTTAACAGTAAATACAAGCTTATTATTTACCTTGGAAAGTATCGCCTGGGATCAATTCTTATTGACTAAAATAATACTCAATTAGTATCCACCATGACGCACTAGATATTTGGGTGCTGATATTTCCTAGAATTTCTCTCATAAATATCATCAACATAAACAGCCCCTTGCCAATCGACCTGCAGTGGACTCTTCTTTTGTGAACTGAAATTGCTTCACCCGCATTCCCATCTTGAACTGTAGCCGAACTGTTGGCTGGTTGCTATCAGACCAATATTATTACCAGAACGTACCTAGGCCCAATCGTGTCCCTTGGGGCATCCGATGGGGTACAAGATTTGTTTTGCTTTCGAGATGGGTTGGCTATGCTGAATTGCTGATGGGAAGACTAGTATTTGGTATGAGCGGAACTCATTCTTGACCTTTGGATACGTCCAATGATGAACCTGCAGGATGCATCCAACAGCCCTAGTGAGTTTAACTCCTCGGACCATCGAGAGACTAACAAACGCTGCCCCCATTTCTTTCTACTACTATCCACCCATCAGTTTCTGATAAAGGAAAATGTTCACATAGTAATGGCGGGTAGCTATCCCTCGCTTTCAATATGCTTCAAAAGAATTAGACTTGTGTGATCTTTCCGTATCCTCCCCTGTTTCGTGGTGGGGGCTGCTGCATCGTTATTCATTGCTTTAACACCCATTAATGACTATAGAAGAAAGGGACTGACTTTAGTGTAGAGATGAATGGCTGTCTTTTGTTTTGAAAGTTGATGTCCATTGTCCAGTCAGTAGAAAGGAGGGACGGAAGGGACTGCAAAAATATCTGCTCGAACTCTGTTCCTTCAGAGGCTTGATGCTGTTATCATTACCCTAACCGTGAATCCTTGGTTCTAGTTGGGTCAGAATAACTTGTTAGCACAGTTGGCCCGTCTAGCTCAGTCGGTAGAGCGCAAGGCTCTTAACCTTGTGGTCGTGGGTTCGAGCCCCACGGTGGGCGGAGAAGCTATTTTTTCTTTTGGTCCCCCAGCCCCTTCCCTAACCGCGGTACGGCAAGGGTCAGTCATGAATTCTCTTCATCCATGGTCCATAGGAATAGGCCCCTTATTTTTTGGCATTCATGTGTGCTTCTTTCTGTTCACTTCGTTTTCCATGTGACATGTTTTCTTGACGGGGACTAGTAGCTACCAGTACCAGCCTGATTGACACTGATGTAAATTCATTCACATCCCCTCAAAACTTTATTTCCTTATCTCACCTTATCGATCTACTACCAATCTCAGGAAATCTGGAACCCCAAGACCACTCTGGAATGCAGCATCCCAAATCCTGATGGCAGTGGGATACATCCTCCTAGCCGCGGCCCTACCAGGCTCGCTCTACGTGGGCTCCATCGTCGTCGGGATCTGCTACGGAGTCCGCCTGGCTGTCTCGGTCCCGACCGCATCGGAGCTCTTCGGCCTGAAATACTACGGCCTGATCTACAACATCCTGATCCTCAACTTGCCACTGGGCTCCTTCCTCTTCTCCGGCTTGCTTGCCGGGCTCCTCTACGATGCCGAGGCCACCCCTACTCCCGGCGGCGGCAACACCTGCGTCGGAGCTCACTGTTACAGGATGGTCTTCATCGTCATGGCTATAGCTTGCATTGTCGGGTTCGCTCTTGACGTCCTCTTGGCAGTGAGGACCAAACCGGTTTACGCCAAGATTTATGCGAGCAGGAAGTCGAAGAAATCTGGAGGCAACAGCCAATGACGTTGATGTACTGTTGGCTATGTTGATTGAATTAGGGGGATTTTTTTTAGTGTGCTTGTCGTGTCTGTGATTTTCAATTTCCTCTGTAGCGAAGGCAAAATTTTTGGTGGCCCGGTGATTGCTCTGTTTTAGGTCTATGTAGGGTCTACATAAGTGTAGTTAATTGTAATTCTCCTTCCCTAGTCTTGTAAGAAGTGAAATTTTGTCTCGCTGCTGGTGGCTTAAGTGTAACTGTAACTATATAATCTATCCCAAGGCAATGAATGGAGTTATCTGCCCCAACTGTACTTCCGATGGTCATTAATGAACCATTTACTTGATAGATACGGTATGATTCTATTCTCGAAAGTTTTTTTTTTTTTCAAATGACAGATCTGCGGACTTCTGATATTGCTACCAACTCTTTCAATTTATATCTAGATATAAAGACAGAGATAGTAATATCTTGCTTTGGCCATAAACAAAAGAAAGGATCCGGATATTAGCAATGACAACAATGGTGAAAGAGGAGGATGGGGCAGTAGAGAGAGTCAGCGGCGGCGCTGGAAAGAGAGTCGACGACGGCGACAACAATGGAGAGAGGGAAGAACAGTGATTTGTAATGTAAGTGTTGTCGGTTTGTATTGTTAGTATTTTTGTACATAATGTCAGTGTGATTTGTATGTTTTGTAAAAATGACAAATATGTTGACAAAAATAACAAAGCTTAAAAACATTACAAAAGAACTCGACAAACATTACAAAATAACAAAGCTTACAAACATTACAAAACAACTCGACCAACATTACAAAACATACTAACACTACAAAATAACACTACTTACAAATACAAATCAGTAAACTTGTATTACAAATCAATGAATAGTAAGTGTACAAATCATAACATAAAGTATACAAACTAGACAAACAAACATTACAAATTACAATATATACAAAATAGTCATATAAACATTACAAACACAACATACTAAAATAACAAAGTAGAATGATAAACGATACAAACCGAATTGGTATAAACAATACAAACTGAACTTATAAACATTACAATATAGGTTGACAATCATCACGAATTCAACACTGTTGCCGGAAAATCATCCACCACCGTCTCTGGTCGCCGAAAAACTGCTCCACCGTCGCCGCAAAAGTTGACAAGAACTCTCTCTCTCAGGCGGGGAGGGCGGAGGCCACACCTTTTTTTTGTTTTATAATTTAGTTGCTAAATAAATAAATTAATTAAGTAATTACCACTTTACCCTTCATTAAACTAGATAAATCTGAACCATTGGATTTTAATGAGCTTGAATGGCTAGGATTAGTTTATTCATGTGACTAATGGACCTCTTAGACACATGATCTTAGCCCATGATTGACTTAAACAGCCTGTTTGGATACAATTCCATAAGAAATGGAAATGGATTTCCATTCCCAATTCTAACTTTTATGGAATTCCATTTCCAATATTTGTGTTTGGCATAATTCCAACAACTATGGAAATGAATTGTATTCTTTAACAATCATTAATGATTTAGTAGATTTTTTTATCTTGGGAAATGAAATATGGATGAGAGAGAAAGAGAGAAATAAGATAGTGGAATTATAAAATAATAATAAATATGAATGGGTCCCACTAATTCCATCTCCATAAACCCAATTCCTATCACTTTTGATAGGAATTCTAATTTCCAATATTTTAGTCAAATGGAATTCATTTCCCAACCTTCTTACCATTCCAAACATGAAATAATGAAATAGAATATTCCTGAGTTTTCTGTCCATCCAAACAGGCTGAAAAGGCTAGGTGGGTGCAATGCGATGCGAGCAGCATGATTTGAGTTTACTTTGTTCATCGTTTTAGATTCCGGGGCAGCATATTGAATTTCAGGCCCATGCCAACTAGAAGTCCAATTTCATGAAAGCCCATGAGAACATATAAAATTTTGCTGGGCTTGGTCTAATCCCGACTTTCGTGACTTGCACGCAAGGAATTGATGAGAAGGCTGAGGAGGAAGGTCTGATAACTAATAGCCTGTCGTACTTTTCAGTTTCACCTACTACCATAAATTGAGATAGTTGGAGTAACAGATATGGTTTCCCAGTTTGGTAATCCAGTCCACATGCGGACTGCGAAGGGAAAAAGAGAATGATTCTGCTCTGCGCATGGAAAGGAAATGGTCCTCTCTGCTCTGGTTGTTTTTTGCTTGTGCCCTAAACGCATGCAAGCTATAGCACTAAAGGGCACTGTGGCGTAAGGTTGAAGGTCACTCTCCCCCACTTGGTTTGTTTTGAGGTCATTGCTTCTCCATATTCCATCCATGCCTATTCAAAAGTCTCTTTCATCACTTTCCCATTTTATAGAAAGTTCAATACAATTTAGAAGGAGAAAAAGTGTGAAGACGGAAGAACCGCTAAATTTATATCTTGGGGGATTGTACATATTTGATTATGGCCGATCAAATGTATAAATATTATGCAAGTGTAATTTGAAGATGCAAATTTTTATTCATCCAAAAAGTTATACGAAATGATACAACTTATTAGTGATACAATATATAATGATACAACTTATTAGTAATTCAATTGAATATGAGTTCCCGCCCCCTTCTTTTTCATGTCACTCATTTAACGATCAATTATGAGAGCTGACTGTCACATAAGATTAAATTAACGGAGTTGGACGGTCAGTAACCAAACCTAAAATATTAAACTAATCCTAGTGACTATGAATGGAATAAAATATTTTGAGCATATATCATAGTAGTAATTATAGCTTATAGTATTTATGATCTCATGATTACTAGTTCAATCTTCAGACTTCCACTCTTCTCAACTTACTAGAGGAGCTGCTCAAGGATCACCTGGTCTTTCTGCTGCATGTGGGGTCATCCGACATTATAACGGAGACTAGGCTGGAGGTTCTACAACAACCTTGGGATTGGTCACTGGCACGACTCTGGAAGTCAAACTTTGGGAATGACATCATGCGTTAGAACTCGCCCAAAACAAGAACATCCAATTTCTCATGGCGGAGTCAGACTCGAAGCTTATAGTTGATTTGATCATGAAGAGAACAAACTTGGTTCACCCTCACGCTTCGATCCTAGGGGCGGTTCATCGACAGTTGACTCGCAATTGGGAAGTTCGTCTCTCTCTCATGTACCGTGATGAGAATAGAGTTGCATACTAACTCTCGAAACACAGTTTCGTCTATCTCGTTAGGTCGTATAAATTGATGAATTCCCCAACGGAGTTAAGTCAGATCATTATGGAGAACAGTACAGGAGTGGGTTACTCGAGAATGGTCAACCACAAACCAGTTAGTAGCTAACTAGGATTCTTCCTGGCTGTCTCGTTTAGTTTTTTCGCTTGACACCTTTTTGGCCCTTTTCCTTCCACAAGTCGCTAAGTCTCGGTTGATTGTATCTAAGCTCCTGGGCTTTGGCCTCCATTCAATAAATAAAAAACTTACTAGATGGCCTTCTATTTCCCACTACACAAGTATTACCTTCCCAATGTGATAATTAATTAGAATGAGATTACATTACATTAATGACGATTATCTTTTCCCATATCTTCCACAATTACGAATTCCGAAGAAAAATTTATTACGATTTTTTAGACTTAAGAACATACTTGATCTTTAGTATTAATAATTTTGTCACTTCCCAATCCAAAATTTCTTACTTGACAAATGACCATTAAAGGGCAGCAGCTGTTGCTTTCCTATGGAATTTTTGTCACTAAAAAGATAAACCGACTGAAGGAGGTTAAAACAAAAAAAGACCCGCTTCAGTTGCTGCCATTGGGCAACCAATACAGCAATACTCCTGGGGAAGAATAAAAAAGAACCCCAACGGACCAATTTCAGACCCAAACGAGATGGTAGATTTTGGCTCTCTTAACACTTGTTTCGTACTCATTCGCCTCAAACACATCAAACCAGCTTCAATAGACTGTCCGACACAAGAACCGACAACTGACGATATCAACAATTCCTCCGCCCACAATTTTAATAATCCCCACCCAAAAATGGCTTTTTTTTTATACTAATAAGTAATAACCCACCGAGAATTCCCAAGAAGTTGCTAAACTCGTCAGGAACCTAAAAACTCATTCGTTTGGCTGGATCTGTTTTCTGCTTCTTAGTGAGGACTGAGGAGAGGAGACTGCAGTTGGGTCGGGTCGGGTCGGGTTGTTGGAGGTTCACAAGAACCATCTCACCTCTCTCTCTCCCTCCCTCCCTCTTGTCTTTTGGTCACGCACTGACTTGGGGTATATAGACATCATGTGACTCCCAGACTCGGCTCCTACACCGCCATACCGTACTGTTGATCCCGTGAATCCTCTAACCAATTACAAAATCAGTAGGAAAAATATCAAATCTTTCCATTGTGGGATTGTTCAGAATGCAAGTCTCTGTCATGGGTTCTTCCTACTACTCTGTTTCCATCCTGTTCTTTCTCCTCTGTTCCACCTCTGCCGCTACCTATGGTAACTTCCTCTGCCATCTCTTCTCCCTTCCCATTTCCGGGTTAACTTGCTGCCGTTTCGTTTTCCTCAACATGGAATCCCTCGTACCATGTTGATGTTTTTCATTCTTCTGGGGTTTCAGATGGGCCGTTGTACGATCATACAGCTTACACTGAGGTAAACGCGTATAATCCTCCACACTGTTGAATTTGGAGCTGGGTTCTTATTGTTTCTTCATCTTGGTTTGGTGCGTAAGTTTGGAGAAAGTAAGCTTCTTTTTCTTTTCAGTGCCAGGCGACTCCGGAGAAGGCCCTATACGGCGGAGGAATTCTGGCCAACCAGCGTTCGGTTCATTGGAAGGATCGTGACGATTCCGGCGTCGGAGATGCCACGCCGGCTTTCATTTTGAGCAATCTCACACAAGGCACATATTACTCTTTCTCAGGTTGGTTCATGTTCAAAATCCCGATCCCTATTGACTAGACGGTACCAACTACCAAGATAGAAAATTTAGCTCTAGTTATTCTGTATGGCAGCATTAGTTCAATTCATCCAGTTGGAGCTGTAACTAGAGTTTAATCTTCAAGCAATAAGTGTGATTGGGAACCTCTATTGTTTTTTCTTGGTTGGTGACATTTACTTTCTCCTTGAGAGTACAAAGATTATGAACTTGTCATTGTGGTTGAAGAAGTAGAAAAGCAATTACTAAACAATAACAGTATGGGTGAAGGTGAAAGCTGCATATCCAACAACTGTAACTGCAAGCCTAAAGACAGACACCACGACATACTACTGCGTCGGAAGTGTCTCCGCCCACAGGAATTGCTGGTCGTTTCTCAAAGGCGGGTTCATTCTCGAGGAGCCGTCAATTTCCTCCATTCTGTACCTCCAGGTACGTAACTCCGAATTCATCTACCAAATTCTGTGAAAACTCCAAAGTTAAACGTGTTCAGAAGACAAGCAGTGCTAGGATGAATCACCTTTCAAATCATGGGTTCATATTTGACAGAGCCCAGCTCGCAAGAGCGTTGGTGTTTCAGTGGCGAGAGCTTCTTTGCAGCCGTTTAGTCCAGAGCAATGGACGGCAAGCCAGCAGAACGTCATAGACACTGTAAATTACTGGTAACACTTTCCTTTTACAGTTCCCAGGCAAATTCCTAACCTTAGAGCCAGACACTGATCGTGCTAGCCACTCTTTCCTTTCCTTTTCTACAGCAAAGGAAGCGAGCCGTGACGATTCACGTCTCGGATAGCCAGGGCAACAGGCTGCAAGGAGCTTCGGTCAAAATTCAGCAACTCTCCAAAGAGTTCCCTTTCGGTTCCGCCATCTCCAAGACCATCATCGGAAACCAGCCTTATCAGGTGAGTATATACAGACCTTAGAGAAATAGTCTCTAAAGAGTGATCTAAGCTCAAGTTTCATGGCACAGTAGCAGAGTATGAGACTGTGATTTCAATTACAGAAATGGTACCTGGAGAGGTTCAACGCGGTGGTGTTCGAGAACGAGCTGAAATGGTATGCGACGGAGCCACAGCAGGGCCAAGTGAACTACACTGTCCCGGACAAGATGATGGAATTCGTGAGAGCCAACGGGCTAATCGCCAGAGGCCACAATATCTTTTGGGAAGACCCCAAGTACACTCCGGCGTGGGTCAAGTCCCTCTCCGGCGCGGGCCTCCACGCCGCCGTCGAGTCCCGGATCCGGAGCCTGATGGACAAGTACAGGGAAGAATTCGTGAACTGGGACGTCAGCAACGAGATGCTCCACTTCGACTTCTACGAGAACAAGCTCGGCCGCGGCGCAACTCTGCATTTCTTCCGAACCGCCCACGAGGCCGACCCGCTGGCCACACTGTTCATGAACGACTTCAACGTCGTCGAGTCCTGCGTCGACTTGAATTCCACCGTTGACGAGTACATCGCCAGGATGAGGGAGCTGCAGCGCGGCGGGGCGACGATGGACGGGATCGGGCTGGAGAGCCACTTCTCCAAGCCCAACCCGCCGCTGACCAGAGCGATCCTCGACAAACTGGCTACCTTGAAGCTACCGATTTGGCTCACCGAAGTCGATGTTTCGAACAAATTCGATCACTCAACTCAGGTTTTTGATTGATTTGGATAACCCATCTGCTTGATTCGGCCGATTTGGGATGCATTGGCTGACTTTTTTTTATTGCAGGCAAGGTATTTGGAGAAAGTCCTGAGAGAAGGGTTTTCTCATCCGGCGGTGGATGGGATAATGATGTGGACTGCGCTGGACTCCAACGGCTGCTACCAAATGTGCCTGACGGACGGCAATCTGAACAACTTGCCGGCGGGGGATGTGGTGGACAAGTTGTTGAAAGAATGGTACACCGGCGTGCAGACTGGGAGCTCCGATCAGCAAGGGTCCTTTAGCTTTTATGGGTTTCTGGGGGAGTACAGTGTGAAAGTCGAGTATAGTGGAAGAACTGTGAATTCGACTTTGTCCCTTAGCAAAGGGGATGAAACTAAACAATTAAGCATTCGAGTATAGTTCACTAATTTAGTAATTTACGAGGTTTTCTTCAGAGTAATGACGTTTTGCTAGGTGCTTGTGTGGTTAATTATTGTATTGAGTACAGGCATAGTATTTTCTAGATTTGTCACTACTAAATTCGGCAAATCCTCCAATACATATATGGAGGTTCTGGCTTAGCACCTATTTAATTGAGTATTTCCTGGCCTCCCCGCAAAGCAGGGAAGGACTGCCAAGTCTTTTTCCATTTCAATGATCGGTGATTAAGCTATTTTGGGCTGTGGGCAATATCACTTGGACCTTTTTTGCCGTAGCCCACTGTGCAATAGTTAATTGATTGGCCAATTTAATCTTCTTCTTCATGATATTATTAATCCCCCTTCCATAAAAAAATAAAATTCTCATACTCCCCCCATTGGCTAGCGTTCTATTTATATATGATAGCCATATTAATGACTTCTGTTTGTTATGAAATAACAAGGAAGAGGAACATACACAAGAGTAAGAGTAGAGACATAAGAAGAGAGGGGGAATAGAGCTTTCTTATTCATGTGTCCCTTAGTACAAGGAGATCATCTATTTATAGGCACACATCACATAACCTCTACATTCTTACAATCAATATACATGAATGTGAGAATGAATGTGAAATAGAAATGGGGTGGGGGGTTACATGTAACACCCAATTGTGCAACTAATGTGTCATATGGAGAAATAAATATAAGGAGATGAGTTACATAGAACTTGTAACATACCATGGAGCATCTAATGTTGGTCATCCATAATAATAATAATATTTTCATAACACTCCCCCTTGGATGACCATTAGACATGAATATGCCTCGTTAAAACCTTACTAGGAAAAACCCTGTGGGATAAAATCCTAGTGAAGGAAAAAGAGTACATAATCATCATAATACGCTATCTGAATCTGCCTCGTTAAAAACCTTACCAGGAAAACCCAGTGGGAAAAACCATGGTTAAGGAAAAAAGAGTGCAGTGCGTATATGCTCCCCCTCATGACAACATCAAAGTATAGTGTTGTGAACAAATCTTTCAAATCTTCTCATGGTAAGCTTCTTAGTGAACAAATCTTCTAGATTGTCACTTTATGCATGATCCATTAGGACCATTTTCTTCATACATGATCTTCAAGATCATTTTTTATGAAGAGAATCCAAACTACAAGTCATTTAGACGTGTTGAATCACAAATCTTAACCAAACAATTCATAACAAGTCTCATGAATTGTTGACCATTGTGCATGATCAGTTGCTATTGTGATTTCTTTGGAATCTCCATGAGATACTTGTACGACCATAGGTAAACAAATTACTCATCTATGATCCTCATCGTTACCTATAGTAACGAAGTATAGCGAGATACATTTTCGCTCTAACGACATTAACATACGGTACTTCAGGACCTAATAATTCACTTTTATCTCAATGCCTAAATTGATCTTTGTTCACTTCTAGTGACCATGTGATCATTAAGCTGTTGAACATATGCAATTTTTTCCATACAAAATTGTCCTTTCACCTTTCCGACATTCGTACTGATCCAAAAAGGATCTTAAATCCTTCATGTTCAATTTTCTTTCTTTAAGCAATCCATGCTGCATGAAACTCTTCTGGAGTTCAATTTTCTTTCATTAAGCAAAACATGCTTTATGAAGCTCTTCTGGAGTTCATATCAACTAAAAGATATGAGATCATTATAAAATAATTTCTCGACTTTTTTCTTCCAAATAACTATAAAACTTAGCTAACACAATTGTATGCAAACAATTACTTCATACCACGGTCACAAGCAAAAGGCACGTCATAACACAACATCACTTAACCAAACCATATTCATAAATCAAACTCATAACTAAAACCACAATATCACGCACATAAGCCTATATGTCATTACACAATCACACATGCCAAATGCAAATGCTCTAATGCACTTTATTCGAATTTAATCACGCAAGGCTTATTCGACCACTTCCTTTAGTAGATATTCACTTAGATGAATATACCATATTCATCCATTTTATCTCAATCCATACAAGGGATTGTTTTATCGATCGATATTGTTCTCGAGAACTTCACATGTTTGCTTCCGGCAAACTAATCCTTCAAGGAGTTTCGTATAAATATCATTATCAAGGGATCCATACAAATAGGCTATCACAATATCTACCAAATGCAAATTTCATGCCTTTTGAACTGCCAAACTATTTAAATTGCACAACATAGTTGCATCCACCACAAGAGAGTATGTCTCTTCATAATTGATGTCAGGTTTCTACCAGAAACCTCTCACGAGAAATTGTATTATATCTCTCGCAATTTCCATACGCGTTTGCACAAAACCTATTTGCATCCCATTAGTTTTACATCTTCAGGTGTAAGGACTTCTGGTCCAAAACTTATACCAAATAGCCTAATGCTTTCTTTTATATTGGCCAATATATATTTCTTTGCATGCATCAATAGACTTTTACTTTTGATCCTCTTTGTATCTATCACGTTCAGTGCTGCAGCATAATCAAAACCCTTGTCGACAATAAATACACTTCGGTTCCAACTTTTTTCATACAAGCCAATTAATTGAGATCTCTTCATTTTAAAACGTTCAGGTACCTACTATTCTTTTGGAACTATGATCTCAATTTTATGACTTGACTCTTCTAGAGCTATTTTATCCTCGAGTTTACCATCTTAATTTATAGCTCCTTCCTTTCTCGAGGATTTTTATCCTTGGAACCGATTGGTCTACCACGCTTCATGCGCTTGTTTAGACTCATTAGATTATCCAATATGGACATCAATTTGTATTGGAGCATTCACAACTGGGCATTTGACATAATCACTCCTTTTAGTGAGTAAAAAGGCGTTTGGCAATCAATACGTTTTTTTCCTCCATGAATCACCATATGAACTTCGGGTTCATGTTTCTTCGTTTGAGGATCAAAATGAGATAATGATGATTCCAACTCAAATCTATGCCCCAGTGTTTACTTTTCTCCCCCTTAACGTTCGAAAAGTAATTCATCAAAATGATTATATTAGCAAAAAGAGTCATGAACAAATCTCTCATTGCAATGGACACCATGTCCAACATAAATTCTCATGGAACTCATAACGTGTTGTGGTGGAGCAATTGGGATGTATTCTGCACACCCAAATTTTCTAGCATTTTAAATGTTTGGTCCCTGACCAAAACCATTTGTATGAAAGGGGAGAACTTATGATAACTTGTTGGCTTCATGCGAATTAATGATATCATATGCCTCGATAAGAGATCAATAGACTTAGTTTGTTCTCATAAGAGAAGTTCTGTTTGATTGGATAATCATCAAAATATATCTATCATTCGGCAACTAATCTCACAAACATTAGGTTGCGTTTAGATAACAGACATATATGATGATATAGTTGATGAATCAACCAAAATCATAAAATTCATATATGATTTGCACGGTGAGTGTATTTTTCTGCATACACTTTTATAAAATCTCAACAAATTCAATTATTTTCACGAGTATATTCTCCTCGAGACCATGTATCACATAATCAATCCTTTGATTGATGAATTCTCTGAACTCTCACTTAATTTCCGTATGATATCTCAATCATTTTCGCATCTGTATCTGGGATGGTATGACCGGGCATGCCAAAATAAAAAGTTATCCGATCTTGCAAACTTTTGGTTTACACTTTCATATGTACTAATATACATGTAGTACAAATTTTCCCAGTTAAGTATATGTTCTCTTATAACACATTTATGATGCAATATCAATTATGATATTCTTTTCTACGAATATCTTCATAATTCGGTAATGCATCTTCAACTGACAGTTTAGTTCATTCACGTCTCAAAACATTAGCTCTTCTGGAGCTTTCGCATACTCTTGTACTACATTTTGGTCATTAGGCACCTTTTGATTTCGGTGAACTGTTGTGAGCACAAATCCATAGTGATAAGAATATTGTCACACTATTTATCACCAATATATTGTTTAGTTACTTCAAGTAACAAAACACAATCTCTTCCGGAGCTTTAGATTACTTTCATACTATATGATATAATACCAGTATTGACTTTTGCAAATATTCAATTCTATACAAAAACATACAAAATAATAATAATAATAATAATAATAATAACAACATATATGTGTTTCATAACACATTTCGGCATACGAAGATTACAGTATATGATCATGACTTTTGCTACATGAATTATCATCCTCATTTATAATTATTTTATTTTTCACTTCCGGTGAAAAGAAACATTTGCTGATTGTCATTATCCAAACTTCCCATGCATTTTTTCATTGCAATGGTAACTCATATTCCGACATTTTTGTTACAAGATTGACATATATAAAATAAGTTCATAAAATAATATGAACAAATAACAAGACCAAATAATCTCTCAAAGACAATGAGATAGATAAACATACTACCAAGAAAAGACATGAAAATTTGTATACCTTGATCGTGTTGTGATCTTACTTAAATATATTTGATTATGTAGAGAGACAATCACCAACCATGACTTTGGCAGAGCTTCGTGCTGATAACGTGTTGTGAAATAACAAGGAAGAGGAACATACACAAGAGTAAGAGTAGAGACATAAGAAGAGAGGGGGAATAGAGCTTTCTTATTCATGTGTCCCTTAGTACAAGGAGATCATCTATTTATAGGCACACATCACATAACCTCTACATTCTTACAATCAATATACATGAATGTGAGAATGAATGTGAAATAGAAATGGGGTGGGGGGTTACATGTAACACCCAATTGTGCAACTAATGTGTCATATGGAGAAATAAATATAAGGAGATGAGTTACATAGAACTTGTAACATACCATGGAGCATCTAATGTTGGTCATCCATAATAATAATAATATTTTCATAACACTGTTAAGTTTGATACTTTGTTAATAAAAAAGTTATTGGTCTGTTGCGGACTTGCGGTATTAATATGTATGAAATTTTATACGTTCATCTAAATTAATATAATGGCTAAAAGTTTGGTAGCAATAATAAAAATTTAGAAATTTATAATTTACAAATAAATTTAAATTAACAAATTATCAATCTAACTCCTTAAAATACATGTACTAAACGTGTTATGCATGTTTAATACTAATAATAAAAATTTGGACTTTGCTACGGTGACGTGCATGTCACGGTGACGTGCATGTCACGGTGACATGCACTTTTCGGTCGACCTCATATAGGATCAGGTCGACCTAATCCGTTGTTTCAGTGTACAAACAGTTTCATGGTGCCTACTTTGAAGATTCATATCTTACAATTGGCTAGATGGAAATTGGAGATTAAAGGCTTGTTTTGAAGCTGAAGTGTCCCTCTACACATTAAGGTACTTGGGAGCTCAATAGAAAGTCCAGAAGACCATTTTTGAACCTGACCAAAAGGCTATGTCAAAACTGGGAAACTGCCTGAAAATGGCTAAGTCTGGCAACGTGTTTGTCAAGCCTACTTTGGAGCTCAATTTGACAAGCATGGATGCGAGTAAAGTCCAGGGGCCTTTACCACGTTAAATTACGTATTTTTTTATACAAAGGCAAGGCATTGAATGAAAGATTGAATATCTTTAAGGCTTCAAACAAAAGGCTCGAAGTTGCTACGAAGGCTGTTTTTCTGGCAGCTTGCTTGTGCTCGAAGTCTGCCAGAAAAACAGCCTTCGTAGCAACTTCGACCCTTTTGTTTGAAGCCTTAAATATATCCAATCTTTCATCCAATTCCTTGAATTTGTATAAAAACATACCTAATTTAACGTGGTAGAGGCTCCTGGACTCAACTCGCATTCATGCTTCTCGAATTGAGCTCAAAAATAGGCTTCACAAACACGTTTCCAGACTTAACCATTTCTAGGCAGTTTCCCAGTTTTGGCATAGCCTTTTGATGAGGTTCAAAAATGGTCTTCTGGACTTCCTATCGAGCTCTCAATCACTTCAATATGTAGAGGGACACTCCAGCTTCAAAACAAGTCATTAGTCTTCAATTTCCATCTAGCCAATTGTATGATATGAATATCCAAAGTAGGCACCATGAACTGTTTTTACACTGAAACAACATATTAGGTCGACCGGATCCTATATGAGGTCGACCGGATCCTATATGAGGTCGACCGGATCCTATATGAGGTCGACCGAATTCTATGTGAGGTCGACCTAATCCTAACTGAGGTCGACCGGAAAGTGCAAGTCACCGTGACATGCATGTCACCGTAGGCACACCCTAAAAATTTAGAAATTTATAATTTACAAATAAATTTAAATTAACAAATTATCAATCTAACTCCTTAAAATACATGTACTAAACGTGTTATACATGTTTAATACTTGAAACTATTAAAAAACAGAAAATAAGGACCCAACTTTATAATAGTACGTTAATGAAAATCTGAAACACATTTAATAGAACATATGTATTAGATGGATATTGATCAAATTTTTACTAACTATTTTGGGGGCCTTAGACATGCATTCGGTTATGTCGTATAAAAATGATGTTCCATATGATCTTTAACTTAACAATTCAAGAATATGATATATATTCATTCAAAGATAAAGGAATATGTTTAGCGCGTGCAAATAAAATATTGGTCTAAACTTTAATTTCTAATCCATTACTAATATCATTGCTCTTTCTCAAAGAAATGATAAGTGCATGTAAAGTTCAAAGCCACTATGGCAAAAAGCAATTACAAGTTGTTTTTGGGAAAAAAATTTGTTCAATAAATTCAGATCATCTATGTACATCGTGACAATACCAATTTACATGTATAACTTTTGTTTCTTAAATTGCATGATTTACTAAAAGTTTTCAGTTTTAGTTCAAGTATAGAAAATGTGTTTTGAAGACAACTTTATGAAGAAGAACCGTTACTCAATTCAACAAGATTCTTGCTAAGCTATTGATGCTATGTTCATCAGAGCCATTTCATTCTTCTATGTATATGAACGTCAAGCTATATAAACATTTCTTACTTTATTAGTTTAGTAGTATTTGAGTTGTTAATGTTCATCTATTGGTGATTAGTCGGAATTGCCGGTGAAAAAACTATTCTCTTTAATCAAAGCTACTTTTTTGAAAAGTAAATTAGTGCTATCTTGATGTACCTAATTTTGATATTCATGAAGTGATTGAGTTTCACTCAAGGTGACATTATTAAATGAAGGTATGGAGTATTTACCAAAAGAAGAATATAGTTGAAGTTCATATTAAGTTTAGTGTATAACATCACAAATTTCGTAACTGAATTAATAGTTTTGAAGATTATTAATGATAGCAAAAAATAATCTCCAAGAAACATTTGTGAGTAGGATGAGGTAAACTGTTTTGTCATGAAAATGATATTTCATATATGATAATTATGTTTTATTTTTTGAATTTGCTTCACAAAAAAATATGAAAATTGCATGTAAATAATGAAGGTAGTGCAGTTGATGATGGATATTATTGATAGTAAAGAGGTATTGATGCTGGTCATTTTGAAATACTTATAATATCGTGTCACTAAGTTTATTATGAGTTGGTATATCCTTGCATAAGTTATATATTTTCAATTTCAACAAGAATATGAATAGAAGGCAACGATTACAACCTTAGTAATCTTTTATGATGGATGTTATTTTTCTATTTCCCAAGCAATTGAATATTTAACTTCATTGATGGTAAAAACTAAAAAGATTTCTTGCTATTTACTAAAAAATATATAATTGTTTGTTAATTTGCATGGCATTGACATATAATCGTGACACATAAGAGAAGATGAAATTACAGAAATTTAAATTTGGAACTTTGTTAATTACTGTTATCATATTGCAACTGGCCAACGGGCCGATGTACTATCTAGTTATTATAATATATAAAATTAATAGCACAAGCATTTTTCACGCTTCATTAAGATAAAAAGTTATTTTTTTCTCCACGGGTATTGCTCACAATAGGATTCTATCCCATATACCCAATTTTACCTTAAGCTCTTTTTCCTTCTTTTCTGCAATATTATTCATATGATTTTTATTTCCTACAACCACTTCTACGATAAGTCTAAAATTCATAAACAATTATATTATTCCCTACAACCACTTCAACGATAAGTCTAAAATTCATAAGCAATTTTTTTTGTAATTGTTGTTATCCTTTTATTAAGCACAAGCTTGAGAAATCAAGCATCCTCGAAAATTACATTTGCTATATACAACACTATACATCAACAAGATCATCTGCTAAATCTGGACTTGCTAATTCCATAGCTACTGCTATCTGCTAACTATTTTTTTGATAATGGTGAACTTGGATTAATAAGAATGGAAAGGAAGTAGAGAGAAAGCAAAACCAAAAGCCAGCAGTCACAAGGGGTGACTGGAAGGGCCAAAGAGTCTGAAAAGAGCAAAGCGAAAAAATTAAGCAGAAGCAAACCAAAACAACAAAGCAAAGAAAAACACCATCAGGCAGCGTACCAACACGATACGCAGCCACTAACAGAAGACTCGAGAGAGAGGCCGATCAGCCCAGCCAAACAGAAGACTCATGCGACGATCCAGAAAAGAGCAGCAGCCGGCACACAGACGATCAGCGGGTCAAATGGGTAGTCAGCCAGCCGGTACCAAGATCTTACAGTTTTAATTTATCTACATTTGATTAACTTAAGTTGATCATTCATTGAACATTCAGTAACCATTTTTATAAACAAAATACGTATCCTTTTTTTTGTTGAAGATAAAATACGTATCCTTTCAACTTAATGAACTCTCAACTCTTTATAATACTTTAAGCAGTTTTTTTAAATAAATTTTAAGTAGTTAAAGAGGATTTTTTTCGTTTTTAACTGCTTGTTCGTTCGTTGGTTCACTTTGATGCATTCATTTTTTGTTGTTCATGCACATCTTGGATAATATGTGAGAATGGAGGCATTAAGAACGGAATGCGTTAGGGTGATTACTCAAAATTCAGTAATTATGGTGGCTACTAAAATCTACATTTTAATTATCTCTATTTCACCCTAATTTTAAATTGATGATATAGATTAGATTAAGGGTAATTTTGAGAATAAAAAAAATACCACACCTGATTTCTATCCTTTAAGGATTTAATTTCTATATATAATATCTAAACTCTACTTCAAGTCAATTCTCCATCGCCGTCAACACCTCCCATATCGCGGTTGTTCCCTTTCTCAGTTCGCAGCCACTCTTGACCACCGTCCAACTGTCGGCGGCCAGCCCTCCGGCTACCCGCTGGTCTCTCTCTCTCTATATATATATCTCTCTCTCTATCTCGCGTGCGCTGAGAGACGACCGTGGTGGAGCTCTCTGGGTGGCGGTCCTGGTGGAGGGATGAGATGGTGACGACAATTTCCTTCCCTCCCTATCTCTATCCATCGTATATATAACCTAGATTTTTTTGTTTTGTTTTGGTAGTGGTTTGTTGTTTGTTTTATGAAACGGTGTAGTTTTGTTTTTTGTTTTGTCTCATTGTTATTGATTTTGTCGTATTGGTATTGTGTTTGTCGCATTGGTATTGTTTTTATCGCATTGGTATTGATTAAATTTGCAATGCTATTGATGTTTTGTTAAATGGTAGTGTTTCTATTTCTCGAATGGTATTAGTATTTTGTGCAATGGTAGTATTTTGTAATAGATTGGTATTGATTTATTGTTTTGTTGTAATGGTATTGATTAAATCTGCAATGGTATTGATGTTTTGTTAAATGGTAGTGTTTTTATTTCTCTAATGGTATTAGTTTTTTGTCGCATTGGTATTGATTTTGTTGCATTGGTATTGTTTATGTCGCATTGGTATTGATTATCATGTAATGATATTAATTTGCATGTATTGGTATTGATTAAATCTGCAATAGTATTGATTTTTTTGAAATGATATAGATTTATATTGGTAGTTTTCGTGTAATGGTATAGATTTTTTTCTGCAATGGTATTGATGTTTTTCAAAGTGGTAGTGATTTTTTTTTTCTTTTGCAGAAAGATTGAGAAAAATAAGGAAAGGAAATCTGGCTGGAGATTACGGAAGTGAGAGGAAGAGAAAGAATCATAATTAATAAATTTGTGTAACTACCTAAATTGTAATTTATTAAAAAAATTAATTAATACAATTTATTTTTTCATACCCAATTTACCCTTAGTAACTATGTTTGTAGTAATCACCGTAACCTGTCCCACTTAACAACTGCATATCTCTCTTACCATAAAGTTAGGATGAGAATCATGTTGTCGATGTGATTTACGAACATGAGTAGTGAAAATTATTCATAAAAAATAGGAGCAGTGAAAGTTGTAAAGTTGGAAAGTTGCGCATTTGCGAGAGACGTCGTTTGCGAGAAAATTGTCGTCAGAAGGAGCTTGACACCATACTTTGAATTTCAAACTCAGCTCCCCTTTTACCTTAACCTTTCTAAAAATCCATCATCCCATGTTGATGCTTGGACTGTAGTGATTATAAATGACTATTTAAACATCACAATGACGTCAACAAACACAAAATTTTAGGGTTTTCTATCTAATTTGTATTGTTATGGTATTATAGTCCGATTTGAAATCCTAGTCGTTTCTTGAGAGATAATGGAAGAAGAAGAAGCTAACAATGAAGAAGAGATCAACAACAATATGAACAACAAAATTGCATATATGATGTCAAAACCCTACTATTACACGAGTATGAAAAACCGAGATTGTTGTTGGTTGGTGAGAAGCTTACCACCACCAACTACAATAACTAGAGCAAGGCCATGTACAATGCTTGGGAGTAAAGAACATTCTCAGTTTCATCAATGGGTCACTTACAGAACCTGCAGAAGAACAACCCTTATTTTGGTCATGCATAAAAAATAATATCATGGTCCTGAGTTGGATTCAACAAGTTTTATAACCTGGAATTAGGAAACCATCATGTATATCAAGTTTGCCTTTTAAGGCATGGAGAAGTTTGAGAGCAACATACGGTCAAGGATACATGGTTAGAGTGGCAGAGATGTAATGCCTTTTGAAACCTCAAGCAAGGGAACCGAATAGTAATAGAGTATTATGGCAATTTGATTACCTGTATGGATGAACTAGATAATTATCAGGTCATTGGGCCTCGTGAATGCACTACCAGTCTGCCACTAGCCATTTAGATTGTAGAGTCATGACTCATGAGAAAGATGCTAGGTTATATTGACACTAACTATGTGTTCCAATTTCCAACCGGATTAAATGATAACTTCACCATTTTCCCTCTATTCATAAGGTCTTTAAAAGAATATTGCAACATGAGAAAAAAGAAAAAAAAGACAACTTCACCATTTTCCCTCTATTGATAAGGTCTTTCAAAGAATATTGCAACATGAAAAAAATAGTATGGAACACAACAAGGTAAGATATTAGTTGCTGAGAGTATGGTCTTGGCAGTAGAAGGAGCAAAGTTTCATGGCGAAATGACTATACCCATTTCGAGATACAAGGGCACACATAAGATGTTTTCTAACACAAACATGGATGGCCTCCAAGTATCACTCGAAGAAATGCAAACCACAACAATAGAGCAAGAACCTTGGAGTGTGCTATATGTAAGAAAAGGGGCATACATAAGAAAAGTTCTTCCGCAAACATGGCTTCCCGATAGGCATGGGTCCAAGGTCTAATAACTCTGTTCCTATAAGTAGGCCTTATGGAAATGCAACAAGTAGTAGCTTTGACAGAGAAGCAAAATAATAAATTCGCTTAACAAAAGCATACTATGAAAAATTCATAAATTTGATGAATGAGAGGCTTTGAAAGAAGAATACACTCACATTAGTCCCTCATTCAGCAATAACTTTTGTCGAAAAACAAAATCCAAAAGCCTAAGGTATGTACTAGCTCAATGTAGCTAGTCGATTTCCTTCTCACAAGAGATGGATCTTGGATGAGGGAACATAAGATCATATATTTTGCTCTTTGAGGTTGTTAGAGAATTACATAAGGGTGTAGAATGTGTTAATTACATTTCCAATAGAGGAAAAAGCGGAGGCAACTCATGTTGGGATAATTAGTTGTGTAGCTAATATAGATATTGAGTAAGTGTTGTTTGTGCCACAATTACAACGGTATCTTAGTAAACAAGTTAACAAAAACAAAATCATCGAGCTCCACTTTCTTCTCTGACTTTCTTAGCACATGATATGGAGCAGAAGAGAATGATTGGTCATACTAACCTTTCTCATGGACTGTACCGTATGACCACTCACTACAAAATAAATTAGGTTTGGGGACAACAGAAGTCGTCCCCAGAAAGAGGCAAAATCGTCCCCATAATTTATGGGGACGACACAATCGTCCCTAATGTGTGGTCCCTTATACTCTTGTCCTCTATTTTTTCAGGGACGAAAAAATCTATGTCGTCCCCAATTCTAGGGACGACAATCGTCCCCAATACTTGTAAATTATTTTCCTTTTCTTTTCCGTGCAAGACTACATATCGTCCCTATAGCTATGGTTTTGGTGACAAAAACACGTCCTCTGAACATTATTATAGTGAACAAAACGTTGTCCCCTATAATTCACTTTTCACAGAAGATTTGTGACTATTTGAGGACAATATATTTCCATTTTTCCTTTTATAGATTCAATATGTCGTCCTCATGGATGTAGAACAAGTTATTGCATTTGACCTTTTGGGATGAATAGTTGTCTCCTAACTTGAATCTTAGGGATGAAAAATTGTGACCTACTTTCTTTTTATGCACGTCCCCGCAACACATACAAATATTAAACTATGCAAGAACTCAACTGAGCAAATTAAGAGACAAAATTGCTCTCTCCAACAATTAGATTTATTATAGCAATAACCATATAATGGAACATTGGAATTGGTGTTCCATGGGAATGAAAAAGATCTGCCTGTACTTGTTATGTACAAATAGAATGAGAAGCACGAAAAAACACCACCAAAAATATGTATCCGCTGCAATATGCCTTCACTCATCACCGTCCGACAGCATATTTGCAATCGTTGTTGACTTGCATAAACACTGTCAACATGGATTAGCCGCCACATATACCTCTTCAATGGAACATGACCGAAGAAGCCTCTGCGATGTCGCCACTGGCTTCATCATCGTTGTCGACGCTGGAAGAAAACAAAAGATCAATATTGAAGAAAATATATAGATCCAAAGCTAATAGTGAAACAAAGACTGAAAACCAAGAAAAAAGGAACTACGATGAGTCCTACCATCGAGTGGACACTAATGACTAGGAGAGCGAAGCGCTGGTGAACAAAGGCAGAGAAGAGCCGGCGCCCAGCGGAAAAGAGAAGAAGACGGAGAGGCGAAGAGCCGATCGGCCGAAAGAAGGAAGGGAATAGACCATTCGGCCAAAAGAGGGAGAAGACTGGAATGTAGCTAGGGCCTAGGGTTTCTATCGTTACTTAAAGCTAAATGGGCGTTTGAGATTAAAAATTATTGAAATGACCGGCTGAGATGAAGTTGAATTCTAGAGAGCCAAGTATTTTAATATTTAAGAGCTAAGTATTTTAATACAATTGAGAATTTAAGAGCAAGTATTTTAATATTTATTAAGAGTTAGTTAGCAGGCTTTGATAAAAACATTATGAATTAAATCCTTTCTAATATAAAAGAATGACTTATAGTTTCACTTGTAAAGTATAAATATTGTCTTCTGTAGTCATGATAGTATTGTGGACAATATATATTAACTAATTTTGTTCTTGTAAGGACAACATATTGTTCCAATAGGTGTTCAATTGGAACCAATAGATGCTCCAAAAAATTTATTTAAGGACAAGAATGTAACACCCTACCCTGTACGTATTACCTAATCGATAGTACCTATCTGCTCGTTCCCCTCCTAACCTACACTCTCACAAATCTTGTTACTACCTAACTCTTAGGTTAGGAGATCTGAAGTACAATACTAAACACATAACACCTCAAGTTCCCAATATAAGGTTTCAAAAACCTTCACTGGGCTATCACAACAAAACACATCAACAAGTTCGAAACATAACTTACTAAGCAAGATTGTTAACCTAGCCACCACAACATCAAGAATCTTATCCATATTAGAACTCCACCACAACAACTCGTCATGCTAGCATAGTCGAAGACCAACTGCATTGCATAGCTATGCACCATGCTTCTCGATCAGTTAGTAGTAACACTAAAAGTACTTCTGTGCAAACTACAAGGAAACATTGGCCTTAGTTTGATCCACACGCCATTTGTGTCTAACCAAGTTACTCACTTGGTTGAAACAAAACTTTCTTCAAAATCATTACTTGTAAAACAAGATAAAAACTCAACAAAATTTTCAAAATCTCTTAAACCATAAAATTTTCAAGATTCCTTCAAATACTCAAAATCATGTTTGACCATATGCAACTGACTATGCAACACATCATCACCTTTGGTCCCAGTCCTGAAAAGTTTAGTGCAAGTACAGGTATACAGTACTCCCTCCCCTTTCGAGGGTGATCACTCCTCAAGGGTGAAAGTAACACACCCATAATGCAGAAAACAAACCAGCTCTGATACCAAACTGTAACACCCTACCCTGTACGTATTACCTAATCATATTGTTCATACAATTGCAGCGGAAATAATCTCGGGTTTTACATTAATTATCAAAATTTACCCAAATAAAATTTCGACATGAATTACTCACGTAATGGGCTAACAGTTCTTCCATCTGATCCTGCAAAATAATTCATCTAAATCCATGCATTCATAGACAAACATATACACTCACTTCCATATGCATTGGCTTTTCATAGCCATAGTCACAGTTTCATGTTACACAACTGCATACTATACTGATACATGCCATAATCGTCACAACTTACATAATTACACAAATATACACATATCATCAACTTTCCACACCTGTGGATATCTCACACTACATCAGAAGCTAGTATGCACATGAAAAACGTTCTCAAAACATTTTACAAAAAGGTGTGGATCACTGGCCAAAATCCCGAGTAGTAGTCCAAGCACAGAATAGTTGAAGACCATACCTCATCTTGCCTTCAACTCTTGCTCAACTCCCACCTATACACCTATCTACTGCAGCTGCTGGTGATGATCTGCTTACACATGGCATAAGCAGAGAAAAAGGATAAAGAGGGTCAGCTCATAGCTGAGTGAGATAATCATAGCATCGTGAGTTCATAACAGAGCATACCCCTACCATACATCTAGCAAACAAGCCAAAACACTAGGATCAGACCTCAGGCATCCGACATCCCAATAGGCAAAAGACTCAACCACCTTGACTTATGCATATGCATCTTATCATGTTTTACTTATAGGCGCCTGGCTACTCCCATGCTAATAACTCTCCCGGGAAACATACCACACATCCCGTCGGATTTAGTCATACATACCCCAACATCCCGTCGGATGTGGTCATACATACCCCACACCACTATGGGTGTAGTCATACCCCGACACCGCTCTGGGTGTGGTCATATCTCGTAAGAAATCTTCAGTCACCACCACATGAGAGGTGTGACTATCATACATATCATAATAGAGTAATAGCATAGGGAGCCCTAATTACTATGTGGTTGACCGTGAGACCACAACACTCATATTTGGTATCCTTATACATGATCCATATCTCATCTTGCTTACTCATAATTCGTTACTTGTACATGTACTTGACCTGGCCATAATTGGCTCAACATAGGTAATACCAGGAGTCGTATAATCGCACTTCCTCGGGATATACCCTCGTGCAAGTCATCCTCCTTAAACATCATAATATCACCCTGGGAAGTTTATTTCCCCCACTTGTGCATCTAAATACAACCACAATATCACATCATGTCAAAACACCTGATCGAACAACCATGAAGTCATATCAACGGTTAAGCCACAAATAGCAACATGTATGCCATCATCAACATAAACAAGGTCCATATCGGCTAGGGCAAGTCAATAATATCATACAACAATCCATTGTTCATCATATAGCATAAAAGTCCATACACCCATAATCATGCCATTCTAATTCACCTAGATCAATTCTAAGTATCAATATAATTATCGTGATACGACAAACCCGGTATGCCGTGCTAATCCCTCACAGGTTCTGGTCGTTCAAACACCGATTTAACCTTCCCGTACTAAAACGTCAATTTCAGGAACGAACCCCGAATTAAAATCCGAGACCGCCCTAATATCCCCTGCAGTATCCCCGTCAATATTAGTTCCAGGCTCCGCGTCAAATTCTTGATAAAAATACATCAAACCCTGGCCGGAGCTAAATTCAGCGGTTTGGACCTCGACCTAAATAATAGCTGAAATTCAGGGATTAGAACTAGAGGATTGATTACCTCGCTGCAGGAAGCTCGTATATGAAATTTGGGCTCAATCCGGCTTCCGGATACTCCGAAACCCTAATTTGGCTTATCGGGAATTCAAGAAATTCCTGAACCAAAAACTCGTTTTAAAGCTCTAAATCGATAAATCATGATGTATAGATGAATTAGGCATTACTTACGGGTTTTTTGGATCACTAGGGCTCAAGATTGGAGCTTTGGAATTTTTCCACAATCGCTCCCTGCACTTCGCTCGCTCTGCTTCTCTCTCGGTCCGAAATGGAAAAATCTCTGCTTCTCTCTCGGTCCGAAATGGAAAAATGACGATGGTGATAAGAATAAAAGGGACGGGGAAAAGGGGTTTATATATATATGCCCGTCCGCTTAATTAATATATATATATATATATATATATATATATATATATAATTAATACGTATACTTATCCGATCGATCGATAATCCAATTTTCGTCAAAATACTATCAAAACGTTCGATTTTAAATCGCGAACTTTCTAGCGATCGAAATATGGGTTTTGTTGGAATGAGATGTTACAGTTGTCCCTTATACTTTATTTTTCGAGAGGACAAGTTCTCACCTATGTGACTTTTAGGGATGACCGAGTGTTCATTAAGTTGTGGCTTCGTGAAGGATAAATTGTCACATATATAACATTTATCAAGGACCAGTGGTCCTTTAATAACCTATTTTGTTAGAGATGATAAATTCTCTCCTATGTAACTTGAAGGGACAATAAGTTGTCCATTATCATGTGTCTTTAAGGACTACTAATTGTCTTCTATATAACTTGTACGAACTAATGTTCTCTCTAAACTTATATCCTCGAGGATGATTAATTGTTCCCTATATTATTTGCAAGTACGACTAATTGTCCTTTATCTCGTGTTTTTGGAGACATCTTGACGTCACTTATTTTACTTGTAAGGACGACCAGTTGTCTCTTAAACTGTGTCTTCATGTTGACTAATTGTCACATACAGAACTTGTAGCTAGGCTAGTTACTCATTAAGGGGTATCATTAGGGATTATGAATCAACTGTGCAACTTATAGTAACAACAATTTAGTGTGCTCGTAGTCTGAGTATAATTCTCCTTAATCTCTTAATAAAAGAAATGCATTCAACTTACTACATTACCAACTCAATTGTGTTTATGTATAATATACATAGGAAATCTAAATATTAAAAGGAAAATAATAACACAAATTATAAAATTGATAGTAATTGGGAACGATAAAAGAAAAGATATAGACCTCCATATCAGCTCATGAATTACTATGTGGAAAGGGGGGAAATTAAAATGAAGAATTGCTAGGATATCAATGATTAATTCAAAGATCAATCTTCCTGATTTATTAGTTACGGCCGGATAAGATTTGTTTTGGGGACCACTGAATAAAATTAAAAATTAATAAATATCACATTCCTTATTTTATGGAGACAATTTATACGCGGGTCCCTAATACTACTTAGAATTGTATTTGCGGAGACAATATCAGGGAATTGTCCCCTAATATTGGTCCCCGAATCTCCTTATTTTTGTAGTGACTATAGGAGTAGACTGTAACCGTAAGCTCATTACAACATTTGCTAGCTTTAATAATTTTGACCTATGACACTTTAATTTGATTGGTGCATGTTTCTCACACAGAGATACCTTAGTTGGAAAAGAATTATACACTTATGAACAAATAGATCTTTGTCTTGTGATGTCTACCATTTTGCTTAACAAAAGAAGCTTCCTTTCTCTCGTAGTTCGACTGTTAACACACAATCTTTGAGTCAAAATATTTGGATATTTAGGGGAATTCTTTTCCTAACTATGATGTAGGGGTGGGCATCCGGTTCGGTAAACCCGAACCAAAATTGAAGTTCACCGAAACGAAACCGAAATACGACTATTCGGTTCGAAATTCAGAAAGAAAATGTGAGTACTTCGGAACCAGAGTTCATCCAACCGAACCGAGGTTCCGAGTTCCGAACCTCAATTTCGAAATAGACCCACAACAACTCAAATGAACCCAAAGCCCACAGTAATTATAAATAAAATAAATCCAAAACCCACTGTTATACCTTACAGCCCACAACAATCCACTTCCCACAACCCACATAATGCATAGTAAAACCCTAGCCCAACCCAAATGAACCTTGGCTTAAGTCCCCTCCCAAATGAAAACGAAACATCGGCCGCCGCTCCTGCCGCACCGTTCAACGTCCGCCATTCCCCTTGAAGAGATGACTCACATCTCCCGCATTTCCCTGCCTTTCGGCTCTCCGACGACCGACGCCATCAAATCGGCTATCGCCTCCAACCTCTTCTCCTTCACGCTATGTCGCCATCCCACCTCCTTCACTGCCGGAAAACCCTAAAAAGCCCTCATTGAAGAATAAGAAGAAGAAGAAGCAAGAATAATAGGCAAATCAGAAATCAGAATCCAGTGGCTACTGACGGCAACATGCAAAAATCATAATCAAGGAGGGAGCTGGTGGTGGACTCACTTCGTCAATCGCCATTTGAATCTACACGCTCTTCGTCTCTGAATCTGCTCGCTCTCTGTCAATTCGCCATCGCCGCCTACCCTTGAGTTCTCTCCGTTGCCGCCGAGTCCAGAGACCAAGAGAGGGGAGGAGAGATCGTCGCTGCATATTGTGCTCTCAGGAGAGAGAGAGAGAGAGAGAGAGAGGTAAAGAGAGAGATAAGGTAAGTGGTAGGACTGGGAAAGAGAGATTCACGTGAAAAAAAAGTGGGGAGAGAGTTGCTTTTTGGAACTTCGGGTATTGTCTTGAAACCGAACCTTCGAATTCGGTTTGTGTTGTGAACTACTTCGGGGACTCGGTAATTGTCTGTTCGGTTCGGTTTTCGGTTCGAATTTGGTTTGTGCTGTGAGCTACTTCGGGGACTCGGTAATTGTCTGTTTGGTTGGATTTTCGGTTCGAATTCGGTTTGTGTTGTGAGCTACTTCGGGGACTCGGTAATTGTCTGTTCGGTTCGGTTTGAACCGAACCGACCGAATGCCCACCACTACTATGATGGGTTTAAATATTTGTTAACATTGTTGATGACTATACTAGAGTGACTGAGATCATTCTAATAGAACCAAATATGAGGCTAAACATAGACTACAAGAGTTTTGCCCACTTGTAGAAAGACAATTACCTTTGTGAGAAAAATCAGGAGTGAGTAGGGCAAAGAATTTCAAATGTCTAGTTTTTGTTTCACATTTGTTGAAACCTCCAAGCAAAATAGTAAGGTCAAAATAAAACACCAACAAAGTGCGGCTATTGCTAGGGCTTTAAAAATTTCAGACTAATTTTTCAAAAGGGGTTTGGGAAGACTATATCTAGCATTTTGTGTTTTTTATCAATAGAGTCTTTACCATAATTCTTGATAGCATGACACCTTATAAAAACTTAATAATAATCCTCTTAAATTCATACACTTCAAATCTTTTGATGCTTTATCTTTTGCTAGTACTTTTAGTAACCCATAATCGAACTTCAAGAGAGTGTCGAAAAGTCATTCTTGCTAAATTGCATCTATGATATTATAGTTTACAAAATCTATGATCTGGCCAATGATGATGTTTTCGTGTTTATGATTCTTTTTATGAGGATCATTTTCCTTTCGATACCTTTAATTGAGAACTTGATGTGTTGTTGTGATCTTATATAAGGCTGTTCTAGGTGATGATTGGGTTGAATGCCCTGAGTTCATTGAGTGCATTTTATTTGTATACATATGCCTTTCCTTTTTAATTTTCGATAAATATGCATGCCTTTTCTTTGTTTGTCAAAGAATTTTTACTTGTTAGTTTGTCCTTCACTCCTTCCTTTTGTTATGATAGTTTTTCTGGGTTGCATGTTGGTGTGTACTTTATTACAGGTTGCTCTTTTTTTTTATATTTTTGAAATAGACAGGTTATATAGCAGGTTTACACTTTCTGCAATGTTGAGCATTGTTGGTTCTTTAAGACCACTGCTAATTCATGCACTTGCATTCTATTATATGTGGATGACATGCTTATAGGAGGCAATGGCATGAAAACAATAACAGAATGAATACTTTTCTTAATTAGGGAAATCTGAAGTTTTTCTAACATCATGTTTGGATAGCCAAAAAAGAACTCGAAAAATGAGATTTTATGTTCAATTCCAATCTTTGTGTCTGGATGGGAAATAGATTGGAAATGAA
The DNA here is from genome assembly GCA_946122785.1 of Linum tenue. Lineage (NCBI taxonomy): Eukaryota > Viridiplantae > Streptophyta > Magnoliopsida > Malpighiales > Linaceae > Linum > Linum tenue. Next base: position 23,812,252 of record CAMGYJ010000007.1, on the reverse strand, counting down.
TTTCATTTGGCATAAATTTTGGGATTTGAAAATCCTATAAAAGTTATAGGAATTGAGTTATGAAGATGAAATTAGTGTGTACCATAAAAATATTATCATTTTATCATTTCATCATCCTTTTTTTTATTCAGATTTTATAAGACAAACTAACATACTTAATTATTAATTTATATTAAAGAAATACAATTTATTTCCATAGTTGTGGGAGGACCAAACATTAGAAATAAAATTCTATAAAAAATACGTATCGAGAATAGGATTCAATTTCCATTTCTTAAGGAGTTATATTCAAATAGGTTGTTAGGAATTGAAGTGGCAAGAAGTACTTCTGACATCCATCTATCACGAAAATATACTTTAGGGATAATTGATGAAGTTGACCACTTAAATTTAAACTCAGCCACTACTCCAATGAATTATAACGTACACCTTACAACTCACCATTCTGGCCTATAGAAGACTAGTTGGCAAACTGATCTACTATCTATAACAAGACTTGACATCAATTATGCAACACACGAAATTAGCCAGTACATGTCCAACTCATTCTCACTACACTATAAGGTCGTCTTGAGAATTCTAAGGTATCTCAAATCAGCACCAACAACATGCATTTTCTTCCCTTCATCTTCTCAACTGCTTCTAAAAGCCTTAAGTGATTCTGGTTTGGTATCATGTATAGACACTATGAGATCTATCACTGAGTATTGTATGTATCTCGGCAATGTTTTGGTTTATCGAAAAAGGAAAAAGCAACACATAGTCGCCATATCTTCTTGTGAGGTAGAGTACATGGTTTTGGCTTACGTCGCTCATAAAGTCCTATGGATACTCTACCTCCTTTGTAACACAAGGTATCTCTTCCATAACTTATAAGCATTTAGTATTCATCTATCTATATTGTTTAAAACTCAACATTTCATGATAGGGCCGAGCATATAGAAATTGAATTACACCTATTCGAAGGGAAACTTCAAGCAAAAGTCACCACGATTATGTTTGTCTCCTCTACCTATCAACTGGCATATATCTTCACCAAACCCTCACATCTTCCTCCATTTGCTTACCTTCTTCTCTTCAAGGTTGGTGTTCACAACCTGCCCCACCAGCTTGCGCCCGGGGGAAACAAAAGGATTGAAAATGCAAAGTTTTCATCTGTTAGTATCGAACTTGGGAATGCATAAGAGCTTATGGGGAAGTTGGTTGTTAACAAAAACTGAAACCCTAAGGCTTAAAGATTCTCATTGATCTCTTGTGTTCTTTTATAAAATCTCAGTTCAGAAGGAGACAATAACCTCCAGCTTGTGTGTTGTCTGTTTGCTTGAAAAGGAAACAATAACATACTTGAAAGTAAAGTAACTGATGGTTGCGAAAATAGTAAAAATGACACAGCTTTGACAAATTTGGCACAATGGTGAGTTTCAATTTGAATCATCATCTTGTTCTTCCATCTCGCGCTCTGCTTCAACGGTCGAGCTGGGTTGGAGAGTGGATTTGAAATCCTTTACTGTTACACCCTCTCTCGCAAGCTGGTGGGCAAAGATTGCGCACACCGAAGTTGGAGAGAAGCAATCGAAATGGTGCAAGAGATAGTGGTTTTATGAAGAGCTTCGCGAGCTGATGCACAGAAGAAACGTGGAGCAGCTTCATCACTTTGGAGAGAAGTTCTTCACGAACCAGGTGGCAGTAGAGCTCTATGTGCTTGGTTTGCTCGTGAAATGTTGGATTCTCCACTATGTAAATAGCACTATGGTTGTCACAAAATAGCATAGTTGGAAAATGAGCCATTGAAGCTCGCAAGTGGTAAAAGCTAAAGCCCTGTATTCGGCTTCACAATATGAACAAGAAATCATCTTCTGCTTCTTGCACTTCCAGGAGATCAATGAATCACTCAAATAGATGCAATGCCCAAAGATTGAGCGGCGAGTGTCAACGCAAGGCACCCAATCAGAATCAGAGAAGGCCTTCAATTGAAAAGAACCTTTGCTTGGAAGAAAGAGGCCGGTTGCTGGAGCACATTTGAGGTAACGTATGATTCATTGTAATGCCTTGAAATAAATGATGCTAGGATGGGCCATGTATTGGCTGACCTACTGAGTGGCATAGCTTATATCTGGCCGAGTTGTAGTGAGGTAGATGAGCTTGCCAACCAAAGTTCTATAAAATTCTGGACCTTCATAGGGAGCAGAACACTCACTAGATAGATGAAGCTTGTAATCCATATGTGTTGACACAGATTTTGAATCAAGTAATTGAGCTTCTTCAATTATCACCAACGTGTACTTTCTTTGTGAAATATGAATACCAGTGGCATTTCGAGCCACTTCAATAACCAGAAAAAACATCAGAGTTCCCAAATATTTGATATTGAATGCTTTGTGTAGGGATGTCTTTAGATGCTGAATCTCATCCAAATCATTTCCTTTAACAACTAGATCATCAACATAAATGAGAATACAAGTGTAACTGGTAGAAGTCACCTTGTAAAATAATGAATGATCTACTTTGCTTTGAACATAGCCATAGATAGCTAAGTAGCTCATCTATGAGCTTAGAGAACCATTGGCGAGAAGCCTGTTTAAGACCATATAGGGACTTCTTGAGACGACAAACAAGGTTAGAAAACCAGGTGGAGGAGTGAAGCCCTTTGGAAGAGAATGTAGACCTCCTCCTTTAAATCTCCATGAAGGAAGACAATATTCACATCCAATTGGTGAATATGCCAGTTCCTTAGTGCACAATAGCTAGAAATGTTCGAATGCTAGTCATCTTAACAACTGGGGCAAATGTGTCTTAATAATCAACATGTTCTTGTTGTTTGTTGCCTTTGGCAACAAGCCTTGCTTTGAATCGATATAGAGTAGCTTCAGAATTCAATTTGATCTGTAAACCCATTTGTTTCCTATGGTCTTCTTGCCTGGTGGTAAATTCACAATGTCCCAGGTCTTATTATGAATGAGAGCACCAATCTCATAGCGCATTGTTGCATTCCATTCTTCTAACTTGGAAGCCTCATTGTATGTACTAGGCTCCGAATAAGTAGATAAAGTGAGAAAAAAATGTTTGTATTAAGGTTGAGAGGATGGTAAGAGAGAACAGAAGAAAGGGCATATTGTCTTGAACCTGAATAGAAGAAGATGGATATGATCTGCTAGACTCTTGAAGTAGGTAACAATGGCAATCCTTGGTGAGATGAGATGGAGGTTTTGATAAAAAAAACTGAGCTTCTGCGTTATTGTTGGGGAGGTTGAGAAGTAGGTGGTGGAGGCAAAGAAGGTCCTGTAGATGGAGAATATGTAGGGCCTGCATAAAAGGAATCTGCAGGAGGAGAACGTGAGTTGGGTTGAGAGATAGGTGGAGAAGATCGATCCAATTAGGGTGTTGTGGTGGAAATAGGAGGTATGGAAGGTGGTATATCATAAGGGGAAATGTAAGGAGGTGGGGTAGCAAACATGGTGGATGAATCATGATCATTTGTAGTGAGTTGTTTGAATGAAAAATGACTCTCATGAAAATGAACATCTCTGGATTAAAGGTCTCATGAGTAACGAGATCATAAATTTTGTAACCTTTAATTCCTGGGACAAAGCCAAGGAGGACTCCTTTTCTAGCTCTAGGATCAAATTTCTTTTTGTAATTTGCAAGGGTACTGGTATAGCATAAACTATCAAAAGCTTTCAGGTTTGAGAGGCCACGAGGAGTGATGTGAAGTTTTTGAAATGGTGTGTGATTGTCAAGAATAGTGGTAGGGACTCTGTTAATGAGAAAGACAACATGTTTGACATTGTCTCCCCCAAAATCAGCAGGTAGGTAAGCTTGAAACATAAGGGCTCGAGCAACAACAAGAATGTGTTGGTGTTTATGTTCATGTTCTACCTTACTGTTTTTGTTGGGGTGTCACAACACAAGACATTTCATGTAGAATGCATGTGTTGTTAACGAAAACCTCCATTTGGAACTCCTTTCCTTGATCACTTATGATATTTTGTATAGAAGTCTGGATTGTCTTTCAACTTGGTTACAAAAATGTATAAGTTTAGGTCTGGCTTCAGATTTAAGTTGTAAAAAAACAATCCAAGTAAAACGAGAATAATCATCAACAATGGTGAGGAAATATTTGAAACCATCATAAGTTGGAACTGGGTTAGGACCCCATATATCAACATGAAGCAGTTGGAAAGCTCTTTGAGTTACAGTTTGACTAACTGTAAAGGAAAGTCTCCTTTGCTTTGCAAAGTGATAGACATCACATGGCTGATCCTTGTAAGTTTGGATGGAGGTACCGTATTGGTGAAGAAAGGGAACTTTAGAATGGGAAATATGTCCTAGTCTAAAGTGCCAAAGAAAAAAAAAATAGAAGCCCTAGCAGTAGTGATGATTTTAGGTTGACAATCTACTTCTAGATGATAAAGACCATTGAATAGTCTAACAGAACCAGTCATCCTCTTCAGCTTTAGGTCATGTATGAGACAAAAGTCAGAATAAAAGGTTAAGAAAAGGGGTTGGTTGGTTGTCAGCTTACTGACTGAAACCAGTTTGAAGTTGAAATGAGGACAAAGAGGTCCTCAAGTGTGAGTGAAGTATTGCACTTAGCAGTTTCAACATGGGTTGCTTGGATTTGTTCACCAGTACGAAGAGTAAGGCAAACATTCTCAACTGTTTTGTAATCAGTTAGGTAACCGAGAGAGCAGATAATATGGTCTGAAGCACCAGTATCAAGTATCCAAGACTAAGAACTTGTGATATTGCGAACCTTATTAGGTACAGAATAGAGGTATTTACCTATCTTGGAGACATAAGCTGCAATAGTAAAGCCAGAGGGTGGACCCTTTGGATTGTGCATCAAGCTCATCAGCTTGTCATAATCACTCTTGTTGAGTCTGACTTCCTGCTCTCCATTATCAGCAACAATTGGATTGGCATAAGTCCTTTTTGGTTCAGTATTGGTAGCATTTCTTGCAGCAGAACTAGGAGGATAACCATGCTTTTGAAAGCACATGTCTTTAGTGTGGCCAGTCCTCCTGCAGAAGGTGCATTCAAGCACTCTGCCTTGTGGCAGATGGTCTTTGAGACATATTAGGAGGCCAACCATGAATATGGTAACAGATGTCTTATGTATGACCTTCCTTCTTACAATGGGTGCAAAATGCCATTTTTCAAGGGGGTTGGGCCTCCTGTTTCCACCTTGAACAATAAGAGTTATTGACTCATTGTTGGCAACAACAATCATCTTGCCTTTCTGAGTACCATAGAGCTGCCTCTCATGATGCATGAATCTTTGAAAACCCCAATTGATAGATGGCAATTCTTCACCAAACATGACCTGAGCTCTAACTCCAGCAAAGTTTTCATTCAACCCTCTAAGGAACTTCATAACATAGTTGGTGTCATGATACTGCAGTACCTTTTGCATAGCTCTACAGTCTCTATGACTAGCTGGTGTACAATCACAAGGCAATAGTGGCTGATAATTGTCTAACTCATCTTTCAATGTAATGACTTTGCATTAATATTCAGTAATGGTTTGATTACCTTGCTGAAGAGAGGATAATGCTTCTTCTAACTCAGCCACTCGAATGATATCTCCAAATCCATATTTGGATTGGAGAATTTTGCAGGCTTCTACATCTGTCTTGCTAGAAAGTATGGTTTTTCAGATCTCTAAGTCAACAGCCTGTTGGATCCAGCTGAGGATCATGATGTTGTTGCGTACCTAGGCTCCATGAAGTGGGTCTGTGTCTTAATGTCTTGGCAAGCACCCCAATTGTACATGGCTCTGCTCCAATCATTGTAGTTGGTGGCTGTGAGCTTCTCCCCCACCAAGAGAAGGTCAGGCTGCTTAGATCCATGTAAGAAGAATGGATCCTCCATATGGTAGATGTTTTGTTGCACTTGATTCTGATGTTGTGCTTGATTCTATTGATGTTGTTGATTATGAGGTTGTGGTTGTGCCTGCTCAGCATTTTAAGCATTTCCATCCATGGCGGCGGCGGTAGCAAAGCTCGGTCAAGGGCTCTGATACCATAACAACAATTGAAACCCTAAGGCTTAAAGCTTCTCATTGATCTCTTGTGTTCTGTTATACAATCTCAGTTCAGAAGGAGACAAGAACCTCCAGCTTGTGTGTTGTTTGTTTGCTTCAAAAGGAAACAACAACATACTTGAAAGTAAAGTAACTGATGCCTGCGAAAATAGTAAAAATGACACAACTTTGACAACTTTGGTAAAACGCTGAGTTTCAATTCGAATCATCATCTTCTTCTTCCATCTCGCGCTCTGCTTCAACGGTCGAGCTGGGTAGAGAGTGGATTTGAAATCCTTGCCTGTTAGTTATTAGTTTGAGCGACATTGTTTGTGGAAAGAGTATCACCGAAAGGAGCTAGACACAATACTTTCAATTTCAGACTCTGCTCCTCGCACCTTTATCTTACTGGAACTCCAACATCCCATGTCGATGCTTGGACTGTTAGTGGTTGTAAATTACTATTTAAACACCCCAGTGAAATAAAGCAAACCCATGTTTTTTTATGGGGTAAATTGCAAGTTTAGTCACTGGAATTACTAAAAAGTTTCATGTTTGCCACTAAAATTAATTTATTTCATTCATGGTCACTAAGATTAGTTCAACAATTCAAGTTTAGTCACTCTTCGTTAATCTCCGTTAAATTTTTCTGATGTGGCAGTCAACTCTAATAGTTGACCGTTAAATGTGTGACGTGGCAATTAAAAAATTATAAAAAAAATAAAATTTAATCTCTTATAACTTACACCTCATTACAAATCAATTGAAACAAATAAAACATATAAAGTAATTATAATTAAATTATATATCCTTCCCTCGACCCACCTGTAGCTGCAATGGAAACTAAAAGTGAATGCCAAATCCTTCTCTGTAAAATCCTAAAATCCTACGCCGCACTCATCAATCCCCTGACTCCATCGTCTTAGCTTTGAGATCGTCAATGGGTAAACTCGGATCCCCCGATGCGAGCGCGTCCTTGCCGATTCTCAAGCACTTCAACGGAAATCGATCACCACCGTTGCCGGTTTCTTCTCGGATATTACCAGTTTACAGCTTCGCAGCCTGGCCGCTGGGACTCTCTTGAGTAGACCAACCTCTGTCGTCCCTGAATACGACGAGGTTTTCATGCTCTAATCGGCTAAACCCAATTCCATTTTTCTATATTTCCCCCTTCAATCGAATCCATCCCTAATTGGCTAAACCTAATTCTATCCTGAGCATCAACTTCCTTTGTGAACCGCACTCCTGAATTCGCCGTCGGTTGAAGCTGTTGCTCACATCTGCCGCTTCTGTTTGCTCTGTGACAGGCCCGGGTGTTCTTTGTTTCAATTGTTGGTTGCAGGTGCAGGGAGGGGCTGGGACTGGGATTAATGAAATCAGGGTTTGCGGCATTGGGGAAGGGGAATGGGCAGGGGCTTCTCACTGAGGAAGGTCGGGTAGGACGGCGAGAGATCGGGAGCCGCCGTCGGGAGGAGAAGAGAGAGGGGATTCTCGCTTCTCTCTCGAAAATTCTCTGTTTCTCTCTCTCCTTCTGTGCTCTCTCTCTCTCTCTCGCTCCGAGTAAGCTTTTCCACTCAGATGACGTTGTATTAGCTCAACTGCGGCGGCGGCGAGAGCAGGAGGAACCGCGGGGATTCGATGGAGGACTCGTCGATGTTCAACGCGAGGAGATTGAGTGGAACCGGTGGAAGTGGGGCCGCAACCGATGAATAGGTGGAGGTGGGGGATTAGAAAATTAAGTTTTAATAGTTTTCAAAATTAGGTGGAAATTGCAGAAATTTTAAATTTTATTTATTTATAATTTTTAATTGCCATGTCATATATCTAACGGTCAGCTATTAGAGTTGACTGCCACATCAGAGAAATTTAACGGAGACTAACGGAGAGTGACCAAACTTGAACCGATGAACTAATCTTAGTGACCATGAATGTAATAAATTAATTATAGTGGCAAACATGAATTTTTATAGTAATTCCAGTGACCAAACTTACAATTTACCCTTTTTTTTATGTTTTCCATACAATTTGTGTTGTTATCTTATTTACCTTCACAAAAACAAAACTAATCACATCTCATCCGCATGCAAAGAAGTCATCCAATTATTCGATCTTGTTGTTCAAAAATTGACTCTCTGCCTCCTCCTGCCTCGCAACACTATTACCTAAACTTAATTAAGTCGTCTCATACCAGCATGGTTGTCACGCCGGCCGGCGTGCCACTGGTTGAACCTGGTTCAACCTGTACCGGTTATAAAACCGGCATGACACCACCGGTATGACCGGCATGATCGGTATACGAATCTCCAAATAAAATTATCTTATCTTAGTGAATTTAATTGATAAAAAGTAATTTATTATTTATTTTATGTGTTAAAAGTTAAATGTTGATGTTATTTGTTGGATTCAAGTACAAATATTTAGGTATTGACGTTAAATGTTGTGTTTAAATATGAGAATTTATAAATTATTTACAATATTAACCGGCATGAACCGGCACAAACCGGTATGTACCACCGGTTGAACCATTCCACTTGCTAAACCGGCACACTGGCATAAACCGGTTTGACAACCTTGCATACCAGTAAATATTTTCTTCGAAAATTGAGTACAAAATCTCGATAATATGAACAATTAATGCTATGAAAAATCAATTGCAAACTCTAATTCCATGCCATAAATCTCTTTTTAACCTAATGGGAATCTATTTTTGTAGTGCATTTTGAAGTACTTATTCGTTTTGTTAAAAGTATTAAGCTCATAAGACAGAAAGATGCTACTAATTGACTTTAGTGACCACTCTCCATTCCAACAAAACATTGAAGATCAGATAGGGATTCTAGGGTGGAAATTCTGGCCCCAAATCTAATGATTCCGGTGTCGCTTTCTTTCAACATCTCCAGACATTTTTCAACATTACATCATTAGACATCTCCCACTTTCCCTAATCCAAATATGAAAATAGGCTTAATTGCAAGTTTGGTCACTCGAATTGCTACAAAATTTCACGTTTGCCACTCAAATTAATTTATTCCATTTATAGTCACTTAAATTAGTTTAACAGTTCAAGTTTGGTCACTGGCCGTTAGTCTCCGTTAACTTTTGCTGATGTGGCGGTCAACTTTGAGAGTTGACCGTTAAATAACTGACGTGTCAACTACAAAATAAAAAAATAAAAAATTTATTTTTTTTAATTTCCACCTCATATCTATAAATTACAATAAAATAAAATAGAAAAAATAAACTAGGGAAGGAAGACGGTCATACGTCGGCCGCGAAATTCGTCGGCGGCTGCTACGATTCCCAGGAGGAGACTTCTTCTCTCCGACCCAACTTCAGGCGTTCCTGCTGCGTGACCGGGGATAGACTTTGTCGGCGGTGAAGTCCAGCTCCTCGAGGTTAGTCTTGTCCAATCGATTCCTCTTCCACAAAGGGGCCTGATGGTTTGATGCAGATTTCACCGACAGTCGACGAGGGCGAGTTCGGTTTGATGGGACTCGACGAGGATGATGAGGGCGGCGGTGGAATTGACTATTGAGGGTTTGCAAGGAGAGAGGGCGACTATAGCGAGCTTCTGAAGTATCTGGGGGTAGAAGGGGTTTTGATGGGGACGGGAAATGGATCGAGATGAAAAGATACCGATTCGAAAAAGGATTCCGAACAAGGAACAATTCCGCTGCCGACGCCTCCCGGCGGATCTCGACTGCTTCGAATTCCTCGATCTGCTCCGACAAAGGGTGCTGCCGGATCCAGTTACCTGAGGGATTGAAGACGATGGACTTCGGGTTGGGCACTGTCCGAAACCACAACAAATTAGTCCTAGCCATTTTGCAACAACTGAATGCAATCCGTCGCACCCTATCAGAACCTGCAATTACCATAGAAATTAAGAAGGTCATTAGTTGGCTGGCTGCGAGGATTTGGAGGAACATAGGATTTGATAGACATCTAGGGGGAACGAACAAAAGGTCTCTTACGAGAAAGCTCCGGTGAGAGAGATTTGCCGGACTGCGCCGGTGGCTACATCGGTGATGGAGCCGGTTGTTAGAGGAGGGTACAATGGAGTGTGCTTGTGGGATACTCCCAAGGCCTCGAGAGCAATCTGGGCGTTGGGGAAGAGTTTCAAGGCGGATCCGGTGGTTTTGAGGCACTCTGCCTTCTCAATAACCAGAGCTCGCATCCCAACTAGCTTCATCGCCAGAGCCGGCAACAGGCCTGCTATCTCGGGCAAGGCGGGTGCTGCGCGCTCGAGGACACGGTGGTTCTGGGGAGGCACATTGGGAACTCGTTTGTGGCGAACGGGGCCGAGAAGTCATTGGTGGCGGTGGAGATGGGAAGGGAAGGGAAGGGAAGAGGAAAGGGAAAGGAAGGGAAGGGAAAAAAAATTGATCCGGTGTAAAATGAGTTGGAAATAAGAAAAATTTAAATTTTATTTTTTATTAATTTTTTAATTGCCACGTCACTTATTTAACGGTCAACTATTAGAGTTGACCGCCACATCAGCAAAAGTTAACGGAGACTAACGGCCAGTGACCAAACTTGAACTGTTAAACTAATTTAAGTGACTATAAATGGAATAAATTAATTTGAGTGGCAAACGTGAAATTTTATAGCAATTCGAGTGACCAAACTTGCAATTAAGCCTATGAAAATACAAAAATCAAACGTGCTCAGATGACGCAATTTGATGCCAAACCCACCAATTAAATGCTTGTAGCCCCCGCAAAGTAAAATAAGCCTTACACAAATCCTCTGCAAGCCCTACAATCCAACTGCTTCCGTTCACATTCCACCTTCCTTTTTGGTCCCACCCATCTCTCCCACCCTAATCATCCCCATTGAACCATCATCTAATCTCATACCACAATAAGAAATCGAAAGCGACCAACCAAAAATTCGAGACATCCAAAATCGAATCGATCAGAGTTGTCGTTATAACATTGATATAGCTAGACCAAGATGATTACGACGGGTTTGAACGACATGACAATTGCTAATACAATGCACTAATCCCTATCAACTGCACACTAAAAACAACCCACCACTTATTGTTCTTGAGATATGTTACAGGCTTACAAACTCCTAAAACGTTGAAATCTGCAGAAAGAAAAAGAGAGAGAGAAACTTGGGAGTGGGTGCGCCGTGCTATTGGGGAGAGAATGAAGGAATCTGTCAGCTTTACCTAACAAAGGGGCAAAAATCCTCCACTACTACCTCCCTCCCCTCTCCCCCAAAACCAAAGGCTGCTTGCAAAAACCCTAGACAAAAGAAATGAATCCCCACCCACCATTAAACAAACAAAACCCATCACCAAAGTCCCTTTCTTTTCTCCAAAACACAACTACAAGTACTTAACAAAGGGAGAAACCACCAACAGCAAAGAAGAAACCACCACCGCCATTGAAGCTCCACAGAATGAGGAAGAAGCTGCCGTTCTGTGTGATCCTCCCATGGCTAAACCAGCTAGCCACGACCCATCTGCCAACATGGCTTGCCCTCCTTGCCCGGTTCCTCCTCCACCTCCAACTCCACCTGACCCTGCTCCGATGCCCGAACCTATGTCCGACCCGGTACCCGAATACTCCACCCCGGATCCTCCTCCGTCCGACCCTGAAACCTCGGTTCCTGTCCCTGCTTCTTGTCCCGTCGTTTGGCCGTCATTCACTGGTGTCGTTGAAGAGTAGGATGCCGACTTCTGACTGCAAAGGATATAATGAAATTAAACCCGACCCAATAACCCAAATTAACAGATTAACAAAACCCAGTAAGTGAAATTTACAAACGAAGCAAAAATGGAGACGAAAGGAGCCCCTTGGCATTGCAACCAAACAGCTAAAAATTTCCCGGCAAAATGGAATTAGACCCCAATCCAACAACTCAATCTAAAAAAAATAGCGAAACCTAGAAATATAAATAAACAAATTAAGCAAATCAGAGAGGAAAGGAACTCCTTGGCCTTGTTAGCTTGGAGCTATCCCTTTGATTTATTCAAGTTTTTGCTTTACCTTGGTGACGCTGGGCAGAACGTGACCGTATAATCAGCTCCGGTGCAAGTGAAGGTGCTGCTGGCGTCGTCGTAGGCATAGCTATAAGACCTGGGGCAAGCGGCCTTGAACATCTCGGAGTAGACCGACGGCCGGCACGTGGCGGGGGTGTTGAACGCGCCGCTGCAGCAGTACTCCGGGCTGCCGAACGCCTCGCACGCGCTCCTGCACGCGCTGCCTTCAACGGCTTTGAGCTCCGCGGGGCACTGTTGGTTCAGATCCGTGATGCAACCGGTGGTAGTGCACGAACCCGACCCGCCGCTGCCTTCAACCACCATCGGGAGGTTGTAGCCGTCGACGAGGCTGACGTCGTAAAAGTCCTGCCCCCCGGTTCCAAGGGTGAACTCGGCTAGTGTGGCCGGTGGGGCGGCACCGAGACCGTTGCACTCGACGAGACCCGACCCGCAGTCGCCGGTGCGGCAGGACCCGGAGCCAGAGTCGTCGAATGTGCAGCCGGTTCGTGCCCAGAACCGCCCCGACCAACCCGTGGGAGCTTGGAAGGAGCGGGTTGAGCCTTCCGCGAGCTCGAATCCGGTGCTTTCGAGCTTCGGACTGCCGGCATTGGCCAGAATCCCCGGCCAAATCGTGTAATCGCATCTGTTCGAGAACGTGAATGTGGCCCCAAGTGCGCCTGAAAACCCAGAATGTCAAATAAGAAAACTTGAGTCCCTGATTTTTCGACAGGAAAATAAAACGCCAATAAAGGAAAAAGTGAAGAAGATACGCCTCCAAGTTCTGGACTTGGATTTTTTAGGGTTACCTTGAGGAGTGAGAAGCAGGAGGAGGAAGCTGAGGGTGAGACTGGAAATGTAATTCATTGTTCTTAGGTGGGGTGGCCTCTGGTTCTTCCTCCGTCGGCTGCGGCGAAATGTAAGTGGCTCGTGGGGAAATGGGAGAGGATGAAGCAAGCAGAGTAATTGCGGAAGAGTGAGCGAGAGTTAAGAGTGAAGGACTGAAGGGTGAGGGATGGGATGGGACTTGGGAGAGTGTAGTGAGTGAGTGGTGGTGGACTGGTGGTGGCTCAATGTGAATAAAGTACCGACAAAAGAAGCTGAGAGAAAGAGTGCGAGACAGAGAAATGGGCCGGAAAGAAGGCCAAAATTACAGCTTAAACATAATAAAACCGAAAGCCCCAACGTTTTTCTGTTTCCCCCTTTTAATCATTTGCTCTTGCCAAAGTCGGTTGAGACATGAGAGTTGCGATGAAATGAAAACGTTTCTATATGCTAGGTTTTATAATTGGTATTTCATTCATACACTCTTCATTCTATAAATCTTTATAATATGTATTTTAGGTTTTCTTTTGTCTCGCCTCTTTTTGTGCCTGCTTCGATTCTTGCAATGACCATTGGCTCGGAACGGTTCGCTCCACTTTTTCTCTTTCTAAAATCTTAAAAGCTCTCACTTCTTTCTTCTTTTCAAACTTCAGATCTCAGCTTGGTTGAGGGCTGCCGTCGGCGCCTCTGGCAAGTCGGCGGTAGCCCATAGTTTTTCTTGCTTTTATCCTGCTTCCTTGTTCTGTTGTTTCTTTGTGCTTCCATTTTGGAGCTTTTTCTTGCCTCTTCTTAGAAGTTAGGTGTTCTCTTCTTCCTCACATCTGATCTTTCCAGATCTGATGCTTGAGACGTTTTGTTGGTGACAGAGGGGGTTGAGTGTCCTCAATCTGCCTTCTCCTTCATGCTTCTGTCTCTCCTCCATGCTTCACCGCTGCGGCTTGGTGTTTCGGAGATGTCTTGGGAATCCTATTGTGATTCTCCCACCAGGTTCAGCTGCATGGAGCTCGAAGGCGAAGATCATGCATCTTGGGCTTTCGATCGTCTTTTCTTGGTGCTCTCATCAGTTTGTCAGACTGTGGTCGCCCTCCGAGTTTGATTTGCAGGTTTCTTCTTGACGTTTCTCGCTGTCCGGCGGGTTCTGGTCATCGGGATCCTTCTCCTCTGGTGGCTATCCTCTTTTCCGATGGGTGCTTGTGGGTGTGCTACGGTCCTCCTGGTGGCGGCTGCCTCTCCTTTGGATTTTTTATTGGTTGTTAGGATTTTTTCAGACCATGTTTTTCGGGCTGCTGCTTTATTTGTATGGGTTGAATGTTTGGGCCTGTCAATGTTGTATGTTTCTTTCCATGGGGTTTCGGCCCAAAATCTATTATCTCCTGGGTTCATTTTTAATGAATTTCCAATGACTTCCAAAAAAAAAAAGACCATTGGCTCAAAGCCTCTGGCAACGGAGGAAGATCATTGCCACAAATCGTTGGACGACTCGCCATTTATATCAACGGCCTGGTCTAGCAAAAATTCTAAATATTTGTCCACAGAGTTGTTTCAATGAAGGAGATATGAAAATCTCAGTCACTGTTACTAAAGAGCGAATTGGCAAAGACAGAGTTGAGACCAGAACTAATCCAAAGAAAGAAGGTGAGGTATTCTCCCCCCAAGAACATGAGTCCTCCTAAGACCTCTTATAAAAAAAAATTTCTTGGGAACAATACACCCCCATTGATCCCAGACAGCGATGAGCTGATGTCGAATGAATCTGATGGAGAAGATCACCCGGTCAAAAAGTATAAAAATGTGAGAATCTAAGGTCGTTGGAATAGAGCGATTACCTTTAAAGTTCCTCGAAAGCAATTTCCCTTTGCTTTCTTACAAACAAGAGTGCATAAAATGTGAGCAAAGACTGGAGGCTTCAAAATAAGAGACATTGGCAATGGGTACTATCAGGCGGTCTTTGACTCACAAATTGAATGTGATCGTGCTTTGTATGGAGGATCATTACCTCATCTCTGAGCATTAGCGACTGGATTTCGACCCTTACTACAACTCCATCACTAATACTTAGTCGGGGTTAGATTGCCAAGACTCCTTCTTGCCTACTTTGAAGAGTAAATTTTGAATGACATAGAGAACAAGTTGGAAAGGGTGGAAAAGATTGATTACAACACATCTAATTGATTTAGAGGAAACTACGCTAGAATATGTGTCCAATTTATCTAAAGAAAAGGATGATATCCAAATACCTACTAATAAGAAGAGTTTACTGAGTGGGGTACAAAGGAATCCACATTGTTTGCTCTAAGTGTGGACAATACAACCACATGAAAGAATCCTGCTCACTACAAAAAGAGTTTGGAAACCTCTTGCTAGTCTGGAAGATATCCATATGGCTAGACGATCATACCAGAGGTTATTGATGATTTCGGACCATGGATGGATGCTACTAGGACCAAACGAAGGAAACAACTATATAATAGGAATGAGGATGACAAAAGGAAATAAGAAGTCCCATCACCTTTCGCATGGAGGGGCTCGTTTAGTGTGCTGGAGAGTGAAGGCGGTCAATATAGTGGAGAAGATGGAGATGAAGGCAAGGATCAACATACCATCCATGGAATAAAGAACACCTAACTATAGAAAGTGACCTCTATTGAAACTCCCAACACAGAGAAACACATAAGGAGAATAAACCAAAACAAAAGAAAACGACTTAAAAGGTCGAGGGAAGAAAGAATCACAAGGAAAAGAGCAACAACAAAAGGACCATAACAGGAAAGTTCATCAAAAGGCCACACCAGAATAATAACCAGAAGAGCAAACAAACTCGCCTGAAGAAGAACTCCATTCCTGCCTTTATTAAATCAACCATTGAGAATAAGAATTATAGGAATGAAGGTGAATCACCTTCCAATACAGTGGACAAAGCAAACAACAAGGAGGTAGCAAACCAATCCCATAGAACCTCCTCCAAGCAAGGTAAAGAAAGGGTTCCTTAGAGGGCGTGATTGCGGGATTCTAGTCAAGGAAAGTATCCAAAAAAGCATGAACATGCGAAGCAACTAATAATGGCAGTAGTGAGACGAAGGAAGATGTGATGGCAATAACCATAAACATGGAGTGATTTTGACCAAGTGATATGACACTAGATATTTGTAATCTTTTATAATGATTAAAGGATTCTCCTATAACTGTAGGGAGCTAAGCAACCCGAATTTCAATCTACCTTTAAAATGTACAAGAACATAACGAGCCTAAAGTGTGTGCATCTTGGAGTCAAGTATTAGTGGTGATGCTGCACTTAATGTGATCAAGAAACTTGAATATGATTCATGGGAAACCTCTGAAGCTATTGGTTTTAGTGGAGGCATATGGGTCATTTGGGATAGCTCGTAGCAAAGTTGGAAGTATTGGACAAACACAAACAATACATCCACTTCAAATGCCTCAGAGGTGGCAAAGAATTATATCACTTCTCTGCTATCTATACCAGCCCAAAATAATATTAATGGGCCGGTTTATGGCAAGCCATTACAAGAATTGGAAGACATAACATGGTTCCACGACTCTATACTGAAGACTGTAACTCAATCACCAAGTCCTCGTATAAGCAAGTAGGAGCCCCAAAACGTTCAAAGAATGTATCTAGGATTGTTGCCTCATAGATTTGGGGCTCACTAGATCCTGGTTTATGTGGATCACCAACTCTTACAGGATTGTAATCTTGAATGACATCAACAATTCCCAGAATCATCAATTGTTGAACTGAAGAAGCTCAAGTCAGACTACTGTCCAATCTTGACGTGCATTGCAGCCAATCTAGATACATGAATTTGGTGAGACGCTTCATGTTCATGGCTTTGTCTCACTCATGACAACGTTTTCCCTCTTCTTTCTGCTTCATGTAAAAACCGAATCGATCTTTCCTTCATTATATGATCTAGCTACTAAACTCCAAGTGTGGAACAATCAAGTTTTTGGGATCATTTTTAGGAGAAATAAGAGACTGCTAAACAGGCTACATACCGTTAAAAAAATTCAATGAAAGGAACCCCTTAAATAAAACTCTCATATGTAACGCAAGCAAGGGAAGAGCTCGAGCAAACTCTTGGGCAATAAGAGTTCTTGTGGATGTAAAAATCAAGAGTGAACTGGTGGATCCATGGGGAACAATACAAACCCTAAAAATATTTAAACTATTGCAAGGGTTCATTTTTAAAATTGTACAAATAAGAAGAGAAGGAGCACTGGCCAGTTATTATTACAGAATTCCCTATGCTTGATGAGTACATAGTACCCCAAGTTGGAGTCTTGCCAAGCTCGGATGAGATCAAATTGATCATCAACAACATGAATGGCCTTAAGACCATGAAATGACGAATAAAAACAACATTATTCCAAAAAAGCTGAGAGGATGTGAGAAAATACCTCATTATCTTTGTTAATTTAAGCTTTATCGACCCCCAGTGCATCAGCAAGATGAACAAAACCCTCATCGCTCTTATCCATGAGACTGATTCCCCCTCATCGATGTCCCAATTTAGAATTATGAGCTTGTATAATGTTGGCTACAGTATAATGTTTGTCGCAACAAGCACATAAATGATAGCATTTTTATCTTGCAGGACATGGTGCATATTATGAGTCTATGATGAAAAAGAGTGGAAACGAAAAAACATTATTAGTCAAAATTGATCTTGCCCAAACTTATGATATGATTGACTAGAGGTTCATAGAAGAAACTTTAAGGCATTGTTCACTTCTCATTTCACTTCCTGTTGCCACAACAAAAATTGGAAAGGAAAAGGAGAAAACATGTTCAATGTTTCCTTTTTTTCATTCGTGGAAACCAAATGGCAATTATATATGGCAGCTGGCGGAAACAAGGAAAATGGGATTTCATGAAATGGAAGGACGAGTTCCTCCCATTTTCCAGCGGAATTGGATTGATGAGGTTGGGACTTCGACACCCTATGACCTCCTTTTTCCTTGGTTTTTTATCCTCTCAACCCTATTAAATGACTAAACCCTCCTCTCATAAATCCTACTCGTGTCTGACTCTCATATCGATGATAGTCACCACCCATCCTCTCCATCTTAGATTCCCCTCACTCTCGATCCATCATTTCTCTCAGCCACTGCTGCCCTCCCAATCTCCTTGAGGCCAGCAACCAGAACATTCTAGACCAGACGCCACCGCTCTCTCAATTCTCCTCGTGGCCAGCGCCTCGACACCACTTGTCGCGACACACGCGCCTCCGCATCGTTAGTGAATCCAAACCAGCTCTCGGCGCCTTTCTGATTCTCCTTATGGACAGCTACCAGACCAGCACTCACTGTCAAATGAGCCTCCCCACGGTCAGCAAATCCAAACTAGTCATCATCACCCTCATGATTCTCCTTATGATAGCTGATTCGGGCCTAATTGCACATGTTTTGCCCCCGCTTTACGCTAGGTTTCTCGTATTTTAATGTGTTTCAGGGTTTAACAGGTGAAACCAGCGTCGGAGTCAAAAGTTGGACGAAAAGGACCAAAAACCGGAAGAAGAGGTGAAAAAGGGCCAGTTCACGGCTATGCCAGGAAGTTCACGGTCTTGCATGACCGTCAAGAAAAGCTCTTTACCGTGAACCTCGAGGCATCCAGAGCCAAAACATAGGTTACTGACGCAAGGTGAGTTCACAGTCACTAAGACCATGAACGGAGGTTGTTGACCGTGAACAGAAGTGGACGAAGCGGTGCGTTTTGGCACACGCCTGCAGTTCACGAACTCGTTTCATGGTTCACGGCCGTGAACTTAGTCCGTGAACTGAGCTCGTCTCTGGTTTAAAAGATGAGCTGAAAGAAGGAGAGAGGGGAGAGCCTATTTTGTGTGAAAAGCCTTCTTCAGATTTCTAGAGAGAGAAACACAAACCAAAGGAGAAGAAGGCTAGGGTTTTGCTTCAATATGGATTTTGGGAAGATCTCCTCCAAGGAGAGTTCAACACAAGGGCCAAGAAGATTGGAAGCATCCTCCAAGATGGTTTCCACCTCTTCTCCTTGTGTTTTGCTCATTTCTAGCATGGAGTAGATCTCATTTCACTTGGATGTTGTGAAACCCTAACTCTACCATGTAGTTTCTTTTATGTGAATTGAATGGTTGTCATTGGGTATTGTTTAATTCAATGATTGAGGTATTATTCATTTTGATTGTGCATGCTTGTGCTGAGAAACCTAAGGGTTGTGCATGTTTTGCGCTTAGCATCGTTAGGTTTGTGCATTTTGGTGCTTAGCAACCTAAGGATTGTGCATAATTATGCTTAGCACCCTTAGGTTTGTGCATGTTGGTGCTAGCAATCTAATTAGCCACCTTAACCTAGCTTAGAGAGGAAAATCCCTCTTCCAAGGGAGACTCAATCGAGTTGGTTTTCCTTCCACTTTTTAAGCCACCTAACTAAGTTAATTTAAGGCAACCCTCAATGTTGAGTTAAGCAAACCGGTTAATCATGATTAAGCCGTCCGACCTTTGAGTTGAGTGAGGGAGTAAGTCAACTATCGATTGCCTAAACCGAGAGGGTCGAGTGACACGGCCTTTTAATGTTTACCTCGGTGTAGCAATTGAGATTGTGATCTCCGACCATATATGCATCCCTCTGCGGTTCGCGATTACCTTGCCCAAAGCAATCGACCCAAGGGAGCTTTACCTTCCCAAACCGTGACGAACCCCGTGGACCATGCCAGGGTAAATACACTTTAAGTGAGGAGCGTGAAGGTGGTTCCGGAATTCGCCACTAATGAAATGATGGAGAAGGAAGAGACCAACCCAAAGAAGGGAGAAGGGAAGCCCTCATGGAATGAGAGGAAGGCGGCGAGGAAGGCATTATCGGAGGATGGATACATACCACCTCTTCCTTATCCCACAAGGATGTACATGGAGAGGTTGAAGAACGAGTGTGGAGGTTGTTATATACGCGCTGCTACAGATCGGGAAATCGCCGGAATCGATAAAGCAAGAATACGAAAACGAGAATCGAAAAACACAGACACACGATTTACGTGGTTCACTAACACGATGTGTGAGAGAGCCAGTTTCACTATATCGAGGAGATTACAGATTGCAGAGGAGTATGAGAAGTATTTATATTACTTCTCCATGTGGGTCTAAACCTAATCCAATATGGCAAAGGAAACGATTACAGACCAGGCCCAGAACCCGAACCCAAATAACATTGAGTCCCCCGACTAATCCAGTCGTAGCGGCTGATAGTCCGATTCAAGTCACATAAAAAAATCTCCACCTTGAAATGAATCCTCTTCCTCTGAAATCTCTGATGTACTATGCTCCTTCTCTCTCTCCTACCATAAATTCCCCGTAGGGTGGAGTCACCCACTCAATACATTCAGCAAGTCCAAGCAGTGTTGGAACTTGCCATGTGGAACCGGGTTCGTGAACATATCAGCAAGATTATCCGCGGTGCCAACCTTCTTCACCTTAATCCTCTTCTCTGTCCTCAAGAAATGATACCTTACATCAACGTGCTTAGTCCTCTCATGGTGGACTTGATCCTTGGCCAAGCATATTGCACTCAAACTGTTGCAATACACCATTGCCTGATCATGATGTAGCCCCAGATCAGCAACCAATCCCTTCAACCATATTGCCTCATTAGCAGCTTCTATCAACGCCATATACTCTGCCTCAATAGTAGACAATGTCACCGCCAACTGCAAAGTTGCCTTCCAGCTCACTACAGAACTCCCAAGAATGAATACATAACCAGTCATCGATCTCCTCGTGTCAACGTCTCCAGCATAGTCCGAGTCGGAATACCTAGACACCAAGCATTCTGTATCACTTCCGAAGCTAATCCCCACATCAGGTGTACCCTTAAGGTACCGGAAGATCCTCTTCACAGCCTGCCAATGCTCCTTCCCAGTTGTATCATGAACCTGCTGACAACACTAACATCATGTGCAAGATCAGGTCTATTGCATACCATAGCGTACATCAAGCTACCTACTGCACTAGCATATGGGACTCTCGACATGTACTCCTTCTCAGCCTCTGGCTGCGGTGCATAAGCTGAGGGTACATGAACCATTGAAACACTAGGAGTATTTAAGGGCATTGTCGACAGTATCTTTTGGATGTAGCTCTTCTGTGACAAGAAAAGCTTCTTCTTCGACCTGTCCCTGTAAATCTCCATACCCAAGATCTTCTGAGCAGCTCCCAGATCCTTCATCTCAAACTCAGCATTGAGAAGCGCCTTTAACTTCTGGATATCAGACTTTGACCTCGCAGCTATGAGCATATTATCCACATACATAACTAGATATATCATCGAACCATCCTCTGCCTTGCTGTGATACACACAACAATCATATGGACTTCTGCTATAGCCCAACTCAAGCATGTAATTGTCAAATCTCTTGTACCACTGCCTCGGAGATTGCTTAAGTCTATACAAGGACCTTTTCAGCTTACAAACATAGTCTTTTCCTGGAACCTGGACTGGAATCCTTCTGGCTGAGTCATATAAATTTCTTCCTCCAACTCTCCATGTAGGAAAGCTGTCTTCACGTCTAGCTGCTCAAGCTCCAAGTCATAATGCGCCACTATTGCTAGTAGCACCCTGATCGAAGTATGTCTGAACACTGGTGAAAAAATCTCATTGTAGTCAACTCCTTCCCTCTGCGAGAAGCCTCATCCAACCACCCAAGCTTTAAATTTAATGCCCTCTTCAGAACTGATTCCTTCCTTCTTCTTGTAGATCCACTTGTTTGTAACAATCTTCCTTCCATGTGGTCATTTGACTAGCTCCCAAGTCTGATTCCTGTCATGGGATTCCATCTCATCACCCATTGCGGCAAGCCACTGATCAGCTTCGCCACCCGAAACAACTTCTCTATAAGACTGTGGCTCACCTGCATCCACTTCTTCAGCAACCTGAAATGAATACACCACCATGTCCTCGAAACCATATTGTTATGATCTCAATTTGGGCATTAAAACGAGTGGGGTTGATCGATTCTGAATGCAAGCTAGGCACGTTGAAGAGCCTTGATTTTTGTCTAAGTGTTTATGACAATTTCAGGTACCCACTTTGGACAAGCATAACTCTTGATTGGTGTGATGGAAATTCGAGCTCTTTGGCTTGTGTTGAAGAAGAAGAGCTGCTCTTTCGAATGGTATGCTTTGGAGCTCAAGGGGAGGACCAGAAGCTGGGTTTTCAGAGTGATCAACATGTTAGCTCAACCCTGGGAAAACTGTCAGATTTGGCTAAGTATGGGAATGTGAGCGAGGAGTCATCTTTGGAGCTCTCGTCGAGGAGTAGGAAGGAGAGTCGAGATTCCTGGGTTGGCATCCATGAAAGTACGTACCTTCTTCTACAACAGCGTGGGATTGGATGATGGGATTGATTCCTGGAAGTGTTCGATCGAGAAGCTACAAGTTCGTATCGACACTGGTTGGAGGAGGAGCAAACCGAATCCGAGGCGGATTACGATTCTAGCCGCAGTTTGTTTTAATTTCCTTTTCTAGTTAGAATTTGTGTTTGTTTGAGTTATAGCCTGTTTAGGATGTTCTTTACTTGCGTTGTAAGATTAGTTAGCCTATTTAAACATTCGTCTACAATGTAATCGTCAGTTTTGATTCATTGAATACAAAGTTGAGCTTTGATTCATCTCGCAAGTTTGCTTGAGGGATTGAGTTGGATTGCTTGGAGGATTCTAAGCAATTGTGAGATGGTATCGATCAATTTACCACCTTGATCGTGGCCAAGCATCGACCTGAAGGTTTCGAGCCTCTTTCCCTTGTGAAAGTTGCACGAAAACTCACCATCTAAACCACAAAAACCAACTCTGTTTTGTGGGTTCTTGTTCGAGACAAAAAATCCGAGGTTCTAGACCTCTTGGCTGCATGACTTTGATCTAAAAACCTACCTTGGGGTTTATCACATACCTCTCTGGAGGTACTCCTGCAGTCGCTCTCTTTGGTCTACCAGAAGCTATAGACTGTTGAGCTCCTTCAATGGACTTTGAAGTTTCCCGCTCTGTAGAAACATCATCATGTTGATCTTCTCCACCTTGGTGCTCAAACTCACTCTGATTGAGAGTTTGCAGCTCCACCTGCTTATCAACATTCCTGCTATCTTCAACAATAGTAACCTTCAACATGGGGTTAAACATAGACTTCTCATCAAATATCACATTTCTACTGAGTATAACCCGATGCTTAGAAGGTGACCAGACTCGAAATCCATTAACTCCATCTCCTTAACCCACAAATACACCCTTCTTTGCCCTTGGGTTCAGTTTACCCTCATCCACATGATAATAAAAAGGACACCCAAAAACTTTCAGTGAAGAGTAATCAACATGCTTACCATACCACACTTCATAAGGAGTCTTAAACTCAATACCTGTGTGAGGTCCACGGTTGATCAGGAACCACGCCATGTTTACTGCTTCTGCCTAGAATCTTCTCTCTAGTCCAGCATTAGAGAGCATGCACCGTGCTCTCTCCAATAATGTCTGGTTCATCCTTTATGCAACGCCATTCTGCTGAGGTGTATCTTTAACGGTCCGATGATGGGCAATCCCTTCATCCTTGCAGAATTCATTGAACTCGGAAATTGTAGAACTCCAGACCATTGCCCGCTCGCAGCTTCTTGATCTTCTTCCCGGTCTGATTCTCCACCAATGTCTTCCACTGCTTGAACTTCGTGAAAGCCTCACTTTTCTGCTTCATCATGAAAATCCAAGTAAATCTCGAATAATCATCAATAATAGACAGAAAATACCCGCTGCCTCCAATGGATTCAACTCGTGAAGGACCCCAACAGTCGGAGTGGAGCTAATCCAGTATCCCCTTCGTCCAGTGGATACCCTTCTTGCGAAACTTGCTGCAGTGTAGCTTCCCAAACACACAATGCTCACAGAATTCCAAATTCTGCACCTTGTGCCCGCAAAGAAGATCCATCTTCGATAGAAATTGCATTTCTCGTTCACTCATATGCCCCAGTCTCATGAGTCAGAGAGTGCTCATATCTTCCTGATGAACCTGAGACGATGCAACTGCAACAGAACCAGACAACACAGACCCTTGTAATGCATACAAGGTCCCACGCTTCACGCCCTTCGACACCTTCCGTGAACCTTTGCAGACATACACAACTCCACCTTTTCCTTTGAAGCTGAAACCCTTGCTATCGAGTAGACTCAAGGAGATCAGGTTCTTTGTCATTCGTGGAACATGCCTGACATCATTCACGGTACAGAATGAACCATCATGTGCCCGAACCTTTATGGACCCGATTCCAACAACCTTGCAGATAGCTCCATTTGCCATGACCACGTTACCACCATCTATCTGCTCGTAGGTTGTGAAGCAATCCCTGTTCAAGGACATATGGTATGAGGCTGCAGTATCCAGAAACCACACATCCCCACGATGTGCCTTCTCATCTACAGCCAATGCAAGATCGTCTTCAGAACTGTTGTCCACTTCTGCCACGGCAACTGAACCTTGTTTCTTCTGTTGCCCTCTTCTCATGGGACAGTTATAATTCCAATGCCCCACTTCCTTACAGTTGTGACAAGCATCACCTGGCTGTGGACCAGGACCCGTGGAATTCTTGTTCGAATTCCCTTTACCAGATTTCTTCTTT
This sequence comes from Linum tenue, assembly GCA_946122785.1. Classification (NCBI taxonomy): domain Eukaryota; kingdom Viridiplantae; phylum Streptophyta; class Magnoliopsida; order Malpighiales; family Linaceae; genus Linum; species Linum tenue. The sequence continues at coordinate 23,787,776 of CAMGYJ010000007.1, read as the reverse complement.
CCCTTTCCACCTGTAACAGCCAAACCCAATGCCTCACCACCTGTACCAGATCCGAACGCTTATGCCTGATCTCTCTCGTATGAAGAGCAGACCTGACATCATCCAACGACACGCTTTCTTTACCAGCAAAAAGAATCAATGAAATTCTCATATGAAATCGGCAAAGAAACCAGCAGGATTAGAGCAGCATCCTCGTCATTAACTTGAACATCTATATTACGCAGATCCAGAAAAATAGAGTTAAGTTGTTCAAGATGTTCCCTCAAAGGCATACCTTCTTGCATCCTCAAGCCGAACAACCGTTGCTTGAGATGCAGCTTGTGGTTAAGGACTTCGTCATATACAGACTCTCCATCTTAAACCACAACCCCGCGACAGTCTTCTTAGCAGCGACTTCAACGATGACGTCATCAGACAAAGATAGCATGATGGTCGAGTGGGCCTTCTCCTCCAGGGTATTCCACTCATCGTCATCGATCACTGTCTTCTTGTGTTTCGCAGACAGCGGCCCCCACAACCCTTGTTGTTTTAATAAAGCCTGCATCTTGATTTGCCATATGGCGAAGCAGTTCTTCCCCGTGAACTTTTCGATCTTCATGTTCACCGACGTCATTCTTCTGAATCGAAAACCCTAGCCTGATTTCCAGCCGCGGCTCTGATACCACTTGTTATAAACGCGCTGCTACGGTTCTAGAAATCTCCGGAATCTATAAAGCAATAATACGAAAGTGATAATCGAAAAACACAGACACACGATTTACATGGTTCACTAACACGATGTGTGTTAGCTAGTCCACGGGCGAGAGAGAGAGAGAGAGAGAGAGAGAGAGTCATTTTCACTATATCGAAAGGAAACGGTTACAGACCAGGCCCAGAACCTGAACCCAAATAACATTGAGACCCTGATTAATCCAGTCGTAGCGGCTGATAGTCCGATACAAGTCACATCAACAAAGGTTTCATGGAAATGCTCTGCAACCTCTACCTCAACATCCCTTTCCTTGAAGCCATGGCTCAAATGCCAAGATATGCCAAGTACCTCAAATGATTCCTCACTAAGAAGTAAAGCTTGAAGGCCTTGCCAACGTGACTCTTGGCAAGGAGTGTTCGGCTTACCTAGGAGCTAGTGTTAATGTGATGTCATACAAGCTTTTCAAAAAGTTAGAAGTAGGTGAACTTAAGACCTCTAAGCTTAGCATCACCTTAGCTGACCGTTCGGTCATTAGTTCGAGAGGTATTGTGGAGGACATGATGATGAGAGTGGGCAAGTTTTGCTATCCGACCGATTTCATGATTCTTGACATAAGTGAGGATTCAGATATGCCACTCATCCTCGGTCTTCCCTTTCTTGCCACCGCCAAGGCATTGATAGACGTTAATGAGGGGACCTTAATTTTGAGGGATTGTAAGGAGAGAATCATACTTAAGGTTAGGAGTGATGAAGTGAAGGGAGTAGTTTCAAATGATGTGAATGAGAGTGGAGGAGAGCCTCTCAAGGCAAACCCCACCATTACTTGTGTTGCTTTTGGTGATGTTGAGCAGGAAGTTAAGAAGGGTCTTATGCCCAAAGGATCGAGAATGAATGCTTGGAGACAAAGGATGAAGGGAGATTTGGGCCAGAAGATGGGGGAGGCCGAAGCAATGTTGGCCAACCAAGAGGGTCAACTCAAGGAGCCTAAGAAGGAAGGCTACAAGCCTCGCCCCAAGAGTGTGGTGGATCCGCTCTCGGTGGCATCACGTTTGAAGTCGTGATCGATCCCCAACCGTCAAGCTAATGACGATAAATTAGCGCTTGTTGAGAGGCAACCCAACAGAGTTTTGTTTTCTTTTCCTTAGTTTTCGTTTTAGTGTATTGTAAAGAGTTCGAGTGGTGAAGTGGTGTCCCCGTGTCGAGTGTTGTGGTTTTGCGGTTTATGGTTGTGTTGTGATCCATTAGGAGGCACGGAGGAATAGGTTGAGTCAAAATTTTATCAGAAGTACTGTGTTTTCACTGATGTTCACGGACGGATTGCTGAGTTCACGGTCTTATCCGTGAACTGGGTACTGATGCATGATCACCACCTGTCGACCGCTTCGTGTTCACGGACGCGTTTGAGAGTTCACGGTCGCTAAAACCGTAAACTGGGCAACACGTCTATGAACTCCAAGCCGTGCCTATAAAAGGGGCGTGAATGGCGAATCTTCACTTCACGACCAAATCTCGCCGGAAAAATTCAAATCTTAGCCGGAAAACGCGAAACTCCGTCGGTTTTTTGATTTCTCCCCCGTTTCCGGCAAGCAAAACCCAAAACCAATGTTATACCCGGTCTCCCCTCCTCAAAACCGGCATGTGCTGAGATTTTGGGGAGATTTGGAGCACATTATTTCCGGCCAAGTCACTGGCGGCGAGTCTCCGACGAGCTTCCGATGAAGCTCCGATGACCCCTCTCCGGTCAGTTTCCTGACCGTTTTTCACCGTCCTCGCCCGCACCTCACTTCCTCCTACGTTCTACCTGTGTCTTCAGGTTTGTTTTTCGACTTTACCTTTGTGATTTGTGGAGAATCTGATTAGGTAGTGAAGTGAGGTTGAATTTCTATGCTTTGCATGATTGAACCTAGATTTAGGGCGAGGAATTAGGTGAATTAGGTCGATTGAATGATGGATTGATTTTTGCATGAGCTTAGTGAGCCTTGTTGGGCGTGTTTGAACCGAATTGTGTTTATTTTTAGAATTTTCCCACCAAGTGCTATATCATGAATCCAAGTGGATTTTATTCTTTTATGTTGGATGGTAGCCACCGTGGTAAGGGTTGTGGTTCAACTTCTTGTATGCTTGAACCATGAATTACCCACAACCATGCCACGGTGGTTTGAGCTTAAATGTTTGATAACCATGGTGAAAAAACAAGTGTGTGGGGAATCTCTTTCCTCCTAATGAGCATCATTTGACGAATGTTTCCACGTATGGTGTGTGTTTGTATTTGTGAAGGATGCTTAACTTGGAGCATGAGTTCATCAGTTATCTGGTGAACCGACCGAACTTTGGCGACAAGTTCTCCTACCAGAGTGGCGGCCCCATTGAGCCTCACTGGCGGCACATGTTCAACTTGTTCAGGTGCCGAGCCGCGATGACTGGAGTGCTCAGCCACCCCCAGTGGCGACAGCTCTTGACCATGGACGAGGAGATCTACCAGGAGCTGTGCGTGGATTTCTACTCCACCTTCTCCCACATCGTCCCGGCCAGCAAGAAGAGCCGGCCACGGGTGGAGTTTAAGCTGGGAGGTCAGCCATGAGTGTTGACCTATGATGCCTTTGCATAGGCCATGGGGCTTGACATCGCTCACATGATGATGACGGAGCGGCAGTACACCGTCGACTTCAACTATCATGGCGCATTCCGAGCCCTCTACCGCCCAGAGCACGAGTAGGACGAGTTCGAGGGGAGCCGCACCAATGCGGTGAAGCTGAAGACCCAGTGGAGGATCCTCCACACTCTGCTCACCAGATCCGTTGTCCCCAGCCTCCAGGTCAGGCCACTTGATGACGAACAGAGGGTTCATTTCCCTCTACTCGATGAGGAGTCCAGCAGAGCCGATCCATCTGGGATCGTTGATCACCACCTCTTTTGTCCGGTGTCTGGGGCGGAACGGAGTGGACACTATGCATATGGGGGGCATCATCACGAGGATCGCCCAGAACTTCCAGGTGGATCTGGCACACTGCACCAGAGTCGGAAGGACGAAGTCCTTCCTAGTGGAGACATTGTATAACCAAAACCTGGTACTCCAAGGCGAGAGAGGAGCGGAGTACTTTGACGGACTCCAACCTTCCAAAGTCATCCGAGCTGCAGTAGCACCGGCTCCAGTGGAGCCTGACCCCGAGGTCCCGCCAGCAGCAAAGCAGCCACCTGCTCGTGCACCCGGCTGTCGCCGATGCCCATCGCTCCATCACCCTACACAACACCCACCACCACCACCAGCAGGCGATCCCCTCGTCCAGAGGGTGGATCGCCTAGAGACGAACTTCATGGGATTCTCATCCCGCCTCGGCCGGCAGACCGACATCCTAGAGCTTATGGCTCGACGCCAGGGTATCCTACCAGATGGTGGAGAGGGTCCTTCCACAGGAGAGAGGTAGCCGACGAGTGAGACATGTGGCAGAGCGGAGTCCTTTCGCCCCACTTCTCTACTTGTAACCCTGAACTTGTTTTTTGTTTTTTTCTTCATTGTGTGTGTGTGTCTGTGTGTGACATAAACTACTACTATGTATTGTGCTTGTAATAACCTCGCCTCATGCGAGTCGTATTGTGTTTGTGTGTGTGTTTTTTGTCTCTCCTTGAAGCTCAATTATCCTACCCCGGTTCGATTCCAACTTTCACTCCCCAAGCCCAAGCGGTAACATCATTCTACCCCTTTCTTACGCCATTGAGGGCAATGTCAAGTTTAAGTGTGTGTGTGGGTGGGGGGGGGGGTATTTTACTAGTACGCTTGTGTGTGAGTTTGATTTATGCTTGGAGCCTTTTGTATGCCCAAATTTCAAAAATTTGAGGGCTCCAAGCAATGTTTGCATGAGCAAAGTGGCCGGATGGTGGGAAATTCCCGTGTTTATTGGCATTGATCTTGAATTGTTGCATGTGATCGAGTATATCCTATGATGATGACTGAGAAGTTCATTAGGATAGGGCAAAAGTTTAGTTCTCAGGTGTGCATAAATGAATGGATGTCTTGACTTGATCACTTGTTGCTTACAATTGCCATGCATTGTGTTTATGAATTGGAATAGATGGTTGGGTAACTAGGTAGCCTGTAAGCTTTGAGCCGATCGTTTTCTTCCGGTGTGATAGTTCCCTCTTACCACGGTGTTTAGCATCACAGTTGTCACTAGCAAGTATGATGGAGGCATAGGATTAGTCCACGCCCAAATGTTGATTGTCCCGAAATGTGTCATTCTTTAGTCAACCCCTTTGAGCCTTGTGATTTCGAGGGTTGTTCTCAATTTAGGAGCTTTGTGCGTGTGAGCTTAATGGTGTTTATAGAACGACCCCCAATCCTTTCTTCTTGTCTAAACATGAGTCGTCATTATGTCCCGGAGCTCTCACTTTTGAGTTTCCATAGAGGTTCTACATAGGAGGTTTGTGTGCGGTCCTTGCTAGGGATGAGAAAAATGAAGTATAATGTTGGAGTGAGTTCCTCAAAAAGAGAGCATTGGTCATTAAATGTACAGGTGGCAAGTGTTTTTAATCTCTAGTACCCCCTCAAAAAGAAGAAAAGGAAAGAAAAGAAAAGAGAAACGAAAAAGAGGTAATAAAATGGGGTAAGTAAAGTAGAGAGTGCCACGAAAAATCAAAGTACATGCTCTAGGAGGGGTTTCTTGGAATCCAAACCGCTGAAACCCCCACATTGTTTTTGAATTCCTTCACTACCAAACCTTAATGTGCTAGCAAGAGTAGACTAAGGAAGAGTGCTTCAATGTAGTTCACGATGGGTGATAGTTTGGAAAGGAGAGATAAAGGTTGTGGCCGATGCTAGTGCCTTGGGTTGAAGAGATGGGTTTTAGTCGAAACAATAGAACCTTCGGGTTTAGGTTTAATGTAGCTCACGTCATGATTTTCACCACCCAAAAAGCCTTTTTCCCCATGTCCAAGACAATTGCCTGTCATCTAAACCCGTGTCTAAGACCTCCGGACGAGCTAGTGGTGACAACCATCCCGTGAACTCTAGCATCTAGAGGTTACCGCCGTGGTATCGAGACGATAGGGGCGAGAGTTTATGTTTGTGCACATCTCTTGCACCAAAAAGGTCCCGACCCCACTGGTCTTGAGAGTGAGTGATTCATTCTTGCTTTGCACGTCATATCATACCTCAGTGAGGACCTTTGTTGCCTTTCCATTTCTTCCTCGGACTTGAATTCCATGCATGGTTGGTTTTGGTTGATAAGTGGTCTTGTTGCGACTTGCATTGATCCATGAACAAGGTGAGAACTTTTTCGTTTGCCCGTTTTTGGTAGCTTCGAGTGTCGTTTGTGGTGGATGTCTGTATCGCTTGCTACGGTCCATGTATTGATTGCCAATAGCCCTTGAGAATTCCCACGATTGTTCCCTTTGACTTGTCCCCAAAGTATGTGTAGGTTGAAATATTACCTTATGTAAAATGGTTTGCTTGGGGACAAGCAAACGTCTAAGTGTGGGGGAATGATTCGGGCCTAATTGCACATGTTTTGCCCCCGTTTTACTGAGGTGTTTGTCGCAAATTCACTCCTAAAAGGTTGGTTTTACACTAGGTTTCTCGTGGTTTAGTGTGTTTAAGGGGTTAACAGGTGAAACCAGCCTCGGAGTCGAAAGTTGGACGAAAAGGATCGAAAACTGGGAGAAGAGGTGAAAAGGGCCAGTTCACGGCTATCCCAGGAAGTTCATGGTCTTGCGCGACCGTGAAGAAGAGCCCTTGACCGTTCAACACAAGGGCCAAGAAGATTGGGAGCATCCTACAAGATGGTTTCCACCTCTTCTCCTTGTGTTTTCCCCATTTCTAGCATGGAGTAGATCTCCTTTCACTTTGGTATTGTGAAACCCTAACTCTACCATGTACTTTCTTTTATCTGAATTGAATGATTGTCATTGGGTATTGTTTAATTCAATGATTGAGGTATTATTCATGTTGATTGTGCATGCTTGTGCTGAGCAACCTAAGGGTTGTGCATGTTTATGCTTAGCATCCTTAGGTTTGTGCATTTTGGTGCTTAGCAACCTAAGGATTGTGCATAATTGTGCTTAGCACCCTTACGTTTGTGCATGTTGGTGCTAGCAATCTAATTAGCCACCTTAACCTAGCTTAGAGAGGAAAATCCCCCTTCCAAGGGAGACTCAATCGAGTTGATTTTCCTTCAGCTTCTTAATCCACCTAACTAGGTTAATTTAGGGCAACCCTCAATGTTGAGTTAAGCAAACCGGTTAATCGCGATTAAGCCGTCCGACCTTTGAGTTGAGTGAGGGAGTAAGTCAACTACCGATTGCCTAAACCGAGAGGGTTGAGTGACACGGCCTTTAATGTTTAACTCGGTGTAGCAATTGAGATTGTGGTCTCTGATCATATATGCATCCCTCTGTGGTTTGCGGTTACCTTGCCCAAAGCAATCGTTCCAATTTACATATCATGGTAGTAGTTAGGGGGAAACGTCACCCGAGTGATCCTTCCACAAAAGAGTTTTCGAAACCATTTATCTTTGCTCTATTTTATTATAATCAACAAACTTTTAAACCAAAACTTTGTTGCTAGATAATGATTAAAACAACTGAAGTAGGGGTAGACGGACTGGCCCGGGTTGATATCTAAATACTTGCTCTATACTGCACCCGGCTAGAGTTTAAAAACTTGGACTCTAGTCGGGATTATATTGTGGTGTAGTTTCGTGCGAGTTAATAGCGAATCCAGATCCACTCTGTCACTCATTGGGAAGCCCCACAACAACTTTCATTGCTTCGTTCTTGTAGCCTCATCTCCGGTTATTCCCAATTTCTCTGCTACATTGTATTATGTTGTTTTGTTTGTCTCGTAGTTAGTCCCCATGCCCACTGCCGCTTTTGTACTTTGGTTGTTTGTTGGTTGACGTTTGGTGTGTTTAGAATCTATGGTGTGTTTCACAATGTTTTGTTATTTTTGGTTATAATTTCATGGTTGATGTTTGTTGTACAGTTTGAATCATGGAGAATAATGAAGCCGAAAACAATAACGATTGTATGATGATATAAGGAGTGTGGCCCGATAAAGTTAAGGATCATTTGATTGAGTTTATGTATGAGGAAATGAAGAACGACAACAAAATGGTCCAACATGAAAAATGATTTAAATGATAAGTTTAACAATCACTATATTGATGATCAAATGAAGAACAAATTTAACCAACTTATAAGGAGGCAAAGAGATTTCAAGAGTATAATTAATGAGAATGGAGTTAGTTGTACTGATACAACAGGAAAGGTGAATGCCTCTAATGATCATTGGGTGAGTTGGCCTAATGTAATTGACCTTTTATTTCAATTTGATTAATTGAGTGTTTCTATTTTGAACTTAGAATTTACTAGAACGTTTATGTGTAGGGTATAAGAGGTTGTAGCGACTATAAAAAGTATGGTTGTCCAAATTACAATAAGCTTTATTGTAGTTTCTTATTGTGCATACAAAAGGCTTCTGATTCTAATACAAATTCTTATGAAGATTTGAGAAACTTCATTTTGTATTTGTGATTGTTGGAGAAAACGAGGCCTAATGTGCCTAGATCCTCAGACAACATTGGCCATGAATGGGTTGGAGAGCTTCTCCATAGTCATCCAATAAGGATATATGAGCAACTTCGAATGGAATAGATAAGTTTATTGCTCTCTATGAGGACTTGAAACAACATGGAGAGTTGAAGTCCAAGGCTGGGGTCACAGTTGATGGACAAGTTGATATCTTCCTTAAGACTATAGGTGATGCTAATGACTTTCGATACATTGCTCAAAGGTTTCAACATTCTACCGCCTCCATCTCAAAGTACTTTGAAAAAGTATTGAAAGTTATGATCAAGCTTGCAAATTCCACCAAATTTGGAGAACGTGCTTGACAAAATTGTTGGTTCAAGACATGATTAATATTTCAAGGTAATACATGGTTAGTTTAATAGTGGCTAGTATAATAGTTACAACTTGTTATGATAATGTTGAATTTTGTATTTTCAGGATTGTATTGGAGCTATATATGGAGTGCATATCAATGCATCCGTTCCTACTATCGAGAAAATTCATATTGAGAACGAAAGACGACAAATACTCAAAATCTGATGTGTGTATGTTCCTTCAATATGTTTTTTTACCTTTGTGATGGTTGTATGGGACGGTATGGAAAATGATGTTAGAATTCTTAGTGGAACAGTTTCTAATCTGGATAACAAAGTTTCTGATGCCACCATGAGGTATGAATGAATTTTTGTGTGCATAAATAGATCTCATATTTGTAAATACTAATTGACTTGAGGAACAAGGGATTGGTCTAGTGGTAATATCACTAACCTTGAACCTGGAGGTCTCAGGTTTGAATCTCTTAAGTAGTACCTAATAACAAAAAGTAACCTATGTCACCCTTATCTAAAAAAAATATACTAATTGACTTGATATATTTGCCAGGTAAGTAATATGTTTTTTACTCCGAATACGCAAACATGTTTAGGTTCACTATATCAAACAAAGGAGGCTACTCATTTTTAAGAAATCAACCGTGGTGGTGGACCCAAAACTCGTAAACAACTATTATCACTCATCCATATGCAATGTTATTGAACTTTGCTTTGAATTTTTGAAGGCAAGTTCCCAATTTTGAAACAAATGCCTTCTTTTTCACTAAAGAAACAAGCACGAATTGTTAAGGATTCACTCTGATGATGATGTCCTATTTGAAGAATATCATAATTATTATATGGGAGATGATGCTAATGGATAGCAAGGAGGACTAGAAAGAGAAGAGTTCGATATCATTTCAAGCCAAATACGACAAATGGATATTCGACGTGATGGAATGGCAAACAAGTTGTACGATGACTTCCAAGTTGAGCTGCTTTGATATTTGTGAATTATACTTCTACTCTATACTTATTTGATATTGAAGTATGTACTAGTCTCAAGAAAATTAAACAGAAAATCTTTAACAAATTTTGTAACCAAATAATTAGGCTTTCATTTAAGATTAAAGTTTTAGATTCATCCAAAAATCAAAACTAAACAGGTTTTCATTATCAAGTTTCCGGAATTTATTTCTAAGGAAATTAAAATCACAACTAAACGGAATCTCATTCACAAGTCTTCTTCAAAATTGGTTTCTTGTTGTCAAAATCACAGGAAATTGAATGGGAAGTGAACGGGGCCTAAGGTGTACAAGGCTTCATGGAAAGTGTGTGGACATCATTATGAAGTGTGTTACAACAACTAAACATCAAGTCTTATGGAATGAAGGAGAAACTGATAGCTTCACCCTAAATAAAGGACTACATCAGGGATGCCCTCTCTTCCCCAATCTTACCTTTTGCATTGAAAAACTTATTCATTACATTAATAATGATGTTAAAATAAAAGATGGAACATTATGAAACTTTCAATGGATGGTTCATCCCTCTTCCACCTCTGTTTTGCTTATGCAAACCCCAACCAGACAACTTTGTGTGACTGAATGCTTGGAAAGGTGTTGTGAGGACTCTAAGTATCTTCTATAAGAATAGTAAGAATGAAACTAGGATAAGCATAGGTGAGAAAATAAGAATTCAGTCCACTACTGACCTAGGGGAAATATCATGGATGCTTGTTTTACATGGCAAAGTCAATAGGAGCACCTACATGTATATTCTAGACAAATAGAGAATAAGCTCACAACTTGGAGGCTAAAAGTATTTACCTTGAAGGAAGGGTGACTCTCGCACTCTCTGTTTTAAATGTCATTCTAACATATGTAATACAAACCCTTATACTTCATGTCTCTGTTTGTGAGACCATTGATACGAAGATTAGATTGTTTGTTTTAGGTTCCCTAGAGGAAAAATATAAATATCCACCTTGTGTTGTGGGATATTGCTTGTAAACCTAAGGATTAGGATTTGACTAGGAATTTCATAGAGCTTAATATGGCTTACATAACGAGGAAAACCATTTTGAATATTAGAGATGGAACAACTACTATATTATGGACCCACCCTTCGATTTAGAATGAGCTGATTCTCAAAGGCGACCTCCTACAAGACATTAGAGACGGGGAGAAGACATTTTCTATGGGATTATGGGTGACATAATCAAGGTAACGAGAAAGGAACCGCCTGAGCACCCTCCTTTTAAAAGACATCTGGCTCTTATTGCAGGTGTCGAAACCCCTTCTCGTGGATCTAGTGAAGAAAAAAAAAATTGGCGGCATCGAGCGAGATGGCAAATTTTGATTGAAATAAGCTTACAAGCTTACCTCGTATACTCTGGATTGCATAACGAATGAGGCCTCAAAAAGGCCATGGAGATGGAAATGGTCTAGTATAGTGAAGCACTTCATGTGACTGCTTACCCACAATCATCTCCTGACTTACAAAGAGAGAGCTAAGACAACCGTGAAGACAAAATTGGAAATAATCACTTCCCTATTGCAATAACCTTGAAGAAAATACAAAACACATCATTCTAAGTTGTAGAAAAACAAGAGGAATATAGACGCACTTTAGTAATACCCTGACCAACCTGAGTGCTTAAATTTATTTTGGAGATCGGCTACACTCCAACTTAAATAATACTGAAACTAGGGTGTATTTTGGAATTATCTACTGGAATATTTGTAAGTAGAGGAATGAGGAAGCCATGAAGGGGCATACGTACTCGGAAGTTAACTTCATCCATATGATTTATGATTGTTATAATATAAACATAGGTGTAGTGCAGAGCATGATGGAGATCATTAGCTCGAGAGTAATCACACATGATATTATATTCATCTCATTAACGCCACCAAAATAAGGATGGATCCAAGTGTAGAGTGATGGTAGTTTCATGGCTTCCACTAGAATTGAAGTAGTTGGAGGGATCCTTAGAGACCATTTTGGGAGGTGTATGTAAGCCCTTGTTTGTAAGATGTGATCATGTTCCATTTCATCACTAAACCTTGTCTTAAAGGTGCAGCTAAATGATTGAAGATTGGTTGGAATAAAGGGTTACGTGTGTTTTCATGTCAAAGTATCCTAGTGGACACCCTAGTATGACTAGGAGTCATTAAGGCCCACCTGTTGGAAGTTAGAAATGATGATTAGAGCGAAGCCAAAATGGCGTGAAACTTAGTCGATCTAAGCAAAAAAAAAAAAAAAAAAAATCTGAAGAGTCCCAAATCTGACTGTTATAATTGGCGAAGAAGAGATATGATGGACAAGTTCCATATTATAAGTTGGTAAAGAGGAAAATTAGACTTTTGCGGGACAGTTTGATGGATTTTTAGGTGGCCATTAATTGACTTTTCAAATCTCCTACAATTTTTCATTGGACGATATTTTGTGTACATCGGATGAAAAAAAAAATCTCATAGAAAAATCAGGTTTGTTGTACACTACAAAATAATTAGTTAGTTTTGGACAAAAATATTCTCGTCATCTTGCCTTAAAAATTTTCAATTAACTAAAATTTTCTCATCATTTTATTTGTATATCACAATGAGCTTGTTCATTCTGTGCAAAAATTTAAAAAAAGTTGAGTGAAAAATGAAGGTGGTACAAAGTGGTACTATGATGGTATGGGTGGTAAAAACAAATTCTCGAAATACATTAAAAATTGATATAGTTTTATAGTCTCCAACGAACTCATTTTATCTGTGCAAAATTTTATCACTATATTATCATAATATCATGATATGACAATGGTATGATAGTGTTGTTACCATAGTGGTAAGTCATGATATCACAATTATAAGATAACAAGAACTCGTATTTTTGAAGGACTATAATTTACTCAAAATATAGCGAAATGGATATATTTGTTTTGCCATACTTCATAAGTTTTATATGTGCAATTTTTTAAGAATTTCAAATTAAAACAAATGAGATATGCTATCATACAAATCTCATAGAGTCATGATATGGTAGTGATAAGATTACAATCAAAACATGTTTTGAGTGATTATTTTTTTGTTTAAAATCTAGCAAAATTGATATAATTGTGTATATCATAATTAATGCAATTTTGTATGCAAATATTTTTAAATTCCGAGTTACGAGGGAGATATGACTCGATGAAGAAAAATTAGAAATAAAAAAGTATGTTTTGACTCATCAAAAATCTTCCATCTCTTCTCTGAATTTCTTGTAAGTGAAAAATAACAGGGTCACCCCTCTTTCTCCTTATATGAGTTGTCAGGCTGCAAATGAGCTAAACTACTCATGAGCGGCTTGAAGTTCGACTCGGGAAAAGCTCATTCGACACTCGAGTCGTTTACTAACGAGTTGTACTTGAGCCAAACCTTGTTCTGCTCGCAAGCACGTGAGTCGGTTAGATTTGGTGGCTTGTTGAACTCAACTCGTGAGATAGCTAGTTTTGAGCTATGAGCTTGCTCGACATTATGGCTCGTGCGCCACCTCAACTAGCAACTTTTGAGCGAATCGATTATTATCATTGAGTTATTGACAATTCATATGTTTGGTAGCTTATATGTCTGAACTTATAATGTTTAATGATTGAGAACTTGATCAAATATGTATAATTTATAATTTTAAAGAGAAATTATATATCATAAGTTGCTTAGTACTAAAAACTATTAAATAACTTGTATGCAGAACTAAAATTATAATCTTAATGAAATGATACTTAAGCTCGAGTTGATCTTGCGAGCTAATTTTTTTTTTTTTTTTTTTTGATAACGAGGAACACCCTCCACGGTCACCACATTTTGTGATGCGTAGTCAGGCTAAACCCCGGGACCTCCGCCGGCGGTCCGGGTGATAGCGGGATGCCTCCGGGAACACCATGGTGGCGGTGAGGATCGAACCTGGGACCTTATGGTCACCAGTCCTCCTCCCTTACCACCAGGCTATGTGACCTTTGGCGATCTTGCGAGCTAATTTATTAGTTGAGATCGAGTAGAGCTCGTGAGCTCATTAATGAGCCGAACTCGAGTCAAACACAAGTTAAGATTTTTAAAAACATGACAAGCTCAAGTTACAAAACTCAGCTCGACTCTATAAATTTGCAGCTTTAATGTGTTGCGGGTCATTAGATTTTAATCGATGATTCTAAATTAAATTTTTGTAGGGTTTTGTAGAATAAAATTTGAGACCTATCCACTCCCTTTTAAAAATATATCTTATTTTAATTTCTAACTTAATTTAATAAGATATTTTTTTCTCTATCAATTTTTTTTCTTATGACTCTTATTTGTATTACCATCATAATAACATTTTAAGTTTGGTTATACTATCTTTTACTGAGAAAGGACATACATATTTTGTAGGTATGTATGGAATGGTTTCTCATCGCCCTTTGCTATGAAATATTTTTTCCCCAAGCGGTAATAAGTGAAAAGTTAGAAAAGATACACACTTTCAATCTAGGCAGGGGCGGAGCTATGTAGGCTCTAAGGGGACCCCCCCCCCCCCCCGGAATTTTGAAACTATAAAGTTCTTGGAAATTTCGAGAATTACGTATAAACTCAATCTAACAGGTATATAGAATTCAAGTTAAATATTCTAAACAGTACAAATTTTCAGTCTAGCGGAGAAGCTATGCAATTGTAGCTACAAGGTTCGGGGTTCGACCCTGATACAAATTAATCCTCTAATTTTTCTATTTTTTCTTATAAATCCTGTAATTTCAAATAAATTCAGTCAAGTTCTTAAATTCTTACATTCATATTTTCAAAGATTGTTTTTTATATGTAATTAATTAATTTTTAAAAACAATAATATAATCATAAATTCATATTCAAGGTATAAAACAATTACATGTTAAAATGCATGATAAATTTTGCTCACAGTACAAACATTTATTTTGAGTATAACATACTAGCAAACTATAAATTATTTATATTTTGATTTTTTATTTTATTTTAATTAATATGTGTCGTTATTATTTATTTTTATCTTTGGATTTTCACGATAATTTACTAAATAAATCCTGCCCCTGAACTTTCAATTCTGACTCCGCCCCTGAACCTAGGAACCTTTCCAAAGCAACACACTAATGAAGTAAGGCTATAATATCAAAGAAAGTTAAGTCTAAAAAGTCAACAAGATTTTACGCATCACTCTACGGGTAGCCAAGTTTGCAACTCGCGGACTCTAACGACTATACGAAAGGAACATAAAGAAACTAGTTGACTACCCATAAAAAAAAACTAGTTGACTACACTCTCACAAAGGGGTCCCCTAGTGGATCCGCCACCACACCTGACCGAAGCTAATGAATTGCCACCTTAGATATACCTTTGAGGAGACAATGACTGAGAGGGCATCTATAGCAGCAAGTAACTCTGTAACGTTAGTATCTGAACACCCCAGTATAGTGATACCCAACTGTTAGTGGAACTTGTCCATCTGATCCAACGAGTCACTAGGCTAGAAGCATAACCAAAATTTCTGACAAGATAATCAAAGTTGATATTGAGGAAGTCGTTAGGAGAAGCAACCCATCGAGTGATGGGGCAAGACTGAGGGAAAGAGACATGATCCAAAGCAAGAGGATGAGGAGGTATTATTTCACGATCTTGAAACAATAATTGACAAGCTAAAGTATGTGCATGTGGTGGAGTGTACTAAAAAACCAATTTATTTTGAGAATTCGAGATTCTGCACAATATGTGGAGACACATTAGAGAATTTGTTATTGAGGGTACTCAAAGAGTATATCGTTTACACTACCATAAACTAAAATTAATAATTGGGAAGAAATTGAGAAAATCACTTAAGACCCAAATAGAGAACATGATTAAATGACTAAGGGTCCATTTGGAAATTGTAATTATTGTTTTTAGATTGTTACTATACTTGTATTTTTTAGAATGCATTAATTTTTTGTTTTGTTTTAATTTTTAGCAAACACAACAGATGGATTGTTTATGTGATAAACCATCACTTATAATGAGTGATTGTTATATCTCAGTTTAACTGATATTATTAAGATAGTTGAGTTGATATTATTTTATCTCAGATTACTGATGTGAAATACACAATTACACATAACATACGTTATATTTTACAATGCGTCGAATTCGACAATACATATAATAATAGGTGAGTTCTACGGTACCCAGGGTGAAATCCGGGGTACCGAATACTTTGAGTATGAAAATGGTATCCAGATCTTGAATTGACTGATCTTTCAGACATGATATTATACTCTAACACTTAAAGATCAAAATCTAGGTCTTAATTCTCTAAATCTTATAACCCGATATCAATTTAATTAGAAACAATAATCAACGGTTATAATTTGTCCAAATATAGGCAAAAAAATGAAAACATCATCGTAGAGTTTATAGTTTATGATTTAGGTAATTAAGACTTATGGTTCACTCATTAAGTGTTAGAGTATAGTATCAAGAATAAAATTACTGCTAATTCGAGGTCTAAATAGCGCTTTCATACTCAAAGTATGCGGTATCCCAGATAAGCCATCAATAATAATATGGCTAAATTACACGTTTGGTCACTCAAATTATACAAATCTTTCATGTTTGCCACCCAAATTGCTTTTCTTTCTTATTTGCCACTAATTTTACGAATCGTTTCACCGCAGCCACCGGCCGTCCACTTCCGTTAAAATCATCCTACGTGGCAGTCAACCAAAACCTTTGACCGTTAGTTTGATGATGTGGCAATTAAAAAATAATATATTCAAATTAAAAAAAAAATAATATAAAAAATAAAATCATTTTTAGTTTGCTCCCAGTTCCACGCTCCGCCCCAGAACCAACGTGGCGAAGTCAATCATGTCCTCCGGCGACCCCACGCACCGCTTCGTCTCGCCGGGGCTCAGAGCGCGCTCAAGCTCGGTTAGCGAGTTCACGATCATGCCCCCCATCGTCGAGTTGTCGGCTGTGTGGAAGATCTACTTTCGCTCGCCGATTTGGGATGCGGCGAAAGGCAGTTTCGAGATTTTGGTCTGGGGCAGGAACTGTTGGACGATTACGGAAAGGGAAATCAGAATTGCAATCCTTTGTCAAGATCATTGGTGATGTCTTCTATCTGTCTGCATTTCCTTTCTGTCGATTTCTTTCCTCCTCTACTCTGGTTGTGAAATTTGCAATACAGAGTCTTGTTCTGTTCTAGCGTGCTGTATCAAGCTAAGAACAAAAACCTGCTAAGACTCGTAGCAATTTCTCAAGCCGGCCCAAGGTTCTGTTTTTTAAGTTGATTAAACTTGTTTTGGGCTTGCCCCTCTTTTACGAAGGCCAAGCTAGAAATTCTAGTTTTCCTTTTCATCTGCTCGCACAGACGATCAAATCGTCGTTGTCGAGCATCTCCTCTCCCTTCCGCTTCTTCCCTTTTCGTTTCAAAACCCTAAATAAATTGAAGTCATTTCCCAGGAACGACCTTTCCAGCATTCTTCTCAAGGCTGGGGGACAAATGGGGTAAATATAGAAGCCTTGGGAGTAGGAATTGGAAATTGGGGAGGCAGCTCTGGATCTCCTTGTTCCACTAACGAGCAATATCCGTTCAGCTCGTCGCTCCCGCTCCAATTACCGACCCGACCAAGATGATATTCCTCACGCGACGCTTCGTCCTGGTACCGACAAAACTGTAATTGACCCGGTGGTGGAAGCGCTCCTCGACAAGCTGAAGAGTCCACAAGTGTTCGAAATTGAAGAGGTCTCAATTTCTCTTCGGGGAAAGAAAAAATAAACAGGGTCAAAGAAGAGGCTGCTTAGAGGCTGCTTTCAATCTCTACGCTCTAGCTCTGTATTAGGAATTAATATATTTTAATATTATTATTTAGTTTGGAAAATATATTTTAATATTTTTTAATTGCCATGTCATCAAACTAACGGTCAAAGGCTTTGGTTGACTGCCACGTAGGATGATTTTAACGGAATTGGACGGTGGGTGGTTACGATGAAACGATTCGTAAAGTTAGTGGCGAATAAGAAAGAAAAGTAATTCGGGTGGCAAACGTGAAAGATTTGTATAATTTGAGTGACCAAATGTGTAATTTAGCCATAATAATATACATATATTTATAAGACCACACATCAAATGAGGTAACTCATACCTCCCAAATTTAGAAAAATCACAGTTGGTAAGACGCAATTCCCTCTAAAACAGTTAATCATGCACTAATTATATATTAGGCAGGGGTTGCCCTTTCCACTAATGCGGCAATTTGGAATTAAGAGCAAATTTGACGGTGGTGGAATGGGAAATGGGAAGGAGCCCGCCGGTCTAGAAATAATAGCCTGCCTGCGTCAATCCCCGCGAACATGAAATGAAATCACGGAGAACCGCTCGATCTCCTTCCAACGCACAATCAAACCATACAAGTCAAAACAGAAAAAAACGGTGGGACCCGCCACTAGCTCAACCACCCAGGTCCTTGCTTTTTTTTGCCTTTCCCCACAGTCACGTCACATCACATCATCACCATCACCATCACCATCGAGTATGGTTAATTTACTTAATTGGTTAGTACTTAGTAGGAGTATATCTATCAATGCAATTGCAAAAGAAATTGTATTTGTGTTTTTTATTGTCAACTCAAATTTTTTACAATCCACATCACACTCATTTCATTCACCTACATCAATGCAATTAACTTGCAATTGCAAATATAATTAAATATTATGTTTAAATTATAGAAAATTAAGTAAAAGAGAAAAGAAAATAATATAAAGTAAAAAATCCCAATTTTTTTAGGCTTTTTTGACTTGCATATGGAATTGCATTTGTTGCAAGCTTGCAAATATGCAATTGGTAGCCACATCAATGCAATTGGTTTTGCAATTGTAAACACCTATGCCATATTATTTTGCAATTGAGAATGCAATACCAATGTGGATGCTCTAAGACCATCTCCGTATGGTTTAGCAATTTCTAAATAGTCCCCACAGCTAGGGGTGTTCAAACGGTGCGGTTACCATGATAACCGTTTTAACTAGTACTATTTGGATAATTTGGTTTGGTTAATTTGGACAATTGGTTTGGTTAATTTGGACAATTGGTTTGGTTAAAATTTTTAGCTTGTTTGGTTTAAGTGGTTTGGTTTCAGACACTCCTAACCAGTCAAACCAAATTAACCAGATAAATAATTAGTCATATATCTAATATATACACATACTTAAGACTTTGAATAACCACTCAAGAGTTAAACGTTCATCCCTTTTAGACATAAAATATAAAGCTTGATGTATATTTGTATATGTTGAGTGTAGACCACAACATATGAACGCCTAATTTAGATAAATCTCATACATTATGTTGGATGAAAACTTGAAAGCAATGACCTTTTCAGCCTATGAAAATTGCTAAAAGACTAAGTCAATTCAAGCAAACACAAAAATTCATTAACCCATACCATTGTGATAAATTTTTGTTAGGTGAATACTTCTATACTAACCGTAAGATAATTGTCTTAGTTGCATGTATTTATGTTAAGGGTCAACTATAACTATGTGTTGATTGTTATGTTTTATTCATTATATAAATTGTGATTTGATAAATTAACAAAAAATTTCTCACTAAATGATAATGTGATTTTATATTGGTTAATCTGGTTAACCAATTAACCAAACCGATTAAACTTTAATTTGGTTAATTTGGTTGTTGTATTAATTTGTACGGTTTGGTTATGATATTGTATTCCATGATTAATGAAATTTAGCCTTATTTGATTTGATAATAACCATGGTAACCATTTGAACACCCCTACCCACAACCACATTAGCAGCTTTAGCAATTGCCGCATCTAGCAATTTTCAGCCATCTCCATCCCTGCAATTCTTCAACAATTTCTATGAGTGGGGTCTACGATATATCCATATCATTTATTATTTTCTTAATTATAATTTTGCATAGTTAAATAATAGATAATGTATGAATGTATTTGACAATATTATGTTTATGCAAAAATAAGGGTTTAGTAAATTATATTCTAAAATACTAAATAAATATATGAATATTTATATAATAATAATTAATCGAAACAAGTATCATATAATAAAATATAAAATTAAAAATTAGTCTATTTTAATATAAGATGTAGACACGCTAATATCATTACTGACAATTATATTGAACATCCAACATGCTAATGTTGTATAATATGCAAATTCAAAAGCTTCTAGGGAAAATTTTAAATCACACATGTACTTGTTAATTTTGCCAAACTTTATTTTCTTTCTTGCTTTATTATTAATTTTGTGTATTTGTTTTATCATAATCGTTTGTGTTTTTTTGTTTGACGGTGTTTCTTTCTAGTTTCTTTTTTTTTTTTTTTATAAGGGTGAAATCATTTATTAAAGTAAAGTAAAAGAAAGTACAAAGAGCAGCTGCAGCTGAAGAACAGCTGCTGAAGAAACAGCAAAAGAGAACTAAATCCAACGATCAAAGAAAGAGCAGGGGTGGGAGACCCTCACACCAAACACCCACAACTGCCACTACCGCTTCCAAAGAGCCAAAAACGAAAGCCGAAGAACGGCAGCAAAGACCAAGAACAAAGCCCAAAGTGGAACCCGAAACATGACCCACGACCCCCACCCAGATCAACACAGCAACCTCGCTAAGATATACAGATCGAAAGATCCTGGTGCTAAAGGAAAACACAAAATCCCAATAGAAAAGCTCAGAAGCTGCTGTAAAAAACGCCCTCCCCAGAGCAAACTCAGCGCTGCGCCCCATCTGCTCTTGGGAGAAGTTGGAGACGTAGGTTCCTCAACCAATCATCTGCAACCACTCTATCAACCTTCTTGTTTGCACATAGCCAGTCCACCATTGCACGACCAATCTTGAAACAAACCACATTAATAGGGGCCTCAACATCCCTGAACACTCTGCTATTCCTTTCCAGCCAAGTATGCCAACACAAAGCATGGAGGAAAATTCTTGAACACCAATCTTGGGGGCTGACTGATTTTCTCTTGTCCCAACTTCTCAGAACCGAGGACACTTCAGTCCCCACAATAGTCGGCAGCTTTACAAAACTTCTCATGATCCGCCAAAGCCTTTGAGTAAAACTACAAGTCAGGAACAGGTGGTCAGCATTCTCCTCGTTCTCGCGGCACAGGGCGCATCGGTTCGGCAGCATCCACCCACGTTTCTTCAGATTGTCCTGGGTCAAGATCTTGTTATGATAAACCAGCCAAACAAACACGCACACTTTGTGAGGAGCAACCTGTTGCCATATTGTGTCAGCAGGGAATCCGAGGTTCGGGTTGCTCCGGTCCTCGATCAGCTTCTCATACATAGACTTGACCTGGTATCCCTTGCTTGGAGACGGCTCCCAAATGATTCTCGATGGGCCTGCAGAAAATGAACTAAAGGGAAGGTTATAAAGCAAGTTTAGGAGTTCAACTCTCTCACTCTCAGCCCCTCCCCGGAGATTATGATTAAGGATTAGATCCCAAGAAAGGTTCCCTCCCTCACAATGCAGAACATCAGCAATCCGACAGCACGGCGACACCACAGCAGCGTCTACCCTAGGAAAGGACTCAGCCAACGAGGGTCTTCCCTTGATCCAAGAGTCGAACCAGAAGGAAGTCCACGCTCCTCCTCCAGGGTCGACCCAAGCACGTTTCCAAAACTCTTTAGAGACTTTTAGGATTTGGGACCAGGGGCTACAACCCATAGGGCCCTTGTGCTTGCCTGACATCCACTCCGAAGCTCTATGTGGGTATTTAAGGTTAATCAACTCCCTCCACCAATCATCTCTCTCATTCGCAAACTTCCATAACCACTTGGCCAGCAACGCTGTATTTCTGCTCTTCACATCAGCGATTCCCAGACCGCCGCATTTCTTTGGAGTCTTGCATGTTTCCCACGCCATAAGATGTATCTTCTTCTCTTGGCTCGCACCAGACCATATGAAGTCCTTTTGGATTCTCTCAAGCTTCGCAATGATACTCTCGGGAGCACGGAAAAGCGAGCATTGATATAGCGGCTGGCTAGCGAGCACGGCATTACATAACGTAATCTTCCACCCAGAGATAGATACTTCCCCTGCCAGCCTTCTAACTTCCTTTGCATCTTAATTAATATTGGCTCCCATATCGACGACGATGTAGGCTGAGCACCCAGTGGCAGCCCAAGGTAAACAGTGTGAAGGAAACTCCACTCACATCCAAGAATCTCGGCAAACCTCTCAATGTTCTCAACATCACCAACAGGAAAGATCTTACTTTTCTCTAAGTTTATTTTCAGCCCAGTGATGGATTGGAAGCACAACAACGCTGCCAGAACATTGAAAACTTCATCTTCGGTCGCGTCGCAGAAAACAATTGCATCATCGGCATAAAGAAGATGAGAAACCTGCCCACGCGACTCATCCTCGACGAAGTGAATGAATGTTAAGTTATAGCTATGTGTCTTCTTTTTCTTTTGTATTTGGATGACAAAAATGTCATACATAATTTATAATTAGAAAAATATTTTTCATAATTACTTTTCTAATCACATTATTAAATTTATATATAATGTATTTCGATCTAAGTAAACTAACTTAAAAATATAAATGCACAACTATACCATTTGTATAGGAAAAGGTGAAAAAGAAATGGAAAAAACAAGAATGAAGTGTGACCCATATGCACATGTGGCATTCCTAAGAGACTTGCTAATTTAGCAAGCTTGCCAATCTAGAAAGAATCACTCCATCCCTAGCAATTGTCATAAAATTGCCACCTCACCCTCCACCTCATTTTAGCAATTGCTAACTTTTAGCAATGGAGATGGTCTAAGATATGAGAAGAGTAACCCGTATAAATACCGATAGATATTATATTAATGGTACATACGTCACTACTCAATAGTAATAATGGGTTAGTATTTTAAAACTATAGACTAATTTGGTTTTTAGGATCGTTTGATTTTGGTGATTGTTTGGTTGAGATAGTTATAATGCATGTTGTTTTTTTGAATTTTCTACACAAACAATAGATCAATTGTTTGCTTGATGTGATGGAAACTATCACTCAAATGAGTGATAGTACTATCTCAACCGAAACTTGAGATTATTGAGATAGTTTTGAGTAGATTGTTGGGTTCATTTTTTGTTCCAAGTATACCCCTAGTTATATATACATGTTCTCATAAAAACAAGGGCAAAATATCATTTTCCTTAATTGCATGTATATTACAATCATGCATTGACCACAATGCATTGATTTAAGTATCACCAAAACCAAGCGACAGTTTCTAAAATATCTATCATGAACTAAACTATAAACAATATAGACTAATATGGCCTTACCTGTGATTTGACAGTCAAATTGGACGGTCAATACTGTTGACTAACGATCAACGAGCCAAGTCATTGCCATGTCGGCGCAAAAATATTAAAAAAATAAAAAATTTAATTTATTTTTCCTATTTTCATTTACTTGCAAGTAAATAAAAAACACCCCATGTGGAGCTCAACGATGTTTGGATGCTTCACCATCTTCATGACTAAGATCTCGCGGTTGATATGGTCCATCCCGACTCCGATCACCTTCTCTTTCCTGATGACCTTCATCGACACGCTTTTGTCGGGCTGGAGGTTCTGAGCGTGGTAAACCTTCTCGAAGGTCTCGTGGCCCAGCATTTGCCCGAGCTCGGAAGAAGTAAAGTGGTAGTCGGAAACTAGTGATCACCCGTCCTCGACGTGTTTCCAGGGGCAATTCCTGTCGCCGATGCACCTCTGGGGGAGGATACACAACTCAGGATTTCATAGTGAGGCTCCTATAATCTCTGTGCATTCCCCAAGAGAAAAAGCTCTTCAAGAAATTAGGGTTATTTCAAAGAAAGGTTTGTTTTGCCGGCAATGGCGATGGGAGAGAGAGATCTATAAGATTTGCCGGCATCGTCGAGCTCCACATGGGTGAATTTTTTCGGGTTATTTGTAAATAAATGAAAACCCAGTTATCAATGGGAACATATATGTAGTATGAATGAATAACTTTCTTTCTCTTATTTGAGATCAGTCGTGAATGTCAAACAATATTTTTTCTTTCTTTCTTTTAAGTGATTTTTACAATAAAAGGAGTTTTGAAGAGATTGTTAATAATGGATTATCGAGAGAGATAAGTAAAAGAAATTTCTATCTAAGATTTAATAGAACCATTATTAGTCAAGGTAAAGTACAGGGAAAATAATTTGAATTTGTAATATATTTTGCTGGCATGACAATGACCTACACGTTGAATCGTTGATCGTTAGTCAACGACGTTGACCGTCCAATTTGATGGTTAACCCACAGGTTCAACCAAATTAGTTTATTTGTGTAAAGTTTGGGTCAATTTAATGTATTAACTCTAATAAAAAATATAATATTACTTAATTTAAAAATAAATAAATGTATAATTATGTTCAAATGATAAATTATGTTCATTGAATATGAATATAAAATGCAAGATACGAATTTTATACATGTTTAGCACAAGATACATAAAATGACAAGAAAAATGAGATGGTTTGACAATACGCAAACAAAAATGCATAAAATTTGGTACATACGCGTATTAAACAATAGTATTTAGGTACTATGCAATCGAGTATCTCAAATCCCACGTCAGTAGCGAATTGGCCGCTGAACTGGCAACCACTGTGGAGGGCCAGGGAGCCAGCTAGCGAAGCCAAAGGGGTTTCCCTGTACCACGTCACGACGAAACAGCCGTTTGGATTCATGCCAGGTATGCAGATGTTGGTCCCCCACCCTCCAGTTTATGGCGCGAGTACAATAATGGCGCGAAGCATCGGATGCCGATTCTCCTGGAGCTCCTCTTTCTTTTTTCCAGAACATGTGATAAGAGTCCTACTAATAATAATGAAGATAATAGTACTCATCAACTATTTATTGCCTAAATTTGGACTGGTCAAACTGACCATACGATGAAAGGTTCTAGCCTCTTTGATTATGAGGACACTTTTTGAGTCCAGAGCTCCCATTAATCTTGATAATGGCGGATCACTTATTGCCTAGTGAACTGCACTCGATTATTCAGTCAGAGGTCCACACCCACAGCTATAGGTGTCAATCGGGCGGGTTCGGGCTGGATTCAATCGGGTTCGGGTTCAAACGGGTTGCGGGTTAGTCGAGTTGCGGGTTCAGCGGGTTCGGGTTCATCGGGTTCGGGTTCAAACGGGTTGCGGGTTAGTCGGTTTGCGGGTTCATCGGGTTCAGGTTCAATCGGGTTGCGGACAAATCGGGTTGCGGGTTCATCGGGTATTGGGTCGGGCGGGTTGCGGGCGGATCGGGTTTCGGGTTGTTCGGGCCAGCGCATCGAGTAACTTACTCATTACTCGTTACCAACTTACACATTTTATTACACTAATTTAAAATATTTTTCTCAACTTTTTAACCAATTTATTTCTACGTCGTATATATATACTTAATTTAAAAAAAAAAAACTAGTCAAAATGTTAAATCAATTTGTATGACCTGCAAACTTGTTATGTAATTAATCATAATTGGTAAAGTACACTAGCTAATAGTAATGGTGATATCAATATTTGCAACCAAAAGACACCATTAATTGTTTATTTGATATTTTAGTATTATTTCAGTAGTAATTGGATTAAAGTATCTTGTTTAGTATAACCATGCAAATATGGTATTTGGTTTGTGGTATTTGGCAAAAACATAGTGATAAAAGGAGTTATTTCGAAATAACTCATTGCCCAAATAACTTCAGTAAACTATTGCCAAACGAGTTATTTGTAAAATTGTTAGAATTGTACTAAAGATTAACTATCAAATTTAGTAAAATTATTGTGACTTCAATCATAACTTACTGAATAACATATATCCTATACAGTTAGCCTTATCCTCAATCGATAATATTAAGTTAGTATATGTTGTTGATTGAATACCCTAAACCATCAATACATTATACACTAACCACATACCCTATACCCTAACCATATGTCCTTATGAGTTGTAATTTTGCTAGTAGAGTTAATTTAAAAGTGAGATTCATACTTTGATTTTCAAAACATAGATAGAAAGTGATATTTGCTAATTGCTATACCTAGGGCTGCAAATGAGCCAAGCCGCTCACGAACAGCTCGGAGCTCGACTCGAGAAATATTCGTTCGATACTCGGCTCGTTTCTTAATTAGCTGGCTCGTTAGTTCGCTCGTTTACTAATGAGCCGAACATGAGCTAGATCCATCTCAACTCGTCAGGCTCGCAAGCTAGATCAGCTCGATGGCTGGTTGAGCCTAGCTCGCAAGCTAAGTCGATAACGTGACTCACGAGCTATATTGACAAGCCAACACAATTAGCTTGTGGGATAATTTACTAATGATTAATGGGATGATTAATGTACATGCTTCATCATGGAGTAACATGAGAGTTTGCTTAGGCGACTAAACATATATCTCACATAATTTGTAAGGAATATAACATATATGATATTAACTAACTACTTAAATATTTGCAATATACAAACCACACAATTACTATATTAAAATTGTGCATATAAAATACAAACGTGCATAACCTATATGCCGAGAGCAGAAGAAAGGAAGCAGGGATTCAACTGTCTTCAGTCCTTTCTAACCTAGAGGCGACGAAGACGGCAAGGGAGCGGAGGGGACAGAACCACTGGAGACAGTCTGGTGGCGGAGATAGGGATTTCCCTTCTCACTTGATTAAAATATTGGGGGAGGTGGGAGGGAATTTTCAATTTTGGGATGGGAGGAAATTTCAATTTTGGATCAAATATTGGGGGGTGGGGTGGGAGGAAATTTTCAATTTTGGGATGGGAGGGAATTTCAATATTGGATCAAATATTGGGGGAGGTGGGAAGGAACTTTCAATTTTGGATCAAATATTGGGGGAAGGGGGTTTATGGGAGGGATTTTTTAAAAAAAATGGGGTTGCAAGGGAATTTTTGAGCAAATATTTGGGGATTTTGAATTTTGCATCCAAAAAATTTTCATAAACATCTAGTTCTTCCTTTCTTTGATATTTATTATTATAGATGGTATATTTTATACCGATTAACTAGTTTGTTGTTCGATCCGTTGGTCGGAATGTCATTTGAATATGATATATTTAAGATGTACATTCACAAGTTAAACTAATTGCTAAAATAAAATTAATTAATAAACTATAAAAATCAAAATATCCAACATAAAGCATAACCATGAATAAACCCTAAACCCTAACCCTAAACTATGACCCTATACCCTATACTATAGTTATATGTTATGAAATTGTTAGTATAAACTATAACGTATGTTATGTGAAGAATGTAAGTTGAGTCAATTTTATATTCGGTTATTGAGAAGAACATATGTCCTATGACTCCAAACTCTAAACCACGAGTCCACTACCGTATACCCTATACACTAACCTTAAACCATGAACTATAGTTATGTGTTATGAAATTGTTGGTATAAAGTATAAACTATAACTTATGATATGTGAAGAATGTTAGTTAAGTCAGTTTTGTATTCAGTTATTGAGAAGAACACACGTCCTAATCCTCCGAACTCTAAACCACGAGTCCACTACCGTATACCTTATACATCATAGTTAGTAAATATTCTGTTTAATAACAAGTTTAATATCCGTATTTAATGAAATGAATTATTAACTTTACTAGTTTTTACATATTGATTTATTTATAAAAGTAATTAGTTTTATATATTTATAACTATTAACGTACTATTAACTAAGAGACAAATTATAATACTCGTAAGTATTTTATACTTAACTTTCCGTACCGTATTTTACTAACTATGCTATACATTAAGTGAATTTTATGTATACGTTGACATAAAATAAAATTTAAGGATGGTCTTACTAAGTTGTGAACCATTAATTACAATCTAACTTTTTATTTTAAAATTCAGTTAATAAAAATATGTTAAAACAATATGCCTCTACTAATAAAATTTAAGGATGGTCTTACTAAGTTGTGAACCATTAATTACAATCTATTTTAAAATTCAGTTAATAAAAATATGTTAAAACAATATGCCTCTACTAGGCTTTGAACCATGTACCTTGAAGTGGAAAGACCACCACAAAAGCCAACTAGTCCATGTAATTAGTTTGTTACAATTCGAACTTGTTGTTACTTGGTTCAACTGAAAGGCAGAGAGACCAGAAAATTAAAACGAATCCCTAATACCCTAAGTCCCTAACCTCTCGTCTATCATCCAAGACAGTGAGACTATTATGTGATTCAATTAAATGACAGTTTTTATTTGTTAACACAAAGTAAACCTTTCTTCTTGGTGGGAAAGATAAAAATATAATGGGGTAAGTCACGTAAATTTTATATAATATTTATGCACAAAAATATATTATGTAGTATTATTCGTGCCAATCGGGCGGGTTCGGGTTGGGTTAATCGGGTTCGGGTTAGTCGGGTTACGGGTCAAGCGGGTTGCGGGTCAAGCGGGTTGCGGGTCAATCGGGTTCGGATCAAGCGGGTTACGGGTCAAGCGGGTTGCGGGTCAAGCGGGTTGCGGGTCAAGCGGGTTACGGGTCGGGCAGGTTGCGGGTCTTTGACTTTTAGTCCAATCAGGTTACGGGCGGGTCACGGATCAGGTTGGTTGGGCGGGTTACTCGGGTCGGGTCATGTTTTGACACCTATACCCACAGCACACGTTCTACAAAGGAGAATGCAAAGTCGGCTGGAAAGGAGGGAAAGGTAAAAAAAAGGCCTTTTCTTGTGGGAGAAGGGTAAACGGTACAAACCTTTCCAACTTTGTTATGGAGTTAGGCCCAACAACAATGTTAGATAGAGCATACGACTCTATTAGGCTAAAATGGTAATGCAAAATACGAGAGAAAGACAATACTTGATGGTTATAATTATGGCAGGTACTGCTAGGCTAGAAGCCCGTTGATAAATTATGGTGTAACTAAACTAACCATACTGTAAACTCGGGCAATGGAGGATTAAAATCGTGTTCAGGCACTAAACTCTATACGCATGTATAGTGGTGCTAACTGCTTTTTTACTTCAAACTTAGGTAATCAGTTTGTGGAGCAAGAATAAGGCAGAGTGAGAGCGCTAATTTAGAAGAATTCATTATTGAGAGCATGAAGAAACCTTTAATATTATATTATTTATGACAAATACTAAATATATAAAGAAAAATAAGACTAATTAGGATGACTTAAACAAACATACTTTAGTGGAATATGGTTATAAAAAAAATAGAAAAGAAGGATCTAGTAACTAAGAGGCAAATGAACTATTGTTTTCTTCCTAAATTTGTAGGTCTTACATTCTTCAGGTCTTGTTGTTCCTGCTCGTGGGGTAGCAACAAAAAACTAATAAGAAATTCCCTAATATGACTAATATTTGAATCCATATATAAATATTGATGATTGAACAATAAATAGTTATATTTCTAGGAATTGGATAGCATTTTGATATTGTATTGAGAGAGATAAGGATAACAAG
This sequence comes from Linum tenue, assembly GCA_946122785.1. Classification (NCBI taxonomy): domain Eukaryota; kingdom Viridiplantae; phylum Streptophyta; class Magnoliopsida; order Malpighiales; family Linaceae; genus Linum; species Linum tenue. Next base: position 23,758,713 of record CAMGYJ010000007.1, on the reverse strand, counting down.
ATAACAAGAACATATAAAATAAAGGATAGGATGAAAATATTAATTAATATATCACTTCGGGATTATTGCTATCTTCGTTCTTTCTCACTTTCTTATCATTTCTCCATCCCCTCATTCTCATCCTCCTCTTCCCAATTCCCCCATAGTTCTATGTCTCTCTCTTCCCTAACTCAGGCCAAACATGCTGAGGCTACCCCTCTATCCCACCAATCATCATCGACTGCTCCATAACCCTGACTACCACCATCCTTTACCCTTGCATTCCTATCTTCCATAACTAGTACCCGCAGCCCAACCACCCGATTACCCATCGTTGGTGGTACTTTATATACTTCACAAATTCGTAGTCATGAGCGGCCAATGACGAGTTAGAGACCATCGAGCAGTTTAAGCAAGGAGCTAGGTCTGGGTGTGCCCTGATGGCGTTGAACAATTGCAAGCCCCGCGTCGGGGTGATACATATAGTCAACGATGACTATAAGGAGCAAAACGAGTGAACCAATGAGGAGCGAAGTGTTGTATGTCAATAGCAACGACAAAGTAAGTATCAGAGGCCATTGATGACACTTTATTTTAGTGTTTTTCATTCTCATTCTTGATACATTTTCTACTTCTATCAAAACATCTTTAGTAATTTCTCTTGTATTTCTTATCTAAATCATAACTATTTGATCAATGAGCCTTTAATAGACAACATATATGTTTTTGTACTCTTTGATGCCTTCTTGGTATTTTTTGATGGTTTTCAAGGTACAAAGCAACCTTAGGAAAATTGGATTAAGCATTGAAGAACCTTGGAAGATCAAAGGAGCTATAAAAAGAAGAACATGGACCTTTTATGATAAGACGAGGTCCAATGACGGAGAAGTCTACTGGAAATCACTATGTGACCCCAAAACAAGCTCAATAGAGGAAGACTCGCCCAAGGTGAAGAAGAAACCAGCGTCGGTCCAACATCGGGTCCAACCATTGCTGGAGGAGACATGGTCAAGACACGTCCAAATGATGGGAAGAGGTCGTTCATGAGCCAATGAGCCCACCCAACCCACAAAAAAGGATGATGGTTCCAATCGTGCCCTACCACTGCTCGTGCCCTAATCTTTTAAAAGCCTTCTTCAAGAAGTTACTTAGTCCACAAGTAGTGATACAATCCTCGCTACGAAGACAATTTTTTTTCAAAGGCTAAGAAGATCGGCAATGATAAGAGATCGAGATTCTATAAAGATTTGAGGTGAATCTTTTTCAAGAGAGAGGGAATGATGCGATATCGACTATTTAAGGATCAACTGGGAGCATTCTTGATGGATAAAATGGAGAATGCGTTAAGGATCCGGCCTACAACATTTCTTGGAGCCCAAAACGTCAATCCTTGCTGCCCAAGTCGTCCAAATGTGAAAAGGACAAGGAAAGAGATTGCTTAACCACTAAGGAGCTTCCTTAAGCATTAAAAACATGTTTGGAGATTACTTAGCTACTAAGGTGCTTCCTTTGGTTATAAAAATGAGTTATAGTCCTTATTTAAGTAATATTATGTTTCTTAGTTAGTTTGAGATTTGTTTTCCTATTCCTTTTAGGTTAGTTTTATATTTTTGTGACCTCTATAAATAGAGGATGTAAGAGCTACGAATTGTGTACCCAATATTCAAGTTATCAATCAAAGTTGAGTTCAAGTTCATTGCGAACGAGTTCTTTTATGCAAGACTTCTGTCGAGGATTCCAGGAGATTGTACGTGTCTCTTATCAACTAGAGAACGCGTCTAGTTGTGGCGAGCATCTACCCTATATCAATTGCCCCTTTCCACGAGTTGATTCTGTCCGATTGGTTTAATATACCAATTGCCCTTTCTCACGAGTTGGGATTGTCCGATTGATTCCACATCTATCTTTTATTTTAAGTTGGAGAAAAGTTTCGAAAAATCCTTAAAAAGAAGGAAGGTTGCTTACTTTGGTCATATCATCCGAGTTCGAGAGTTTTCTTCGGATTTGGATCACATCAACTGGTATCAAGAGCCCAGTTCAAACTCAGCGGCGAAAAGACGGATCTTGAAGCTCTTGAAAATCAAGAATGGAGCAAGGTCAACGATTGGTGGAGACGATGAAGCTAGTGCTCACGACTATAGAAGTTATTCTTTAAGGGCAAGCACGAATGGAAGAACAATGGGACACCAAACTTGCTAAATTGGAAGCGTTATTGGGCATTAATGCGCCATCAATGGTAATCCAACCCGAAGCTCTTTTGACATATGGGAATCCAAATCCAGAGCAAGATCAAGACAACGAGGAGTATGAAGAAATCTCGCCTATGGAAGGTATACTTTTGGATACTTTTTGTGAAGAGTATGAAGATTTCAATGATGAGGAGGCGATAGAAGATGTTCTTGTTGATGAGCCAGCTCTGGGTGCGTCGGATTGTGAGCAATACATGGCGAATCCAGAAATCAATGAAAGTGATGAATGCATGAAAATTCTGGGGGATTCATCAATTGTTCCAGAATATGATCATATTGATTTCGTGGTTGGCTATGCAATTTTCAAAGAGGGAGCACGTATGGAAAAGCGACAAGAATTGCAGAGCTATGTGGAAGGTGTTCATCAAAATGGGATCTCTACAATTCGTGGACGAATTATTCTTAAGATGGGGAGAATGATACAATCCTCGCTACCAAAACAATTTTTTTCAAAGGCTAAGAAGATCGGCAATGATAAGAGATCGAGATTCTACAAAGATTCGAGGTGAATCTTCTTCAAGAGAGAGGGAATGATGCGATATCGACTAGCGCGATATTCAATTCTAGTGGTCCCAAAATGAAGGTTCGGATTCAACGATTTAAGGATCAACTGGGAGCATTCTTGATGGATAAAATGGAGAATGCGTTAAGGATCCGGCCTACAACATTTCTTGGAGCTCAAAACGTCCATCATTGCTGTCCAAGTCGTCCAAATGTGAAAAGGACAATGAAAGAGATTGCTTAACCACTAAGGAGCTTCCTTAAGCATTAAAAGCGTGTTTGGAGATTACTTAAAAAGACGGAAGGCTGCGTACTTTGGTCATATCATCCGAGTTTGAGGGTTTTCTTCGGATTTGGATCATAACAAGTAGTATAAGTGCTTGATTGTTAGATCATAGATGCTATAGACTATTGATTATGGCTCGTAGATGCCCACATTTAATCATGTGTTATCTATAGCATTACTCTTCATTAATTAGGTACTGGCATGAAACAAAAGTACTTATTTGCTAGTTAAATCTCTATCGCAAGAGGCACATGCACATATAGATAATGGACTTAATGGAATGGATAGAGTGATGCTATAGATGAGTCATTGATGCATGATGTGAATGAGCTTTAGTATTCATGATGTTATTCAAGCTTGTCTTCTTATACAATAATGTATCTTCACTTTTATGCATCTATAAATAAAAAGCCCTAAACAATTTTACTATTATTGCTTTACTTTTCCTTGCTTGTTAATTAAATGAAAACCCCTAAATGCTTCTCTTATTTTTTGTGCGAGTCTTTGATGGTATGGTGTGATTAGTTATTGATAACACGATATTTGAACATGTTTTTTCCATCATTTCTTGATCGTTTGAGCTCGCTTTCTCCCTTTCGCGACCTATTTTACGCTAGGTTGTGTTGGTTTATGATGTTTCAGGTCCTAGTACGTGAATGGGTGCGAAGGAGCGAGTTTTGGGATGTTTTGGACTGAACGGGCAGAGAGCAGGGAAAAGTTATGGCCAGACCCTCAAAGTTACAGTCTGGACAGTAACTTCCCCAAGGAGCCCGTAACTTTGGAGAAGCGGGGCTGAGGTTCCATGAGCACTTTTTAAGTTACGACCCTCTCCTCAAAGTTACGGTCGCAATCGTAACTTTCCTATAGGAGCCGTAACTCTTGGATTACGGAGCATAAAGACGTCAACATTTCAAAGGGAAGTTATGGGCTGGCAGAGGGAGTTACGGCCGTAACTTTGGCCATAAATCGTGAATCTCCATCAAATAAAAGGGGAGCTCGAGCAAATTGCAAAGGTTCTGTATTTTTGAGTTTTAAAGAGCAAAAATTGAACCCTAGAGAGAGAAAGTGACGAAGAACAACCTTTGGGCAAGGATTGGAGCGATCTGAAGACCTCGGAGCTCGATTCCTCACTCTCGGAGTACCGAATAGCCGCTTGGAGCAGATTTTCATTGTCCGCATGATGATGTCTCCTCCTAGCATGATGTTTCATCTTCTCTCCATGGAGTAAACTCCCTATTCATATGGGTATGAAGAAATCTAGTTTTGTATGTTTTGAATGGCTTTATGAACCCCGTTTGCGAATGATTGATTCGATATATTCAATTGAGGCATTAATAAGAATGAGTCTTGATCAAACTTTTGTGATTCCTACTTTAACCTAGAACGATAGTCTCTGCATAAGTTAAAAGAACAACCTTAAATTGGAAGTGGTGAATTGATTCCTTTAGTCGAGAAGTCAATTCACTGCTCTATACTTGAATTAAAGCCAGTAGAGGAAGTTTGGCGTGTTTTTGCCTTGGTTAGTTTATGCTCGTGGATGTTAGTCGCCCGTCGGGTGTTCGAACTGAGAGGGTCTGGATTACTTTAATTGAGATTCCAGACTTGTAAAGAACTTCCGCAGTATATCTATCAATCGGAGTAAATTGGAACATATAATATGAACTAGCTGCATACTAGGGGGAATCATACCTGGATGACCTTTAGCATACTTGAAAACCAGAACATTTCTTGCTTTCAGTTTAATTTTCATTTAAACAACTCACTACACTTAGTTTTCAAGATAATAGAAGTTTACGGAGTAGGAAATAGATCTAGACTCCGGGTTGAAAAATTAAACTTACCCACCATTCTGCATTTCCATTCTACGATTACACTTGGTCGTAGTTTGGTGTTGTGTTTTAGCGAGTCAGTCATGCATTAGAAGACCTTGTGGAATACAACCCTAGGTTATCCTAGGACTTATAAATTCCATCTTTACTGCATCGACATGAAATTGGCGCATGCAAAAAAGAAATTCTCAAATTTTGGCCAACCCCACTAGTATTCGTGTTTTTATGTGCCAAAGCAGGAGTTGTAAAGAAAAAAGTGACGAACTGGGTAAACTTAATCCAAACAGATAGCCTTATTAAATCAATGATTTGTTAACTGACTTGCTATTTGTCATTCGAGTATTTACTTTTTTCCGTCTTAACTTCTGAAAAATGACCATTTTATCCCCCGACTCAATTTTAAACCATAAGACCCACATCTATCACTCCCCATCTTCTCCCACAACACTGCTTTGTTCATCTCTCCTCCACACCAACCGATGGAAAACCTCGTCACTGTCGTTTGTTGAATGCCAAAAAAACACTGTCGCCTATCTGGAAAAGGGAACTCGATCCCGTCCCCTGTCTGGGAGGAAGCTGCCGGAAGGAACTCGTCGGTTGTCAGACGAAGGAGAATTTGCCGCCACGATGAAGAAGCCGTTTGTAGCCTAGCCTAGAGAGAGGAATAGACTTCGACAAAGGTTAGGGGTGTCTTTCCTCGATTTTTTTTGATTTTTGGATCAATAAATAATTTTCGCCGAGCAGTCTGTTGCTAACCTTCGAAAAAAGAGGGGTGGTCCTACTTAGATTTTCCATAGTCCAAAAGTGGTCTGACGACAGCTTTCAAACTAGGTCTTGCCAATAGAAAGTCGGCGTTGGGCCACATCATGCCGACATTTGATGGCAATGGGATGGGGCGGGTACCTCAATACCCATGCCCCGCCCCATTGTATTGCGGGTCGGGGCGATTCTACCCACTCCCACATGTTTTTAAAAAAATACATGCAAATTTTACTTTTTATGATAAAATGAAGGGGTAAACACTTGATGAATGAAAAATAATGAAAATAGAACAAGTAACTAAGTCTAACAAGTTGAAAAATTGACTCTAACTTGTTGAAGAAAATTCTAAATAGGAGAAGTATGTATAGATACCCTAAGAAATTGAGATAAAATGGGTCAAGAACGGGGAGGGCTAGGGCAGACGGGGAGAAAGTAGATACCCATGCCTAGGGCTACAAATGAGCCGAGCCGAGTTGAGTTTTTGTTTAACTTAAGCTCAGCTCGTTTATAAATTTTTCAGCTCGAGCTCGGCTCGGTAGAGCTTTGTAAATGCTCATTACCACAACTTGTCAAGCCGAGTACAAGCTCGACTCAAGATAAGCTCGATTTGAAATCATTATGGCTGAAAAATGTGTAAACACAAGAATTTAAATGATAGAAGAACACTAGAAACTAAAAATAATAGCTAATTTCCATACACAATCGTATTAACAGAATAATATTCATGTTCAAAAGAGTAATTAATCCTTCCACAAGCTCTAAACAAGCCAGCTCGCGAGCTTAGCTCAACAAGCCACCGAGTCAAGTTAGCTCACGAGCTTATCAGGCCGAGCATGGTCTTGCTCAAGCTCGGCTCCATTATTAACGAGTTGGCTCGTGAGCCGGTTTGTTAAATAACAAGCCCAGTGTCGAACGAGTTTTTTTTATTCGAACACCGAGTTGCTCGCCAGCGGCTTGGATCATTAGCAGCCCTACCCATGCCCCGCCCCACGCTACTACGAATCAGGTAATACCCGCCCCATCGTGGGGCAGGTTCAAATTTCCATCACTAGCCAACAGTGACAGACGGTCTATAGAGGCTAAAACCGACATCAACGACAGACTGAATGCGCCTTGTCCAGCTGTCGGCATTGGATGATCTGTGGTGGTTGGAACCCTAGCGTTAGGCGTAGGAGTGGAAATTGGGACTGGTTGGGTTACCCAGCCCACACTTTGTCTTGATATGATCCAAATCCGACGAGAACTCTCGAACTCAGATGATATGACAAAAGTACGCAACTTCAACGATATTTTTATGATTTTCTTGATGTCGCCTTACTTGAACTAGAAAATAAAGATAGATGCGGAATCAATCAGACAATCCGAACTCGTGACAAAGGGCAATTGGTATATTAAACCAATCGAATAGAATCAACTCGTGGAAAGGGCCAATTGATATAGGGTAGATTCTCGCCACAACTAGACGCATTCTCTAGTTGATAAGAGACACGTGAAAACTTCCAGAATCCTCGGCAGAAGGTTGCACAAAGCGTTCCTATGGAACTCTAGTAAAACACTTGAATTGATTGAATAAAACTTGATGAAAAATACACATAACTTGTCCTCCTTATATAGGCAACGAAAATCCAATCCTAAACTAATAAAGAAAGCTAAAATACTTAACTAACAAGTAAACAAAGTCCTACAAAAAAAGGAAACAAATTTGACTTCTTCAACCCTTAATTCTAGCCTTAAAATACTCCCTCACATGGCTTGTGTTCACACATGATATTCTTTTCACACTTGTATTCCATTCACACTTTCTATTCACACCATGGGAGATCTTCCTTCCTTCTAGGCCGAATTCACTTCTCCTGCCTCCAAGCCCATCTTCTCTTCATTCTGGTCCATAAATCATAGCAATGTGATGTGCTTTCTTTCTAGAAAATCCGCATCCATCAAGAATGATCTCATTTGATACTTGTATCGTCGTACTCGGACCTTCATCTTTGGACCACGAGAATTATATATTCTACCAATTAATTTCACATCAACAAACTCGTAGCCCTTACTTGCAGAACCCTTTTCTTCCACCTTGAATGCTCCCAAGCTCTCTTTAAGCCTCTTAAATCATCTCTTAACCCAGGGTTCATGTAGAGATCTATTTTGAGCTCGAGTGACGTCATGTGGGGTGAGCAGGGTCACATCATTCCGTGCCTCTTGAAAAAGATTTGACCTCAAATCTTGTTGTTGCATGTTGAATCTCTTGTGCGACTTCATTAACAACGAGATAGAGTATGCACCTTGAATTCTAAGCTTATCCACGAACTCTTGTAGTCTTCGTCTCTCTCTATTACGAGCCTCTGTTATTGGCACTTCACCCCCAATAACAAAATCGATGTGGTCAATAATCACACCAAAATCTTGCATCTGAATTGAATTACATTGAGGAGAGCTTGGATCATAGTCATGAGCAATGCTTGAGGTATCGAAGATACCCATGGACGAATTTTGGTGATGTTGGATAACATCCCCAATAACAAGATCTACTTCAATAGGGGACAACTCGTCTTGGACTTCTTCTGCAAGATTGTAGCACAACCCAACGAATGATTCTTTTCCTCCTCACTAGTTCATATGAAATGCACTTCTCCTTTCTCAACTTGTAGAACATTTCCCTTCGTCTCCATACCTTCATTTTCATGGACAACCACTTCAAGAATTTTATCTCCAATGGTAATCTCAACATGCTTTGTAGATTCTTCATTAAGTGACAACTCTCCTAGAAAACCTCCTTTGAATTAACCTCTTTATGTTCAAAATCCAGTATCATGTGGGTGATAGGCAACACCTTCTTTTCATCTTCTACTTCAAGTTCCAATTCTTCTTTAGATGAAATCAAAGTCTATGCATCCTCTTCACAAGTGACTATAGTAAGTTCATCAACAAGAATCTCTTCTTTCGCTTCTTCTTAGACTTCCTCTTCTACATGGGAAGTAATCATATTCATGTTAGCATCTTCCTTCTCATCATTGAATTTAGCTTCTACTACAACTTTCTCATTACCATCTTCTTGTTTTTTCTTTTCAACTTCATTCATATCCATCTCTTCTTTGGAATTGAGATGCAATGATGATGGTGTAGAACAATATCCAAATAACTCCCCTCTAATTGACTCTTCTTCATTGTCACTCTCTTCAAGATGAACATTCTCGTGTTTTTTGTTCTCCAAGAGTGGCACACAAATTTTTTTAGGGCATTGACTCGCCATGTGACCTTTTTCTTGACACTTGTAGTACACAACATCACTAGAACGAAAATTATATTGAGTTTTCTCAAAGTAAGTCACCTTTGAAGACATAGTTGATGGATTTGATTTGAGGATGGGCTTGGGATCTTCATGTCGTGTTTATTGAAGAATCAATCCGTATAACCTCTCTTTTGCTGCTTCTCCACTTGGATTGCCATTTGTACCAACTCATTCAAATCAATAAAAGGCTGAATCTCCACCACATGCCTTATCCCATGATTAAGACAATTGAGAAATCGAGATATAGTTTCTTCCTCATCTTCATTAAAATCAGCTCGAGCCATTAGGCGCTTCATCTTCTTAAAATAATCATACACACTATTAGAGCCTTGTCGAAGAACATCAAGTGATCGATGCATCTCACGTTGTGTAGGGCCATACCTCCTTCTCATGCATTGCTTCATCTCCTTCCATGTATTTGTTGGTTGTTCCTCTCTAAAAAGTCGACTCCTGAGCATTCTTGAGTCCACCAATCAAGAGCATGATGAATGTACTAGCAGCAAAGGTAACCTTCTCTTCCTCGTAACACTCATAGCAATCAAATGTGATCTCCATTTTCTCTTCCAAATCTAAGTATGCACTAGATTACGTCGACCTTGAAAAGTGGGGATCTCTATGTAATTCTTAAGTTTTAGATGTTCTCATACTCCACTTCGTAGTTATCTCGACGTCTATAGTGATTGTTACTTTTATAGGGGACACCATGCCAAGCTTTGACTTCCTTCATTCTTCTTTTTGCCACTGAGTTTGAACCCGACTCTGATACCACTTGATATGATCCAAATCCTAAGAGAAACCTTGAACTCGGATGATATGACCAAAGTACGCAGCTTCAACGATCTTTTTATGATTTTCTTGATGTCACCTTTCTTGAACTCGAAAATAAAGATAGATGCGGAATCGGACAATCCCAACTCGTGACAAAGGGCAATTGGTATATTAAACCAATCAGACAGAATCAACTCGTGGAAAGGGAAAATTGATATAGGGTAGATTTTTGCCACAACTAGACATGTTCTCTAGTAGATAAGAGACACGTGTAAACTTTCAGAATCCTCAACAGAAGCTTGCGCAAAAGGTTCCAATGGAACTCGAGTAAAACTCTTGAATTGATTGAATAAAACTTGATGAAAAATATACAGAACTCGTCCTCCTTATATAGGCAAGGAAAATCCAATCTTAAACTAATAAAGAAAGCTAAAAATCCTTAACTAACAAGTAAACAAAGTCCTTTCACACTTATATTCCTTTCACACTTTCTGTTCACACTATGGGAGATCTTCGTTCCTTCTAGTCTGAATTCACTTCTCCTGCCTCCAAGCCCATCTTCTCTCCATTCTGGTCCATAAATCGTAGCAATGTGATGGGCTTTCCTTCTAGCTAATCCACATCCATCAAGAATAATCCCATTTGATCATTGTATCTTCGTACTCGGACCTTCATCTTTGAACCACGAGAATTATATATTATGCCAATCAATTTCACATCAACAAACTAGTAGCTCTTACTTGCAATGCCCTTTTCTTCCACCATGAATGCTCCCAAGCTCTCTCTAAGCCTATTAAAACGTCTCTTGGCCCAGGGTCCATGCAGAGATCTAATTTGAGCTCGAGAGACGTCATATGTGGTGAGCGGGGTCGCATCAATGTGGTTAACCACATCCATAAAATTATAATTATACTACCCACAATCCACACAGCAGTGGTTAGTGGGTAACGACTACCCATTGCGGTTTGGTGCGGGTTGGGTATAGTTATATGCAAAAAAGTCAACTTTGCTGACATGGAGTTATTGCCGCTATCAACGAATCCGCGGTTCACAACATGACTATAGTGATATACTATTGTGATGTTCATGGAGATTCAATTTTGATATCTTACTCAACTTGGGGATTTTGTCTTTCCTATTTTGGTATTCTACCTTTGTTTCGGAAATAGGAAGAGACTATAGTTTTTGCTTTACAAAATGAAAATTAATCTTACACGAAACACCCTATAAGTTTGCATTTTGACAATGAGTGATTTTGGCATTTTACAAAATTATTCATTATTCCTTATATCATAAACTATTATTAATAAGAATGATGGACTTAAATGTAAAGAATTTTTTTTTCTATACTAATGTAGGTATAGTGGATTTTGTAGGTTAACCACTAACCATACAAGTTAGGATTATGCTAACCACACCAAGCCCACTACCCACAAATTGCGAGTGTGGTTAACCACAATGTGTGCAGTTTGGAGCTTGTGGGTTATCCAAAAACCACAAACCAAACTTCCACCTTTAGTTAGGCGGGGTCGGGAGGTCAGTTGACGGTGGACAATCTATGAACTTCCAAATGCCAACGTCGGACTAGATTGGGTTAGCCTAACCGAGATCAGCTGACTGGTCGGTTTGTATTTATAATTACCAATTTAATTTTTTATTTGAGTTACTTAAATAATTATTTTTAATTTCTGCTTATATAAAAAAAAATATAGAAGTAAAAAATTAACTGATGTAAAGTAGCGTTAAATTATGAAATAGAATTTTTAAAAATTTTAATCCCCTAATTTGCTTAATCGGATTCTATAACATTTGTTTTAACTTGAAATTTTAAAAAAATTTGCATAGAAAGAACACATTAATTATGATCTACACAATGATATCAATTTTGCTATATTTAGAGCAAAGAAAAAATAATAACTCTTCAAAACACGTGTAAGTTGAAGTATTATCATTGTCATATCTATCATATCGTAATGATACGACAATGGTATGATGACTGATGACACTTCATTTATAATAGTTATCACTCCCATATTTGATACATGTTCCTCTTCTATCAATGCATCTATGGTGATTTTGATTATATTTCATATGGAATTTATAAATATTTTCATAATGAGTGTTTGATAGACGTTGAGTGTGTTTCTGTACTATTTAAGGCTTTTATGATATTGTTTTGTGAATTTCAAGATTATAAACCACTCAAGATGAACATTGATCACTAAATGGCCCAAAGGATTAGAAGGAGTACGAGAATACAAGCTCATGGGCTCAAAGAAAGATGGATTTGGATATCATATGCTCACTTTATGGCCAAGACAAACAGATCCGCTAGTGCAGCCGGCCCAACTTTGACTAAGGTCCAACTGGAGCTATACAAGTCAAAACCCGCCCAAACTTGGAGGAGAGGTTGCTTGTCGTTCAAGCAACCAAGCCCAATTGGAAAAAGAGCGACGGTCCCAACTGTCGCAACCCCAATTTTAAACCCTAATCCTCTAAGAAGCTTCATGAAGAAGCTATTTCGTACCCAACTTGAAGGAATCCGAGTTCAAGTCGTATAAGTAAGGTTTTGCCCGACTTTTGAAGGAAAAGACTAGAAAATACCCTTTTTTAACTAATATAAATAGGAGGCTAGACTAGATATTTCATACAATACCTTTTACCAGCACTCTGCCCTAGGGGCACAAGTAGCAATCCCTAGAGAGAGGAGTGACTCAAACCTAACTACACAATTCCCAACTATAGGCCAAGTGTAACCTATAGTCGGATGTAGGATAGGGCATGTGTTTCAATCTCAACCCAATACGCTCTATATATTCCTACTTCAGTCTTTTATATATTCTCTAGCAAACGGTTTGGTGTTAAAGCTAAGAAAACTATAATTAAACATGCAAGCAAAGTAAATTGTGGTGAATTCGATTTAAGAAATTTTCAGCCAGATATTGTTCCCCCTAGTCTCGTGTTAAGATGTAACGAATGAAACTCTAGTGTGAAGAGTGTGATCTTGTACAATGAGGAGGATGCAATTAGTTGGGAACCCCCAACTCTCTTAATCGATCAACTAAGGATTTTCACGATAAGCTAAGAAACCTAGCTCTCTTAATTGATCGACTAAGGATTGAAAAAATCAATCCCTAAGACTAACTCCAACCCAAAAAGCTATATTTAGCCTCCCAAGCTCTCAAATGTGCATATTTGCCTCCCCAAAACACTTTTTTGCTCCAACCCTATAGGCTTCCAAATTTAGCTTCCCACATCTTTTTTTGATTTAATTTCCATAATCCATACTTATTTACAATATCATTCTTGTAATTCACTTTAATTGTTTTTATAGTTTGTTATTACTTGTGAAAAAAAAAATTTCGATGTAATTTTTTTTAATTCCGAGATATTTTTTTTTTGCAAAATTAGTCATTTTTTGTAGCCGTTACTTTATGACCGTTTTTTTGTCGTTTTGTGCATCATATGTGTTTATAAATTACAATTCTTCATTTTTCATCAACTCACTGAAACTTCTTCCCATTTCTAAAACAAACACATTCATCATGAGTATGTCAGATAGCTCATCGTCGGGAGGAGAAGAAGAAATCGAAGAGTACGAGAGGTTTCACTACCTACGGTTGAGTTTAATCGGCCGGAGGCTGGCTGAAGGTTCATCAAGTCGACGTCAAACTACAAGTCGACGTCACATTGATCGTGAAAGGGTCGAATGTAATCGCCGTCTTATGAGGGATTACTTCGCTCTAAATCCAGTATACAATGCTCGCATATTTAGAAGGCGCTATCGGATGCAACCAAGATTATTCCATCGCATTATGGGCGACATTGTGAGGTTTGACCCCTCATTTGCTCTACGGCGTGATAACTTGGGTCAATTATCATTATCTCTAGAGCAGAAGCTTACTGGTGCGATGCGCATGCTAGCATATGGTTCTCCAGCTGATCAACTTGACGAGTATGTTCGTATGGGTGAGAGCACTTTGATGGAGGTCTTCAGAAAGTTCTGCAACAACATTATCAACATGTATGGGGCCACATATCTTCGCGCACCTACTCCTGCCGATTTAAGGATCTTACTCAGTAAAGCCTCAAGACGTGGCTTTCCTGGAATGATTGGATCAATTGACTGTATGCATTGGGAATGGAGGAATTGTCCAAGTGGCTGGGCAGGACAATATACTGGCCATATGCATAGGCCAACAATCATTCTAGAGGCGGTGGCCTCCTACAACACATGGATATGGCATGCTTTCTTTGGGTCTCCTGGATCGAACAACGATATAAATGTTCTGGGGATGTCGCCAGTGTTTGATCGTATTGTCAATGGAAGCGCTCCACATGTACGATTTGAGGTAAATGGCCATGCTTATGATCAATGCTATTATTTGGCCGACGGTATTTATCCCTCATGGTCGACTTTAGTGAAGACCTTCAGCAATCCAAGGTCAAACAAAGAGGCTTTGTTTGCTCAACGTCAAGAAGCACACCGCAAAGACGTAGAGCGGGCATTTGGAATCCTCCAATCAAGATGGGCAATTGTTCGTGGCCCTGCAAGAGCTTGGGATGTTGTCACCCTGAACAATATAATGTTGACGTGCATTATATTACACAGCATGATAATCGAGGATGAGCAAGTTGATTCTGGTGATGAGATGGATGATGACCTTGATTATGAGGTCCATGAACAACCTCAACCAATCAACCGACACGTTCCAACTCTGGTTGATTATTTGGCTAGAAATAATAGGATTCGCTCCTCAACAACACATCATGCGCTTCGAAATGACTTGGTTGAGCATCTTTGTAATTTGCAGGGCAATAACTAGTATTGTTTAATTATGGATTGTATTGCTTGTTTGGTAGTTTGTATTTCAAGTTTCAGTGTGTGATTGTATTTCATGTTTCAATAAAGTGTGTTTTGTAGTTAGTCAAAAGATTCAATAACGACTAATTTTTTTATTACACGTGAAAATGCTCAAAGTTCAAATACAACACAAAACACACCACATAAAGCAATAAAAGCCTCAATTAGTACACATAGGACCTTCTTCTAATCATAATCCATAACAGCAAAGTAATCACCTCCACTTTCATCTCCATCTCCTCCACCACTTGCATCTCCATCTCCGCCATCTTCTGGATTAGAGTTGGGATCATCTTGATCGTACCCATAGATGTCATTTTGTTTACTCCTCCAAAATTTATTCTTTCTTGGTGTCATCTTTGACAAATCCTTCTCCAGAATATTCATATTTTGTTGAAGTAATGCGGCCTCCCTCTCTTTCTTCTCAAGAGCCCATTGTTCCGCTTCCTGCTCCCTCACTTGCCTCTTGTATGCCCATTCATCGGCTTCCCTCTCTAGTCTCCTCTCTTGAAGATTAATTTTTCTATTTTCGTACTCCATCCTCGAATTTTGCCTCTCTCTCATATCATTACCAAACTCTAGCAGTTGAGTAGTGTACATGTCTGACGATTCCGCAACTACCTTACCTTTCTTTTTTACTGCCTTTTGTTTGTCGCGTCCTTCAGGGCGAGACAGCACGAAAGGCGTAGCTCCCTCGTCTGGTATGTCGTCGAGGCCTTCCACAGGGGAGGATTGAGAACCAATACCTATGGGAGAACTTTGAGAACCTTGACCCATAGGTGGAATTGGACCGACAACCACAATACCACTTTGGGCAATTTCGAAGGATGACCCAACAATGTTCATGTTCAAAGGCTTTGTCCCCATTCTCTTCCTTATATATTCTCCTTGCTACAAATTCCTATCAAAATTATTAATACACAAGTTAGATAAGTAAATATACATAAAAATAAGAAATACAAAAGTTAAAGTTTCCAAAACAATACCACATCAACTTGGTTGGTACCGCTCGTTTGACTCCTCTCCGCCCTCTGCAAAGCTCCCTTCCAAACTTTACACTTGTTACTGATAAGTCTCAGTCGGGATTCCATTGAATCCGTAGTACGAATTGTTGTAGGATCGCTTCTTCGAAATTCCCTCTCCACCCTTTCCCATAATCTCGTGCTCTTTTGATTGATGCCAACCGCTCCATCTTCAGATATTGATATCCAAGATTTGCACAAGTTTACATCTTCATGAGCTTTCCAATTGGGTCCTCTCTTACTTGACATGTTTTTGTTTTGAGAGATGATAAATAGATGAGAATGAGAGAGATTGATTTGAGAATGAGTGCAGAAAAACCATGAGAAGTTACTCATTATATAGAAAAAAAATATGACCGTTTTATGGCCGTTAAAATGTGTCCGTTGCAATGTGACCGTTTTATTGTCACTATATTACTTCTTTCAAACTAAAACGCAAACACACCCACACAAATAACCACTCCAACAAATTGAAAAAAAAAATACAGCAGCAGGGGGACCTCGCGTGCAGGCGAGGGCCACCCGCGAGGTCCCCCTTCCAGCTGCTATTTTTGCCCCTTTTCTCCATGGAGGCTGCTACCTATCCACCCCAAACACTCCCTTCTCCAAATTTTGAAGCTAAATTATTGATGGGTTGGAGATGAAAAAAGGCAAATTGTTCACTTTCTCCAAATTTGCAAGCAAGGGTTGGAGTTAGTCTAAGAAGCTAATACGGAACAACGAAAAGCAACCAATGAAGAGGAAATCATGGCACTAATCCTATGTTTGAAGTTTGTCCCGGATTGTCCTAGAAGGGGTTACCCGAATTGCCAAGATGTGGGCTATAAGGGGATTTCTCCTTCTAGGTCAAATTGACCCAACATTGGGATATGATAAACAACACCCAAAATTCATAAATAATACCTCAAACATTATATTACTCGCTAACCCAACACACATAGAGTTTAATTCTTACAATCTAACACATCCTAGACTAGGGTTTTCAATATACAAGTGAAATGGGAGACTACTCCATAGCTAGGAAGGAAAGTACAAGAAAGATTGAAGAAAAACCAAATTGACCCAATATTGGGATATGATAAACAACACCCAAAATTCATGAATAATGTGGCCGGTTAGTAGGATAATCTTGTGGTTATTGGCATTGACCTTGGATTGTTGCATGTGATCGAGTGCATCCTATGATGATGATGAGGTGCATTAGGGTAGTGCAAAGGTTTAGTTATCATGTGTGCAAATATTAATGGATATTTTTACTCGATTACTTGATGATTACAATTGCCATGCATGTTGCTTTTGAATTTGAATAGATGGTTGGGTGACTAGGTAGCCATGTGAGCTATGAGCCAATCGTTTTATTCTTGTGTGCTTAGAACACTCTTACCATGGAGAGTAACATCACAGTTGTCACTAGTGAGTATGATTGAGGCATAGGATTAGTCCACACCCAAACGTTGATTGTCCCGAAATGATTTATCAACTAGTAAACCCCTTTGAGCCTTGTGACTTTGGGGGTCGTTCTCATGTTAGGAGCTTTTTGCTCGTGAGCTTAACGGTGTTGATAGAACGATCCCCCAATCCGTTTTTCGTGTCTATACATGTGTCGCCCTTCCCGGAGCTCTCGCTTTTGAGCTCCATTTAGGTTCTACATAGGAGGTTGTGTGAGGTTCTTGCTAGGAACGAAAATGAAAGAGAATAGAGTAGTGTTGTAGTGAGTTCTTAAAAGAGAGCATTGATCGTTAAAAGTACAAGTGGCAAGTTAACTCTCTAGTACCCCCCTCAAAAAGAAAAATAAATAGAGACAAAAAAGAGGTAATACAACGGGGTAAATAAAGTAGAGAGTGCTACAAGGAATCAAAGAGTATGCTCTAGGGGAGGTTTATTGGCATACAAGCCATTGAAACCTCCACATTGTCTTATAAGTCCTTCACTACTAATTCGAAATGTGATAGCAAGAGTAGACCGAGGAAGAGCGCTTAAGGGAAGTTCACGATGGTTGATCGTTTGGAAGGGCGAAGCAAGGTTTTTGGCTGATGCTAGTGGCCGTTGTTTGTAAGTAAGGTTCTTATTCGAAACCATAGAACCTTCGGTTTTAGGGTGAAGATGTAGAACCTCATGATGTGTTTGCCACCACCCAAAAGGCCATTTCCCCATGTCCAAGACAATCACTAGTCATTTGAACCCGTGTCTAAGACCTCCAGACAAGCTAGTGATGACAACCATTCCATGAACTCTAGCATTTAGAGGTTGCCGCCTTGGTGTTGAGACGACAGGGCCGAGTGTTGATGATTGTGCACATTCTTTGCACCAAAAGGTCCTGACCCCACTAGTCAAGAGAGTGAGTGATTCATTCTTGTTTTGCATGTCACATCATACCCCAGTGAGGACCTTTGTTGCCCATCTGTTTGCTCCTTGGACTTGAACTCTATGCATGGTCAGTTGTGGTTGGTAAATTAAAAAAGCTAACTGATCCGCCAGCATCTGTGCTACCTGATCTCGAATGACGTTAACGTCTTATCCCACTAGTTGCCCCCCTTGCGGTATGAATCCACTCAGATCCATGCCATGCATATTTGGAGGAGGAGGAGGAGGAGGAGGCCCATTCTGCGGGTACCCACGTGGTAGAACGTGATCATGGTACGTCGCTTTTGAAGCTTGCAAACTCGTTTTTTGAGACTAGCAAACTCATTTTTCACACTAGCAAACATGTTACAATTCTACTCCATAAAATGGCGGATAAACACCACAGTCGGACCAGCTATGGACGGCAGAATCTCATACCCTCCGATGTCTTCAGCACCAATCTTCATTGTTTGGCAACCCTCAATTTTGGCCACCTGTTCCACCACAAATCTAGGCAAAACATCCCCTTCTCGATTCCTTCGTCGCGGAGCCATTCGAACACACGTGTCCCACCTAGGGATGGCAATGGGGCGGGTTTGGGGCGGGTTTTCTTAAACCATCCCCATACCCATCTTCAAATACCCAAACCCATACCCGCCCCATACCCATGCGGGGAATATTTTGCAAACCCATCCCCATACCCGTGGGTTTCGGGTACCCATGGGTAATACCCATACCCGTACATCCAACATTATCATACCTAAAACTTACAAGAAAAGTTCTAATTATAACTCTAAACGAACATATTATATCATGAAGTCAACAAAACACAGTCATTTTTTTAATATGGTTCAATGATTATGATCCTAAAATATCCATTAATACATAATATAGAGTACAATATTTTTCAAATTATTATGTTCTAACTCTGATACATCTACTAAATAATAATTAACTAACATAATCTTGTTGACAAGGTGGAAAGTGAAAGAGTGAAATGAGAATTGAGAGAAATGAATTAGATTTTTATTAAGGTGGTCACTCAATTGCATTTCTACTATTTATTTTCTCAAGATATCCTCATCATCATTGATAGATTATAATTTGATGCACATATTTTTTTTATATGAAGAAATTATCTTGGTGGGGCGGGTATGGGGATGGGTATGGGGCGGGGGAGGCTAAAACCATACCCGCCCCATACCCATCAAACTTTTTGCGGGTTTTACCCATACCCGCCCTATACCTGGTCAAAGCGGGGATTCCCCGCGTTGACTGGGTCGGGGGCGGTCGGATACCAGCGGCCATGGGTTTGATTGCCATCCCTAGTCCCACCAGGTGTGCCAATTTGTTTTGCTGTGAAAACTTGCATGTTTAATGTGCTCTGTTCTCATGGAAAACAAGAACAAAAATTAAAGAACCGAATGATCTTGACTCGGTTTGCACCTCTCCAAACAATGTTCGAACGACGGTGTTCAATGAATAACGAGGAAACAAGGAGGCTTTCTTTTCGTAGTCGCAGTAACCGTCTCGCTCAGTTTTTGTCTCTCGTGTTCTCCTTTTCTCTTAACCGTGCGGGTAACGTCCATCTTGTAGCGTAACTCCCACGAGTGTAAAACCTCTCTGTAGAGACTTAGCCCAAATGATGCAGAGCCAACCTTTTAGCTTTCCACCATGGTTCGATAATCCATCCCGGCTCCTAAAGCCAAATAAAAGTCACCGTTGTTCACAAAACGGCGACGTAGCAAAACAACACCGTAGCTTTGAGCTCCCAGCCTTGAGATACCTCTGAACTCACAATATCAATGCCACTTTCAACCAACAACGGTGGCTCACAACTTATGAAGTTGCTCTCTACTAAACAACGTTTTTCTTAGTATCGCGACATCGTCGAATTCCCACCATTGATGCCTGAATGACACGCTACGACACAACACCAAACTACGACCAAGTATAATCGCAGTCTGGAAATGCAGAATAGTGGGTAAGTTTAATTTATCAACCCAGGGTCTAGATCTGATGCCTACTCCGTGAACTTCTATTATCTAGCGGGACTAAGTGAGTGAAGGTGAATTCAAACTAAACAGAAAAAAACAGTAAGTTGTTCGAAGTTCTTAAGCAAGGGAAGAGTCACCCGGGATTGAGTCCCCTTAGCTCCTTAATTAGGTCCAAGTTGTAATTTACTTTGATCGATTTACTGTTGATTAAACTACGAAAGATCCGACAGTAGCTTGGAATATCTTAGGCTGACCAAGCCCTCTTAGACAGACAAACCGGCAGATGACTAGTCTTCAATGGGATAGAATACTAAGGCAATTGACACAGAACTCCACTACTGGAAACAGATTATAGTATAAAGCAGTGAATTGACTGACTCTCGTACAATCAATTCACTCCTATCGATTGAAGAAGCTCCAACAACCTAATCAAATTTTATATATCTCAGGTTGCAACAGAAATTAAAAGAAGTTGATCAGGATTCAAATGACTCCATAAACACACTTCAATTGATTAAAAGCAATCAGTATATCAATCCAAAAGTCATTACAACTCAAATCCCTAACACATGGAACTATGGTTCTTCATACCCAAGTGAGAAAGTTCTACTTCATAGAGAGAGGAAAACAGAAATCAAAGCAATCATACTCATAAAGATGTGAATAATCTGCTTTGGGATGTCAATCTTCACTATTGTATTTCAGCAGATCAGTCTGTCAATGAATTGTGATATGATCAAGAAGATGCTTTTCAACAAGGGATGTCTTAACTCCATCATATTCGAGGTTCTGAAGATGATGAACTGATTAGTTGGGAGAGAGAATCTCCCCAATATGATTTTCTGGTTCATAATGATTTTGATGGTATTGGTAGCAATAATGATAGTGACAATGGTGAAGATGAAGATGATAGTTCTTATGAGGAAGAAGACGATGAAGACCTCTTGTTATAAGGTATGACATATACTATATTTGATCTTTTGATTTTTTTAATGATTTCCTCAAAATTAGAATTTAACTTTGTAATTTTCTTGTTGTACAGCTACATGTTATATCAGGTTCAAATACTTTATCAGAGCTTGCCATTTTTGGAGATATTTGGCAGTCACACTCACCTCATATTTTGTTGGTTTCTCCTCAGTATTGGTACATGAAAATGCATTCTCATTGTTTTTGGAATACAAGAACTTCTTTAAGTTTAGTTGATTATTAAGAACCTGGAGAATGTGTAGACTGATTTAGTGGTAGTTTGTATGGATTATTGTGTTTTTGAACCTCGCGTTTTTCTTGTTTGGACTAATTATCTTCTATGTCAAAATTTGTTTAGAAACCCCTTTTTATTTGGTTCCTTTATAAGCTATTAATTTTTTCTCAACAAAGGTATTTAGTTATTGTTTCATAAAGAATGATTCGATCCTCAGCAATCCCAAATTACATTAAATTCACATCTTCGGATATTAGAAACCTAGCTTTGCACCATGCCCATCAATTACAAACCATTATCCTACATACTAGCAAAGCTAGAAACTAACAGGAACATCGGTCTTTCTAAACTCCATTGCAATGAACGAAAAGTTCAATTGAATGAAAATAGTCATAAACTATATGATTTGGGATGAATATTGAAGTAAATTAGCCAAGTTCCTTATCTATCAACTCCCAATCCAAATCCCATTGATATCAAACTCGCATTCATATAAAACCAAACAATGAAAGTAATAAGAGAAGGATAGCCACAAAAAATGAAGAGGGCAGAGAACTCAGAGCAACTTTTACAAGTTGGCTTCCGCAAACTGACAGTGACGATGATGCAAAAGGTCTCAACACTATAAAAAGTGTCTACTTTAATGTATGGCTACAGTACCATTAGCTACCATTTATCTATCCATAGAAAACGTTAGTTTTTTCTAGGTTGTTTTAAGGAAATTAAAGATAATATAATTTACTTATTGCTACAGATTATGATATATAAAGCTATCATTTCATGTTGGTCACCTACGATTTAGAATTTTCATAACTGAATATTATTAGTAGTTGCGACATCATATTTTGTGGCTAAAGGTAATAAAATTTCCATGCATAAAAAACTTTAACACTAAAATGCAATAAGTTGGCTACGACTCATGTTGTGGCAAACAATGTAGTAGCTAAAACATTAGTTATGGCTACAATTCTTATAGAGCAAAACTAAAAATCCCCATTAGCTACAAAAAATGACTTCCGTAGCTAAGAATTCGTGTCTATATGTATAGTTTGAAGTAATAAAACATATAGCTATTGTTGTACACTAGCCACAATTACTTGACCTGTAGCTAAGAATTCGTGTCTATATGTATAGTTTGTTGTAGTGAGGGAAGAACATCCCAACGTCTTCTGTCTGCTTCAAGTACCTCAACAATCGGTGCACAGCTGCAAAATGCAAATTCGTAGCAACTCCCATAAATTGACTTACCACCTGAACCGCATAAGAAATATCGGGATGAGTGTGAGTCAAGTAAATGAGACTTCCAACCAAGCTCTTGTATTGCGACTGGTCAGTTAAAACTTCCCCTTGATCACTACTTAACTTGAGGTTTTGTTCCATCGGGGTGGAACACGGAACGCACTCACCGAAACCTGAGGACTCAAGGAGATCTAAAATATACTTCCGTTGTGAGACAAATAAACCATGAGGTGACCGACTTACCTCCAAGCCAAGAAAGTAAGATACCTCCCCCATCTCCTTTAGATTGAACGCATTCCGCAAAGTTGTTGTGACCTCCCTTATACCTTCCTTATCACTTCCTGTGATGATCATATCATCGACATACACAAGAAGAACCACCACTCCATCAAAAGTATGCCGAGTGAAGAGAGAGGGATCATTTTGACTCTGTGAGAAGCCAGCCTGAATCAAAGTACCATGGAATTTCTCAAACCAGGCACGAGGCACCTGTTTGAGACCATACAGAGATCGAACCAACTTGCAAACCATAGATGAATCACCTTTTTCATAACCAGGAGGACGTTCCATATATATAGTCTACTTCAAGTCTCCGTGAAGGAAAGCATTCTTTACGTCCAACTGGAATAATGGTCAGTTCTTCATTGCCGCTACAGCAAACACACTGCGTACTGTCTGCATCTTCACTACAGGGGCAAATGTCTCATCATAGTCAATGCCATATTCCTGTTTAAATCCTTGTTCCACAAGATGAGCCTTAAATTTATCGATAGAACCATCGGGGTGCATTTTGATCGTATACACCCATCGACATCCAATAACCGACATCCCATCAAGACATGGTACAAGATCCCACATATGATTTTCCTCAAGCGCATCCATTTCCACTCCCATAGCGGAGTTCCATCGAGGGTCACGTATTGCTTGAGCATAGGAACATGGAGTAAAAACTGGAGCCGCCGAATAACCATAAAAGTCACTCATTCGGGCAGGAGGCTTCCCTAATGTCGCCCTATTCAAGCGTAGTAAGGGTATCTCCGGCTGAACAGGGGATTGATGAGGAATTTCCGAAGCTAAGGACGCACCAGAAGAAGAATCCAAGAGGCTAAATGGACCCGACGAATTGGAGAAGGAACTGAACGTCGAGGAGGAGCTGGGCGTCGAGGAGGAGCTGGGTGACCCGGACGAGGAGCTTGAAGACTCGGACTAGGAGCTGGACGCCGAGTTCGAGCTAGACGAGCTCGGAGTGTGAACAAGAGTAGGCTGGTCACTTTCACTCTCGTCCCCTGAAGAAGTAGCAGTAGCCATATATGGAGAAGAGAGTGACGATGGGGATTCAAAACTTGGCCAATTTACAAGAAATTTTAGTGCTTCTTTTGTACTGGCCTCGGCTGGAGAAGAGTGATAATAAATGTGACGCTCCAAGAATTTCTCATGATATGCTATACGCATACGCCGAGCTGAAGGATCGTAACAGAAGTAACCTTTATGCTTGTCACTATACCCCATGAAAACGCAGCGAGCTACTTTAGAAGCAAGTTTATGCCGTTCCTTCGGCTGTAGAAGAACAAAACATGTATAGCCAAAAACTCGTAGAAAAGAGTAAATAGGCAATTTCGAGTACAACATCTGATACGAAGACTTCTGTTCTAGAATAGGCATGATCTGACGATTAATCAGATAAACCATGGTATGAACAGCTTCCACCCAGAAACCTGTCGGAACTCGAGAGAAAAACAAGATAGCTCTAGTCAACTCCAACACATGTCGATTTTTCCGTTCGACAACCCCATTTTGCTGAGAGACACCTGGACATGACTGTTGTGGAAGAATACCCTCTGTCTTAAAAAGAACAAGAAGTTCATCTGCCATGAACTCTCCTCCCGGGTCTGACCGAAGCACCTTCACCGTCTTCCCAAACTGAGTCTTAACCATCTGCAGAAACTCCTTAGCCACCACCGTTAATTCAGATTTCTGTTTAAGAAAATATACCCAAGTAAATCGAGTGTGATGATCTATAAACAGTGCAAAATATTGATACCCCAACCTCGAATTAACCGGAGAGGGTCCCCATAGATCCGCATGAACCAAATCAAATGGTTCCTCATACATAGTCTCACTAGCCGAAAAGGAGGACTGAGAAGCTTTACCTTCTAGACAACTCACACAATCTGAAATACCATCGAATTTCAACAAATCCAGCTTATCCGGTAACAAATTGTGCTTAAACATAGTCTTTAGCCATCTCGAATGTGGGTGACCGAGCCTATTATGCCATAAATCCCAAACCGAACTAAAAACAGAAGGATTTGAACTATATGCCGAAACAATAACATCAGAACCAGCCAAATTACTCTCCTCCCTAGCCAACCTCCCCTTTGCCGCATCCTGTTCTTGACGTCCCAAAGAATCACCACTCTCACCACCATCTCGTGTGCCATGCACCGCCATGCACGAACGTAAGATAGCACGTCCACAGTAGTCGTCAAGAACAAATGTACGGCCCATCTTACTTCCCTTCCCGAGAACCTTCCTTGTCATCTGGTCCTGCACAACACATCCAGTCGAATCGAATGAGACTTTACACCCATCCTCGGTCAACTGTCCAACGGATACTAAGTTCGGAACCAACTGCGGTACATATAGAGTGTTGGGAAGAGAGACTGGGCCTGTACTCGCAAGACCCAATCCATGTACAGGAATCGTAGCCCCATTTGCTACCTGAAGGTTCATAGAGCTAGTAGGGAGAATATGTGCAAAAACCGGACGATGGCGAGTCATGTGATTAAAAGCTACAGAATCTAGCATCCAACGAATAGATTTACCCGGAGAAATACCTGCGGAAAAGGCACAATTGAGAGCTTCCCGGAGAGCTTCCTGGACCATCAGGCGAACTTGATCATTGGTGATGGAAGGTGTCGAGGACATAGCGGGTGGCGGGGAAGTATCCAGTACCACTAGGTACGCTGTACCACGAGTCAATGTACCAGCAGCAGGAATCGGTTGCAGCTTACCCCGTTTGCTCAACGTGGGACATTCAGAAACAATGTGACCAGGACATTTGCAGTAGATACAAAAATTCTTCTTCTTGCAGTATGCCTGAACATGCCCAGGCTCACGACAAAAGAAGCATGTAACCCCACCAGTGGACGATGAACCCACGGGCGAGGAAGAACCCGACGTTGGCCGAGAAGCTACGGCCGGACGTCCAACGTCAAACGCTGGATCAGAGTGAGGGCTAACATGATCAATTTGAGATTGGCTCTTAAGATGCGTCTCTTACCTCATTAACTCAGCCACCACAGCATCAATATCAGTGGTATTCTGATGAATCAAAGAAGCTCGAATAGGTTCAAACTCCGGCCTAAGCTTGGCTAAAACTTGAAGAGCGTGAGTTCGAGCTCTTTCAGCCTGAATAGCTGCGACGGCAGCAACGGGAACTAGGGAGACACTCAGCATATCGTACTCGGTCCACGGATTTAGATATTCCTGATAATAGCTACGAACATCACGATCACCTTGGGAAATCCGCAATATCTCCCCTTCCAATTCAAATTGACGAGACGCAGTATTCTGAGAATAGGTCGTACATATGTGAGTCCACATCTTATGAGCAGTCCGGAAGAGACGAAGGCTAATGGATATGGGAATGTCAACCGCTGCCACAAGCCAAGTTATCAACTGCGCATTTGCAGCATGCCAGTCCGCCGCATCCTTGGCAATAGCATCGGGCCCGGTTCCTTTAACTCACCTGTCAAAATATGAAGAAGACGTTGTCCCACCACAAAGTTGCGAAACTGAAATTCCCATATCTAAAAATTGCGGCCATCAAACTTGATTGTGACCGAAGCCATCTTCGAGAGATCCATAAATCACCACTGCCCAACAAAATCTCCAACAAAAGAGCTAAAAACCCAGCCGAATGGAGAAACACACAGAGCAGGCAACAATATATATGAGCGGCCTAAGCTGCAGCACAAACCAAAAAACTCCTTCGCCACCAACGCAGATCGACGAACGCAAGGAGATCCCAAACGCGACAGCAACAAACCCGCAAGAAGAATGTACTAACCTTTTAGAGCACAGGCTCTAATACCATGTTAAGAATTAAAAACGCAATAAAGAACACACGAGATTTAACGTGGTATCCCTGAAGAACAGGACTAATCCACGGAAGAAGTTGTGCTCTTCAAGAGGTTTCACTATGCTCGTTAATCGTACAAGGAGGGTCAGCCAAACCCTTTATAGGAGATAACGCTAAACCTAATTACATTAGACTATTTGTCTAATTATAGATTGATACCTACACAAATATCTTTAACAGGTATTCGGCGAAATGTGTGAGTGAATGATTTGCTTCTTTTTTGTTGTGTATTTCGATCAGGTGGCTCAAGTAGTGCAGACCCTGCCATACTTCTTTTTCCAATTGGGAATGCTCTCGAGGATTCTGTTCCAGATTTTCTATGGCTTGTTGGGAAGCTCGACAACGTATCTAATCAGTGTGCTCTACATGGAGTACAGAACCAGGAAGGAAAGGGAGAAAGCGGATTTCAAAAACCATGTCATCCAATGGTTTGAAGTCCTTGATAGGCTGTTGGGGAAGCACTTGAGGAACGTGGGGTTTGGAGTTTAATTGCACGTTTCTTCTCTTTGGATCTGTCATTCAACTCATAGCTTCTGTTATGTAAAGTACAAACGGCTAAATTGTTTACTGTTTTGGGTAGTTTGGTAGTTGGCTGCTAGTATTAATATTTGTTTATCTATGGGATTTGAACTTAATATATACTCTCTCTACAGTAACATATACTGCATAAATGATAATCTGGAGAAGAGGACATGGACATAGATATTCGGAGCCTGCTGTGCCAGAACTGTGTTTATTCCTTCCTTCCACAATTACAGAATCTGGTATTTTCTTGGCCTTATTATGACCACCTACACTACTTGGTACCTCACCATCGCTTCCCTCCTCCATGGCCCCAAAGGAAAGGAAGGATTTCAAGTTTTGTACTGTAGAACGATAACCTTGTCCTTAGGTCCTTAATCGTCTTGTCTGAAGTTCGATCTCATCATGAGACTAAGCGTCCTGTTATAAATGCGCTGCTACGGATTGGAAAATCGCCGGAATCAACAAAGTAAGAATACGAAAGCGAGAATCTAAAAAAACAAACACACGATTTACGTGGTTCACTAACACGTGGACCCCACTCACTGACCGGGCAGCGAGACCCCCGGCTAATCCAGTCGTAGCGGCTGATAGTCCGATTCAAGTCACATCAACAATTCTCCAACTTGACTTGAATCCTCTTCCTTTGAAATCGTTGATGTACTCTGCTCCTTCTCTCTCTCTCGCCATCAATTCCCCGTAGGGCGGAGTCACCCACTCAAGACATTCAACAAGTCCAAGCAGTGTTGGAACTTGCCATGTGGAACCGGCTTTGTGAACATTTCTGCGGGATTATCCGCGGTGCCAGCCTTCTTCACCTTAATCTTCTTCTCTGTCCTCAAGAAATGATACCTCACGTCGGTGTGCTTAGTCCTCTCATGGTGGACTTGATCCTTGGCCAAGCATATTGCACTCAAACTGTTGCAATACACTACTGCATGCATAATGTAGACCCAGATCACCAATCAGTCCCTTCAACCATATTCCCTCCTTACCAGCTTCTGTCAACGCCATATACTCTGCTTTAGTAGTAGACAATGTCACCCCCGACTAATTCAGTCGTAGCGGCTGATAGTCCAATTCAAGTCACATCAAAAAATTGGTTATAATAATTGGGGATGGACAAGATAATAAAAATGTTTTTCTTTGTAGTGTATGTATTTAAGAGTGGTGACAAAGAAAATGTATAAAAGACGGACGAAAAGCAATACCACATTCGCATGTTGCTTCTTGTCTGAATGTATTTTGTAATCTTGTTGGTATGGGATGAACTCAAGATGGAAGGAGTGAAGCACTCGGTCCAACAAAGATGGTGTTGTATTTCACGGGGGCCTCCAACATTCTCTACATATTTGGAGGATATGCTGTTACTTTGTAGGTAAAAACCACAACATATCAAATGTTAGAGTAGTCAAAAGAGTTAAAGAAAATACCACATCAGTGAGAGAAAGAATGTGTAAGTTGTTTTTAAGTTTGCTTTTCACTTTAGTTTATTGGATAAAGTAGTTAGTGGGCTTTTGGAAAAAGTGCGTGCTATTTAATTTGACATATTAAAGCGCAATACGCACTTTGCACGTTTATGCGTTCGAATTTGAATTTTAGGCTAATTAATTGCCGGAATTATTTTAATTAATTAATCCGGATAATTATTTGATGTTTTGACTTTTGTGAAACGACGTAACCCTTCGGAAGGGAACTTCCGTTTTCACTATAATAGCCTTATGCAGCCAGACTTCTTGTCCAACGTTCATCTTCTTCTCCGTGTTTTTCCTTCTCCAAAAACACAAACACAGAAATCAGAAAGGTGTTGTTTTCCTACTTTTAGTTGAAGGGACTCCTGAGGGTGGTTTGTCTAATTACTACCAGCAACAACGTAGTAGGGACAAATAACACTCTAAAGAGAGTGATTAATCACGCCTTCAATCCAATTTTCTCCATACTATTTCCCTGACATCAAACCCCCCAAATCTTGTATCTTCTTTGCTGGGTTTCCTGTCCCTTTCTAAGTTACTTTCATTCATTTCGTACATACATATGTATTTCTTTTTCAATTATTTCTTCCTCTACTGAAGGAGTAGAGGAGGCAAAGCCATCCTCAATAGTCAAACAGCAAAGGTTAGAACCCTGAAAGCTAACCATCGTTCATCACCATCAACTTTCATCGCCTGTACTTCTTTCTACCTTTCTTTATTAAGAAATATTAAATTCAATCTAATCCCAAGCAAAGTACATATAGCATTTTCATCATACTAATAAACTATTTACTAAACAAAACAAGAAGCCATGCCTATGTATTTCCTTTTCTAGCTCATTGATCATCATGTTTCCATTCCCACGTCTATTCCCATCTTGGTTTAAGCGTTCTAAGCCTTTAAGCAAATCAACCATATGAATTATATATGAGTTTCTATCAAATTCTTGCTAAAAAACCTGATGTTCTTCATTTTGTTGCTTTAATAAAGTAGATTTCCACTTCCATTTAATATTTAAGTTTGTTTACAAACATATCATACATGAAACTGGACCTACGTGTTATCTTCCTCTGGTCATCTTGATCATTTATTCTTTATGCTACCACACCACAATCGAACAATAAACCGCCCTGTTAGCTACCAAAGTAGAATCAAAGGCCACGATTAAACTAAACAAGCCACCAATTCCAAAAACACAACCCTTTTCGTTGAAAACCAAACACAAACCTTTAGTATACATAGAGAAAGACCAGATAAACCCAAAAACGACGACAAACAGTTCCAAAATCCATCACAGTCAATTAAAATCTTCCCCAAATACCAAAATCTGGGTTTTAAATACCAATTTGTTCTTATGTCCTAAAACTCATAATTAAAATCAACACAGCCTCTCAAATTAACCAAAAAAAAAAAAAAAAAACTAAAACAAGCATAGATGACCATTTAACTTGACCATGAGATCAATTTTTTTTTAATTTTTAGAACTCCCTAACAAATTCGAGTAGTGCTCGGAGAAGTCTCACCTACATTTACCACTGTTCTCAATAAACTGCATTCCAAAACGAGAAGAGTAAAAGTAAGAACCTACGAAGCAAAAAAGAGCATTTCTACTATGCTATATAGTATTGGTGCTTTAATGTACAACTTAAAGTTGTACCATAACATGAAATGTATAAGTTTAGATTGTACCATGTTGGGGTAGTAGAGATAAGCCCACGAAAGTCAAGAGCCTGTTGGGCTTGAAGCCCGTTGATGGCCTATGAGGACCTGGTCTAGGTAGCTATGACCAATCAGAGCTGATGGGGTAGTAGGGATGAGCCCATGAAAGTTAAGAGCCTGTTGGGCCTGAAGCCCATTTATGGCCTGTGAGGGTATGACCTAGGTAGCTATGAGGGAAGAGGGGCGCATGGCGACAAAATAGGCTCGCAGACAAGGAAGTACGGATGGGCAGAGTCAGGAGGGCGCCCTGAGGCTAGTGGTCCCCCTATGCGCCCCTACGTGGAGAACGGACAGTGTGCCACGTGTAGGCGCGTAGGCGTATAGGTTAGACCAGGCATTTAATGCTGGGCTGACGTAAGGCTTGGTGGCAGGGGTTGGTCGGAGCCTTGTCGAGGAGCTCGAGTAGTATAAATAGCACTTGGTAGGTAGCATTTAAGCAGGTCGGTCTTTCTCACACTAAAACTTCTTTCTTCACTTCTCTCTCTAGAGTCGCTACTGACTTAATCGTTGGAGTGCTAACGGGCGGGTCTAGCCCTCTAGGCGCCCGTCCTGCAGGGTTCAAGCGCTCGGCGTGGAGGAGTTGGAGGAACCGCAAGGTAGGGAGAGTATTGTGGCACCAACAATTGGCGCGCCAGGAAGGGGGATTCGGCAAGTAAGGAAGATGGAAGACTTGAACGCTGGAAGTGTAGGCGCCGATGATGTGGGAACGGAGAATTCTAGTCGTGAGGGAAGTGAGCAGCGGTCAAGCCCAGTGGTGAGCATGGACGTAGAGGACGAGAGCCGTGAGCGCCCATCTATGGAAAGTGATTCGTTGTCAAAGAGGGAGCTGTTCAAGATTATCGCTGACCAAGACCGGGCAATAGCAATGCTTCGGAGGGAATTGGAGGGAGGAAGGAGCGTTGATACGAGGGAATACAGCCCCCCAGTGAGGAAGCGGGATAGACTCATGGATGATTCGGAGGTTAGCGAGTATGGGCGCCCGGGCTATGAGGGTCACAATCCTGAGGTAACGCCACCTAGGCGCCCTGGTGTGTGGAGGGCGCCAGGAGAGTGGGCCATCCCGGCGCCTGAGGAGCAAAACCCTTGGACACCCAAGCGTCAGGCCAGGCGCTTTGGAATCAGACAACCCTTAGCACAAAGTGTGTTGATGGAACCAGCGGGAACTACCCTCCCACCGTTGACCAGCTATGATGGAGTCACTGACCCAGAAGATCACCTAAATAGCTATTTCACGAAGATGCAATTGTACAATAGCACGGATGCCACGTTGTGTAAGGTGTTTCCTTCGACATTTGCAGGGGTAGTCTTGGATTGGTATCATCAGTTGGAGGAGGGGCGCATCGAGTGCTTTGAACAATTTGCAGAGCTGTTCTTGTCCAAGTTTGCTAGCCGCAAGCGGCGGACGTTGACTATAGGCGCCTTGTTTAAAATCAAGCAGAGAGAGGGGGAGGCGCTTAGAGAATTCTATGACCGTTGGATTTCGGTCGCTATGGCCGTAAAGGATGTGCAGCCGCCGGTCCTGGGAGTGTGTCTGGAGGAGTGTACGAATAGTGAGGAGTTGTGTCGGGTGCTGTCCAAAAGGACTATAGTATCGACTGAAGATCTGGATCGAAGGGTTCAGAAGGTTATTGCCTTGGAGGAAACATTAGCCGCGAGGAGGGCAGAGAAGAGGCGTGTGGGTAGGGAAGAAGTTGAGGTGCGCCAGGCGCCGAGACCATTCATTGTGAACAACGCTCCGCAAAGGAGGATGGAGAGTCAGCGCCCGCCACCCAGGAGTGCGGGAAATTTCACGGAATATAACGATTCTCTGAAGAACATTCTGCAATACGTGAAGGACAGGGGATACCATGTGCGTTGGCCGGGACCTATGCGTGGACAACCAAACGAACGGAACCTTGATCGATATTGTGACTTCCATCGGGATAAGGGACATCATACGGCCGATTGCTACCAACTGAAATTGGAATTGCAGACATTAGCCGACCGAGGAATGCTCAACGACTTCATAAGAAAAACGGAAGAGAGGACTCACCGCGCGTATGTCACAAGAGAGACGAGGCAGGCGCCTGCTGTGGTAACTGAACCAAAGGCGCCCGTTCTTCCCGCCATGCCACAGGCGCCTGAGAATCTCCCTGCACTTGAGACTCTCCCTCCTCCACTTGAATTACCCCCACCTCCGTTTGAGCTGAATCAGGAAAGAGAACCCAACCAGGTTCGACTCACGGTGGAATCCATAACCGGAACCGTCAATTTGCGAGACAAGCTGGATAGATCTAGGCGCCTCCGGGCTGCATCTGAAGAGGCGAAGGCGGCTGTCCAAATATGCTATAATCAGGAGGCTGATGAAGCGTGTCAAGTACCCTCAGAGGAAGCTTTGGAGATACAGGGAGTCATTGCCGGGTGTAAGGTCAAGAGGATGTTGGTGGACACGGGAAGTTCGATGGATGTTTTGTTCAAAAGCACGTTCGAGCGCATGCAGTTGGCGCCGGAATTGGTAAGCCCCTCTGACTCGGTGCTGATAGGGTTCTCGGGGGCGCCCGCCCATGTGATCGGGCGCGTGCGCCTCCCGGTAACATTGGGCGACGAAGTGCATCGAGTAACACATGCAGTGGAGTTTGGGATAGTGGATTGCCCCTCGCCGTACAACATCATACTGGGAAGACCCCTTTTGGAATTATTCAATGGGGTAGCCTCAACTTGCCACCAAACGTTGAAGTTCGTTGCCCCGCAAGGCATAGGAATTTCACGGGGAGAAGGCGCCCCCCGTTATGCGCGAGAAGAGGAAGGGAGAAAGAAGGGCGCACGGAGGCACAGAGTGAACAACATAGACATTCGGCCGGAGGAGGCGCCTAGAGCAGAGCCTATGGATGATGAGTTCAGTGTACCGATCGAAGAAGGGCGCCCGGACAGACGGGTACGAGTGTTGGCGCAGGCCCCCGAGCACATGAGGGCGCCCTTGATCAATTTGTTGCGAGAATTCGGGGAGCTATTCGCTTGGAGCCCACAGGACATGCTGGGAGTGTCCTCAGATGTGGCGGCGCATCGATTGGCCGTCGAGGAAGGAAAGAGGCATGTTCAACAAAAGCGAAGAAATTTGACTCAAGAGAAGGAAGAAGCCCTGCGGAAGGAAGTCGATAAATTGCTTGAGGCCGGGTTCGTTGAAGAGGCCAGATACATCACTTGGTTGTCGAACGTGGTGTTCGTCCCAAAGCCGTCGGGGGATTGGAGGATGTGTGTGGACTTCACAAACCTTAACCGGGCGTGCCCTACGGACGCCTACCCAATGCCACGTATTGATATACTTGTGGACGCCACGGCCTACCATGAGGCGCTCAGCTTCCTTGATATGTTTTCGGGGTATCACCAGATTCCCATGGTGGAGGAGGATAGGGCAAATACCGCTTTTATGACGCCCTTTGGCAACTTCTGCTATAAAGTGATGACATTTGGGTTGAAGAACACAGGCGCCACGTATCAGCGCATGGTGAATCAAATCTTTCGAAAGTAGTTGGGGAGGAACGTGGAGGCATACGTCGACGATTTGATCGTGAAGAGTAAGAGGCGCCCAGACCACATTTCAGACTTGCGAGAAACGTTTGAGACCATGCGCTCATACAACCTCCGACTTAACCCTCAGAAATGTGTGTTCCTTGTGGAGGCCGGTAAGTCCTTGGGATTCATGATTACGAAGAGAGGAATTGAAGCCAACCCCAAGCAAGTTGAAGCAATTATGAGGTTGACGCATCCCCGAACACCAAAAGAGGTGCAAGGATTGACGGGAAGATTGGCAGCGCTTGGGCGCTTCATTCCGAGATCCTCAGACAGAGGCGCCCCTTTCTTCCGAACATTGAAGAAGGCCAGCAAATTTAAGTGGACGGAGGAGTGCGATGAGGCCTTCGGAGATCTAAAGAAATTGCTGACCGCGCCCACGGTAATGACGGCGCCCAGGCCCAAAGACTCTATACTTGTATATTGCGGTCTCTCGGATTGCTGTGAGTGCGCTGTTGGTGTCCAAAGATCCGTCAACGAATGAGGAGCGGCCGGTGTACTACGTAAGTCGTACCATGGTGGTGCACGAAACAAGATATGCGCCTATTGAAAAGGCGGCGCTGGCGGTGGTAATGGCGGCAAACAAACTCCGACCCTACTTCCAGGCTCATAGCATTGTTGTGCTCACAAATTTACCTCTCCGAACGGTCTTGGGATCCATGGATGTGTCCGGGCGCTTGGTTAAGTGGGCCGTCCAACTTAGCGAGTTCGATGTGAGCTATGCGCCCCGACCAGCCATCAAAGCTCAAGTGTTAGCTGATTTCGTGGCCGAGGGAGTGGTGGATATGGGAAGCAGCGTGGAAGAGTGTTGGCAAGTTCAGGTGGACGGAGCGGCAAGTCGAGCTGGTGCGGGAGCAGGTATTGTGCTAATTAGCCCCCTGGGCGCCATGCATGAAGTTGCTCTACGTTTTGCA
The DNA here is from genome assembly GCA_946122785.1 of Linum tenue. NCBI lineage: Eukaryota > Viridiplantae > Streptophyta > Magnoliopsida > Malpighiales > Linaceae > Linum > Linum tenue. The sequence goes on along the minus strand of CAMGYJ010000007.1, from coordinate 23,724,061 downwards.
ACCCTTAAAACGAACAATGCGGCGGAGTATGAGGCGGTGTTAGCAGGACTTCACATGGCAAGGGAGTTAGGCGCCCAGAAGGTTAATGTCCAGACCGACTCGGCGCTTGTGGTCAATCAGTTGAACGATGTGTATGAGGTCAAGGAGGAGGCTCTAGGCGCGTATGTTCGTTCTGTCAAAGAAAAGTGTGCGTGGTTTCGGGAGGCGACGTTCACACATATCCCAAGGGAGGAGAACGCCCATGCAGATGCCCTATCCAAGTTGGCCACGGCGCTGGATTTTGGAGAGGACAGAAAGGTGATAGTTACCAAAGAGGCCCCGCGTGAGGAAAGGGTGATGGCAACTTTCCTCGGAGAAGCGTCGGACGGGTGGATGGCGCCTATCATGTTGTTCTTAACACAAGGTGTGGTCCCGGAAGACCCGAAAGAGGCGTGGCGTTTAAGAAGGAAAGCGGCACGATGTGTCATCATGGAGGGAGTGCTATACAAGAGGTCTCACTCAGGCGCCTACCTACGGTGCCTCACAGAAGCTGAAGGGCAAATGGCCATCACAGAAGTGCATCAAGGAACATGTGGAATGCACGCGGGCGCCCGGAGCCTGGAGAAGGTGTTGCTAAGACAGGGATATTACTGGCCGACAATGAGAGCTGACGCTGGGAAGCACGTGGCCGCATGCCATCAATGTCAAATTCATGCCAACGATATACATGTGCCGGCGGCACCCATGCAGGGGAACGTAGGCGCCTGGCCCTTCGCTCAATGGGGGATGGACCTGCTGGGACCCTTCCCCAAGGCGCCCGGGCATTTCAAGTATCTGATTGTGGCTATTGATTATTTTACCAAGTGGATCGAGGCGGAACCGTTGGCGTCCATCACGGAGGTGCAAGTGCGGAAGTTCACAAGGAAGAACATTTTCACAAGGTTCGGACTACCAGAATCGATCATCACCGACCATGGCAAGCAGTTTGATTGTAAGAAGTTCATTGACTTTTGCGACGAAAATGGAGTGGTCTTGAGGTTCTCCTCCGTGGCATACCCGCAAGCAAATGGGCAAGCTGAGGCGGCCAACAAAAGCATACTGCATGGGCTACATACCAGGCTCACCGAGGCCAAGGGGAACTGGGTGGAGGAACTTCCAAGCGTCTTGTGGGCGCATAGGACCACCTTCAAGGTTGCAACAGGGGAAACGCCTTTCGCGCTGACATACGGGAGTGAGGCGGTGTTGCCAGTGGAGGTGTGCATCCCGACCTTTCGGATGACGCATAGGGAGGAGTCGATGGAGGTGCAAGAGCGGATCAGTGAGTTGGATCTCCTAGACGAACGCCGCGAGAGAGCTGCTCTGCGCCTGGAGGCAATGAAGTCACAAGTGGCTCGATACTAAAACAAGAAGATGCGCCCACACGACATTGTGGCTGGAAGCTTAGTGTTGAAGCGCGACTTCCGACCAAAAGCTACTGATGGAAAGTTGGCACCAAAGTGGAAGGGACAGTATCGTGTGCAAGAAGTAGTAGGACCGGGCACGTTTAAGTTGGAGCATTTGTGAGGGAAGAAGGTAAAGAGAACATGGAACGCCCAGAACTTGCGAAAGTATGGGTTTGTGGAAACCAATGAGGCAGGGGAAGATGGAAGGGTGCCAAAAGGGGCGCCCAGCATGTGGTAATTACAAGAGAAAGGATCGAGCCTTGGGGTGTTATTTTTTGGTAGGAATAGGGGGGAACGCTTATATGCGCCCGCAATATTTTCAAAGCCCCCTTCAGCGCCCGGGATACTTAAAGCGCCCGGTAGTAGCGCCCCATGGTTATTTTTTGAAATCGGAATACATATACATAGCTACTTCGTTCACTTGCTTAAGATAGTATTTTAAAGCGCCCTTATGCGCCCTTATGTAAAGCGCCCTTCAGCGCCCGGGATACTTAAAGCGCCCCGTTGTAGCGCCCTGAGATCGTTTTTTAAGTCGGAATATATATACAAAGTTGTCTTGTTATATTGCTTATTGCACCAGATCATCACGCCCGTAAATGCGCCCGATATATGCTATGCGCCCTCATACCAGTTAAATGCGCCCTTAAATGCGCCCGATACATATTTTGCGCCCGATATATACCATGCGCCCTTAGTGGAGCAGGGACGTAATGCGCCCCATATAATGACGAAAACATAGAAGCAAGACATGAAGGTTATAAAAGAGGAAGGGACACTTGTCTTTGCATAAAGAAAGCAAAATAAAAGCTAGAAAGAAGCAAGAAAGAAGCAAGTCTGGCAGTACAGGCGCATAAGGGCGCCTAGGAACGTGCAACAAAACAATGAAATGAATTGAAAGTTCTCAATAAAATGAAAAATCAATCTTCTTCATTTGCGCCCTCGTCGTCGCTAGACTCCGAGCTCGACCCAGAATCTTCTTCATCCGCTTGATCTTGGGGAGGCGCAGGAGCAGCATCGACAATGGGGCGCCCACTGGCCATAAAATCGATCACAAAATTGGCCATCTCCTTAGCATCCCAAGTGATATTGGGATGATCGGCCTCCAACTTCCTCTTTAGAATGAAGATGATATTCAAAGATGCCTGCGCCTTGATAGCCAGATCTGACACAGGCGCTTGGGACGAAGCCTTCTCGCTCTTAAGCGCCTCTAACTCCTCCTGGCGCCTCTTAGCTTCTCGGACCAGCTGCTTATTCTCCTTCTGCAAGATCTTTTTCTCGTCGATGAGAAGGTCGATTTCACTCCTTTGGGCGCCGGCCTCCTTGTCCAAATCGGTTTTTTCCTTCACAAGCATGGCCACCTCTTCGTGATGCGCCCTCTTGATAATCTCGAGCTGGGCCTCATGCTCCTTCCTCAGTTTCTCCTTTTCTTCACCCACCCTTTGCTGAAGGAGGGATACAGCCTTGGCGGCCTCAAGGTTGGCAGTCTCGCACTCCTGCTCCAACTCCGCTTGGCGCCTCCGCGCCGTCTCCAGATCATCCTTCGCCACGCCAAGGGAGTTGGAGGCTTCCACCTCGTTTAGGCGCAACGCTTCTTGCGCCATGGCACCATTCTTGGCCAAGTGGAGCATCTACACCAAAGCCAAAATAACAAATATGAAATCGCGAATATAGGCGCATACCGTGGCAAGTCAAAGTAAAGCATAGTAATAAAAAGCCTGAAAACATAAGGAAGTTAACTTAGAGGGCGCTCGCAATACCTCAGCTGCTATGCGCGCCACCTCTCCCCATAGGTTCCTCCCCTCAACATTAGAGGGCGCTCGCAGTACCTCAGCGGCGTGGAAAGCAAAGCCGAGCGCCGAGCTTCACTCCAGTGCGGACCTGTCTGAACATTCCACAATGACCTTGTGTCTGGGCGGTTGCAACCACTTTTCTACAAAAGCGGGGACCAGCGCCCCCTCTCCCGTGCGCTGCTTCTTGCTAGGCGCCGATGCACCAGCATCGACCTTCCTTTTGAGCCTTGCCGCAATGGGAACCTCGTCAATCTCCAAGTCCGGATCGGACTGAGCAGAACCAGGCGCCTCCTGTTCAGGGGGGCATCAGTAGGCGCACTCCTTTCGTCTGCAAGAGAGGCGCTGGGCACTCTCTGCGGCTTAATCCTCCGCGGGCTTGAACGCCCCTTTTCTTTGTCGGTCGGCACAGCAGGCGCATCAGCTTCACTTAGAATCTTTGCGCGGGAGGATGCGGCTTTTCCCTTCCCTTTCTTGGAAGCGCTCTTCTTCGGACGAGAGGGCGCCTTGCCTGGGAACACAGGCGCCTGGTAATCTAAACCCATGTTTTCGAGCTGGGTTTTCATCAGAGAAGCAATCGAGGTGTAGTCCACGCCTACAAAAGAAAGGCACAAAGAAGTTAGAATAATTTTATGCAAGTAATAATGACACAGGCGCCACTACACGCCACTATGCGCCTACCCACCGTCTGCGTAATACTCATGCAATACAGGGGTACGCGCGGCCGTGGAACTCAAGTTGACCGGGTGAAGGGACAACAGGCACGCATGTTCCTTCTCCTCCTTGGTTAACTCCTCGTCAACGTTAAAGAGGGAGGTATTACCAACCCTCCAGCGCCGGGTAAACTGCCCGCCACTCTCGTAAAAGGAGTCCGCATGCGGCTTGATAAAAAAGTAGGATCTATACCATTCACGCCCCAACTTAGGGCAATCCTCCACAAAATGTCCCGGAATGTCCAGGCGCCTCTGTAAGGATAGACAGTTCTTACTGCTTGTCATCGTAAAAAAGTGCCTAAACAGCTTGAATGTTGGCGAGATATTGTTCTGGCGACACTTCAGCTTGAACAGCACATGTATGAGGAAGACCGATGGTGATAGGCGCCCAATAGGGCAGGCGCATGTCTCCAGAATTCCCTCTAAGATTGAATCCAGGGGAAAGCGCAACCCGAACTTGAAAAACTCTCGATAGATCCCAATCCAGCGCGGACCCACCACGCCTACCCTGGTAACCGGGGAGGCAGGCGTATAAGACCAGCTCTGGGGCAAGTTGCATGATGTTATCAGTCGGTGCAACTCTGCTATTTTGACGGTGGCCACGTGGTTCGGCCGGCTTGAGTCACGGACAGATCGCTGGTACTTTCAGGCGCCCCCCCTGCGGCCAAGTATCAGCCCAATCAATTATCTTGAAGGACCCATCTTCAGGGGCGCCTGAGTTGGTGGATGCCGGAGAATTCTGCAACTCACCCGACTCCGACGAGGCAGGCGCGGAACAAGAGGTAGGCGCGGAGCCTAAAAGTGATCCAATCGCCCTTGGTCAATGACACGGGCCTAAGATCGCTAATGGGCGCCTAACAAAGGAGCAACGTAAAAGCGAAGGGTTTGGAAAGTAGAGGGGCATAGGAAAATTACCTTGGTTAGTTGCAGAGGCCGTGAGCGTGGACTCAGAAGGCGCCTCTGTATCTCCAGGTGCATTTGTGGCTTGTTTAGCCGATGTTGGCGCCTCCGTTGCGACAGGTGCCGAGGCGGAAGGGGCGTTCGTGGTTTTCTTGGGCGCCTCCTTGTTGGGTCGAGGCGCTCGTTGGTCCTGATTTCGTAGAGGATCAGGAGAAAGGTGTTGTTCCAGAACGTCAAGCACGCTAGGTGCGGCGCTTGCGCCCTTGTCAGCGGAGATCGGGGCCGCACCGGAATCTGACTGCGACATGGTGATGAAGATGAAACAGGCGCACAAGCACGAGAGCGGCGGGCGCGTGGGTGTGAAAGAGAGGGAGCAGCTAGAGAGAGGAAGTAGAGAGAGAAGTTGATTTGGGGCGAATGAGGTAGAATGGAGAGGAGAGTATATATTTATAAGAGGATGGGAGGAGGTGAAGAGTCACCTCGGAAACCGCGCGCGGATAGACCAATCCTCGCCCTCCGTTCAAAATTTGAATTTCGAAATTGGGATTTCAAAATTCAAAATTTGAACGCACGGCGAGCGGGGGGCAAGAGGTACGGTCGTGCGCCTCTTTGTTTTTTCATGCCCGAATTGAAGTACGGTTGGGCGCCTTCTGGTTTTTTCGCCCGAGTTAAGTGAGCGCCTGAACCGAGGTGCGGGCGGACGCCTTAATGCTTTATCATGCGTCAGTGAGGAAGGCGCATGGGCTTGTGCAAAGCAGATTCAGGCGCCCTCATGGTTAAAATGATGAGGACTGGTTGAATATGCATAAAAGACAGAAAACTGCTTTAACAAGGAGAGGGGGGCAACGTGAATCCATCCGGAAGCGCATAGCTTGGAGTGGAGGCGCATGGGCTTGCGCAAAGCAAAGTCAGACGCCCTAGTGGTTACACAAAGCCTCATGAGAGCCAGGGACATAGTTAGGCGCTCACCAGTGAACACCTAACTGAGGGGCAATTGTTGGGGTAGTAGAGATAAGCCCACGAAAGTCAAGAGCCTGTTGGGCTTGAAGCCCGTTGATGGCCTATGAGGACCTGGTCTAGGTAGCTATGACTAATCAGAGCTGATGGGGTAGTAGGGATGAGCCCATGAAAGTCAAGAGCCTGTTGGGCCTGAAGCCCATTTATGGCCTGTGAGGGTATGACCTAGGTAGCTATGAGGGAAGAGGGGCGCATGGCGACAAAATAGGCTCGCAGACAAGGAAGTACGGATGGACAGAGTCAGGAGGGCGCCCTGAGGCCAGTGGTCCCCCTATGCGCCCCTACGTGGAGAACGGACAGTGTGCCACGTGTAGGCGCGTAGGCGTATAGGTCAGACCAGGCATTTAATGCTGGGCTGACGTAAGGCTTGGTGGCAGGGGTTGGTCGGAGCCTTGTCAAGGAGCTCGAGTAGTATAAATAGCACTTGGTAGGTAGCATTTAAGCAGGTCGGTCTTTCTCACACTAAAACTTCTTTCTTCACTTCTCTCTCTAGAGTCGCTACTGACTTAATCGTTGGAGTGCTAACGGGCGGGTCTAGCCCTCTAGGCGCCCGTCCTGCAGGGTTCAAGCGCTCGGCGTGGAGGAGTTGGAGGAACCGCAAGGGAGGGAGAGTATTGTGGCACCAACATACCATAAAAGAATTTGTATCATTATGTTATGGTACAACTTTACAACTTGAAGTTGTACCATCGCATAAAAGTACAAGTTCAAGTTGTACCATATAAGAGTTTGTACAAATAGTATAGGTATAATCTAAAGTTGTACCATAACGTTAAATGTACAATTTCAAGTTGTAACATAATGGCAAAAACCTATAGCACCAATACTATATAGCATTCTAAAATTACTCAGAAAAAAACGAATTGCAAGTAAAAGAGAGCCTACTCAAAACTGGAACTCGGAGTTTGATTGCTCCCGCCGCCGGCGCTTGATAGACCGATAATTACACATGTTTTCACCCCTATTCTGAAGCCGTTTGTGATGTGGAATCTCGTGTTTTAAGCCGATTTCACGCTAGGTTGTGTGTTTATGTCATATTTCAGGACCCGGCGTTGGAATCGAGGCGGAGAAACGAGTTCTGGGTCGAAAGGAGCGAAGTTGGGATGAAGGCGGCTGATGGAGGAAAATACCCGGCCATGACCAAGAATACCCGACCGGGTATTTATCATTTTGGGCACCCGTGAGAAACAGAAGGGGGCCCGGGCAAATGGCTAAAATCCCCGGTCGGGGATTATTGGAAGAGACCGGGGATTTTCCCTGAGGCCGAAACGGTGCGCTTCAATTATCCCCGGTCGAAGCCCAAAATACCCGACCGGGTATTTCGACCGGGGATCGCGAACGCAGGTTGTTAAAAGCCTGTTTTGTGCGTTTTTGCGGAAGAGGGCTGGGTTTTGGATCCGAAACACCCAAGGGACGAACCAAAGAGAGAGGGGGCGATTTGAGGGCATTCTTGGAGTGCAATTGGAGGATTTCTTCGCCTTGGAAGCTCGAGGAATAAGCCCGGACTTGAAGACTGATCATCTGAAGATTCTTACTGCAGTCTCTCTCTTCTCTATGGAGTAACTTCCCTTCACTTAGGTTTTGAGGAACCCTAGCTATGTTTGTTTGATTGGATGATTGTATGAGTACTCTGACTTGATAGTCTTGAGTTCATATTCAATCTATGCATGTTTTCATGATTCAATTCTGCTTTAGTCGAGATTATTGATTCTGCTTTGATCCTATGAGAGCGAATACCTGATTAGGTCAATAGAGCACCATAGATTGATAGTATTGGATCGATTGCTTTAGTCGAGGGTTGATTCAATGCTTTGTATCGATTGAGAACCTCATTCGATAGAGGGAATCTAGTTCAGAACGCCTTGATCGGTTGTTCTAGAGAAGGATACGTCCCTCTAGGCAATTGACTCAAGAGGGCCTTGTTCCTTTAGTCGAGACTCAAGGTCTAGTTAAGGATTCTCCGCATTGTGAATGAAAGTGAAACAGGGAAGAGATCATTAATCATTAATCTGGCTAGTGGCTAGGGGGAATCATACCTTAGTGAGTTCCCAACCTGTAATTAGATTAACTTTAACTGTAGTTTGTTAGAGTAGTTTTAGTTCTTTCATCTTAATCTGGTTTGCTAGATAATGAACTGAAGCTGAGTAATAGTAACTCTAGAGACCCGTGGATTCGATATTTATTACTTGAGCCACTATACTACAGTCCCTTTCATTGGTTACACTTGGCCTTTGTTAGGAGTTGTGTTTTAGCGAGTCAGCGCTCTCCTTTGTTTCCCTTTTGCATCGCCGTTTTCACCACTGGCAAAATTCAGAGCTGCCGGCCACGACCATCTTCTTCCATCCGAATTTCCTCCTCTTACCTGCAAACAGTAACCAAAAACAGATCAGAATCATAAAACAACAAAATCGTATTCTCAAACCCGACATGCAAGCAAAAAAACCCTCTTACCCTTACTACTAGTGATACCCAGAACCGCCACTACATCTATCGCCGGCGGCGACCTCATTCACCCTTTCCTCGCGACCAGAACCCTAGCATAAACAACAAAAAATGAGAAAATAGAATTCAGAATCCCTGGATTTTAACTAAATCACACAAAACCGCCACCACTCTCCTTACCTAGATTAAAACACAAGAAAACACCCTAAAACTCGACATGCAAACCCAATATTACTTTCTTATTTTCGTTGTTGCCATCACCGTCATCGCCGCCGTCAACCACCGTCGAACCCGCCGCTGTCGTCGTTCCTTCTCTCCTTCTTGTCGCTACCACGATGAAGAAGGAGGATCAAGGATTGAAGGAGGAGAGCAGAAGAAGAGAGGGTGAGAGGAAGAAGAAGAATCGAGGAGAAGGAGGAGAAGAGCTAGGGATTTTTTTTGTTCTTCTTCTTTTCATTTGTTGGTTTGTGTTTCTGGAGAAGAGAGGGGGCGAAATCGAGAGAGGGAGGGGAGAGGCTAAGCGGCACCGAGTTTACGAATAGGATTAGGGTTTGTTTTTTTAGCTTCCAAGTGAGGTTTACATACGGCATAATGACCAAAATGTCCCTCTGTTTTCGTTAAAATAACTGCACGCTGCACCTTCCTTCTTCTGAAAAATCGAAGCAAAAATGTTATATCTCTAAGGTTCGACGACAGCAGCGGCGGGTTCGACGGTAGTTGACGGCGGCGATGAAGAAGGAGGATCAAGGATCGAAGGAGGAGAGCAGAAGAAGAGAGGGTGAGAGGAAGAAGAATCGAGTAGAAGGAGGAGAATAGGTAGGGATTTTTTTTCTTCTTCTTTTCGTTTGTTGGTTTGTGTTTCTGGAGAAGAGTGGAGGCGAAATCGAGAGGGGAGGGGGGGGGGGAGAGGCTGAGCGGCGCCGAGTTTACGAATAGGATTAGGGTTTTGTTTTTTTTAGCTTCCAAGTGAGGTTTACATACGGCATAATGACCAAAGTGCCCCTCTGTTATCGTTAAAATAACTGCCCGCTGCACCTTCCTTCTACTGGAAAATCGAAGCAAAAATGTTATATCTGTAAGGTTCGAACCAACCACCTTCCAGACACAATATTCCTTCTACTGGAAAATCGAAGCAAAAATGTTATATCTGTAAGGTTCGAACTAACTACCTTCCAGACACAATATTTGATTAACACCATAAACCACTAGGCTGGTCGCCTACCACTTGTTCATATATTAATCTCAGTTCATTTTAAAGTATAAACTCTTAATACGTAATTTACAAAATATTACTTCAGATATCTCATGGAGATTCTTTCTAACCCCGATACAAATCATTAACACCTTACCTCATAACATTTATTAACTTCATTTTAGAATACTCGTCTATATATGGAATTTTTCCTAAAAATTCTTAATACGAAATTTCAATCTTAAACCTTAAACGCGATCAATAGAACGTGTCGGGTTTTCCTTTCACGAAATCATTCATTTAACCCAACTAATACATTTTATCCCCTTAAATCATAATTATCAAAGTACATCTCTAAAATAAGAAAATAATTCAATGTTACGATTAAATACACAAATAAGGCGCAAATAATAAAACACCCAACCTTTTAAAACTGATCGATTTAAGTAGTACCAATATTTAGGCGTTGTGGGGTGTGAATACACTTCTTCACACGTAACTGTACTCCCGAACCAAGAATCTTAAATTTCGCAGACCAAATCCCGATTTTGACCCTATGGTCGAGATCTGGCAAAATTAGTGTTCGATCCACTAAAACTAAGGTCGATAGCGACTCCGACCAAATTGCGACGGGTCTCTCGATTTCGAGGGGCGGTTGCGATAGTGGCGACTCCGCTGGGGAACTTTGATAGTCGAGCTACAATATTAATCGATAAGCTTCCCTTACCATCTTTGAAGTGTTGAGTGTTCATTATATTGTTTGTGTATTTCATTTATCTCGTATTTAATTATTTGCATTCACATATCAAAGCTCTATACCCGAGCTCTACCTCTAAGGGAATGGAGTAACGTTACCTCTACAATAGTAGAAGGATAACGTGAAACTTTCTAACCTAGTTGAACTCAAATCCGAGGTTGATTTGAGGTATCCGACTAAAATCGCAAGGGTTTTGGTCTGATACAACTTGGGAAACAATACCCTACAACTCCTTACCCCAGCATATAGTCCGCTTAGTAAACCACCTAATCCACTACTTATCCCAAAGCCTGCCCTAAAACCAAGACGTTAAGCTACAAAAACAACCATATGTTTGCCTAAATAGGGGTAACAGTGTGCGCTTTATATGCTATTCATGAATTGTGCGATTTAGTTGGTGCATAAAATTCTCAAATACATGATGTTTCCATTCAATCGTTTATTCTTGATGAAAATATTTTTTTTAACCACATTCATTCACTATACATTCATTTTGCATTAATGCATTCACATCTCATTACATAGAATTGCAATCATCTCAATAAAAAAAACAACGATGACCTTGCAAGGTTTCCCGTTAATTGGTCAACCACAAGGAAGTGATCAAGACTTTGTGTATTTGACGAGATCCAAGTTGAGCTCATCATGGAAGCATTCTAGATGCAACTAGACGATATCACAAGATAGTTGTCAAGGGTCTAGACATGCATATATTTCAACAGGCTATACTACAAACACAAAAAGTTTGCTTTGTCCTTCCTATGACAACATATGCACCATGTATTTATTCCTTGCAGAGAGAAGAATATCAAACCACCTTGTATATGCTCCAATTATTACAATCACTCGTTCTTTTTATATTGTAGTAATTAGAACTCTACTTTTAAATCTGGAAGGAAGTGATCACTATAACAAAACATCATATTGTAAAAACTTATCTGCAATAATGAGGTTATTTCACTCAAAAGAAATCATGTTTTATATGTTGAAGATCACCATTATAGTTTGAATAGTTCAATTCGGTAACGATCTCAGCTTCTACATATAAAATCTATGTAAAAGTGGTATGATTAAAGTTATTCCTTATGTTAACACTAAACAGAATAATCTTTGTTTACTAGAAATTAACCATAAAAATATTTCAAATCAGGAAAATAATGATACTGAAAAGGAGTATCATAAAAAAAAACAACAAAAAGTATAGTTATGTATCTTTAATAAACTCAAAAGTCAATCTAGAAAAGCAACCAAATGAATTGATGGTTAAGAGATCACACATTACTGTCAATGAAACTAAATAACCCACCAGTCATTGTCAACTCTCCAAGCAAGAACACTCGACCTTTCCATATTTATCCCTTCAAAAATTGCTCAGGCGTAAAAATATAGGTGGAGGAGGTTAGGCGGTTGTCGAGTTCGGTGGGATGGTTTGGAGAGACGACCATGGTTGAGCCCGGGACACTATTTAGACTTGTTTACATTAGTTGCGCCTTTTACATCCGCGTTCAACAAACCAACATCACTCAATCTTTCCATATTTACCCTTCTCTTAAAGACACATGTTCTACGTATTCACTCAATACTTTTCTGTTCAAAAATATTGCTGTTTTATGGTAGTTATAAAATTTAAGTCTATGTTAAGAATTATGCATCGCTTCTACACATTCAATACTATAATTCAATATGCGATATTTGCACCAATGACGTTAGAGTTGCAATTTTGAAATTATTCTCTTTTATAAAAATGTAAATAGAATTAATTATGAAACTCGAATTAAAATAATCAAAATATGAAAATAGAAGTATCAAATACCAAAAGAATTTTACGGGAGAGTTTGTGGGTTAGCTAACCATGATGAAAAATTCCTAAGATTTTTCAGATATAAGCTTCCTTAATGTTTTTAATTTGAAAAGATTAAACAAATTTGTTTACTGTAACTGATTATGTTTCTTATCTTTTTTCAAAGAAACCACAGATCAAATCCAATCACTGATGTATATTTTTTCCTATAAATAAGATAATAATAAATTACTATCAATACGATTCAATCCATCCTACTTTTGCTATGGATGCAAGGATTTTGTAATAGGGGAAATACCTTTCCCATTTCAATATTATATTAGGTGTAGCAAAAGTAAACGCGGTGGTTGAGTGTATAGTGGGCCGAGTAGCTATTTGGGTTCGTTTACATTAGTAGCGTCTTTTCCATCCGCGTTCGTAAAACTAACAACATTAAAACTTTCCATATTTGCCTCTCTGAAAATTGCTCTACCGTACAATAGAGATGCAAGAGGTTAGCCGGTTATTGAATCCGATGGGAAGTTTGAAAAGACGGTGATGCGTTTAGTGGGTCAGTGCACTAATTGGGCCCGTTTAAATTAGTAGTGTCTTTTCCATTCGTTTTCGGCAAACCAACATCACTCAACCTTTCCATATTTAGTCCTCTCTTAAAGACACATGTGCCCGATATTCATCCAAAACTTTTGTGTTCAAAAATATCATTGCTTTATGGTAGTTATGAAAATTAGGTCTATGTTAAGAATTCTACATCGCTTCTGCACATTCAATAGTGCAATTCAATATACAATATTTGAACCAATGACATTTGTGTTGTGATTTAAAATTATCCTCCTTTTATAATATAAATAAAATAAAATTTAATTATTAAACTCAAATTAGAATAAACAAAATATGAAATCAGAGTGTATCAAATACCAATAAAAAAGTATTTACGAGAGAGCTAGTGGGTTAACTAACCGTAGTGGAAAAGTCCTATGATTTTTCAAATTTAACCTTCATGTATGATTTAATTTAAAAAGATTTAATAAATTTGTTTAGTGTAGCTAGTTGTGTTTCTTATCTTTGTTCTAAGAGACCACAGTTCAAATCCCACTATTGATGTATTTTTTACATGTAAATAAGAAAATAATAAATGATTGTGAAGACGAATTTACCCTTCCTAATTTCTCTCTCGATGCATGAACTTTCAAATGGGGTTCAAGTTTCCTCATTTTACTTTTATTTATTATTGTGTAGATAACAAATTGATAAGTGTATTTTACCAATTATAATTAATTACTTGGCAAGTTTGCAAGTCATACAGTTGCAACAGCTTGATCCTGTAAAATGACATATAATCAATCATTTGACAAGTTTACATAAAAGTACATATACGAGGTAGAAACAAATTGGATCAAAATTTTTAATAAAATATTTAAAATTAGTGTAATAGATAATGTGTAAGTTAAAAAATATCTTTTAGTGCACTTAAACAATCTTTTTCTCTCTCTCCTCCTTTTTTTCTGTCTTCTCTTTAGAGGTTTCCCCTTTCAGATGAGTATGGGGGCTGCTGTCGGCGTCTCTCCGGTGACCAGAGGCAGCCCACCGTCCCTCCGAGCTCTGTTTGTTGTCTTGCTTTCCTTTCTTCTTTCATGTGTTCTTGTTTTCTCTACTTTATGCTTGTTTCCAGCCCTTGTTTTGGGTGTTTGTCCTCCCTTTGTAGGATCTCTTCCTCCCCCTCTTTTGGGTCGAGTTTTTTCCCTCTGATCTGTGTGACCTAGATCTGGAGATGATGTCCGATCTAAGAAGCGATGGAGGTCGGATCTATTCTAAATCTGGCTTGTCTTCTCCTCCACTCTCTCTTGTCTGCCTCCTTGTCTCAACATGCTGGTCTTGTGGTTCCGAAGATGTAGCTCATGGCGTCGGACTCAAGACAGAATTCCTTTTCCCTCTGGAGCTTTCACCGCCGACCGGTCGTCCGATGTGGTCCTTTGTATCATTTTGAAGGAGGCGGAGACGAATGGCTTGGATTTGGATGGTGGGAGAATCCTCTTCGGGTTTGGTGGAAGCGGTTCTGTGGTCTGGCGCATGGCGGCCGCGACTTGTGCAGGCGGCGCCGCTGGGTGTCGTTTCGCGGAGGTTGTTTTTGACCGCGACGGTGGATGTTTGATAGAAGCGTGATGTTGAGAAAGAGATTAAGAATGGGAATTAGGGATTGAAGAGAAGAAGATTTAGGGATTTGGGGAATTGGGGAAGAACAAGAGAGAGAGATAGGATTAGGGATTTCTGATATTCTATTCCATAATCCCAAAATGAGTGTACAGAATCCCTTTTTATGAGTTCAAGGAAAATAATGGAAAATAACAAAATGGTCACTCCCCCACCCGGCCCAGCCGGCCGACCGACCCATCCTCACCCCTCTCACCCTCGGTTTCTATCATCCCCTTCCCCATCAGAAGCGACCTTGTCCTCAAGGTCGAATGTCGGGAACCGCTGCCGAAGGGTAGCAGTCTCCTCCCAAGTGGCGTCCTCCCGCTCCATGTGCTGCCACAGGACCAGGCTTTCCTCGATCACGCGCCCGCCCTTCTTGACCCACCTGGTGTCTATCACCTGCAATGGAACCAGCTCGAGATCACCGTCTGCCGACACCGGAGCTGCAGTTGTCTCCACTCGATCAGCCGCGCCGCGGTACCTCTTCAAGAGGGACACATGAAAGGTAGAGTGAATGCGCGAATCGGCTGGTAGCTGAAGACGATAGGCCACCGGATTAACCTTCTGCAACACCTCATACGGGCCAAAGTACCGTGCCGCCAACTTCTGATATGCCCGTCGGAATACAGAAGCCTGCCTGTAGGGATGCAGACGGAGCAGAACCCAGTCACACACCTCGAACTCCTCCTCTCGTCGCCCTGCATCAGCCAGTTGTTTCATCTTGTTATTGGCAGCCGCCAGATTAGCCTTGAGCTGATCCAAAGCCTCATCCCGCTCTCCTAACCACCGATCCACTGCATCCACTGGGCTGGAACCCGCCTGATAACGTACCAGAGAAGGTGGGGGACGCCCATACAAAGCCTCAAACGGTGTCATCTGGATGGCCCTATGGTACGTGGAGTTATACCATAGCTCGGCCCATGGTAAATATGCTAGCCACCGTCGAGGCTGCTGATGGGTGAAACAACGCAAATACTGCTCCAAATAGCGGTTAACCACCTCCGTCTGGCCATCAGTCTGGGGGTGATATGCCGAACTCATCCGCAACTGGGTCCGAGCGAACGTAAACACCTCCTGCCAAAAACGACTCAAGAAAACGGAGTCTCGGTCGCTGACATTGGACCTCGGAAAGCCGTGATGCCGGACCACCCCTAAGACAAACTGCTCAGCCACTGATCGCGCGGTATACGGGTGTGCCAGGGCCATGAAATGGGCGTACTTCGTCAGTCGATCCACGACGACGAAAAGGACGGTATTTCCTCCAGATGGTGGCAACCCGACAATAAAATCCATACTGATGTCCTCCCACACCCTTTCCGGCACTGGTAACGGCTGCAGGAGACCCGCCGGTCGCAGATGGGATGCCTTTACTCTCTGACAGGTGTCACAAGATGCAACATAGTCCTTCACATCCCGGCCCATCTGGGGCCAATAGAACTGGGCTCGGATCCTCCTCAGTGTCCTCTCCACCCCTGAATGCCCTCCAAACGGAGAGTCATGGAACTCCTGCAACACTGTCGTCACTAGGGACGACCCCCGGGGAATCACCACCCGCCCTCGGAAGAACACCAACCCCTGCCGACAAGAGTAGTGACCGGGATCGGCGCTAACCGCTATCTCACGGCATCCCTGCAGATACTCGTCCGTCTCCATAAGAGCTCGCAGAACGTCCCAAAATTGAGGTACTGGTCCTGTAACTGCCGCCAAAATCTCACTCCCGGGGCGCCTCGATAGACCATCCGCCACGACATTAGATGGTCCGGGGCGGTAGTGAATCTCATAATCATACCCCAGGAGCTTGGAGACCCACTTGTGCTGATCTGGAGTGGAAACTCGCTGCTCCAATAAATTCCTCAGACTCTGATGATCGGTGTAAATGTGGAAATTTTGTCCCAGAAGGTAGGGCCTCCACATCTGAACTGCCGTAATGATAGCCTGCATCTCCTTCTGGTAGGTGGACCAAGCCTCCTTGGACGGCGCCAAAGTCTTACTCATGAAGGCCACCGATGCTTATCCTGCGATAACACTGCTCCAATGCCCCGGCCCGATGCGTCTGCCTCAATAACAAAGATGCGAGAGAAGTCAGGCATAACCAGAGTCGGGGTGGTGGTCATGGCCTGCTTCAGCTGGCAGAATGCTGCATCGGCCTCTGCAGTCCAAACGAACCCGCCTTTCTTCAACAGATTAGTCAAGGGCCGAGCAATCATGTTGTAGCCCTGTACAAACTTCCGGTAATAACCTGTCAAGCCCAGGAATCCCCGTAGTTCAGTGACAGTGGTCGGGGTCGGCCACTCCACCATGGCTTGGATCTTCTTCTGGTCCACCTGTACTCCCTGAGGCGTGACAATGTGCCCCAGATACTCCACCTTCTGAACCCCAAAGGCACATTTTGAAGCCTTGAGGTAATACTGGTGCTGCTGCAAAATCTCAAACACAGCCTGCAAATGCTGCAAATGGGCCTCCCATGTCGGGCTGTAAATAAGAATGTCATCAAAAAAGACCAGAACGTACCGACGAAGCAGGGGCCGGAAGATGTCGTTCATAGCTGCCTGGAAGGTCGAAGGGGCATTGCACAACCCGAACGGCATTACCAAGTACTCATAATGGCCGTTATGGGTCCGGAAGGCTGTCTTGTGTGCATCCTCCTCCCTCATCCGGATCTGGTGATAGCCGGCCCTCAGGTCGAGCTTAGTGAAATAAGAGGACCCGTGCAGCTCATCAAGCATGTCATCCACCGTCGGAATCGGGAAACGGTCCTTCACTGTCGCGGCGTTGAGTGCCCGGTAGTCAGTGCAGAACCGCCAGGTCCCGTCCTTTTTCTTGACCAAAAGCACCGGTGAAGAAAAAGGGCTAGTGCTGGACCTGATCAGCCCGGTAGTCAGCATCTCAGCAACCTGACGCTCAATCTCCTCCTTCTGCGAGTGACCGTACCTGTAGGGTCGGACATTAACAGCTTCCACCCCATCCTTCAGCTGAATTCCGTGATCCACCTGGCGATGTGGCGGGAGAGTAGTCGGTTCCTGGAAGATCACGGCGAACCTGTCAAGGACTAGCTGCAGATCAGGGGCCATCTCCTGGGTCTCCCCAGTCTCCATCGGCCAGCACAGCACGGCGAAGTCCGCCTCTCCCATCTCGGTGCTATCATGGATGGAAATGGGCCCCAAAGCAGTGGTAAGCCCTTGTAAGCTCCACTCCTTATCTCTCCACTTAAACCGCATGGTCAAGCCCTTCCAATCGGTGGTAGTCGGTCCTAAACTCTGCAACCAAGGAATGCCCAGGATAATATCAAATCCCCTGATGGGTAACACAAAGAAATCAGCTGTTACCGGCAAGCCTTGAATCTCCAAAGCAAGCCCCCGATAAACCGTGGTACACTGCATAGGCGCCCCATTCGCAACCCGAACCACCATCTTCTCCACTGTACTCGGCGCCATGGATAGAGTCCCGGCAAGCTCGGCACTAATGAAATTGAGCGAGGCGCCGCTATCCACCAACGTTAGCGCGGTCACCCCTCCCACTCGAGCCTGGAATCGCAGCGTGCCCGGCGTAGGCAGCCCGGTCGCCGAGTGTAGAGAGAGAGAAGCGACGTCGCCGATCCTCTGCCCCTGCTCGCTGCCGCCGTCCCCGCCTGGCGTCGCACCCCCTACCGGCGCTGCCTCGGCGCGCGCGCCTCCTCCCCTGTCGCCAGACTCGCCGCGGAGCTCGCCAGCCGCCACCACTCGCCGCGCGCCGCCCGCCTCCATCGCGCGTCCCCCGCCAGCTGACGCCGCGAGCTCGCGCTCCGCCGCGCTCGTGCGCCGCGTCGGCCCCGTCGGTTCTGCGACCGCCGCGACTGGATCGGCCACCTCGGCCGCCGCTGCTGCTGTCCACCCCTGGTCCTGCGCCTCTCGCCGGAGTTCAGAGAGCGTGAACTCGATCAGCTGTCGTGTACGAGCCCAGGTCGGATCAGTGAGTCTCGAGGAACTCATGTTGGCTCTGATACCAAATGATAGAAGCGTGATGTTGAGAAAGAGATTAAGAATGGGAATTAGGGATTGAAGAGAAGAAGATTTAGGGATTTGGGGAATTGGGGAAGAACAAGAGAGAGAGATAGGATTAGGGATTTCTGATATTCTATTCCATAATCCCAAAATGAGTGTACAGAATCCCTTTTTATGAGTTCAAGGAAAATAATGGAAAATAACAAAATGGTCACTCCCCCACCCGGCCCAGCCGGCCGACCTACCCATCCTCACCCCTCTCACCCTCGGTTTCTATCAATGTTGCCGAGGTAGGCAGATGCACAGCTAGCGTTAGGAGAGCCACACATGTTTGGGTCCGAGTTTGGGCCCTATTGTGTGCCAGCCCACTTGTGTCTTTGGACCTTTTTGTTTGGTTTTTTTATCCAACTGTGTATTTTTGCTTGTACTTTTTCATCTGGGCTTGGCCCAAACGCTTTCTTAATGAACAACCCTCTTCAAAAAAAAAAAAAGAGGATAATGTGTAAGTTATAATGAGTAAAAAAATAAGTAATTTGATTCGTTGGCCGAAATAACTCGCAACCCGACTTGTTTTCAACCCGACTGACCCATAACCTAATAAACCCGCAACCCGATAAACCTAAAAAACCACTGCATAACATTACAACAATAGCAGTAGTAAAACCTTATTTTGTGTGTGTGTATGACTGTATGTGTATATGGGAATCTAATCATGCATTTACCAGCTGCCTACCCTCTAGGCCCTTTAGTTATCATGAGATGGATTCTTTTACTAGCTCTGTCATGGATAAAGAAAAAGGGTTCTTTGTGATGTGGGTAAAGTAGTCATGAGCCAACTTGGAAAGGTCTACCAGTTACTATTTGGAGGATGGTTCTCCACTTTCATCCAATGGCTGATAAAAATGACTCATTAAATCAAAGGTTCAGATCTATTAGGAAAAGAAATAGTGGATTATGGGGCCCACCGACTGAAAAGCAACTGACAAAGCGGGCCCTTTGTGTCTAACAAAATTTATGTATATTATAGTTTGTGGGTTAATTGCATGGTTGGTCACCGAGATTACAAAAAACGTTCAAGTTTGGTCACTCAAAATATTTAAATCCATTGGTGGTACTTCAGTTTACTGAAACCGTTCACGTTTGGTCACTCTCCGTCCAACTCCGTTAACTTTTGCTTACGTGGCAGTCAACTCTAAAAGTTGACCGTTAATGTGTGACGTGGCAAATTAAAAATAATATTTTTTAAAAAATTTAATATTTTATAATTTCCATCTCATTTATGAGTTTTAACTATTAAAAATAAAATTATATGGGATCTTCCACTCATCTTGTGCAGCCGAGGTTCGTGAAGCAGCTACCGCCCTTCTTGTTGTGGGTCAAGTAGGCGTGGAGTCCGCCGCCACGTCGAATCGGGGGAAACCGACAGAGTTGTTGCCGCCGCCGTTGCCGCCGGGGGCATTTTGGGGATTTTGGCGAGTTGGTTGGGGGACTCGCGACGGAATTCGAGGGGCGTGAACGTAAAATTACAACTAGTGGAGCAGGGAGGAGTGTTTATTGGACTCTTTCCCTGCTGAGAGTGAGATGGAGACGTAAGAGAATTGGAATTCGTTTCATCTCTTCTGTATATATATGGCGCATTATGATATGATGGTAGGGGAAAAGTTAGAAGAGGCGCTAATCTTTTTGGGAGAGTCGTTCGCGCTCCATGTGAGTAAAGCGAAGCCGGCTCCATCGTCGGTCAGCGCGAGGAAAGAGACGCTGGGATGGTTCCAGTGAGTTGGTTGTTGCCGAGGTCGAGTACTCGTTTGTGGCCAAGAATGAGCGGTGGAGAAGGAGAGAGGATTCCCATTTGTTCTTAATTTTAATAATTTATAATTTAATTTTTATCTTTTTAATAGTTATAAATGAGATGAAAATTTTAAAAAATTAAATTTTAAAAATTTATTATTTTTAAATTGCCACGTCACACATTTAACAGTCAACTTTTAGAGTTGACTGCCACATAAGCATAAGTTAACGAAGTTGGACGGAGAGTGACCAAACATGAACGGTTTCAGTAAACTGAAGTACCACCAATGAATTTAAATATTTTGAGTGACCAAACTTAAACGTTTTTTGTAATCTTAGTGACCAACCATACAATTAACCCTATAGTTTGTATATGGATATTCTGGTTGAACAAAAATCATATTGGTATTGAACGAAAATAATATTTGTATAGAACAAAATACATATTCATATTAAACAAAAATCATATTTGTATTGAACATAAATATACATTAGAATACATATTCGCATTAAACTTAATTGATATTTGTACAAAAGAGAAATCGTATTCAGCATTTCCCGGAACTTGCATTCCTCACTCTCTCTCTTGTCTCAACTACTTTTCAGTTCGTGGGCCAAAAAAAAAAAGGTTTTCGTCAGATGTTTTTCAGTTGCTGACATCACTCTCCACTACTACTTTTTTCTAACGAAACTCAACCATTAATTTAATTGCCCACTTTTATAGATCATTGAATTGAAAATGGAGAACCATCCTCCAAAATCCAACTGGTGAACCATATCTAAATTCGTCACGAGTTTACCCATTTCTTCACTTTCCTTTTCTATGTTTGATGGTGACTTCGGCTGCTTCTCCTTTAGCAAAACCGAGAAGTACAAACACCTTCCTTTTATGTTGGTTTAGTGAAACCAAGGCTGAAAGTTGTTTCACTCATTATGTATTAAAACGTTTCATTTTGGCTTGGTGCTACTGCTAACAGTGGCTAGGTTAATGGCATGGCAGGTTCACTACAAGAAAAAGCATCTATACCAAGGGTTTAGTAGCAAGGGTTCCCAAATCGCTGCTAATTTTTTCGGAAATCATTGTAGCAACGGGTTGTTGCAGGGGTTCTATAACCTTACTACAGCCTTAAACTTAAATATATCGCATTCTCTTTCCTTTCCTAACATTGCTTTAGGAAATCCCTCTTCCCTAATTCGGATTTTGATGCTTCTTCTTTTCGGTCCCTGTTCGTCGAAAGATTTCGTCGGAGTGAAAGAGATTGGAAAATCGCCATGGAGCGACGAGAGATCCAGTTCGGAGAATCACGGCGGAGTGGCAAGAGATCAGGGAATAATTAGACAAGTCACCAGAATCAGCGATTCCGATCTCCCTCCTCAATCGCTTTGATTGAAAGGCGATTCCGATCTCCCTCACTCGATCTGGCTGATGAGGCGATTCTCTGGTATTCCTCACTTACGCCGGCTGAAAGGTGATACTTGTACTAAGTAGAGGAACTTTGAGTGTTGCTGCTTCCTGTAACCTGTTAGGCATGTGCTCTTCTGAGTTGTTGATCGTCAAACTGTCTATGGAAGCATGATTATTGGTGGGTAGATAAATCTTAGAAGTGAAGCTCTTTTTTTGTTAACTTGTCCCTCGATGAAGTTATTGGGTTGTTACTTGTTTGTCATGTTGTCTATCATCTTGTTCAATTGGTGTGTCCAATAAGCTGAAGCACTCTCTCTGTTAACTCGTATCTTGATGAAATTAGTGTGATCTACACTGGGTTTGTTCCTTGAACTAGATTTATCTAACATATACAAGGGATGGATCAGAATTATTATCCAACCACTAAGAACAAGCTTGGATCTATCATATAATTTCAGAGAGATTTATTGACTCAATTTTAAGGGTTTTTTTGTGATAGTCATCTGTTTGCTTTACTATTAAAAAACAGAGTTCCACCATGTTGTTTCTCCTTAATATTTTTTTCACTTTACGGTAGAATTAAGAAGCTTAACACATAAGCTTGTGGGCATTTATGCAGAAATTTCTATGCTACATTTCTGCTAGATCTAGTTCTGGATCGCAGTTTTCTCTCGATTGATACTCTGCATTTCCACTTGTATTTGCATAGGGTTAGAGATATTAATGGGCATGTGAGCAGCATTGCACCAAGGTTCCAAGATGGTCTTAAAGCCTTCTCTTACATGTAATTTTCGCGATTTTAATTTTCCGAGCAATCCAAAAAAAATTCGATTATAATTTTATCTCTTGCATCTATCTCAGTGTGATCAGCAGACACAATTAGAAGCTACTGCATCCCTCCTTCATTTACTGCATGTGTTTCATTTGATAGATTAACAATGAATTCTCAATACTTCCTTCTCTTTTTTCTCTCTCCGGATTCTAGATTATGGTTTCTTAATATAAACCTGTTTTCAGTTTGGTGCATCGTTTTTACTCTGATTTGGTAATGTTGTCTTTTCCCGCCCTACAGTATGGAGTTCCCTTGTAGATCCGCTGCTGGTGAAGGTCCCCTGGTTTCTTTTTGTGGATCAGATGGTGTTATTAGAGTTCTTTGATGATCTCGTGGAAGGTTGTGGCTTCTTGAACCCAGAAATAAGAAAGGATAGAACAGATAATTGTTTTTGGTGTTGCATACTTGCTGCTTTCAGTAATCGATAATTTTTTGTTGCACCTTGTACACAGATACACGTGAGGTCATAAAGGCGCCATAGCTTGCTTGATGACCTTCATGGCTTTCTCTGGTGAGGTAGTTCTTTCATTCCAGTGCTGCATTGATTTTGATATATATTTGAAATCATGCTTAGCACTTCTAAAGAACGCATCATGTATGCTCTCATTTGAGCTCATATTGATCTGTAACTCGGAATGATTTGCCCACGATTATAATTAATTTGACTAGGCGCTACTTTTTCGGGCGGTAGTGATGGTCTACTTGTGCTTTGGAGCGCTGACCATGTTCATGATTCAAGGGAGCTTGTGCCCAAGCTAAGTTTAAAGGTGGGTACCTTTCTCTTCCTAGTCTTATCATTCTAGTTCCGGAAGCTCATATGTAGCTTGTGATTCAAATAAGAATGCACTACCTTCTTGGATTCGTTCTCAATATTTAATAATGTTTGTGAAGGTACCCCCAGAAATGATTCATGAGTAAAGTAAACAGTGATGTTGCTAAGAACAGTTAACGAAGGTAAGGAAACCAATGGTGGCGAGGTTGTCAGTAAGAAAGTTCCGGGACAAAAGTGGATGGAGGATGTTGAAAACAATTAGGTACTGTCTTGTCCACTGTTGCTTCTTCCATTTAGGAACTAAATCTTATTGCATGAGTGGACAAGAGCAAGACATGTGATTTTGTTAAATTATGTTATTGTTTCCTTCGTTACCTACCCTCTTTATATGTAAACAATATTTGTGACCAAGAATCTTAATGTTGTTCTCTCATGTTTGCGCATACAGGTTGACTTCATGAAAAATGGCAATCCGAGACAACAACTACTACTCCATGTATGCAATTGAAGCCACCTTCCATACACCTGAAACGGTATGCACATCCTCCACGTTGCCTTTTTGAAGGATTTGGGAAATGATGTACTCCTACTCCATCTTTGGGTCCCTAAGTTTCGTGAAATGATGTCGTGAAGCTCTTATTTGAAGAATTTGGGATCGTGATCTACTCATGTTGCTTTGAATCGTACTTTTTAGTGATTGAAATAATATGAGCATACCGTGTTTCTTTGCATTATGCTCGAATGTTTATGGTGTTCAGCATTTAGCCATGTAAACAATACTATTTTGGTGGGTATATCGTATAATATGAATGTCTATAGTGACAAGGTTATGCACAACCATATATAATGCTTCTATTAGTAACTAACTTTTAGTGACGACTGGGATGGTCGCAAAATGTTCTGATTAGGTCACAAAGTAAGCAAAGGGTTTATAGTGACCAAAATTTAGTGACGGCTCGTTTCGACACAAAATGATTTTACTTTCCCCACAATTATTCATGGGGTTTATAGTGACCAAACTTTAGTGGCGGCTTTACTTTTGTCACAAATTATGCAAGGGAATTAACACTCGCAATTATTGCTATATTGTCCTATAGCAAGGGTTTTAACCCTTGCTAGTTGTAGCAATGAGTTTAGCAAGGGTGGTAACCCTTGTTACAACAATCTTTGAGGGGAATTTTACAAAGATGTGTAGCAAGGGTTTTAACCCTTGCTATAACCTTTGGAGGGTACTTCCACCAAGGATCGCTTAAAACCCTTGCTACACATAGCAATGGCAGCTTTGCCAAGGGTTCGTCCAAGGGTTGGCAGAACCTTTGCTACAGCTTGTAGCAAGGATTAAAACCCTTGCTATGACTGAAAATAACCCTTGGCATAAGGCCTCTTTTTTGTAGTGGTTATAACCCCACTCAATTGTCAAAATCATGTAAATTTACATGTAAATTTTGTAATAAATTGGTAAAATATAGTGATTGATAAGGCGTTACTTTTGCTCACTAGTTCGAATTCTCTGTGCATAAATTTTAGCCTCCCATCGTACTCGATCACTTACTGCTATTGAGATACTTATCCCAAGCCAAGTTGTACGTACGGTTTCCTCCCTAAACATTATGACCGCATTACAAGAACTAAACAAATCTTATTTGGACTAACCATCATAAAATACAGTCTCACGGGCTAAGATTATGATCAATTATCTTACATTAACAATTTTTTGAGTAATTAACTATTTTTTAAACGAATAAACTATCAAATTGATCAATATTTAAGTTCAGCATCAAAGTGAGAGGATTGAAAGGTGGATCCGCCACATCTCTTGACTTGTGAGAAAAAACACACACAAAAAATCTAGTAATATTAGTATAGGAATGATATTTTGGGCCTAACTTAAATATTGTTAACCCAATTCTTCGTCATCAAAACACAATCAATTATATGAATTAATTTTATCTACCGGTTTCGACATTAGTACATATCAATTTGTCAAGATGATTGTAGTTGGAGCTGTCGAGTTTGGAGGGGGTGCCATGGGAGAAGTGTTGGCCCGGCTACATGTGGTGGAGCAAGAGCCAGCAATTTGGTAATTATATAAAAAAAAAATCAACAAATATTAAAGCACCCAAAAATGCAGTTAGGGAGGTGAGTTAACAGATGGGAATTCAATTCCCTTCCCCTCTTCCTTGGCTATAAAATGCAGAGGCATTTGCCTCATTTCAATCATCCCTTACCATTCCATCCTTCTCCATTTCCTTTGCTCTGCTTCTGTTCGTATTTCTTTTGTGGGTTTTGGTAGTGAAACATTTTCACTACCACGGGTAGATAGGAGATTTCCTTGTGAGTGAAATAGTGAGGTTGTTTGGGAAACACCGTGTGTTCTATTTCTTGTATCGAGAAAATCTCTGTAACCTACCATTGTTATAGTAAAGAAATACTCCGGAGCTGTTGTTCCCGTGGATTGGCCCAAAATCAGGGTATACCACGTAAATCCTCGGTGCCATTTATTATTATCTATGCTTGTTGTTATTTTGAGAATAGTCGTAGTATATTGCATTATTAAATTACCGAAGTAAATTGATCTAAGTAAGTTGGTTACCGTAATTCTAGAGGCTCTGCCACCAGGTCCAACTTATTTGTGAACTGTTTACAAGCGTGTGATTTCTTAGTGCAATATATTTACCCGCTATTCTCACCTGCTGCGCTCAACAAGTGGTATCAGAGCCACGTCCAAATGGAGGCAAAAACAAGCAAGATGATAAGTCTGAATGGCTCCAACTATCACATATGGAGAAACAAGATGAAGGATCTCCTACTCGTGACGGAGTTGCATTTGCCGGTGTTTAGCCCAACTAAACCTGATGGCAAAACTGAAGAGGAATGGGAGTTCAAGCATGAGCAAGTATGTGGATACATTCGACAGTTCGTCGACGATAATGTATACAACCACATTAGCGGAGAAACTCATGCCAGAACTCTGTGGAACAAGCTGGAGGCACTCTATACATCAAAGACCGGCAACAACAAATTATTTTATCTGACCAAGTTGGTCCAGATGAAATACAAGGAAGGCAAATCCTTGGCGGATCACTTGAACGCAATTCAAGGGATCGTGGATAAGTTGTCCGGTATGGGCATAAAGATGGAAGATGAGGTGGTCGCTCTCCTCGTTCTGGCTTCCCTTCCAGAATCTTGGGAGACGCTAAAAATTTCACTTACCAACTCTGCGAAAGATGGAGTTATCAACATGGAGATCGTCAAAAGTGGGGTTCTGAATGAAGAGATGCGGAAAAGATCACAAGGTGCATCCTCATCATCTTCCCAGTCAGACCTTTTGGTGGTGGATTCCAGAAGCAGAGGAAGAAGTGAAGCGAGAGGCTCAAAGCAAAGAGGCAAGAGTCAAGGGAAGTCCAACAAGTTTGCCAACATCAATTGTCATCACTGCAAGGAAAAGGGCCACATCAGAAGATTTTGCCCAAAGTTCAGAAACGAGAGAAGGAAGGGCAAACGAGATGAGAACAGTGATGATGATGGTGCAAACTCTGTTGATGAGTTCAATATTGACTACGAGGAAGATGTTGTCAACCTAACAACCCAGGAGACAAGCTGGGTGGTTGATAGTGGTGCTACCATTCACGTGACGTCCAAGAGATAATTTTTCTCATCTTACACACAAGGTGACTTTGGTGTGGTAAGAATGGGAAATGGCAACCTTTCCAAAGTTATTGGAAAAGGAGAAGTATGATTGGAAACGATGAATGGTACGAAGCTACTGCTGAAGGATGTCAGGCATGTTCCAGAAATGCGCCTGAATCTCATCTCTGTAGACAAGTTGGATGAGGAAGGTTACTGCAACACCTTCCACAATGGCCAGTGGAAACTCACCAGAGGCTCCTTGGTGTTGGCCAAGGGCAAGAAGCTGTCAAAGCTGTATGTGACGGAAGCCAAGATCTCCCCAGAGATTGTCAACTCAGCGGAGAATGGTGACACAATTGAATTGTGGCACAAACGGCTTGGTCAGATGAGTGAGAAGTCCATGGCGAAGTTGGCCCAGAATAAAGTCATAGTTGGTTTGGATCATGTTCATTTAAAGAAGTGTGTTGATTGCCTGGCGGGAAAGCAAAACAGAGTTGCTTTCAAAAGTTCCATCCCTTCAAGAGCGAAAAAACGTGTTGGATCTAGTTCACTCAGATCTCTGTGAACCCGATGTCAATGTCAAATCACTTGGAGGTGCTAGATATTTCGTGACATTCATTGATGACCATTCACGGAAGACTTGGGTGTATACCTTGAAGACCAAGGATCAGGCCCTAGACGTTTTCAAGCAATTCCTGGCCCTGGTAGAGAGGGAAACTGGCAAGAAGCTGAAGTGCATCCGGACTGACAATGGTGGAGAGTACAGAGGTCCGTTTGCTACCTTCTGCAAGGAACATGGAATTCGGCAGCAATTCACACCACCAAAGACACCGCAATTGAATGGGCTAGCTGAGAGGATGAACAGGACCCTGCTAGAGAGAGTCAGGTGCTTGTTATCACACTCGAAGCTACCACAATCTTTCTGGGGGGAGGCACTGCTTGCAGCAGTTTATGTGTGGAACAGGTCACCCAGTGTGCCACTAAAGTATGACGCCCCAGAGAAGGTGTGGACAGGAAAAGAAGTTTCCTACAAACATTTGCGGGTGTTTGGTTGCAAGGCCTCTGTCCATATACCAAAGGATGAAAGGTCAAAGTTGGATTCAAAGACGCGACCGTGCGTATTCATTGACTATGGTCAAAATGAGTTTGGCTATAGATTCTTTGATCCAATCCAGAAGAAGCTTATCAGAAGCCGTGATGTTGTGTTCATCGAGAATGAGACCATCGAAGATGTTGTTGCTAGGAAAGAAATTCCTAGTACTGATGCTAGTCAGCCAAACCTTGAGCTAGTGCCTCCAACACCAGCGCCTACAGAAGTTAGAGAAGAAGCACAACATGATCAGCCTGAGATAGTTGAACCATATGCCCATGTGGAGGTTCAACCAGAAGATGCTGATGACGATGGTCAACCACCAAAGGAAAGGCATTGACTTTGACGAGATATTTTCACCTGTGGTGAAAATGACATCCATTCGTATTGTGCTGGGACTAGCAGCAAGTCTTAACCTGGAGGTTGAGCAAATGGATGTGAAGACTGCCTTCCTTCATGGTGATTTGGAGGAAGAGATTTACATGGAGCAACCAGAAGGCTTCAAGAAGAAGAACAAGGAGGGATATGTGTGCAGGCTCAGAAAGAGCTTGTATGGCTTAAAGCAGGCACCAAGGCAATGGTACAAGAAGTTTGAGTCTGTTATGGGGAGCAAGGCTACAAGAAGACTACTTCAGACCACTGCGTGTTCGTGAAGAAATTTCCTGATGGAGATTTCATCATACTTTTGCTCTATGTGGATAATATGCTAATTGCTGGGCAGAACGTCTCAAAGATCAATGATTTGAAGAAGGAGTTGAGCAAGTCTTTTGCCATGAAAGACTTGGGACCAGCAAAGCAGATTCTTGGCGTGAGGATCATTCGGGATCGAGGTGCCAAGAAGATATGGTTGTCACAAGAAAAGTACATTGAGAAAGTACTTCAACGTTTCAACATGGATAATGCTAAGGCCGTTAGTTGTCCTCTTGCTAACCACTTTACATTGACATCCAAACAGAGCCAGTCTACTGAGAAGCAAATGGCGGAGATGGATAAAATTCCATATGCTTCAGCAGTGGGAAGTTTGATGTACGCCATGGTGTGTACAAGGCCAGATATTGCTCATGCAGTTGGAGTTGTCAGTCGGTTTCTTTCCAAACCAGGAAAGGAACATTGGAAAGCTGTGAAGTGGATCCTCAGATACCTTCGAGGTAGCTCCAAAATGAGTCTATGTTTTGGAGATGGTGAACCTGTCCTTGTTGGCTATACAGATGCGGACATGACAGGTGATGTTGATTCGAGGAGGTCCACTTCTGGGTACCTGATTACCTTATCAGGGGGAGCAATATCGTGGCAGTCAAGGCTACAAAAGTGTGTAGCTCTTTCCACAACAGAAGCTGAGTATATAGCAGTAACGGAAGCATGCAAGGAGATGATATGGATGAAGAAGTTCATGAATGAACTTGGGTTCATACAGGAACAACCGCAGCTGTTCTGTGACAGTCAAAGTGCTATTCATCTTGCGAAGAATGCATCATTTCATGCTCGATCAAAACATATTGATGTTCGATATCACTGGATACGAGATGTGCTTGAAATGAAGCAGTTACAACTAGAGAAGATCCATACTGACGAAAATGGATCTGACATGTGTACCAAGACTCTTCCAAGAGAAAAGTTTGAGTTCTGTCGATCAGCTGCAGGGATGATGAAGTTGCCCATGTAGTTAGGCAGGGGAGAATTGTTGGCCCGGCTACATGTGGTGGAGCAAGAGCCAGCAATTTGGTAATTATAAAAAAAAATCAACAAATATTAAAGCACCCAAAAATGCAGTTGGGGAGGTGAGTTAGCAGATGGGAACTCAATTCCCTTCCTCTCTTCCTTGGCTATAAAATGCAGAGGCATTTGCCTCATTTCAATCATCCCTTACCATTCCATCCTTCTCCATTTCCTTTGCTCTGCTTCTGTTCGTATTTCTTTTGTGGGTTTTGGTAGTGAAACGTTTTCACTACCACGGGTAGATTGAAGATTTCCTTGTGAGTGAAATAGTGAGGTTGTTTGGGAAACACCGTGTGTTCTATTTCTTGAATCGAGAAAATCTCTGTAACCTACCATTGTTATAATAAAGAAATACTCCGGAGCTGTTGTTCCCGTGGACTAGCCCAAAATCAGGGTATACCACGTCAATCCTCGGTGTCATTTATTATTATCTATGCTTGTTGTTATTTTGAGAATAGTCGTAGTATATTGCATTATTAAATTACCGAAGTAAATTGATCTAAGTAATTTGGTTACCGTAATTCTGGAGGCTCTGCCACCAGGTCCAACTTATTTTTGAACTTTTTACAAGTGTGTGATTTCTTAGTGCAATATATTTACCCGCTATTCTCACCCGCTGCGCCCAACAAGAAGGACTTTGCCATGCATGGGGCGTTGACACGCCAAAACACAACACCAAACTGCGACCAAGTGTAATCGCAGTCCGGGAATGCAGTAACAGGCAAGTTCTATTATCAACCCGAGGTCTAGATCCACTGCTTACTCCGTGATTGTCTATTATCTAGCCAACTAAGTCGAGTCATTTGTGTTTAAAACAAAAGCAGTAAGAAAGCAGGAAATTATTCGGTTTTCTCAAGCAGGAAAGAGTCACTCGGGAATGAGTCCCCCTAGCCCCTTAGTTAGGTTCAATTGTAATTTCCCTGGGTTGATTTACTGTTGATTAGACTGCGGAAGATCCGACAGTAGCTTGGAATCTCTTAAGCTGACCAAGCCCTCTCAGTCTAACTACCCGGCAGACGACTAGTCTTCACCGGGATAGAAAGCTGAAGCAATAAGCATAGAACTCCACTACTGGAATAGAATTCCAGTACAAAGCAGTAAACTGGCTAACTCTCGTATAACCAATCTCCTACTATCGAATGAAGAGGCTCTAACAACCTAATCAGATTCTATCTATCTCAGGTTGCAGCAGAAATCGAGAAAAGCTGATCAGACTTCAAACAATTCAATAAACATGCATCATTCGATTAAAATCAAACAGTATAATCATCCCAAGTCATTACAATCAAATCCCTAACGCCAGGAACTAGGGTTCTTCATACCCAAGTGAGAGAAGGGTTCTACTCCATAGAGAGAGAGAAGAAAACAGTAATCGGATTAGTCATACTCATAATGATGAGGAAAATCTGCTCCGGGATGATGATTTCCACTCCTATGACGATCTCCAAGCTCGATTTGACGAAACCCAGCTCCAAGATAGCTTCTAGGATGTGTTCTTCGTACTTTCTCTCTTTAGGGCTCTGTTTTTGCTCTGAAAATCCGATTCTCCCACTTTTGGCTCGAAATTGGCTCAAAAACCAGAGTTTCCCGACTCACACGGGCAGGCCACACGGCCGTGTGGCTCACCCAATTGCCCGTGTGAGTCAAAACGCACCGCATCCTTTAGTTCGATCTTCAGGCTTCCCACACGGCCAGGGTCGCACGGCCGTGTGAGAATTCCATCTCGCCCGTGTTTGCTCTCGGCGAAAATCACACGGCCACAAGTGCAACTAGCACGGCCGTGTGATACCCAGGGTTGCCCGTGCGGCTTCCTTAGAACCTCGCCATGCGTCCGATCTTCGTCCAATCGACCCCAAACTCGCTCCCAAGCCTCCATTCACGTACTAGGACCTGAAATATTACAAACAAGCACAACCTAGCGTGAAATCAGCCTAAAACACGAGAATCAACACCTCAAACGGTGTAAGAACAGGGGTAAAAACATGTGTAAATAACGGTCTATCAGGCGTCGAATTGTATTTCATGGGTTCAGGAGGTGTTAAAGAACGAGACCTCCAACATGGTGGAACACTGGGAAATGATCCCGTGGGCGATTTGGAAAGAACGGAATGCACAGTTATTCAATGGATCCAAGTGGTCTAAAAACGAGATTGTACAACGAGCAACTTCCCTCCTGGAGGAGTATCGAAAAAACCAAGGGCCGGAGGATGTACTCGGTGGAGAGCAGCAATCGGAAAGGTGGAGGCGGCCAGCGGAGGGACGCATCAAGGTAAATACTGATGTGGGTTTGTTCTCCGACGGAGGGGTAGGATTGGGAGCAGTTTTTCGAGACCGTATGGGGAAGTTCGTTGCGGCGGCTGCAAAGAAGATAAGAGGGCCTACAACTACAACACTAGCCATCATAAAAAACTAAGATCATACTGATCACTATTATGGGTGTTAGGGTACAATTCAAGTACCACATCGGAAATACAAGGGAAGGAATCCTTGTACATTAGTGTCCACCTAGCCCAATTAGTACGAGGCATTTTTGGGAGGACACCCAAGAGTAAAACCGTGCGGGCTTGGCCCAAAGCGGAAAATATCGTACTAATTGAGCTCCCCGGTTATGACAATGGGCATGCATATTGCTAAGTTCAATGAGAGCATTATTTTGAGGGAGTGGGTTGTTGAAATAAAGCATGTGTATCCTGAATGTAATTTCGCAACCGATTTCCTTGTTACTAAGGGTCATTCTCTTATTTTTGGCACAAATCCATTCAATGTGACCAACTCGAACCTCTGTTATTGGTTATTTTACGATTAATTATATGAATTAGGACATTCAAGCGTTAGGTACAATGAATTCCGTCAATTCAGCCTCTCATTAGCAAACCAAGAAGATAAGCGGATAACAAAGAGGGCCCTTCCCCGACCCAAGTACTAGCTAAAATTTTCTTGAACAACCATAATAAAGAAATAGAAGATTAGAGGATGATCAATTGAAATCTAAAAGGGTTGGTATAGACTAGTAAAAATTGAAATATTCACAAAAATGTTCAAAAATGACTTAAAAACGAAGGAGATATCATATGGTATGGAGTTCGTAATGAGAGGTATGAAAAAAATATTGAAACTAGATCTCATTTTGTAGAGCACAACGAACTCGTTCCAACTGTCCAAAAAATTGAAATCCGAGTTAGAACAGAGAAGATAAGAGCATATTAAGAAAAATAGAGAAACTAAAATGCCATTGACTCCCAACCCTTAGATCTGAATTTTCTGGGCCCACTTAAAAAGGAAGGTCCAGATTTGGTTACTCATGTGTGACTAACCCTTGGTTACTGACATGATCTTGAGCCATTATTTGTTACTTCTTTCCTTGAAAATTGTCAAGCCCAAAGGACGAGACATTCAACTTGTCCCATTTCCAAATTTTAATATTGGGCTTGTGGCCAGCACGAACGTGGGCAAAACTGCTCCTCGATAACTCCGGGGAAAAAATGTAGGGCTCATTTGGAGGTTAGGATTTAGCCAATACATGCATAGAGAAGATTAAGTCATTTTTTTTTATAAATTTAAAAAAAATACATGCATTACCTTTTGAGGGCCCAGTCACAATCACTCAAAATGAATTATTGTGAATCTCTACCTAAAGCTGGATTCTAAACAAAGGATTGTGCCTAACTTTTTATTCCATTTCTGTCCTTGCTATCTTTCTTTATACTAACATTAACATCATCCTCCACTACACCTCTCTCTTTGTCATCAAAATTATACGGAAGAAAAAAAAAACTTCCCTGCTCCTCCCTCGATAACAGTTGTCGGAATTCCACCAGAAGCAATCCTTGAAATCCCCTGCTCCTCAGTCCACGCTAATCCTTAAAATTCCACAGGAATCGCTGCCTCCTCACCATCATGACGGAGTCGGCTTCGTAGTTGTATCCTGCCATCAAAATTCGTCGGAAATCAAAGAAGAAGAGTCGGCTTCGGTTGATAATTACTACCTCCCAAACCTAGCACCATGCCATCGCCTCTCTTTTTGTCTTCATAGCTCTTAGGGTTTTCTGAAGATCAGGCCAGGGAGATTGTAACAATCGGGACTAAATAGGCATACATGTATTAGTTGGGGTTCTTTTGTAATTCACCTGGGCTATAAAATAGAATTATGCTTGTAATGGGATTCAATGAATTATAGAAATCAATTTGCTTCTTCTTCTCTACTTTTCCTTTCTCTTACTACTCTGTTTCGACCTTCTTGCTCCTCTTCCCCTAATTCCCCTCTCAATTCTATTGTTTTGTTCAACTAATTCACCGTGAAAGATCTAGGATCGTCACAAGTGGGAGCCTTTCTCGACACTGACGACGCTTATGGGTTCCTTGGAAAAATAGTTTATCGGTGAGGTTCGTCAGATGATGAATTGGGAGGATCGATGGGCGGTTCTCGATGCTCGAAGGGACGCGATGAGTGACCAAAGCAGAACAATCCTGGCTCGCTTGGAAGTACTCTACAACCGGGGCGAGACTCTGAACCAGAGCCTCCTAGTTTTGTCAACGGGAATTGATGCCCAAGCTAAGCGACTTCCACCACCTGCTCGACGAAATGTCGAGGTGAAAGTTCCTGCATCGATGATTCCTTCCTTTGCCAAACCTGCATTTCTCAGTCCAACTTTCGGTAATTTCTTCTCTACCCAGCCTCTGGAATTTCCCTCCTTCAATGGCGAGAACCCTAGATGCTGGATTAGGGAGTGTGAACAATTGTTTGAGGAATATGCCATTCAGGATTATGAGAAGGTTAAGTTGGTTACCATTAATTTGGAGAAAAGGGCCCGTATCTGGTTTGGGAATTGGACTTTCTGTCATTCATTTTGGGTTTGGAGTGAATTTACAATAGCAGTGTGAGCACGCTTTGGATGGTGCACAACAGGGAAAATAGTAGGTTCATCTAGGTCAGTTGCGACTAGTCAAAAGGATGGTGCCGTGATTGAGATCAAAGTTGGTCTTGAGGTAAAATAGGACAATGACAACTTGACTCGGGAGTTTGAAGGTGTGCATAAGGAGAATGTAGGTAGTGTGGCAGCCAAAGAATTTTAGACTGTTTCCACAACTAGTATTGATCAGAAACCATACATGAGCTCGAAACTAGAAAATATACTGGAAGTCGTTGACAAGTCTGAAGTGAAGGAAACATCCAAGGGTTGCAGCTGGCAGCTGAAGTTTTCTAGGAAGAGTCGTGCTGCTACAAGTGATTGTAGCTCTAAAGTGGATAGCATGAGCATCAAGAGTTTTGAGGGTGATAATAGTGTTGCAATTGTTGCTGCAACCACATCTAATGAAGCTCATGATACTTTGAAGACTCTCCTCTCTCGAAATGCCAACTGTAGAACAATTTCCCAAGTGGACGGTAATGGCTATTTCAAGCAGAAGGGTTCCAAGAAGTTGCCGGAGTTTGATAACATTGATGAGTAAGAAGTAGTTTGTGATGGTTGGCAGTTGGAGGACCAAAGATTTAGTGATAAGAGCCATATGTCTCTCAATGGTATTGTGCTTCAATTGTTTGGACAGAAATATGTCAAAGATCATGCCAAGCATTTGGAGCAGAATCATGAATGTTCTGTTGAAGCTTCTCCGTGTATGACCAAAGGAGATAATGCAAACTGGAGACAGGATGCTGCTGCTATTGATGTTGCTGGGTATAATCAAAGGAAGATGGCTAAGGGCACAAGTTGGAGTGATGCATTTTCCTCTGCCATTCTAGGAGACAAGGCTGGAATTTCCAAAGTTGCTATTCTTAAGTTACATGGTCCTTACCCTAAAGGTGGGGTTGGTCTACTTCAGTCTAGTTTAGGAACGCCATCCAAATTATTGTGTCTAAGAAGTGGTATTTCACCATCAAACCACCATAAGTAAATCAAGGCGGATAGGATTGAGGATCCTTTCATAGCCTTTAATTCTGGAAACAAAGTAGATATTTCCCAGCTCTAGTTTAAATTGGTTTCCAGACTAGGTGGATAGAATGCATGTGTTGGCATTGGAGTTCAGGCGATTGTAGGTGGTGATTACGAGCGCTACAGTGTAGGTGTTATTAAGATGGATAAGGAGTTTTTGGGCTATGTGAACGAAGATGGCAGCTTGGATCATAGCTGGATGTTAGTGAGAAGTCAAGGTTTGTGGTGTCTGATAGAACGTGTACTTAACTCAGCTGACTCTTTCAACATTCTGTTATCTTTCTGTTCCATATTCTTAGCAAGTGGTTTCACCCACAACCCTTAGTAATAGTTGAGCATTGTTACATCCCATTGTTGTATAAATATGTACTCTCAATAATACAAGATATAGGTTCCGCATTACATTTACATGGTATCAGATATTTTGCTTAACAGCCTATCGATCCAGCAACCCTAAAAAAAAAATTCCCCGCTAGCGGATGAGTCCCCATTCTCCAGGCTTGCAAGCCTTCACCTATCCTCCACTCAAATAATTCACTATATTTCTCTCCCTAGATTTTTCTTCCTCACTGTTGCATATGCTTCCCCTAAATTTGACGGAACAAGATCATTCTGGCCCTTTCCCCATGATAACCCAAGTCTCTTCTTACCAATTCAGCTCTGAAGTTGGAAGTTCTGGCGACATGCAATCTCCAACAACTTATTGATTTTCTCTGAATCCTTCTCTTCTTCCGCCTGCTCGCAACCAGAAAAAGCCCAAGACCCAATCAAAATAACATCTTCCCTTCTCTCTCACTCTACCCTTTTCTCCCTCTATCCATCTCTACGACTCCACCCATGAGAATTGGTTACCAAGAATTGCATGCCAAACCTTTTATAGCACTCTCTCCTCAACATTCTTTGTTTGGCTTGGGATACGGTCAGTAACCACCGATTACTAACCTATGAGTAATTAAATCTGGACCTTTAGATCTAAATGGGCCCAGAAAATCCAGATCTAAGGGTTGTAAATTAAATGCATTTTATTTTCCCTAGTTTTCTTAATCTGCTTTTATCTACTTCTTTTTTTTTTTTTTTTATGAAGCGGTTGGGATTTCATTTCATCAAAAATAGCCAAGTACACTACTGGCAACATCTCTGCCAGCTGAGATAAGGGAAAAAACAGATTCCTGTACACTCAAAAACCAAAGGACTCACTCAATCAACTGCTCAAAAGAACCGGCACACAACTGAAGGATCTACAACCACCCTAATATCACCTTGGACCCTCTGAACCAGAGCATGGAACTCAGCTTTCTTCCCTACAAGTTTAATCAAGCATCTTTCTCTCCAAATTGATGCAATGAGAGCATGCCAAATCAGCTTTCCAGTTTGTGCTAAAACAGTGGAACCTTTGAAAGCAGTTAAGGCCCACTGAAGCTCACCATCCCATTGATCACCAGGGACTCGATCTGCAAAATTACCAAACAAAGCTGCAAACAGCTGCTTAAACCTAGAGCATTCAGCAAAACGATGTGATCTTGTTTCCAGGCTACAAGAGCAAAAAGCACATCCAAAGTCACCAGAACCACCCCACCTTTGAACCTTCTCTCCAGTTACAATACAATCATTAATGACTAGCCAAACCAGGAATTGATTCTTCGGGATGCTAGTTCCTTTCCAAACCAGTTTCCCCCAAGATACAATACCCTGTTTTGGACGAAGCTCCTCCCAAATCTTCCTTATGCAAAATTTTTCCATAAGAGCACCCTTCTAGTAAACTCCATCAGCAGCAACAGAGAGCAGCCCCCTGAGTTTATCCCTGATTTCAAGACTTTCTGCCATAACCAAGACCCTGCTTTAGAGGTAAGAGTCCAGAAATTACCCCCTTTTATACGATACTCCCAAAGCCAAGCAACCCATAATGACCCTTGCCTAATCAACACAGCCCAGATATGCCTAACCACACAAGCAAGATTCCAAGTATGTATGTCTTTGAGACCAAGCCCCCCTTCATGTTTAGGATAAGTGATTCGAGACCAAGCCACCACTGCCTTTCTCCTGGAACCCTCTCCTACTCCCCATAAAAAGTCACTGCACATTTTTTCTATAGCCTTAATGATAGCCTTAGGCAAAATGAAAATTGACATCCAGAAGTGAGCAAGACTAAACAGCACAGACATCACCAGTTGAAGTTTGCCAGCATAAGAAAGTGTTTTTGACTTCCAACTACTGATTCTACTCATAACTTTATCAATGAGAGGCTTACAAGCCTTAATGGACAGTTTACCAGGTAGCAAAGGAAGTCCTAAGTATCGAACTGGCAGTGACCCCAGCTTATACCCTGAATGCTGAGACATCAGCTTCTGCCATTGATCATCAATACCTCCACAATAAAGCTCACACTTGGAAGGGTTTGATTTCAAACCAGACATGTATCTAAACTCATTCAATACCTTTTGGATACACTGAATTCCAAAATTTGATCCATCAGAGAATAATAAGAGATCATCCGCAAACATTAAATGAGTAATCTTCAATCTTTTGCACAAGGGGTGGAAAGGCATGACATTTTGAGCAACAGCTTTATGCATCAAGCAAGAGAAAACCTCCATTGCCACAGCAAAGAGGTAGGGAGAAAGGGGATCCCCCTGCCTCAAACCCTTCTTGGCTGGGAAGAAACCTACTGACCCACCATTAAAACCAATACTGAACTTTGGTGTGGTAACACACATTCTCAACCAGTCAAGAAATTTAGATGGAAAGCCCATAGCTTCAAGCACTCTAAACAGAAAAGCCCAATTTACAGAGTCAAAGGCTTTCATTAAGTCAACTTTGACTAAAGATCTTGAGGAGATGTTTTTCCTGCCATATTTCTGAACTAGTTCATGTGCTAACAGTATGTTTTCCCCAATGACTCGACCCTTAACAAAGGCAGTTTGGGATTCACTGATGACACAAGGCATAACTACACTTAATCTAGTTGCAAGTATCTTGGCTATGCACTTATAGAGAATGTTGCAGCAAGAAATTGGTCGAAAAAACTTCATTTCTTCAGGGCTAGGGACTTTAGGTATAAGGGCTAAAAGTGTGGAATTAACACTGACAGGGATATTAGACACTTGAAAGCAATATAAGATAGCACTTGTTACCTCAGCTCCCACAATACTCCAAGCCGCCTGAAAGAAGCAAGCTGGATATCCATCAGGTCCAGGGGCTTTGTCCCCATTAAATCCAAACATTGTGGCTCTAACTTCCTCTGCAGTGACTGGTTTGCATAAGTCAACCCCCTGATCAGGAAGCAGCTTCTTTATCAGTAAGCTTCTGAGCTGATCTACCTCAGGAGCATCTACCTCTTTATCTTCCTCTCCCAGTAGCTTTATGTAGAAGTCTTCTGCTATCTTAGTCATACCCTCCAAATCAGCAACCCTATGACCAGCCTCATCAATAAGAGACCTAATCATGTTCCTCTTCTGTCTAGATTTGATTGACCTGAAAAAATAAGGAGTATTTGAATCTCCCTCCTTCAACCAAATTTCTCTAGATTTTTGTCTAAAAAATGATTCCTCGGCATCTCTCAACTCTTTTGCTTCCTTAGAAAGCCTATTCTCAGCCTTAAATGTAAGTGGTGATGGGTGACTCAGAGCTTCTGCCTGAGCCAGAAGTAGCTCAGCAGCTTTCAGCTTCACTCTTGCAGACAAATCAGAATACACCTCTCTATTAAGTTTCTTTAGCAAGCCCTTCAATATCTTGAGCTTCTGACATACTCGTACCAAAGGAGAACCAACTACTTGTGAACTCCAAGCCTGTTTGACCAACTCCATGAACTGAGGGTGCTGAATCCAAAATTTAAAAAACTTGAACATTTTTGGCAATGATTTCACTGAACAGTCAGAGTCAAGCAGAATGGGGCAATGATCTGAGACTGAGGGATCAAGGAGATCCACTGTACTCAAAGGCAATTCAGTCAACCATTTAGTGTTTATAAAAAATCTATCAAGCCTCCTAGCTATTGGATTACCCTGCTGCTTATTAATCCATGTAAACCAAGGCCCTGAGGCCTTGTGCTCTTCCACCTCACAATCATACTGCCACTTTCTGAAGTCAGACATACTACTAGATACTTGAGGTTGGTTTGAAGCTTCACTTGGGTCTCCAATAGCGTTGAAGTCCCCTAAAACAACCCATGGGAGTGAATCCACTTGATATTTAACCAACTCAGAATAGAGACACCTTCTGTCAGCCTCCTCATTTGAAGCATAGATGACAGAGAAAAAGAATGGGACCCCTGACCCAACCATAACATGAATAAGTTGATCTGTTGTATGTAAAACCTGAAGTTTGATGTCAGCCTTCCACAGAAGCCACAACTTCCC
This sequence comes from Linum tenue, assembly GCA_946122785.1. NCBI lineage: Eukaryota > Viridiplantae > Streptophyta > Magnoliopsida > Malpighiales > Linaceae > Linum > Linum tenue. The sequence goes on along the minus strand of CAMGYJ010000007.1, from coordinate 23,684,346 downwards.
CAGACCAGCAGCATTATTAGAAACTTTAGACTTCCAACCAGAGAAACGTCTATTTATCAGCTCATCAGCTTTATTACTTCTAACTCTAGGTTCTAGTATAACTACAATATCTATACTATGTGTATTAATCAGCTGCTGCACAGCTTTATTCTTATCCGGGTCATTAAACCCCCGAATATTCCATGTGAGTATCTTCATTTCTTCTTTCCAATTCTCCCCCCTTTACGAGGAAGAACATGCTCAATCACTTTTGGAGTAGTAGACTTCTTCTTGGAGCCAACAGTTATCCAAGGATTTGCCTCTTTTACAATTGCTGGAGTCTGAGTAACTAGCTTCCCTGAACCAGGTGAACTAGCTACAACAGGCTGTTGCAGTAGGGAACTAGGACTCCCAGTATCAACTGATGATCCCAGAACCACATCCACAAAGCTAGCATTTGCATTTCCATTTGGAGGAGGAATATTTGAGACATCCTGAACACTCACACTCGGATTTCAATTTTTTTTGCACAGATGGAACGAGTTCGTTATGCTCTACAAAATGATATAAATTTTCAATATATTTCGAGAAACTTTTATTCATACCTCGTGTTACCAAAAACATACCATATGGTAACTTCTTCGTTTTTAAGTCGTTTTTGAAAACGTTTGCTCAGAAGGAACGAGTTTATCATGATCTATTGGATCTACAAATTTCTGGGTGAAAAAAATACAGGACCAAAAGTTACCATACTTTACCACTATGGTAGGTGGTTGGTAACTTGTGAGTAAACAATAATGAAAGTCGTAAATGACCATTGGTATACTCCTATTATCATGTATTCAACATTCCTACCATATTGGTATGTTCATATCATCATGATACGTTTTATTACCATATGATATTAAATATGAGCATACCATATGGTATTAACTGGTAAAAAATTAATCAATCTTTTTTTGTTCTAAAAATATATCAAAGTGGATATCATTTTAAAGAGCATAATTAATCTGATTTATCTGTGCAAAAAAATTTAAATTTCAACTTAAAACGAGAGAGAAATCGTCCATTAAAGATTAAAGGGGAAAAGATAAAAGGCTCTTCATGAAAGAGAGAGAAAGAGAGAGGGATGCTGATGTCATTCTGATGTGGACGAGTTACTCATGGTTACTCACCACAAGGTTACTGACTTGATCCGCTCTCTCTATGCTTCTATCCTTCCTTCCTTTCTTCTCATTTCTCAGGGGTCGTTTGCTCTTGGGATTTTGATCAAGGATTTTGGTCCAAAATCCCACACTTATGGGATTATGCTTAAAGTCCATGTTTGGCACTAAAGTGGTGTTGGATTATGAGCTGTGGGACCCATGCATGTTGGATTATTTTGGGACCAAAATCATTGGGGTCCACGGATTATAAAATCTTACCTATTTAGGTGGGATTTTATAGTAGGCTAGAAATCCATGAGAGTAAATGACAAAACTAATCTCAATCACTTTTTATTATTCCTATGTTGTCCTTATTATCTATTGTTAAGTCTTGTTAATTTTTTATAGGCTTAATACACTTTCATAGCCATAACTATTCGCGTTGTGACAATTATAGCCACTTTTTGAAAAATACACTCATATAGCCATTCTGTCACAAACTTTAACGGCATCACTGTAAATGCTGAGTAGACAAACGTTTTCTACTGACGTGGAGACTTTTCGTCAAAAAAGATGCCAGGTGGAAATATTATTTTTTATTTAATTGCAATTACATGAAAAAAAATTAAAAAATGAAAAATCATCTTCCTCCAGACCATCTGCTTTTGCGATCTCTTCCCTAATTGAAACCCCCAAACCCATTCCCTCGTCAAACTCAAATTTAGTTTGAAGAAAACCCAAAAACTTCCATCACCCAAATTCAGATTCAAGAAAACTTAATACAACGAAGGCGTGGAAGGGAGGGCGGCGGCGGCGGCGGGAGGGCGAAAAGGGAATTTGGTGTAGAGGAGATAGAACTTATAGATGGATCCTAAAGCTACACCGCCGGCAGGATGGGCATGTGATTTGATCGACAATCGGACCCCACGCCGATGGTGAGGATGAGGAGAGGAGCGCGGAGAGGGCAGAATCAGGCCGTCAAGCCCGCCGCTTCTCCGACATTGATATCCGACCTGGGTTATGACGCCTACTCTAGCGAAGGAAACCCAATCGTCGGCCTGCCTCTCTCTTGGTCGACGAACTGGGTAGATTCGAAGAGGAAGTTGAAATCGCCGACAAAATCATGTCTATCGGAGTTGGGAATTTTAAGGGCGCTGGCGCAATTGGCCAGGGAAGACAGAAAGAGTCGGGATATCTCCCTCCGACGAGGACCTGGAAACTTGAATCGAGGACGAGACACCAAGGGAAACTTCTCGACATAGATGGCCGCATCTTTCGATATAATAGCAGGCCAGCAGCTGGTTGATTAGGGATTTTTCCCCTCCGGCGAGCGTCTGGTTGGTTCTTCTTTAATCTGAATTTGGGTTTCGACTTTCGAGTTTTGACGAAGAGATCTAGGGGTTGGAGGAAGGTGAACAGGCGGTGTGGGGATGGGAAAAAAATTAATTATATAAAAAAATTTAATTTGTTGGTGGAATCCAAGTCAGTGCTGACGTGGGCAAATAGGGGTCTAGTTGGCGATGACATGTCATCCACGTGGAAGCCACGTCACTTGGCGATGACGGCGTTCGTTACTACATTAACGGTAGTAACGGAAATGGCTATAGTTGACAAAAAAGTTTTACAAACATTTAATTTTTGGCTATACGAGTGTATTTTTCAAAAACTGGCTATATTTGTCACAACGCGAATAGTTATGGCTATGAAAGTGTATTTTGCCTTTTTTATATTGTGAAGCAACAACCTTACTCATTTCGCCTTCTTCTCCGACATTTAAGTCGCTTGCCTTCAAGTTAGTATGTACGATGTTCTTTTCCCCACGAGAAACAATACTCCTCTATCTCAAAAACACAATCTTCCGAGGAAAAATCATTGAATTGAATACAAGCATGTTGAATACTAACCAACCCGTGTTCTTCTCTAGGAGATGGGGGCCGAACCAAATGATACAAAGGGAGGACGGATGTTTAGTACTAACAAAATTTACCCATAAAAAGCCAAAACAAATTAAGGATAAAATTGTAAATTCAACCTTTAACTAATGAATCCCAAATATACAAATCCATTATGAAATCCAACAAGCAAACAAGTACTTTTTAAAATTCAACACAAATCCAATATGACAAAATCCCACATAATCCTTAAAACACAAAATCAAGGGTTTTACCCAAATCCTTCATTTTTTAAAATCCTACAAGCAAAAGACCTCTCAATTGCCTTTTCTGTTAAAAAAATTCTCATCTCATCTCCTTCGATTTTCTCTCTATAAAGTCAATACTTACTCTCCTTATTCTTCTACCTCGCTCTAAATTCTAATTAAAACCCCCTTTCTTCTTTCCCCTCTCGTGCGTCCACGGGATCCCTCTCTCCCCTCCTTGCCTTTTGATTTCTAGACCATTCCCCTTTTTCAACAGACGATGAAGCCTACTCAAGTCGCCAGAATATCAGTGACCGACAGGGATACCACAGACTCTTCCAATGTCGAGGGATTGCCCAGACGCAACTTTGAGTTCCTTACGTACGAGCACCAGCACACGTCCTCGTCGAATCATTCGCTCGACCCCATTTTCACAATTTTGTTTCAAGTTTCACCTCTCCGAGGTTTCACTTGCCGGGGGCGTGATAGAACGTGTACTTAGCTCGGCTGACTCTTTCAACATTCTGTTATCTTTCTGTTCCATATTCTTAGCAAGTGGTTTCACCCACAACCCTTAGGAATAGCTGAGCATTGTTACATCCCATTGTTGTATAAATATGTACTCTCAATAATACAAGAATCAGATTTCGCAGTACATTTACAGTGTCCTCGAGTGAAGTTAAAACTAAGGGTCGCTTGTCACAACTTTAATGAACCATAGAAGGATGATGCTTTTGGGAATAACTTTGGTGATAAGAGAATTGGTGAGGACTATAAGCTTAATTGTCTAGGTTGTTGTGATGTGGTTGTAGCTTCTTTCAAAAGTTTCAGCATTGGTTCCAAGGTGGGTTGTGGAATGGGTATAGACTCTTTTGGACGAGGCAGAGTATATGGTTTAGAAGAGCCATATAAGGAGGCCTTGGTAGTCAGTATTGGAGGGTTGGTTGATCTGAATTAGCAACAGGGTTGTAGGTTGTTCAGAGGCAGTAAGGAGATTGTGTTACAGTCCAACTATGTTCTTGTTGATATTTGTGATAGGGGACCAACTCCAGGCTTTCAGGAGCCATACAAAGACTCAACAAGCAAGGTTGGGTATTGTGAGGGGCAAGACTTGTTGCATCGATTGCGAAATGTGCTGCAACTGCAAGGACTAAGCATAAAGCTGTTGAATTGGTCTTTTTGGTTCCTTTCTCATTACATTCTGTTTTCTTCTATGGGTTGCTGTATTTTCAGTTGTTTTCTTTCAACCTTGAGGACAAGATTGTTCTCGAGGAGTGGGGATTGTAACGATCAGGACTAAATGGTCATACATGTATTTATTGGGGGGTCTTTTGTAATTCACCTAGGCTATAAAACAGAATTGTGCTTGTAATGGGATTCAACAAATTAGAGAAATCAATTTGCTTCTCCTTCTATATTTTCCCTTCTCCTACTGCTCTGTTTCGACCTTCTTCTTCTTTTCCCCCTAATTCCCCTCTCAATTCTAATGTTGTGTTCAACTAATTCGTCGGGATCATCACAGAGATTTTGAATTAGGCAGTAGATCCAACTCGTATAGAGAATTAGGGATTTTCCCCCCTCGGACCAATTCTTCCTCAATATTGTATGGAACAGGGACCTGCGTACTTCCTCCTCTTGTTCGGCATTTTTAATTGAGAGTGGATGGTGACAGTGGGTTTTCAAGTGAGGAGATGGTGGTAATTGGCAATTGATTTCTTGGTGGGGATTTGAGTTAGGAGGGATATAAGCAAAAGTAATTAATTTTGTGGTGGTTGTTTTCATTGGAGTTGATTTTTGAAATCTAAAGAGCTTTGAAGTTTATGTGATCCTAGCGGAAAGAGGGTGATGGCTGCGTCGATGATGATTGTTTGCCTTTCTTTTTTTTTTTTTTCTTTTCTTCTTTCGTTTGCAAGAACGAAACGTTGAAGGAAAATATGTATTTTTCTTCAAAAAGGTGTAACTTTTTAATTTATAAAACAATAGAATCACAGGGTGCCAAACCATGTATTTGAGAAATACATTAATTTGCTGGAATACATACAAATATAATTACGATACAACAATTCTTTGAACCCATCAAGGCTAAATTACACGTTTGGTCACTCAAATTATACGAATCTTTCACGTTTGCCACTCGAATCACTTTTCTTTCTTATTCGCCACTAACTTTACGAATCGTTTCACCATTAGTCACCGACCGTCCAATTTTGTTAAAATCATCATACGTGGCAGTCAACCAAACCCTTTGACCGTTAGTTTGATGATGTGGCAATTAAAAAATTATTAATATATATTTTTCAAATTAAAAAATAATATAAAAATATTTTCAGTCTGCTTCCGATTCCTTCCGCCACTTCTTGCTACAGAGTTAGAGCCGAGTCGTCCAGAGTCTGCTCAGCTCAGTCCCTGACCGGAGCAAATTCAAGAGCGGTGGCGATGCAACCAAAATACCGATCGCTGTGCTTCGGGAAACCCATCATTAAATACATCAATCACGGCGGGAGAAGCCTTGACCATACAATCTTCACCTTGTTATGTTATTGCAACGAGTAAAGTTCACATGAATAAAATTAGGGTTCGCAAGGCGCAGAGAATCGCCGGAGTGCAGAGATTGACGGAAGCCTCTTCTTTGGCCCTGGTTTTTTTCCGGAAAGAAAGGCCTCTTCAATTTCGAACACTAGTGGATTCTAGATTCTTCAGCTTGGCAAGGAGCGCTTTCTCCACCGGGTCAAATACAGTTTCGTTGGCCTCGGATGAGGACGAAGCAGAGCGGGAGGAGTAGCATCTTGGTCGGGTCAGTAATTGGAGCGGGATCGACGAATTGGACGGCTCTGGCTCAATACCGGAATAAGGAGATCGGGAGAGGCCTCCCCAACTCCCAATTCTTACTCTCCATGGCTTCCCCATGACCGCCGTCTAGTCCGCCACTTTCGCGAAGTTTGCCACCCAAAACTTTCTCGCCACTCAAATCCCGGCGTTTTGCTCTGCTGCCAGGCTCCTCTGCTTTCCTGATTGTCCCTTTGCCTCGAGAAGAATGTCGAAAAGGTCATTTCTTCCCCGAACCATATTCTCATAACTGCCCTTCGCCGCATCCCAAATCGACGAGCTGTAGCGGATCCACCACGCCGACGACAACTTGACGATGGAGGGCATGATCGTGAACTCGCTCACCAAGTGCGAGCGGCTCCGATCCCCGGCGAGACGAAGCTGTGCGTGGGGTCGGCGGAGGAGATGATCGACTTCGCCACGTCGGTCCTGGGCCCTGGAGGAATGGTTTGGCAGCGGATTTAAAATTATTATATATTATAAATTATTTTTTAATTTGAAAAAATATATATTAATAATTTTTTAATTGCCACGTCATCAAACTAACGGTCAAAGAGTTTGACTGACTGCCACGTAGGATGATTTTAACGGAATTGGACGGTCGGTGACTAATGGTGAAACAATTCGTAAAGTTGGTGGCGAATAAGAAAGAAAACTGATTCAGGTGGCAAACGTGAAAGATTCGTATAATTTGAGTGACCAAACGTGTAATTTAGCCAACCCATCAATTTAGATAATCACAACCTCCAAACATGTTCGTAGTTTCTAGTGGTACTAGTAAATTGGTGTGCTAGCCGGCCTAGAATACCAATTCCAAGTCTCGATTCCAGCACCTTTTGCAATGAACACTCGAAATCCACAACTGCCCACAGATGACCACTCGAATATCAAAAGAAGATTTAGCCACTCGAGTCAGTATTTGGTTACTCCTCCTTCCCAGTCAAACAACAAAGCATCCCCAAAAAACATTTCAAGTTGAGCCAAATTTTTGTATTTATCATCTCACAGCGTGAAGCCAAAGATTGTCATCGACCAATCATACACAAGACTCAAACCGTTAAGTTAAAGAGAAGACAATTACGAGGTCCAAGTCCAACCCCAACCTAGCACAAAAGAAGCTCATTATTCCTACTCACACCATCCATCCAACTCATACATACATACAAACATAAGGCACAAGTAACATGAATCAATGTCAAAGAGTAACGTCTAAACACAGCCACACAGCACAAACCAATGATCACAATTCACAGACAGCTTGGAATGCATGCAAGACATTGATGATACACCAAACCCAACCAACCATCGAAACTAAAAACAAAAAGATCTTCATTTAACACAACAATCTGTCTGCACCGGTCAAAGGAAAAGATTTCATCATCTCACCCTTACTCAAGCAGGATCAGACCGAATTCCTGGCACGAAAAAAAGATCACAACTATATGGATTGGGTTGGAGTTGGACTGTTCTAACCCCCAAAATCTCTGAGGAATATTCTGATATAATGTGTTGCATATCTAAACCATTCAAAATTCCAAATCCTAACAGCATTATCCACAAGCTAAACCATCCATAACAGTATGACAAGAACATCACACACGGATTGCAAAAGCTAAGAGCAGAAGGGATATACAGTTACATGGTCCCCTATATTCGAAAACCAGGATGGTCTTTTGAGGAAACTGGGAGCATTAATAATTGGGTATGCTTTACTTTTCTTGTGGGGAACCAATAGCCATACCTAATTCAAGAACAACTTACAAAACAGTTAAGAGGGCAACCAGAAAAAGCAGAGCTCCAAATAGCAAAGCTAGCTCTTGCACAAGCAATGAGTCACACACAGCTTGGCTACTACTACAAAGAGAAGCTGATATAAAGAAGAGGAACACAGCGAATGCAACAATGAAAAGGACAGGCATCATAAGAGAAGCAAAGGAACAAGTCACTGTCTATTAGTAAATGAGATTACCCATTATTGCAACTAACACAAGAGGGAAAGGGATGACATCCAGAACCCATTAAAGAGCTCTCTGTAAGTAATGCAAGGAAGCATCAAAATGCTGGAATCAACCACAAACAAGCAACCAACTAGAGTAAATACAAGTGAAGCAAAGAAAGATTGGACTGAACAAACATGTATCCATTCCCATATATATAGAATCTGAGTATCAGAACACTTCAGAACGAGAACAGTTGAGAGTTTCACAATCCAAACAACCATATGGGCATCTCATCAAATCCATTTCCTGCTGCTCTCTCTACTGCCTAACCCTAACAAGAGAAGTCACCACCATCGCATAGACCTTTAAGAGGCCTCTAAGAGCGCAAAAGCATCCAAAACCACAAGAACAACCATTGATTCCAAACATCCATCCAACACTAAACAAAGAGGACAACAAGCCCCCCAAGAATTCACCATACTAGATAATCCGAAAACAGAAAAGAGAATAACAAAAGCCAATCACCAACGAAACAGCTCAAATAACAGAGATCTGCAAACATGTGAAATCGCTTCACACCTTGCGGACCACTACCCTTCAGAGGAGTGAGAAATCAGCGCCCCCCGCCGCCGCCGCTGTTGGGACATTCCCTGGCGAAATGCCCACTCCCACCACAGTTGTAGCAGCCGCCTCCGCCACCACCACCTCCTCCGTACCTGCCGCCACCACCGCCTCCGCCTCCACGGGGACAGTCCCTGGCCATGTGCCCAGGCTCGCCGCAGCTGAAGCAGCCACCGCCTCCACCTCCGCTACCACCGTAGCCTCCTCCACGGCCTCCCCTGCCACCGCCTCCTCCGTACCCGCCACCACCATAGCCTCCTCCGCCACCGTAGCCTCCTCCGCCGCCGTAGCCACCTCCGCCGCCGTAGCCGCGACCGCCGCCGCCGCCGCCTCTTCCACCGCCTCCGCTGCCACCGCTGGGACCTCCCTGGACGGGAGCGCCGTTGGGTCCGGTCACGTCGATCGCCTTGGTACGGCCGTCGTTGGAGTCCTCGATCTGGTACTCAACCTCCTCATTCTCGCCGAGGCTTCGGAATCCCTCAGCTCGAATGGAGGTCTGGTGAACGAACAGATCCTCGGTGCCGTCGTCGGGGGTGATGAACCCGTAGCCCTTCTGATCATTAAACCACTTCACCTTCCCGGTAAGCCGATCGCTCATCTTCGCCCGCCGCCGATGTGAAACACAAGAAACAGAGTGTGAGAGAAAGAGAAAATCCCTAAAATAAAATCTGAGAGAAAGGGTTTTCGGTTTTTCTTCCCAATATGTGGAGAGCGAGGGGCAGAGAAAAGAAAGAGAATCTTATATAGGGAAGGGTTACGGTGCCACGTCGGCGGGTGCGGGGAAGGCGTAAATCGCGTGTGGAAGGGAATCGAAGCGACGGCTGCGGATTTTCCGATCGGACGGCTGGGGGTTACGGAGGAGTTGATCTTAGCCGTTTGATATGGGTGGGGTGGGGAAGCCGTGGGGCCGCGTTTAGCGGGGCCCGAGGGAGGGGTGAGATATCGTATGAAAATACCTTCCTATCCCCTTTGAGATTTTATTATTATGAGAAGTTTTTTTTTTTTGCAATTTTCTTTTTCGGGTTTTTCTCAATTTAGTATTAAGCAAGGTTGTAACCCGCGGGTCGACCCATTTTGACACCTAGCCCGGTGAGAAAAACGGGTCGCACGTAATTGTCGGGTCGACTGCTACAATGTAGCGGTTGGAGGTTAAATTGTGTCATTTTTTTTTGTTTGCGAAATGCGCCTATTTTTTATTTTTCTTTTTGCCTTTACACTATGTTTGGGAAGAGGTGCAAATGAGAGGGGTAACTACAGTTTTCAAGACATTTGCACCCGTTTGGATAATTTGTAACAGTAAGGGGTGCAAAACGGGGTGCATAATAGTATTTCAGCTTACACCCCTAATTGGGGTGCAAGAGAAGGAAGGAAGGGGGAGGGGGGAATTATGGATTTTTTTTAATTATATTTTAATTGTATTATAATTACTTAATAATTAATATTATTAATTTTTTGTTATAGCTATCATTAATGTAGACGTTGTTCGGGGTTGACCGTTTGACTTCGAGAGTAAGTTTGTCAATGTTCGTCTAGTCAAATCGATATCTCTTGGTTGACTCAAATTTACATTGAAAATTAGAAATAAGAAGCGTTTGTGGAAAAGATAGAGGAGCGGTTTAGTTGACTCAGTTTACTTAACTAAATAGGTAAAACTTACAGATTTGAACGTGTTTGACTAAGTTTGATCATATTCAATTTAAATATAGGCACGAGAACCCCCTTAAGAGGACCAGTTACAAGTTGAGTTTCGAGGTCGCTCAACCAATGATTATTATTGTTGTTATAATTAATTATTATTTGAGCATTATTATAAAATAATTGTTTTTTTTATGAATCGTTGGGATCTTATTCACAAAAAGCGCTTTGCTAGCAACACCCTTGCTAGCTAGGGTAGTTTAAACCTTAACTGTAAAACAAGAATGCACCCTCTAAGACAGATTTCTACTGAACATTGCAAAAGAGACTCACCCTATCACTGCCTAGCACATACAGAATCTCAGATTTGATGGCAAACAACAAATCCTGGAAAACCACGAGCAGCACCTCCATACAGTCGACGACAGAGTTCCCTCCAGACCTGGCTTACCCACGATTGCCAGATAAGTCTTCCCACTTCAGCAGCGTCAGTCTACTGGCTATACTTCATCAGCATCCATGAAATCATTTCCTCCCAAGTTTGGGTTTGAGGAACGTGCATAGAACCACTAAACAGCTCATCAAAAAGCTGCCTGGTGAAGGGACAGAGTACAAACAAGTGTTGTCTGCTCTCAGCCCCTCCTCCACAAAACACACAATCCATCAATCCCAAATATCCCCATTTCTGCATTTTTACCTTTGTTTGTATACTTCCTATAACTACCAACCAAGTAATCAAACGATTGCTTGATATTGCCTTACCTTTCTAGAGAAGTTTCCACCAATCCACCTTCTGCTGGGTAGGTCTAAGGAGCTGCCACATTTTTTTAATAGAGAACCGAGGCATAGGTAGATTATCAAGCAGCAGGACACCCTCTCTGATCGAGATGAAAGAAGAAACCCTACTTCCGAGCTTATGAATTTTAGACCAGTTCTAGGACCCTGATGTGCATGTGTAGGTCCAGAAGCATCTACCTTTCAAATATATTTATTATTTTTATATATTGATTTTTAATTTTATTATTTTCTGATAATATTTTATAAATTTGATAAATCTATTTTATAATAATATAATTACTTACTTTTCAGTCTATTTGCACCCCCTACTTTATCATCCGAACAACAATTTACTCCTCCACTTACACATCCCATCAAGTTACACCCCCAACAATTTACTCCTCAACTTGCACACCCCCTTGTTGCCAAACATAGTGTTAACTCAACTTTTGGAATCCTAAGTTGAACATTTGAATATATATGTTATATAAGTGTGTGTTAATCTTCAATATATGTTGGATCTAAGTACGTCATGTTATTTTGGTGGAATATTATATGTTATAACTCATATGTTAGATGATATTTGATATAATTTATCGGGATAAGTACAATATAATGATTCTTTCCATATTTCCGGGCTAAATCGGGCTAAAACAAGTGACACATTAACCCTTGAATCACTAGCTCGACCGGGGCCGGGTCAACCTGCGGATTGACAACCTTGGTATTAAGGTTTTGCAATTTTATATTATTTATTGGATTAGGGTTTGTAGATTTTAAGAAGAGAGAATGTTAGAAGACTGGTCAAAGGGACAGTCAAAGCATCTGTACGATTGGACTCGTCAATACAATCTGTCCTTCCCTTTGGGTGGAGCAAGGCAAGGGCAAAGGCGTGTTCTTGACTTCTTGTTCTATTCTTTTTTTCTCGTCGTTCTTGTTCTATTCTGGGAGAATTCCCTAAATATTATTTTTTTTTAATTTACCACGAATATAGTCGTTTAAAAACTATTTACAAGAATATTGTGTTTTTTTATATGTTTAATGCGCTAAAGCCTTAGACTCAGGAGCCGGGGCTATGTGTTGTTTTAACAAGAAAACACAGAGGCAGCGCCAGAGACTGGGGCCTTTAGCCTTTAAAAATTATGAAAGCGGCGCCGCCCCAGACTGGGGCTTTGTCGCTTATAAATAGGTTAAAGCGTTGGCGCCCCAGACTGGGGCTTTGTCGCTGCCATTTTTTTCCACTCCACCACCACCCACACCATATATACTGCACCTTTCCTTCGGTTCTTCATCACCAAAAAGCTGAAAGAAGTTCCGAAAGAAGCTCTGGTGTTGCTGTCTGGTTGCTGGGAAGATGGCTAATAATAGGTAAGAGTCGTATTTTTTTTTCATGTATTCATCATAATGATTTTGTCCAGTTAGTAACAATTAGTGAGTTTGTTTTTTTTGTAGTGGTTTTAGAAGATTTGAACTAGCTGTTTGGTGGCGATCAGAGAAAGTAGAAGACAATTTGGGTGTCCATTTTGTTGGTGGTGTAAATTTTCAGATGACTATTCCATCCAGGGTGAACTATCAGAAACTTTGTGATCATCTAATTCGGAGAATACGGATTAGAGACGAAACAGTACAAGATAGTGTTGTGATTACAGGTTTCACCTACTGTCTTCCAGAATGGCAGAATGGTGTTTTATTTCATTATGCAATGCCTATTGTCGATGATGATAGCTTAAATATGCTTTGGAATTTTATGGCACAAAATCCTTATTGTTTGGGTGCTGAGATACATGCTGAGCTCAGTGAGGATCGGGGTGGAGAGGAAGAAGATGACACATGGAGCATGCCATCTGATCATGATTATGATGACGGAGATGAGGAAGACGATGAGGATGAGGAGGAGGAGGACGACGACGACGACGGGGAGGGAGGAGAACAACCTAATTATCCTCCATATTTTTACTTGCAGGGTAATGAAGAGGACGAGGAATTATCATATGCTGATTCATATGGCGTAATTCCAGGATCTATTGTTGGTGGTTTTGATGGAGAATTCTACAAGGGGCAAATATTTCACTCGAAACAAGCTGCACAGGTGGCGATTAAACACTATGCACTACAACGCAACTTTCAGTATAACGTGGTGGAGTCGTCACCTTCAATATGGAAGATCAGATGTTTGATGCAGAAGGAGGACAAATGTCCTTGGATGGTGCGGTTTGGATGTCGAGATGTGGGAGGCGATTGGAGCGTGAGAAAGGCCAAGTTGGTGCATACTTGTAGCAGTACGACTCAACCGACGGATCATCGCCATCTTGATGTCGACATTATATCTGAGTCTGTGAAACACTTGGTACGTGCTCAACCAAATTTGAGTGTTCTAACTGTGCAGGCCGAGTTGAAAGATAAGTTTAATATGCAAGTTACTTACAAGAAGGCTTGGTATGGGAAACAAAAATCATTAGAGAAGTTGCATGGACATTGGGAAGAATCCTATGATTTTTTGCAAACATTCTTGCGGGTGGTCAAGAGAAAAATGCCAACATCGGTGATTGATTGGGTAAGAGTTCCTTCGACTCAACCAGGTCATTCGATATTTCAGCGAGTATTTTGGGCTTATGGACCTTGTATAGATGGATTCAAGAATTGTCCAGGCGTCATGGTTGTTGATGGAACATTTCTTACTGGGAAGTATAAAGGAGTGCTACTCATGGCGAGCTCATTTGATGGCCGGAAGAAGATTTTTCCAATTGCATTTGCCATAGTGGAGAGTGAGAATACTGATAGTTGGCCATGGTTCATAAGTCACGTTCAGAGTTTGATGATCGAAATGATGTATGCATCATCTCAGATAGACATGCAGGACTCTATGAAGCCATGAATAACATCGGAAGAGGTTGGGAGTGGAGGTGGTGCATGCGACACTATGCAAGCAATTTTCAAAGGAAGACTAAAAGCAGAATTATGTATAAGCAACTATTTCGAGTCGGTAAGCCTTCTTCATTTAATTTTGTTATTTATTTTTAGGTAATTTTGTCATGAATTTATCTAACCCGTGTAGTTGATTATTTTGTTAGCCGGAGAAAAACGCTTGGAGAAGTTCGATCGTCAAGTTGAGCAATTTAAGAAGGTGGCCACTGATAGAAATATTTCATGTGATAACTGGGTGGACTAACATCAGATTAGTTGGAGTTTAGCACATGATAACTACACATGATAACTGGGTGGACCAACATCAGATTCGCTGTAGTCCTGACCTCTATGAAAGTACGGACGCCACTGCACACAAGGATTGGTCACATAATTACTCCTAAATCTATAACAAATCAATTAAAACTATTCTATAAAACGAAATGTTATATACTAACCACGAATGTCGTGCACTCGTCAAACCACAGCTTGTACAGGTAGAACTGATCTCCATGCTGACGGGTGTGGGCCGGAAGCCACCGAAGGGCACGTGGCACTGCGTCCTGAGTAATCTGCGCACCCGTCTCTGCATGTAGTGGTGATGTATGAGGAAACCGCTCCCACGTCCAGATCATCAGCAAGGCGGACCATCCACCAAAGTCACCACCCAGTGAAGAAGATGTCGTCATCTGCAGCGCCGATCTACCCATCTCACGGTACAAGTAGGATAGCACAGCTGCTCCCCAAGCAAACCTCCCCGCTCTCCGCCAATCCTCCACCAAAAGTAGGTATTGCAGGTGAACTGAACCTCCAGACCGATCAGAGAACAAGACACCTCCCATCAGAGACAGCGCATACGCTCTTGCAAACTGCTCTGTCGTCTGGGGTGATGCAGAAAGCGGTAGCTCATCGAAAGTCTCCCTGAGCAAAGCAATCCGGATGACGCCGCCACCAAGATCAGTAGGAGCCCATCCTAACAGTCGAAGACACATAGCCGACCAGTCCTCGTCTGGTATGTCTACTACAACGGCATCACCATCGATCGCTAGACCGGCTAGTGTCGCAACGTCCTCTAGGGTGATCGTCACCTCACCGAACGACATGTGAAAGGTCGATGTCTCGGGTCGCCAACGCTCTACGAGCGCAGTAATCAAACCCGGATCACCGGTACGAGGGGCTAGTGGCAGAACACTAGACAAGCCGGCATCGGCGAGATACGGCAGGTAAAGTGGATGGTATCGAACTAAATTGTCCGTATGACGAATGTGGTAAGATCGATCACCAGCCTATAATTAATGCACAAAACTATATTAATTCAATTCCTTCAATTCACCTAATATTTATATTTATATATCTAAACTAAACTTATTCTAATATAATATACTCGTAACTTAATCTAATTCTATTCCTAATTTAATTTAATTCTATTATATTATATTATTCAGCTAATAAAAAACTATAAAAATAGTTTGAAAAAAACTTACCTCATTTGCCTAAACTGCGTCAATACGATGGTGACCATGCCCCCAAAGAAGTTCCGGATCTGCCGGAGCAGTATCGATTGTCGCAGGTGGTGGTCTCATCGAACAAGGATCGATAAGCCTAGGAACTGGAAAAAAAAATATATATCAGAACATAAACAAAATTGTCGCCGCCGGCAAGAATCCGGCCGAAGTCAACTTACTCCTGTAGCGTTCGTCGTCGCCACGACGCCCTCGTCGCCCTCGGCCCCTTCCTCTGCCGGGCGCCTGCTGCTGGTCGTCATCGGACATGGATCTGCTTGCGACGGCGCTCTAGTTGTGGCGCCTTCGTCAAGCTTTGAGCGCGGTCGCTTGAGACTGAGGCGACGCCCTCTTTTTCTCGGCGTCGCCGCTCTTCCCTTTGGCGTCGGCGCTGGGTTGGAGGAGTTGATGGAGGAGGGAGGAGGGGAGGAGGGTCGGGGGTGTGTGGTTCTGGTGTGAGAGGGCAGGGCGAGGAAGGGGATAAGAAATAAAAGGAAGGTAGCGACGGCGCCCAAGTCTCAGGTTTTGGCGCTATTTGAAATTTTAAAAATTTCAAATAGCGCCAAAACCTGAGACTCGGCCGCCGCCGCTGCTTTCCTCCTTCAAAACTCAATATTCTGAGTCTCGGATGCCGTCGTTGCCTTCCCTCCTTCAGAACACAATATCTTGTAAATAGTTTTTAAACCACTATATTCGTGGTAAATTAAAAAAAAAAACACAATATTTAGGGAATTTACCCTTCTATTCTTATCCCAAAAGCAAAGACGTTTTTCGGAAAAGAGAAAAAAAAACACACACACATAACAAGGCCATTAGTTCATAACACGAAGTTGGTCGAAGCTGGAATACATGATCAATTTTGGAGATGAATGGAAGGATCATACTTTTGTTTGTGCAGTCCTAACTTTTGAGTTAATCCGTGAATTGAAGTTTATAATAGGAGTTATATAATTCGCAACAAGTTTCATATTGAGTCAAACACTTACATTCATTTAATATCTAATTACTAGCGAATCTAGTTTTTAATAGGGCGTATATTTATCTCACTCATCTTTATCTTGATAATAATTCTAACTCTATAAAAACCATAATGTATCTATAAAATGGAAAATACACATTATTCATAGTCCAAATTCTAGTCTAACATATTGAATTATGTGTGACACTTTTAGAGCTTCCAATCTATGCTATTGAAATCACTTGTTTTTGTATCTGAAAAATGGCCTCTAGCCAATAAACAAAAATCAAATTGTGATTATTCCCTCTGTAAAAAAATTATTCTTACTTCTCAACCTTTTCCCAAAATTCAAAATTTGAATAAAGAATCATTTACGGAGAATTAGTTACTTACCTATTCTCTTTGAGAATTAGTGACTGATATGCTTGTTGATTAATTTCAGTGGATATCAATTTAGGAAGTGTATCAGAATTTATTATCTTACTATAATTTTCCATAAAACTTTATCGTCAAAAAAAAAATCCATAAAACTTTATAAACGTAATTTCCTTCTATAGATTATCAAGTAATATGGCTGTTTTTTTTTACTTAGACAAATTACCATTCAAATCTCGTATTCACACAAAGAAATGGGAAGAATCAATATATCGTTTACGTATTTGGTATGAAATTAATTTTCCAATTTGAATTTTGAGCTGTCAATAGTATTGAAATTAAGCAAATTTATGATGTACTAGAACTAGTAAGATATATGATAGTTAGGGTTGGGAACGGTGTGGTCTGGTCTGGTCCGGATCATATATACGGTCTACAGTCCAGATCAAGAGACTAAAGTATAGACCATAGACCAGATCATAAACTATATGGTCTGGTCCGTTACGGTCTGGTCTAGATAGACCATATTAAACAGAAAATAAACAATTTGATTAGTCAATCGAACAAAAAATTGAACCAATAGTCAAGAAAAAAAATTACTTTTTTTTTTCTTAAAACATAAATTCGAACATGCATGAATAGTTTTGACACAATATATCTCAGTAAATAAACAAAGATACAAAGTCAAAACATCTCAACTTGCAGCATAACGTCATAAACATTAACATAATTTCATATGGAGACACGATCGTCTTTACTCTTTGGTGAAATGTGGTTGTGAATGAAGGAAAAGACAAGTTTCTCAAAACTAAGATTGAGATTTTGGTTTCATTGTGGGAGTTGGGAGAGTGGTCGAATGGGGTGCTTACAAGTATTGAGAATCTGCTGGGTTCAAGGTTTGGTCCCAATAAACTGCGGTCTAAACCAGACCAGACCAAGAGATCAAAACATCATATAACACAGACCATACTTAACGATCTACTGTCTGGACCAAACTGTTCGGTCCGATTTGGACCATGGTTTTTCAAACAGTCTGGTCTATTTTCCCACCCTAATGATAGTGGAATGAGAAATTTGTTGTTTCATTTCAAATTTTCTATTAAGAACGAAAGTAAACTTTTTTTCTTTATAATTATTTATAAAAATATTAATATTGCGCTTTAAATCAATGTTTTTTTCAAGCAAATACAAGAACCATATCAAATTATACTAAACTGACTTTTTGTGTTTTTTTAAATTCAAAACATACACGAAACTAAAATCTTAAAATCACAAGGATTCTTTACTACGATTAGCTAGCTCGTTAAGTCTCCGGTAAGTATTTCTTTGGTGTTTGATACTTCTATTTTTTGTATTTTGATTATTTTTATTCTAGTTTAATAATTAATTTAATTTTTGTATATCTTATAAATGGATGATAATCTCAAAATTCACTCAAATATAATTTATTTGAATATTACATTTTTACTTGCAATAATAAATATGCAGAAGCAATTAGAATTCTAAAATTTGTATTATCTTTCTGAAAGATCATTAAACAACGATAGGTTTGTGCAAACTATAAGTGATTGATTTTCTGAACGGTTTAGTTTGGTTAATTTCTACTTTAAATTTTTTCTAATCTGACATGATTAGATCTAACAATTATGTGATGAGATTGAGTTTGATGTGTTGGTCCATTTCACCATTTTTGGATGTTCAAGGGAGCGC
Source organism: Linum tenue (assembly GCA_946122785.1). Classification (NCBI taxonomy): domain Eukaryota; kingdom Viridiplantae; phylum Streptophyta; class Magnoliopsida; order Malpighiales; family Linaceae; genus Linum; species Linum tenue. Next base: position 23,665,837 of record CAMGYJ010000007.1, on the reverse strand, counting down.
TGAAGCACGAATGGCTGCGGAGGAGGCCTTTGCTCGGTTGACCATCCAAGAAGAAGAAACACCTAGTTTCATGCCTCGGAGTGCCTTGCGGGTGTTTGAACCTAATTGTGATAAACCGAAATGCCTATGAAGGCATGTTGCTAATGTGGAATCTTAAGTGTGGGGGAATTAACTTCCCCCCCCCCCCCAATGAGCATTCTTTGATGATTGTTTCCATGTATAGTGTGCTTTTGTTGGTGTTTGGGAGGATGGTGGACCCTAACTACATTCACTATCTGGTGAATCACCCGAAGTATGGAGACGGGTTCGCGACTTGGCGCGACACCGAAATTGGACCCCATTGGAGTTTGGACTTGGACATGTTCAACATGTTCAGGTGTCGAGCAATGATCTGCGGAGTAATAGCCCATCCTTAGTGGTGCAACCTCCTCATTATGGGTGGGCAACATATGGATTTTTGCTAGAAAACTAATCCATCCACTCCTGAACGAATTGAGAATTTTCAATACGTCACCTACCCGCATTTAGTATCACTGTATCGGGTTGGGTCGGGTGATGACGGATGATGCGGTTGGTTTGGTGGTTTCACCCACAATATACTAAAAATATACAACACATGTGAAAAAGAAAAGAACAACAACGACTGTAAAAAAGAAAAGGACAGCAACAGTTGTAGCTTGCAAGTAAAACATAAACATAGGTGTAGAAAAGAAATAATAAAAAAATAGCAGTTGCATGTGTAGAAATGAAAAACCAAGACAACAGCGGTAGAAATGAAAAATGCAGCTATAAAACAGAAATGCAGCCGTAGAAATGAAAAACACAGCAGCTGTATAAATGAAACACGGATCTGTATAAATGAAAAACACAGCTGCATAAAAATGCAACAACTATTAAACAAACACGGATTTGTAGAAATGAAAAAGCAAGACAACAGTTGTCAAATGAAAAACGTAGCAGCTATAGGAAAAGAAAAAAAGACAACAGTTGCAAAAAAAGAAAAACGTAACAGCTATAGGCATAATAGACGGCAACAACTATTATTAATACCATTTACCAGCAAACAGCAGCTGGTGAAACTAGTACAACAAGAATCTAAGAAATTAAAGTATTCCAAAACAAAGAATTCCATAAAGCTGAATAAATCTCAATCCTCATGTCCATACTCAAGAATCTAAGAAACTAAAAGGGAAAATCACACTTTTCAGCCACAAGCAATCCAATTCAGTGGTGATCACCACAACAAATTCAGTTACCCATCAATGCTCATGAAAGAGATGAACAATCAAATCAGAATCAGAGTATAATGGGAACTTTGTACAGACCTATAAAAACATTCAAAATACTTACATGGTGAAATTTGGCAGGATAGTAAATCATTTTACAACACTTGCTTCACCAGGTCCAGGAGCAACAACTTCTAGAAGCTCTACATTATTTGATTGCACAACAAAATATATTATCATCGCAATTCAATTAGTTGACAGCAAAGAACTAAACCAATAAATAGATTACCTAAATCATCATTCTCAGGATCTATAGTTTTCGGCTTTGCTCTTAACCAATCTTCGCAACATATCAAAGCCTCAACGGTATTGGGACACAATGAACTCCGGTAAGGATCCAAAACATGACCGCTAGTGCTAAAGGTAGATTCCTTGATGCATATTTTGTGCCCTCTGCAGAACCGCATCGTCTCTCGTGTGGATGTGGCCTCTTTTTCTTCTGCCTCGGCAACCTCGTGATTTTCTCGATCTCTTGTATTTTGCTTCCTTGTTTCTATGTTTCTCCCTGTTTCTGCTGCAGGAGTCATATAGCCCACTTAGCAGTTTTTTGTTTTCCTTGTTGGATCATGCCTCTTGATCCGTCTGTATTGAACTCTTTTGTTTTTGGTTTTATTTAATGCATCAATCGCCATTATATATATAAAAAAAAGTTTTCAGCAAAGGTGGCAACAACTTTGGCATCATAAATCATCTCCATACAGAACTCCACATATATTAGCTTATATCGCGGGTCAAGAACTACAACGATATGCAAAAGGAATTCAAATGATCAACTTGCGCCCAATACTTGGAAAATTTTCCTAGCATCCTAAATGCCATTCCACTTAATATGTGATCACTACTCCTGGTCATGTTCAGAATCCCTTGTTGCACAACCACAAGTTCATGAAAAAAGTAATTGGAAGTGACATGTGCAGTGCCATAAAACTTCAATGTGGCATTGTAAAACAACCTTAAAAACTCAACCAAGCACCTGGAATTTTTCCAATCTTCACATGCTGGAGGACCCATCAATTTTCGTCTCTTCCGTCCTCTTTCTCTTGTGCTAGCAAATACCTCATCCTGCTTGCAAATGATATCAGATTGCTCTACTGATTCTTCATCAGCACAACAAAAATATAAAGAGTAGCGAGAATCTTCACACTCCAACTTATCAAAAGCCTTTTCATACTTTTCAGCCACAACCAACATTTGATAAGTCGAGGTCCACCTAGTTTCAACATCCAAGCATACACGATTTCTGTAATTGATCTTTTCCTCATCAACACACTTTAAAAAGCTTTGCATTATAGCATCATCCACCTCTTTCAAACCTTCTTGAACAACCAAATTAAGAATGTGTGCACAGAATCTCATATGAATGTATTCATGATGCAAGACCGTTCCTACTGTGTCTTTTGTTCTTCGAACTATATGCTTGATGGCACCATCATTGGTGCTAGCATTATCTAAAGTCAAAGTAAAGATTTTCTCTATTCCCAATCTTTCAAACAATTCATGATAGCTAAACCGATTGTCTCCCCCTTATGATTAGCTATCGTTGGAAAATTGATAACCCTCTTATGCAACTTCCATTGATCATCAATCCAATGTGATGTCAAACACATGTAATTGAGATTTTGCACTGATGTCCATGTATTAGTGGTAAGACAAACACGTTGAGATTGCAACATAGACTTCAATTTTGCCTTTACTTCTTCATATAGCTTAAAGAAATCTCTTTGAACACTTCTTCTAGAAAGCAAAATGAATTTAGGCTGCAAATTGGTGCTATATTTTTGAAAACCTCCACCATCTACCGTACGAAAAGGAATTCATCAATCACAATCATTCTAGCTAGTGCTTTCCTAGCTTTAGAAGTATTAAAGGATGCTAGTCGAATTCCATCACCCATAGTTTGCGGAGATTTGTCAATGACAATCATACTTTGCTTCTGGATTTTAGCATTAAGTAGCTTCACATATTCTTTTCACTTTTTCAAATCAATGTGATTCAAAAGATTGTTGGTTCCATGTGCCCTAGAGCCAGCCAAGTACTTCTTTTTGCAGTAATTACATGCAGCCTTAGGTTTATCAGTTCCAATTATTTCAGGCACCATAGTAAAGTGATCCCATGCTTTAGAAGTTTTTTTGGAATCTTGAGATTTACCTGTTGCCGCAACATTGTCTACTTTAGGAGGCTGGGATGCAGAAACATGAGGATGGGAAGCTGGGACTAGAGAGCTAGCAACTTGGGTTACTCCAGCAACTTGTGTTACTCCAACCTGCACATATATAAAAAACACAAAAAAATCAGTCATTCGCTATGTTGCTGAGTTATTTGTCTATGTTGATGACTTATTTGTACGTGCATGGTAACTTTTATCAAACTTCATATGGAAGATTGCCATCTATTCTTGAATTAGTCAATGATACAAACAACAGAGCATCAAGGTACAAACAAAGATTGCCATTCACTGTGCAGCTAGATTAAGCAGCAGATCATCAAGATACAAAAAAAAATATTTACAGCAAGATCAAGCAGCAGCTATTAGCCAAATATCATCATTCACGATGCACCAAGATCCATCAGCAGAGAATTCTCATGTCCAAACAAAGATATAAAAAAGAGGACACAAGACTAGAATTAGTCAACGACAAAGAACTTGAATTAAGTTTATTCATGAGACCATATATACAAAAGCAACAACTTTAATTAAGTTTAGCATAGAAATACAAGCTCAAAGAATGAACTGACATCATAAGCAATAAGCACAAAAAAGCTACTGTGTATTGTGCAATAAAAATAGAGTTGTTATCAATAAACTAATTGAATTAAGTTTAACTAGAGCTGCTGTGCGGTTTGCATCAGTAAGCAAATAGGACACGTACAAGACTAGAACAAACTGGCATCAATAAACTAGAGCTTCTATGCGCTGTGCAATAAAACGAGTGCACATGGTCTACTAGGTTTGTTGAAATTTACCTCTTGTCGTGCATCCACCATCAGACCAGAAGTAGAGGACAAGAAGCTACGAAAACTAGAAGCTGTAAAAACCGGATACTGCGAATACCAGAAGGCTGCAAAAGCTCGATTGAAAAATTACGATTTAGGGTTCATGAACTTTTGAGAAGAAATTCAGAAGTTGAGATGTGGATGGAAGAATGAAGCTCGTACCTTTATATAGATTCAACCCACGGATGAATTGAGTTCCTTCATAGGCTTGGACAGATCTTGACAATCCGATGCTTTCGAGATTGCCTTCAATTGGCATGATTATCGGGTAGAGAATATGATTTAGCAAGAGGTTAGGTCGTTCTAATTCCGGAATTAGATTGGAGAAATTTCTTCGGGGGAGAAGGATTTTCCACTGATACGTTCTTAGAATATGAAAAGAATATTGATTTCGTTCGTTTGGGGTGGGAGAAAGGAAAGAAGATGAGAGGAGCTGCCGATTTGGAGAGGTCGCTGCTGGCGACATTGCAATTTGCGATGGGGAGCGGGTTTGCGGGTGACCTGCACACCGGCCCGCAACCATCCACCTCCTTGCGGATTGCAACCAGGCCGATCCGTAATCCACCCACCAATCCACCCACAACATGCGGATTGGATCATTTTGCGGACGGATCGGGTCATATCCGCGGGTCAACAGCCCGCATATCCAGCCCTACTCATCACCATCAACGGGCTCATATACCACGAGCTCTATGTGGAGTTTTATGCCACGTTCATCCACGAGGTGTCGAAGGGGCGCCGCATCCGACCCTTCATGGAGTTCATGCTCGGAGGAGTGCTCCACGTCTTAGGATTAGGGCTGCAAATGAGCCGAGCTACTCGCGAGCAACTCGAGGCTCGAATCGGAAAAACTCGTTTACTAATGAGCCAAGCTTGAGCTTAGCCTTGTTCAGCTCACGAGCTAGCTCGACTCGGTGGCTTGTTGAGCTCAACTCGTGAGTTGGCTCATTTAGAGCTCATGAGATGTCTCAACATTGTGGTTTGAGGGCTAACTTGATCACCGAATTATGGACGGATCGATCTAATTTGGACTTTCATAATTCATAGGATTGTTAAATTATATATCTCACATCATGTGAAGTTTAACATGTAAGAAAATATGCCTTATTTTTAATTTTAAAAAGAAATTATGTACAAAATTGTTTCGATACTATGAAATAACATGATTTGAACTAGTTAAAATTTATTAACTAAACAATATGACACCTACAAATTATAATATAAGATTAATTAATGTTGAAAAATTGATTATTTTTTTAATCGTTACATCAATCACATGTACCATATGCGACATACAAAATGAATGTATCAAATACGATCTAAGAATTTAGTAAACAAGCCTAACTCGAACTCGAATCGGCTTGTTAATAAATGGCTCAAGCTCGAGCTCGGATCATTTTTTTAACGAGTCAAGCTCAAACTGGGGTAAAACTCGGCTCAGCTCAGCTCATTTGCAGCCCTAATTAGGATACGACACCTTGGCACAGGCTATTGGCCTCAACATTATTATCATGACGATGGCTGAGAGGGAGTACACCTGGGAGGTTAACCCGAAGCTGGTGTATGCCATTTGCCTCCTGGGTGACAAAAATAATTTTTAGGGTAATGAAATGCCAATCTGTGAAGATGAACATGATTATACTTTTCGATTCTTTAGCGAATAAAGAAAAAATTGAAGGCATGAACTAACTTTATGCTCACTCACTTGGTTATGTGAGTTCTTTTTTATCATTTATAATAGCCAAAATACACTTTCATGGCCACAACTTTCACGTTTGTGACAAATATAGTCACAACTTTCGAAATACACAAAATAGCCAAAAAATCAGATGGTAGTGTGACAAATCAACATCAAGAGACACGTAGATTACATCATATTACTTAAAAGTATTTAATCATAAGAAATAAAAAATAAAGCTGAACCGTCAGAAATCAGACTGTTTTTTGAACAATTGGTTGAGATTGGGTATTGGCCCTGAAAATGAAGGAGATCACCCTGCAAATTGCAATCATATAAAGTCGAAAAAGAGAAGAGCTCAGAGAAAGAGATATGAATTTGGAGAAAGAGATATGAATTTGGAGAGGAGACCATTAGCTCAATTCATTGAGCCTCCAATATGCGTTGAGCTCCACCATCCCCCGGATCATCGTGACCGTTCCCCTTCCTCACACCTGCGACCCTTCTCTTCTCTTTGAGGCAGGGGATTCTGTCCCTCGCACATAAGACCCTCACTATAGGGACACTTCGTTTTCCAATTACTAGTCTAAAAATCAGCAGTATAGCCAGCGGAGAGACAGAGGTGGTGACGAGGGCAACCGCCATTGTCGTTGATCAACAAAGCGAAACAGAAGGGGGAAACAGAGATGCTGGTCGGAGGAGAGAGAGAACGCGATGGAGATAAAGAGAGAAGAGAAAATAAAAATATTTAATTAATTTATTTTTATTTTTTCAGTTAATTCCTCATATTGTTATTGGCTAATCATCGCCAACTCAGCATTTTTCGTCAATCCAGTCATACCTCTAAGTGAAGTCGTTAAAGGGATGGACGGAAGTGGCTATTTTGTGTATTCGATATATGTGGCTATATTTGTCACAAACGTGATAGTTGTGGCTATGGGGGTGTATTTTGCCTTTATAATAATTAGTTTATTCTTAATATTGTGATGTTGGAAATATTTTATGTAGGATTTAGACATACTTATTGATGTGACGTTAGTGGTAGTTAGTTGAAATGTAGTATTTCATCTGGTAACCAAGTGGAGTACTGAGTGCTTTTATTTAGTATCTTTTAGCTTTTTGTTAGAAAGGGAAAGAAACTTGTGTGTAGTTATGTGATTTAAAAAAATTCAATTTCTATTAATAAAATTTATACACTTTCTAATATTAGTAACTCGAACAACAGACCACGCCAAAGTTAACATTCAACCATTTTTGTGAAACTAAAATTTTAATTGATGATATATTGGTACTAAGAATCTAGCAATACTCCTCTTTCTTTTATATGATTTCACACCCCAATCCATGATTGTAAACACTAAAATAACTTAACCCTAGAAAATACGGAGGAATCTCACATTGAGCTTGAAATTTCCCTTTTCACCGAACTTTCAAGAAGACTAAAAATTCTTCAACCCTATTTGCCATATAATAAATTTTGAGTTACAACACGAAACAAAAGTATTGTTAAAGCCGGATCGGGCCAATCGGTCTAATCGGTGAAACATGCAATCGTCCCTCAAATCAATATGATAAGCTATCTAACCGTCAACAAAGAATCAGACAATTTGTAAACGAATCGGTCGGTTAACCAGACGAGCCGCATGAACCGCTAGCTCCATATTACCGATAAGAATTTCTACCCAATACTAACCATGTCTAATAAGGGGGACAAAATATCACTCCAATGTGGAGGTGGTGGGATTGAACACGACACCTGGTGGTGATACGTTAACACATTTTCCAGCAAAGCTGCTGCTTATTTATGTTGTAAAGCATAAAAAGTCCTACTTTTTAGAAATGATACAAGGTTTAGCTTTGAATTAATATCATGGAATACTATTCATAATTTAAAAAAATCACAAGTATTTTTTTCCGGAATTAGAGGGATCTTTAATTGCTCAAATCTTGATCCGAGAATGATCAAGTTGAAAAACAACTGTGTTCTAAAACAAGGACTATGAACATACTGCTCCCACTAACCCTTTACATCAATAACTGAATTCCCTCAAGCTCATGACAAAAATGAGCATTTCCCACACATAACAAGTTTACTTCTTCCCAAATCACTCTTCCCAGCTCCTGAACAGTACGTGGTTGTGCACCAAAGGCTCGACCACAACGCTCTCGCCATTTCCACCTGACCACCCAACACCACAAAGCTCCAAACACTCGTCCCGCTGCAGAATTTTGGGCCGTCAACACAATAGCAGCTGCCAAACAGCTTTGCCAAGAACTGGGAATCACCTACATAAGATTACTTACAAAAGGTTTAAGCACTGCAACAGAGTATGAACATTCAAAAAACTGACGATCCCTTGTCTCCCTCTGATGCAAACAAAGCAGACAGAGATCACTACCAGCATTCCCCCAGTCATACAGCTTGTCCCTTGTGTGAATCTTATCCATCACAATAAGCCATTTTAAGATTCTATGCTTCGGGATAGTAAACTTGACCTATAAGAGCCAAAACCAAGCCACTCGATCAGATTTCTCTCAAATAGAGTTCCAGATAATCTTAATAGAATATTTCAGCATTAACTTCCCTTCCCACAAGACTTCTCCTGGCCTCTGGACCGCAAAGCGGTATTGAAACCAAGGTCTGTCCTTGAGTAGGGATGGCAACAAAACCCGAACCCACGGGTACCCACCCGACCCAACCCGGTCAACGCGGGTAAAACCCGTGTTGACGGGTTTTGGGCCGGGTTCGGGTTTAAACCCGCTACACTATTCACCGGGTTGGGTTTGGGTTTAGGTAAACCCGCCCCATGGGTACCCGCCCACACATATAATTACTTTCCCGGTATATTTAATATTCTAAATAATATATCTTCTTTAAACAACTAATATTATTTATGTTTGTGGAGACATGTATAATTTTTTCTTTCTAATTATTTAGAATGAAGTTGATATTATGGAGTGGAGAGTGAAGAAACTTATTTGACGAGGAAGAAGATTTCAATTAATCTTGTTGTTTATAGATGTTTATCTTTAATTTTGAACAATTTGTATTGATCATTTGCGGTTTGCTTGTAAGTTCTAGATTGGTGTTTTTTGTATCGTTTGGATGAATTATTTCAATGAGTTATTCTAGCCCAAATAACCCACAATGAAGTATTTGGGGCAGAATAACCCGTTTGGCATTTCATTTGGCTTGTGCGGTATTCTTTAACGCATTATTCTCAAATAACGCATAAACGCGTTAATCAGAATAACTCATAGGAAGGTGTTATTTGTGAAATAACGCGATCTGACGATTTTCTTTCCAGATTTGTCCTTAGCCTTTCTCTTTCTTCCTTTACTCTTTCTTCAGCTCCTTCATGCTCCATCGAAGCATAAGCTTCTCCTCCACAGTTCGCTCTCCACTCCTTCGAACGCAGAACAGCAGCCGCCGCCCAATCACACCCCAACGCCTGAAGGATAATCCTGAGGATTTTATTAAGCCTCCCGTCTCCCCTGACTTCTCCTGCATGTTGTAATTGGCCAGAGTCCTCTCGTTTTCCAGACTTATTGTTTCCCGGTGAGCGCTTGTTGAAGACCTTCATCTTTCCCTCGATTGAGTTTTTCTTATTCGATTTTGATATGTTAGCGAGCATCGGCAATTAGATTGGGCCAGAGGAATGAATTATTTGGGATGGGTCATGGTGATGGACCTCTCTTTCTAATACTAGATTGCTCTACCCATGGATCTAGAATTTGAGTAGTTTCTATGTTGGTTTGTGCTTTGTTTTTTTTTTTGTGTGGCTTTAGTATAGATTGAAGGTGTATACGAGAGAGGATCAATGGTGAAAAAGGATACGAAGATGGGGATTCTTTGGATTTTTATTCGTGCTCTGTTTTCTCAGCAGTAGATGGGATGAATTTTTTCGACAGAAAAGAGAGGCTCCAGAAGAAGGTCAAGTAAAGTAATGATGTTTCTGGAGGGTAATACGGTATTTTTAGGGGTCTTCTAATGAAATACCGCATATAAATTAACCCCTCAAACAAACCAGACAATTGAAGTTAAAATACCATATTTCAATCTCAAATAACTGTGAAATACCACATTATCAAAAAATAACTTATTTGTGCACAAATACCACACCTCAACAAATGATCCATCCAAACGACCCCTGAATAATTTGTATGAGAAAATTGATGTTAAACTTTTATTTTGAAAGAAATTTGTTATTGTAAATTTTTTACCACAAAACCCACGGGTACCCATGAACCTGCGGATACCCAGCGGGTTGGGTTGTGTTTGAGTTTTTCAAACCCAACGGGTTTTACCCCGGGTTTTTTTGGCGGATAAACCCATGGGTTTGGGTTTGACAAAACCCGCCCCAACCCGACCCATTGCCATCCCTATCCTTGAGAAGCTTTCACCAAATCCAAGAGCCGGTTGTCTTAAGAGACTAGAAATCTCTATCCTTCACTCGAAATAGAGAGATCCAGGTAACCTAAAAGCTGCCCCATCATGAACAAAAGCCACAGAGGTCTGCCTCCACTCGCCATATTCCATGTTTCCAAATCTTCAATCCCCCAGACCTCCTTCCTTTTATGGTTTCGCTAGATACTTTCACGCTACCTTTGCCCTACCAGTACCCTTCCCATACCAGATGAAATAAGAACATAACTTCTGGATTCTTTCAATCACCTTCTTAGGAAGAACAAAAATGGACATCCAAAATTGAATAAGAAATAATCCCAAATATCGAACTGCAGCTCCCCCTCTCGGAATCCATTGGTTTGAATAGCTACTTGAATATCTTGTTGAGACTCCCCCCTAAAGAACACTTATGTTTTCTAGAAATTACATATCATCCCCGAAATCTGGAAAATTGATCAAGGACTCTTTTGACACATTTAAGAGCATACATTGACCCCTCAGATTAAATAAGAAGATCGTCACCGAAGCAAAGATACGTCAACCCCACCATAAGTTACCAAGGAAACTTATCCCATCACCATCCCATCTACCAAGTTGTAACACCCTACCCTATACATTTGGCCTAATCATATTGTTCATATAATTGTAGCGGAATTTAAAACTGGTATTACATTAATTACCAAAATTTGACCAAAATAAAATTTCGACATGCATTACTCGCGTAATGGCCTAACAGCTCTTGCAACTAATCCTGCAAAATAATTTATCTGAATCCCTGCATTCATAGATATACATATATATATACTCACAACCATGTACATTGGCTTTTCATAGCCATAGTCACAGTTTCATACTCTGCAACTACATACCATACTTATACATACTACAATTGTCACAACTTACTCAAGCACACACATATATACATATCATCAACTTTTCACATCAGAAACTAGTATGCACATGAAAAATGTTCTCAAAACATTTTCACAAAAAGGTGTGGATCACTGGCCAAAATTTTGAGTAGTCGTCCAAGCACACAATAGTTGAAGACCATACCTCATCTTGCCTTCAACGCTTGCTTAGCTTCCATGTATACACCTATCTACTGCTGGTGCTGATGATGATCTGCTTACACATGGCATAAGCAAAGGAAAAGGATAAAAGAGGGTAAGCTCATATCTGAGTGAGACAATTGTTGGGGAATCACGGACAAACTCAGCAAAAGATAAGTGCCCGGTGGGCCTAAAAGCCCATTAACAGCCCATCAGAGCATGACCTAGGAGGCTTCAAGGGCAAAGGGGCGCATGACGACAAAATAGGCTCGTGGACAAGGAAGTACGGATGAAGGAGATCGAGAAGACGCCACGTAAACAGATGGTCCCCCTGGGCGCCCCGACGCGGAGGCCGGACAAGGCGCCACGTGGAGGCGCGTAGACGATGGACCAGGCTAAGCATTTAATGCTGGGCTGACGTAAGGCTGTGTGGCAAGGGTTGGTCGGAGCCTGGTCGGAAACTCAAATAGTATAAATAGCACTCGGTAGGTGGCATTTAAGCAGGTCGGTTTTCTCACACTAAGACTTCTCTCTTCACTTCTCTCTCTAGAATCACTACTGACTTGATCCTCGGAGTGCTAACGGGCGGGTGCAGCCCTCTAGGCGTTTGTCTTGCAGGGTCCAAGCGCTTGGTAAGGAGGAAAGAAGGCGCTTTAGGAGAGCGGGAGTATTGCGGCTCGAACAATTGGCGCGCCTGGAAGGGGGCATTCGGCAGTGTTAGGCAGATGGAAGACTTGAACGAGGGTAATGCGGGCGCTGATGAGGTGGGAACGGAGGACTCCAGTCATGAGGGGAGTGAGAAACGGTCTAGCCCTGTAGTGAGCATGGAGGTAGAGGAAGAAAGCCGTGAGCGCCCATCTATGGAAAGTGATTCATTGTCAAAGAGGGAGTTGTTTAAGATCATTGCTGACCAAGACAGGGCGATAGCCATGCTTCGAAGGGAATTGGAGGGAGGAAGGAGCGGTGATACGAGGGAGTACAGCCCCCCGGTGAGAAAACGGGATAGGCTCGTAGATGATTCGGAAGTTAGTGAGTACGGGCGCCCCAACTATGAAGGACCAAATGTGGAATTGACGCCGCCTAGGCGCCCGGGTGCGTGGAGGGCGCCAGGAGAGTTGGCCACCCCGGGGCCAGAGGAGCAAAATCCATGGGCGCCTAGACGCCAGACCAGGCGCTTCGGGATTAGGCAACCCCTAGCGCAAAGCGTGTTAATGGAACCAGCAGGAACTACCCTCCCACCGCTGACCAGCTATGATGGGGTCAATGACCCGGAGGATCATCTGAATAGCTATTTCACGAAGATGCAGCTGTACAACAGCACGGACGCCACGTTGTGCAAGGTGTTCCCCTCGACATTCGCACGAGTAGTTTTGGATTGGTATCATCAATTAGAGGAGGGGCGCATAGAGTGCTTTGAACAGTTTGCAGAATTGTTCTTGTCCAAGTTTGCCAGCCGAAAGCGGCGGACACTGACTATAGGCGCCTTATTTAAAATCAAGCAGAGGGATGGGGAGGCGCTTAGAGAATTCTATGACCGGTGGATTTCGGTCGCCATGGCCGTGAAGGATGTGCAGCCGCCAGTCCTGGGTGTGTGTCTTGAGGAGTGCACGAATAGTGAGGAGTTATATCGGGTGCTGTCCAAGAGGGCCGTCGTGTCGACCAAAGATTTGGATCGAAGGGTTCAGAAGGTTATTGCTTTGGAGGAGACATTGGCCGCAAGGAGAGCAGAGAAGAGGCGCATTGGCAGGGAAGAGGTTGAAGTGCGCCAGGCTCCCAGACCATTCGTTGTGAACAACGCTCCGCAAAGGAGGATGGAGAGTCAGCGCCGCCCACCCAGGAGTGCGGGAAATTTCACGGAGTACAACGATTCCTTAAAGAACATTCTTCAATACGTGAAGGATAGGGGGTACCATGTGCGTTGGCCGGGACCTATGCGTGGGCAACCAAATGAGCGAAACCTTGACCGATATTGCGACTTCCATCGGGATAAAGGGCATCACACGGCTGATTGCTACCAACTCAAATCGGAACTGCAGACCTTAGCCGACCGAGTAATGCTCAACGACTTCGTAAGAAAAACAGAAGAGCAAACTCACCGCACATATGTCACAAGGGAAACGAGGTCGGCGCCTATTGTCCTAACTGAGCCAAAGGCGCCCATCCTCCCATCATGCAACAGGCGCCTGAGGTTCACCCACCCCCGTTTGAGATACCCCCTCCCCCGTTCGAGGTGAATCAGGAGGGGGAGCCCAGCCGGGTTAGGCTCACAGTGGCGTCCATAACCGGTACCGTTGACCTGCGAGATAAGTTGGATCGGTCTAGGCGCCTCAGGGCCGCGTCTGTGGAGGCAAAGGCGGCGGTCCAAATATGCTTTAATCAGGAGGCGGACGAAGCGTGTCAAGTACCTTCAGAGGAGGCTTTGGAGATACAAGGAGTCATTGCAGGGTGCAGGGTCAAAAGGATGTTGGTAGACACGGGAAGCTCGATGGATGTTTTGTTCAAGAGTACGTTCGAGCGCATGCAGTTGGCGCCGGAATTGGTGAGCCCCTCTGATTCAGTGCTGATAGGGTTCTCGGGGGTGCCCGCCCATGTGATCGGGCGCGTGCGCCTCTCGGTAACATTGGGTGACGGAACACATCGAGTGACACATGCAGTGGAGTTTGGGATAGTAGATTGCCCCTCGCCGTACAATGTCATACTAGGAAGGCCCCTTTTGGCGTTGTTCAATGGGGTGGCCTCAACGTGTCACCAAATGTTGAAGTTTGTTGCCCCACAAGGCATAGGAATCTCACGGGGAGAAAGCGCCCCCCGCTACGCGCGGGAGGAAGAATGGAGAAGGAAGGGCGCCCGGAGGCACAGGGTGAACAACATAGACATTCGCCCGGAGGAAGCGCCTAGAGCAGAGCCTGTGGATGATGAGTTTAGTGTGCCGATCGAAGAAGGGCGCCCGGATCGACAGGTACGAGTGTCAACACAGGCCCCGGAGCACATGAGGGCGCCCTTGATCAATTTGTTGAGAGAGTTCTGGGAGCTTTTTGCGTGGAGCCCACAGGACATGCCGGGAGTGTCTCCAGACGTGGCGGTGCATCAATTGGTCGTCGAAGAGGGTAAGAGGCCTGTTCAACAAAAACGAAGAAATTTGACTCTCGAGAAGGAGGAAGCCCTACGGAAGGAAGTCGATAAGTTGCTCGAGGCAGGTTTCATCGAAGAGGCCAGATATATCACTTGGCTGTCGAACGTTGTGTTCGTCCCAAAACCGTCGGGGGATTGGAGAATGTGCGTGGACTTTACCAACCTTAATCGGGCGTGCCCAACAGACGTCTACCCAATGCCACGCATTGATCTGCTTGTGGACGCCACGGCCTACCACGAGGCGCTTAGCTTCCTTGATATGTTTTCAGGATATCATCAAATTCCCATGGTGGAGGAGGATAGAGCAAAGACCGCTTTTATGACACCCTTTGGCAACTTCTGCTACAAAGTGATGGCATTTGGATTGAAGAATGCAGGCGCCACGTATCAGCGCATGGTGAATAAAATCTTTCGCGAGCAGTTGGGATGGAACGTCGAGGCATATGTCGACGATTTGATCGTAAAAAGAAAGAGGCGCCAAGACCACATCTCGGATTTGCGGGAAACATTCGAGACTATGCGCTTGTATAAGCTGCGACTTAACCCAAAGAAATGCGTGTTCTTAGCAGAGGCTGGTAAGTTTCTGGGATTCATGATCACAAGAAGAGGAATTGAGGCCAACCCCAAGCAAGTTGAAGCAATTATGAGGTTGACGCCTCCCTGAACACCAAAGGAGGTGCAAGGGTTGACGGGAAGATTGGTAGCGCTGGGGCGCTTCATTCCAAGAGCCTTAGATAGAGGCGCCCCTTCTTCAGAACATTGAAGAAAGCTAGCAAGTTTAAGTGGGCGGAGGAGTGTGATGAGGCATTCGGTGATCTGAAGACGTTGCTGACCGCGCCCACGGTAATGACTGCGCCCAAGGCCAAGGAAACGCTATACTTGTACATTGCGGTCTCTCGGATTGCATTGAGTGCGTTGTTGGTATCCAAAGACCCGTCAACGAATGAAGAAAGACCAGTATATTACGTAAGTCGTACCATGGTGGTGCACGAGACGAGGTATGCGCCTATTGAGAAGGCGGCACTGGCAGTAGTGATGGCGGCGAACAAGCTCCGGCCTTACTTCCAGGCCCACAGCATTGTAGTAGTCACAAACTTGCCTCTCTGAATGGTCCTTGGGTCCATGGATGTGTCTGGGCGCCTGGTTAAATGGGTTGTTCAACTGAGCGAGTTCGATGTGAGCTATGAGCAAGTGTTGGCCGATTTTGTGGCCGAAGGAGTGGTTGACGTGGGGAGCGGCGCGGAAGAATGTTGGCAAGTTCAGGTGGATGGAGCGGCAAGCCGAGCTGGTGCGGGAGCGGGTATTGTGCTAATTAAGGTTAATGTCCAAACTGACTCGGCGCTCGTGGTCAATCAGTTGAACAATGTATATGAGGTAAAAGAGGAGGCGCTAGGGGCGTATGTTCATTCAGTCAGAGAAAAGTGTGCGTGGTTTCGGGAGGATACGTTCACACATGTTCCAAGGGAGGAGAACGCCCATGCGGACGCCCTATCCAAATTGGCCACGATATTGGATTTTGGAGAAGACAGAAAGGTGATCGTCACCAAGGAAGCCCCGCGTGAGGAGAGGGTGATGGCGTCTATTCTCGTGGGAGCAGTGGACGGGTGGATGGCGCCTATCGTGCTTTTCCTAACGCAGGGTGTGGTCCCGGAAGACCCAAAAGAGGCTTGGCGTTTAAGAAGGAAAGCGGCCCGATGTGTCATTATGGAGGGAGTACTATACAAGAGATCCCACTCGGGAGCCTACCTACGTTGCCTCACAGAAGCTGAAGGACAAAAGGCCATCACGGAAGTGCATCAAGGAACGTGTGGGATGCACGCAGGCGCCCGGAGCCTGGAGAAGGTACTGCTAAGACAGGAATATTATTGGCCGACAATGAGAGCTGACACTGGAAAGCACGTGGCCGCATGCCATCAATGTCAAATCCATGCCAACGACATACATGTGTCGGCGGCACCCATGCAAGGAAACGTAGGCGCCTGGCCTTTTGCTCAATGGGGGATGGATCTTCTGGGACCCTTCCCCAAGGCGCCCGGGAAATTCAAGTATTTGATTGTAGCTATTGATTATTTTACCAAGTGGATTGAGGCGGAGCCATTGGCATCCATCACGGAAGTGCAAGTGCGGAAGTTTACAAGAAAGAACATCTTCACAAGGTTCGGGCTGCCAGAGTCGATCATCACTGATCATGGCAAGCAATTTGATTGCAAAAGATTCATTGACTTCTGCGAAGAAAATGGAGTGGTCCTGAGGTTCTCGTCTGTAGCCTACCCGCAAGCAAACGGACAAGCTGAAGCGGCCAACAAAAGTATATTGCATGGGCTACATACCAGGCTCGAAGAAGCCAAGGGAAACTGGGTGGAGGAGCTTCCAAGCGTCTTGTGGGCGCATAGGACCACCTTCAAAGTTGCAACAGGGGAAACGCCCTTCGCGCTGACGTATGGTAGTGAAGCGGTGTTACCGGTTGAGGTTCGCATTCCGACCTTTCGAATGACGCATAAGGGGGAGTTGATGGAGGAGCAGGAGCGGATCAATGAGTTGGATCTCCTTGATGAACTTCGTGAAGGGGCAGCTCTGCGCCTGGAGGCAATGAAATCGCAAGTGGCTCGATATTACAACAAGAAGATGTGCCCGCATGACATTGTGTCTAGAAGCCTAGTGCTGAAGCGCGACTTTCGCCCACCACTGATGGAAAGTTGGCACCAAAGTGGAAGGGGCCGTATCGTGTGCAAGAAGTAGTTGGGTCGGGCACGTTTAAGTTGGAGCATTTGTCGGGAAAGAAGGTAAAGAGAACTTGGAATGCCCAAAACTTACGAAGGTATGGGTTTGTGGAGCCAATATGACAGGAGAAGATGGCAGAGTGCCGGAAGGGGCGCCTAGCAGGTGGTAATTGCAAGGGAAAGCGTCAAGCCTTGGGGTGTTTTTTGGTAGGAGTAGGGAGAAGCGCCTGTGTGCGCCAGTAGTATTTTAAAGTGCCCTCATGCGCCCGTAACATTTATGTAAAGCGCCCTTCAGCGCCCGGGATACTTAAAGAGTCCGGTAATAGCGCCCCGAGGTTGTTTTTGAAATCGGAATATATATCCATAGGTACTTTTTTAACTTGCCTATAGCACCAATTCATTGTGCCCTTAATGCGCCCGACATGCATAATGCGCCCTCACGCCAAATACTTGCACCCTTAATAAGGCATGAAGGTAATGCGCCCCATATAAAGCGCCCTGATCATCGCATCGCTCACCCCTTAACAAAAATGAGATAAAGAATGAAAGTAAGACATCAATAAGATCAAGGCACAGAGGTTATGAAAAGGGTAGCATGCGCTTGTCTTTTCACCCGGGAAGCAAAATAAAAGATAGTCACAAAAGCAAAAGTTCAACACATAAGGTAAGCATGAAAGAAGTAAGTCTGGCAGCACATGCACATATGGGCGCCTACGAAAGTGCAACAAAGCATTTGAACGCATAAACAACAGGCGCCCAATTGTACACAATCGGACATAAGATGAGAAGTCAATCCTCTTCATCTCCACCCGCGTCATCACTGGACTCCGAACTTGACCCAGAATCGGCTTCACCCGCTTGATCTTCGGGTGGCGCAGGCGCATTATCGACGACGGGGCGCCCGCTGGCCATAAAGTCGATAACAAAGTTGGCCATTTCCTTGACATCCCAGTTGATAGTGGGATGGTCAGCCTCCAACTTCCTCTTGAGAATGAGGATGCTGTTAAGGGAGGCTTGGGCCTTGAGCGCCAAATCCGAAATAGGCGCTTCTGAGGAAGCCTTCTCGCTCTTAAGCGCCTCCAACTCCTCCTGGCGCCTCTTGCTTTCTCGGGCCAGAATCTTCTTTTCCTTTTGCAAAGTCTTCTTTTCTTCAATAAGAAGGTCGATCTCACTCCTTTGAGCGCCGGCCTCCTTGTCCAAATTGGCTTTTTTTCACAAGTTTGGCCATCTCTTCGTGATGCCCCCTCTTGACAGTCTCAAGTTGGGCTTCTTACTAGAACTTTAATTTCTTCTTTTCTTCGTCCATTGTCTGCTGGACGAGGGATGCAGCCTTTGCAGCCTCAATATTGGCATCCTTAATGCCTGCACCAACTCTGCTTTGCGCCTCTGCGCCGTCTCCGGGTCATCCTGCATCACAACAAGGGAGGTGGAGGCTTCTACTTTCCCAACGCGCAGCGCCTCATGGTCCATTGCGCCATTCTTGGCCAACAGGAGCATCTAATTAAAAGCCAAAATAACAAGTCTGTAATCGCAAGCCTAGACGCATATGTGTACAAAAATCATAAGATAAGGAGCAAAGTAGATGCATACCGTGGCAGCAATGCGCGCCACCTCTCCCCACAGATTCTTCCCCTGAATGTCACTGGGCGCCCGTAGTACCTCGGCCGCTTGGAAAACAAAGCCAAGCGCCGAACCCCGCTCCAATGCAGATCTATCTGAGCATGCAACATTGACTCGGTGACTAGGCGGTTGGAGCCACTTTTCCACAAATTCCAGGACCTGCTCCTCCGCGCCCATGCGGTGCTTCTTGCCATGCGTCGGTATATCACCATCGGCCTTCCTCTTGAGTTTTTGCGCAAGAGGGACATCGTCAATATCCAAGTCGAGTTCGGATTGAACAAAAGCAGGCGCCCCCTCCTCCGAGTGGGCATCAACAGGCGCATTCTCTTCCTCCAAGAGAGGGGCGCTTGGCACTCTCTGTGGCTTGATCCTCCGTGGGCTCGAACGCCCCTTCCCTTTGCTGGCAGAGGCAGCAGGCGCATCGGCTTCGCCATGAGTCTCCGTTCTGGTGGAGGATGATTTGCTCTTTCCTCTCTTGGACGTGCCTTTCCTCGGGCGAGAGGGCGCCTTGCCTGGGAAAACAGGCGCTTGATAATCCATATCCATATTGTCAAGCTGGGTCTTCATCAGCGAGGCGATTGAGGTGAAGTCCACGCCTGCAATGGAAATACACAATTCAACAAAAAGTTAGAACAAATTCAACAAAGCAAGTAACACAGGCGCATGAAAGCTGCGGCGACACAAACGCACTACTATGCGCCTACCCACCGTCGGCATAATACTCATGCAGTACAGGGGTTCGCGCGGCCGTGGAACTCAAGTTCACCGGATGAAGGGACAGCAGGCGCACATGTTCCTTCTCAACGTTAGTTAACTCCTCCTCGACGTTGAAGGGGGAGGTTTTACCAACTTTCCAGCGCCGGGTGAACTGAGCGCCACTCTCATAGAAGGAATCTGCGTGCGGCTTGATAAAAAAATAGGACCTATACCATTCATGCCCCAACTTTGGGCAATCCTCTACAAAGTGTCCCGGAATGTCCAGGCGCCTCTGTAAGGACAGGCAGTTGTTACTGTTGGTCATCGTAAAAAAGTGTCTAAAAAGCTTGAATGTAGGCAAGATATTGTTCTGACGGCACTTCAGCTTGAACAAGATATGTATCAGGAAAACAGATGGCGATAGGCGCCCAATTGGACAGGCGCATGTCTCCAGGATCCCTTCTAAGATCGAATCCAAGGGGAAGCGCAACCCGAACTTGAAATATTCTCTGTATATGCCAATCCAGCGTGGGCCCACCACGCCTACCCTGGCAACCCGTGAGGCAGGCACATAAGACCAGCTGCGAGGAAGGTTGCATGAGGTTATCAGTCGGTGCAACTCCGCTATCTTGACGGTAGCCACGTGTTCCGGCCCGGCTCTGGCCACGGTTAGCTCGCTGGTGCTTTCAGGCGCCCCCCTGCGGCGAGGTGCCTTCCCAGTCAACTATCTTGAAAGACCCATCTTCAGGGGCGCCTGAGTTGGTGGATGCCGGAGAAATCAGCAATTCACCCGACTCTGACGAGGTAGGCGCGGAGCCTAAAAGTGATCCAATCGTCCTTGGTCAATGATACGGGCCTAAGATCGCTAATGGGCGCCTAGCATAGAATCAAGGTAAATACAAAGGGTTCAGAGTGTAGAAGGGCAAAAGAGAATTACCCTGACCAGTGGTGGAGGGCGTTTGAGTAGAAGCAGCAGGCGCCTGGGTAGTTGCAGGCGCAGTCGAGGTTTCCTTGGCCGCCGGCGCCTCTGGTTCCACGAACGCAGATGCCCCTGTTTTGTGGAGTGGGACGCCCGCGGTTCGCGATCGCGAAGGGGATCGGGCGACAGATGCCCCTTGAGCACTTTGATCACGTCAGGCTCGGCGATTCCACCCTTTTCGGCAGTGGTATTGGGGGCGCCACCCAATCTTGGCTAAAAGAGTCTGATTAAAGTGCTCGAAACGACGAAACCCCAAGCCCCCATCATGCTTACTCTTACACATGTTGCGCCAGGAAACCCACCGAGTCCTCGAGTGACCGTCCTCCACTCCCCACCAGAATCTAGCAACATGTCTGTCTAGAAGACGACAAAGAGATAGGAGAAATTTAAAACAGGACATAACATGTAATGACAAAGCCAAAGCGACTGATTTAATCAAAGTCTCCTTAGCTGCCCAGGACAAGGTCCTCTGCTTCCAACCCCGAAGTCACTCAAGCAACTTCTCCTCCAAGTACCGGAATGTAGCCATCTTATATTGGGCTATCAGGGTAGGTAACCCCTGGTATTTATCATGTACCCCTACCTCTCCGACACCCAGGATCGCTGCCAAGAACTCTTGGTCCGGTTGAGAAATGTTCTTACTGAAGCACACTGCCGACTTGCCTAGATTCACCCTCTGGCCACTCAGTTCTTCGTATTCATTCAAGACTTCAATAAGGTTCTCGCACTCCTGGAGAGAACCCCTAAGGAATAAATAAGAATCATCAGCGAAAAAAATGCGAGATTCGAGGAGCTCGGGGAGCCACCTTCACACCCACAAGTCTGTTTTGGACAATAGCCTTCCGAAGGAGAGCCACAAATCCCTCCGTGCAAATAACAAACAACAGAGGAGAAAGCGGATCCCCCTACCGGAGTCCTCTAGAAGGGGTGAAGAAGCCCGAAGGAGTACCATTCATGAGGATAGAGAAAGAGGAAGATCTCAGGCACTCATGAATCCATCCTCTCCAGACAGAGTTAAAACCCATCTTGTTCAAGACCGCAAGGAGAAAAGGCCATTCGACTCTATCATAGGCATTTTCCATTTCACCCTTTAGAGACATGTACCCTTTCTTTCCACGCTTCTTCATTTTCAAGTAATGCTTTAACTCATGCCCAAGGAGGACATTCTCAAAAATTTGACGTTCCCGAATGAAAGCATTTTTTCCTTCCGAAATTATTTGCGGTATGAGGCAGGCAAGTCTTTCAGCCATGATTTTTGTAATCACTTTACACACGAATTGGCAGAGACTGATAGGCGGAGCTGGCGCATGGACTCGACATTATCTACTCTGGGTACCAAAGTCAGCCAAGTATGGTTGAAACTACGAAGCATCCTACTCGTATTAAAGAAAGAGCAGACAGCCTCAACCACCGACTGACCCACAATATCCCAAAAAGCTTTAAAAAAATTCCCGGTGAAATAGTCAGAGCCAGGCGCCTGCTTCGAACCCATAGAGAAAACTGTTTTCCTAACCTCACAGGGGAGGACCTCATCCGTTAGGCTAGCATTCATCTCAGGAGTGACACTCCGACTAATGGGAAGATCCGCCACCCGATCTACCATGTTGGGCACCTGGTTTTCTGACGTGAAGAGGGTATGACAAACATTGCAGGCAATTTCTGCCTTCCCAAATTCCTCCGTAACCCATTCCCCATAGTCATTGTGAAGGCCAAGAACGAAGTTCCGCTTCCTTCGTGCCCTGGTAACCATATGGAAATAAGCAGAATTCTTATCTCTCTTCTTCAGCCACCGGAATCTAGATTTTTGCTGCCAGTAGACTTCCCCCGCCTCCCACTATCTACTCAACTCCGATTCCAGCTGTTGTAGTACCTCCCAATTAATCGGGTGGATGGACTTTATTCGCTCAAACTCTGCTTGAAGATTATGATGTTCCGGAGGGAGTTATTGGTCCCCGCCCTGCTCCAATCATAGAGCAAGTGGCGAAGCTTCTTCAACTTCTTTGAAAGTTGGAACATCGGAGTCCCCTAAATCTCCTCTTGCCAAACATATCTCACCATTGCTCGAACCTCCGGGTTATCCGCCTAGCGAGCATCAAACCGGAACAAAGGGCGACTATTTCGGACATAAGGCTTGTCTGCTAGGAGCTGGGCCTGATGATCCGAGCCTTGGTCTGTAAAATGTTTAACAAGAGTATCAGGAAAGCGATCAATCCATGTCTGAGAGTAGAGAGCCCTATCCAGTCGCTCCCGAAAACAATCAGTGCACATCCGTTTATTCGTCCAAGTAAATTGGTCTCCTTGATAGCCAGTGTCATGGAGGCCAAGATCATGGACAAAGTTTCGGAGATCATCCGATTGGGTGGAATTCCACGGGTTACCACCGTATTTCTCACACTCATGTAGGATAACATTAAAGTCACCCAGAACAACGTATGGTAGCTGAACCGCGTCACAAATCTCACGAACTTGTATCAATTGGTTCGATCTTATGGAAGCATTACAACTGATATAAACAAAAAACACAACATAAGGAAAATTCACTTCCTTAATTTGGACACCAATATAGAAATTGGAATGAAAAAAAAACCCGAAGCATCAATATCGGGGGACCAAGCCACAACAAGACCCAATGATGCATTAACAGCATCCACAAAGAAAACATGGGAAGAATCAAAACCTAAACCCCGCATAAGCGGGACACTACTCTTCGGCTCGATCTTGTCTCTGAAAAGAAAACAAGGTCTGGTTTATTGGAATGAACACGACCGAACGTAGTCTAAAAATGTGAGGGGCGATCCAATTCCCCTCACATTTCAGACCAGAAGCTTCATTTATCAGATTGGGGCCATTTTTGGCTGGCTACCACCACTGATCATTGTTTTCCTCTCAATCTTCCACAAATTGTTTCTTGGGAGTAGGGATCTCAGCAGTCTCCCATCCACCTCCATGAGAGTTCGTTTCCTCCCTCCAATACCCGAATCCTGCAAATTCGATCCATATTCATTAAGCTCCAGATTATAGCAGTATTCTCTAGAGTATCGCTGGAATGGTAATCCTTCTCCTCATTATTGATCACCAGACCAGTCTCAAAGGCAGCTAGAACATGTCAGACACGTCCCTGGCTGGTTCGGCCATCGGGATTCCGCCCAGTAACAAAATTTTCGATGCATGATTTCAAAAAGTTGCACATCATCCTCAGTCTGAGTCAGCTTCGAGTCATGGGTGTTACCCGGTTGAGGAAGAGTCTTCAACGGGGGTTCACTAGGGCTTGGGGGATGAGGCGACGGGGAGGACACCAGCATATCCATTCCCGCAGACCTCATCTCCTTACCAGGGAGAACAATAGAGGAGGAACTACTCTTCTTAACTAGCTTTCGACCCCTCCGGAGATTATACTTTGTCGGAGGCGGGCGCGGTGGGGATACCAGCTGTTCACTTTGACGGAATAGAGGAGGGGACGCTAGCTGTTGCTTGTCGTGCCTCCGCTCGAAGACACGAAGCACACCCTTTCCTTTCTTCGTGCGAGAGTCAACCTCACCAGTTGGCAAGGGATCCCCTCGTTGGGGTATGGGCATATCCTGCCTGGGCCTTTCATGTGAGAAAATACCATCATCAGATTCTTC
Organism: Linum tenue; assembly: GCA_946122785.1. Lineage (NCBI taxonomy): Eukaryota > Viridiplantae > Streptophyta > Magnoliopsida > Malpighiales > Linaceae > Linum > Linum tenue. The sequence goes on along the minus strand of CAMGYJ010000007.1, from coordinate 23,641,649 downwards.
TTCCAAAATCAATCGTCGCCGATGGTTTTGGATTCTGGCATTTCCACAAGGAACAGGTTGGGGCCGCTTGTCATGCTGTTCCTGCGGACCCATAGAAGCCTTCGATTGTTGGCTCCACGGCGCCCAGCAGCTCGGGAGCTTTCTCCAATCTCAAACTTACTCGTGCCCTGACGCACTTTATGCCCTATATGGATGATAGACCGTTATTTACACATGTTTTTACCCTCGTTCTTACACCGTTTGAGGTGTTGATTCTCGTGTTTTAGGCCGATTTCACGCTAGGTTGTGCTTGTTTGTGATATTTCAGGTCCTAGTACGTGAATGGAGGCTTGGGAGCGAGTCTGGAGTCGATTGGACGAAGATCTGACGAATGGCGAGATTTCAAGGAAGCTGCACGGGCAGACCATGGCATCACACGGCCGTGCGAAGTACAATCCAGGCCGTGCGGAATTCTGCGAGAGCATGCACGGGCAGGCCAGACTTCTCACACGGCCGTGCCATTAAGCGCCCTGGCCGTGTGATTTCTGTCGAGGCCGAGCACGGGCAGGCTGGATTCCTCACACTGCCGTGCACCCTGGCCGTGTGACAAGCCTGAGGATCGAACTTAATGAAACGTTGCGTTTTGAGCCGCACGGCCAAGTGGGTGAGTCGCGCGGCCGTGCACCCTGGCCGTGCGAGTCGGGGAATCCTGGTTTTAGAGCCTATTCCGAGCCAAAAGTGGGAGAATCGAGTTTTCAGAGCAAAAACAGAGCCCTAGAGAGAGAAAATGCGAAGAACACATCCTAGAAGCTATCTCGGAGCTGGGTTTCGTCGAATCGAGCTTGGAGATCGTCATAGGAGTGGAAATCATCATCCCGGAGCAGATTTTCCTCATCGTTATGAGTATGACTACTCCAATTTCTGTTTTCTCTTCTCTCTCTATGGAGTAGAACCCTTCTCTCACTTGGGTATGAAGAACCCTAGTTCCTGGTGTTAGGGATTTGATTGTAATGACTTGGGATGATATTACTGTTTGATTTTAATCGAATGATGCATGTTTATTGAATTGATTTGAGTCTGATCAGCTTTTCTCGATTTCTGCTGCAACCTGAGATAGATAGAATCTGATTAGGTTGTTAGAGTCTCTTCATTCGATAGTAGGAGATTGGCTACACGAGAGTTAGCCATTTTACTGCTTTGTACTGGAATTCAATTCCAGTAGTGGAGTTCTGTGCTTACTGCTTCAGCTTTCTATCCCGGTGAAGACTAGTCGTCTGCCGGGTAGCTAGACTGAGAGGGCTTGGTCAGCTTAAGAGATTCCAAGCTACTGTCGGAGCTTCCGCAGTCTAATCAACAGTAAATCAACCCAGGGGAATTACAATTGAACCTAACTAAGGGGCTAGGGGGACTCAATCCCGAGTGACTCTTTCCTGACTTTGAAAACCGAACAATTTACTGCTTTCTTACTGCTTTAGCTTTAACAACAATCACTCGAATTAGTTTGCTAGATAATAGAGAATCACGGAGTAAGCAGTAGATCTAGACCCCGGGTTGATAATATAACTTGCCTGTTACTGCATTCCCGGACTGCGATTACACTTGGTCGCAGTTTGGTGTTGTGTTTTGGCGTGTTAAGTTTTTGGCGCCGTTGCCGGGGACCCTCTAGGTTATTGGGGAAACGTGAGAATTTGTTACTCTAGCTCTTTCTTTATTGCATTTTTCTCTTCCACCTGTGTGCCTTCACGGGTTGTTTCTGCTGACTGTGTGCAGGTAGTGCATGACCCGTAGCAGTCGGGAGATCTACTACCATTAGACCAGGAGCTTGAACGAACTTGCAGGAACTTCAAGCGGGCTCTAAAGGCACGACTGGCTGCGGAGGAGGAGCTATCACAGCTGCAGTTAGAAGAAGAAGAAGGCGAGATGGCTGATCCAGAGAACCGTGATGTGATCCCGGAGGAGCAGACCATGGGATCCTACTGGACCGCTAGGGCTGCAGACATGAGGTCACCCATTCAACACCCTCATGTCCCAGCCAACAACTTTGAGGTGAGCACCTCAGTGATCACCATGCTGCGCGGTTCAGTGGTGTTCCGTGGTAAGGAGGGAGAGTGCCCTCGATCACATCTCAGGCGATTCCACGAGCTCATCGATGGAATCAAGATCAATGGGGTACCAGCAGATGCCATCCAGCTGAGGTACTTCCCATTCACGCTGGAGGGGCAAGCCAAGGAGTGGCTAGACACTCGACCTCCGGGCTCCATCACCATGTTCGCCAGCCTGGCGGACAAGTTCCTCACCCGCTACCATCCTCCATCCAAGACAGCTGATCTGTAGAAGCAAATTACACATTTTTCTCAGGATGAGGATGAGACCATTAGGGATGCTTGGGAGAGATACACTAGCCTCTTTCTCAGGTGTCCCAATCATGGTTTCAATGATGCATTCAAGGTGGGCACCTTCTATCACGCCCTCTTCCCGGAGGACAAGCAGCTGATTGATTCGGTTTGTGGCGGGAACATGCTGACAAAAACCCCGCCACAGCTGAATCAACTCTTTGAGGAGATGGCGGAGAACGGGTACGACTGGGGCACTGCCAGGAGATCGAGACGAGCACCTGGACGTGGTGTGCACGCTGTGGGCACCCAGTCATCTGATCTGGTGCAGCTGGTATCGAATCTGGTTTCAGCTATCGATCGTTCTGGTTTGATTGCAGGTACAGGACAGCCGCAGGCGATGCACTGCCAGTGGTGTGAGAGCTCTCATCACACCGTGGAGGACTGTCAGGCGATGAGGGAGTCGTCTACTCCCCAGGATCAGGTGGACTTCATCGGGAATGCCAGGCGCTTTGACCCCTACAGCAACACCTATAACGAAGGGTGGCGCCAGCATCATAACTTTTCCTAGGCTGGGCCAAATCCCAGACCACCAGCTCCCCAGTGACCACCCGGTTTTCAGAGGCCTCCATACCAGCCCAGACAGGGGCAATTCCAGCAGCCACAACAGCCACTCTACCCGCCCAGACAGGGACCAGTTCCACCTCAGATCCAGGTGCGACCATTTCAGCAGGCAGGGGCAGCACCTGCAGCCCCAGTACAGAGTGACCCGATGGCGAAATTGAGAGATCTGGTGGGTTCTCTGGCCACCTCCAGTGCAAATAAATTCAATAACATCGAGCAGTTCATGGAGAAAGCTTCAGGCAAGTTCTTGGAGCTAGAAGCTGGTCAGAGAAACACACAGGCTGTGCTGCGAGATATACAGACCCAGCTTGGTGGTGTTGCCCAGGCTGTTGCTCGGAGGACTCCAGTTACTTTGCCTGGTCAGACCATCCCTCACCCGTAGGACCCGGATGCCAACTGCAGTGCCATCACAACCAGGATTGGCAAGGTGACTGCCGATCCACCTGTTCGGGCAGAGGAGAGAGAGACCCCTGCTTCAGCACTTCCAGCTAATCAGGAAGAAATGGAGAAGGAGGTTGAGGTGCCTGCTCCTAAACCGCAACCAGTGGTGAAGGAATATGTACCACAGCTTCCCTTTCCTACTCGGTTGCACAAGGACCGACTGGAGACTGAGTTTGCCAAATTCATGGCAATGCTGAAGCAGGTGAATATTAGCATGCCCTTCGTGGAGGCATTATCGAAGATGCCCAAGTATGCCAAGTTCATGAAGGATCTCCTCACCAACAAGAGGAAGCTTGAGTTGTCCACGGTGATGCTAAACGAGGAGTGTTCTGCCATCCTGCAGAACAAACTACTAGAGAAGCGAAAAGATCCAGGGAGTTTCACTATCCCTTGCATGATTGGTAGTTTGCATGTAGGGAAGTCCTTGGCGGATTTAGGCGCTAGCATTAATGTCATGCCATATTCACTGTTTAAGAAGCTAGGCCTAGGTGAACCCAGTAATACTAGGATGAGCATACAGCTTGCTGATAGATCTATTGTGCATCCTAGGGGTATAGCAGAGGACTTGATAGTCGCAGTAGGGCCATTTTCATATCCTGTTGATTTTGTGATTTTGGATATTAATGAGGATATTGATGTGCCATTGATACGGGGTAGACCTTTTCTCGCCACCGCCAAGGCGCTGATTGATGTTAATGATGGAAAACTGATTTTAAGAGCTGGGGGTGAACAAATCACCTTCTCTGTTTCTGATAATATGAAACACCCCCCAGCTCCATGATGATCTTGATTACTGTGATGTTGTTGCTGATTTTGAGACCGCACTCGCCATCACGAGTGCGGGTACTGATGATTTCCTTGAGCGTTGTCTTTTGCTAGGGGAACAGGCATCACAAGATATGCAGCTGGAGGCACAGCTTGCGGAGCTGGACGAGGCTGCGAGCGAGGGGCGAGAGATGCCATTCAAGCCGATCCCCATCTCGCCCCGGCTCGCTACATCATTGGAGGAGCCACCAGAGTTGGAGCTTAAACCCCTCCCATCTCATCTGGAGTATGCATTTCTCCTGGAGGGAAATAAGCTCCCGGTGATTATTAGCTCGGATCTGACACCCGAGCAGAAGAGCAGGCTGGTGGCTCTACTGCATAAGTATGCCCGGGCCATGGCATGGAAGATCACCGACATCAGAGGCATTAGCCCATCCTTCTGCTCCCACAGAATTTTGATGGAGGATGAGGTTAAGCCAGTCCGGCAGCCACAGAGGAGGTTGTCTCCTAACTTGGAGGCAGTGGTCCGGGCAGAGATTGTGAAGCTCATGGATGCAGGGATCATCTTTGCTATATCTGATAGCAAGTGGGTCAGCCCCACTCAGGTGGTCCCGAAGAAAGGTGGGATGACTGTGGTCCCGAATGAGAAGAAGGAGTTGATCCCGATGCGGACCGTGACTGGCTGGAGAGTCTGCATCGATTACCGGCGCCTGAACGACGCCACCGGGAAAGATCATTTTCCCCTACCTTTCATTGATCAGATGCTGGAGAGGTTGGCGGGTCATGAGTTCTATTGCTTCCTGGATGGCATGTCTGGCTACTTCCAGATTCCTATTGCACCGGAGGATCAGGCGAAGACCACATTCACTTGCCCCTTCGGCACTTTTGCTTACCGGAGGATTCCATTTGGGTTGTATAACGCACCGGCGACCTTCCAGAGATGCATGCAGGCTATCTTCGACCGACTGGTTGGAGAGATCATGGAAGTCTTCATGGATGATTTCTCGGTATATGGAGACTCCTTCACTCACTGTCTCCATAACCTGGAACTCATTCTGAAGGAGAAGCTTACCCATGCCCCTATCATGGTGACTCCTGACTGGTCTCTTCCTTTTGAGCTGATGTGCGATGCGAGTGATTATGCAGTCGGAGCAGTTCTGGGTCAGAGACGCGAGAAACACTTCCAGCCCATCTACTACGCGTCGAAGACCTTGAACGATGCACAGGAGAACTACACCACCACAGAGAAGGAGCTCCTCGCTGTGGTGTATGCGTTTGACAAGTTCCGACCCTATCTGGTGCTCTCTCATGTGGTGGTCTACACTGACCACTCGGCGATTCGTTACCTGATGAGCAAGGCTGATGCAAAGCCTCGGCTCATCCGCTGGATCTTGCTGTTGCAGGAGTTTGATATCGAGATCCGGGACAAGAAGGGAGCCGAGAATGTTGCTGCAGATCATCTTTCACGGTTGGAAGCCCTTCCGGTGGACAACTTTGAGGAAGAGATCGACGAATCCTTCCCGGGTGAGCGATTGCTGCCGATGACCCTGGTGGACAGCGTGGCCCCTTGGTATTCTGACTTGGCCAATTATCTGGTGGGCAAGCAGTTACCCAAGGGGATGGCTACTCATGCGAAGCGCAAGTTCTTCTCCGATCTGAAGCACTACTTCTGGGAGGATCCTTACCTCTTCAGAATCGGAGCAGATGGCGTGATCCGGCGCTGTGTTATGGAGCATGAGATGGGAGACATCTTGTCTCAATGTCACGAGGGACCCACTGGAGGTCATCATGGAGAAACCCGCACGGCGGGGAAGGTGCTACAGTCGGGCTTCTATTGGTCCTCACTCTTCAAGGATGCAGACACCTTCGCACGCCAGTGCGACCGCTGCCAAAGGTCAGGTAACATTTCTGCCCGCGATGAGATGCCCCAACATATATCTGTTATTTGTGAAATTTTTGATGTTTGGGGTATCGATTTCATGGGCCCATTCCCTCCATCTTTTGGCAATCTGTACATTTTGGTTGCAGTGGACTACGTCTCGAGGTGGGCAGAAGCTCAAGCCATGCCCACCAATGATGCAAGACGGGTCTGCTCATTTCTGAAGTAGCCGTTCTCCCGGTTCGGGACACCTCGCGCCATTATTAGTGATAGAGGAACCCATTTTCAGGGGCAATTCACTAAACTCCTCTCTCGCTATGGCGTTAAGCATCAGGTGTCGGTGGCCTACCATCCCCAGTCAAATGGGCAGGCCGAGCTGACGAACCGGGAATTAAAAAGGATAATTGAAAAGACGGTGGATCAGTCCCGCAAGGATTGGTCCACCTAGCTCGATGATGCTCTCTGGGCGTATAGGACTGCCTATAAGAACCCGATTGGCACTTCTCCCTATAGGCTTGTCTATGGGAAGGCGTGCCATTTGCCGGTAGAGCTAGAGCACAAGGCCTTCTGGGCCATTAAGTTGCTAAACATGGATTTGAGTGTTGCAGGTACAGAACATAAGTTGCAGCTACTGGAGTTGGAGGAGTGGTGTTACCACGCCTACGAGAACACCCTGCTCTACAAAGAGCGCACCAAACGTCTCCACGACACTAGGTTGAGGGGCCCGTAGGAGTTTCAGGTAGGTGATCGTGTTCTGCTCTTTAATGCCCGCCTGAAACTCTTTCCGGGCAAGCTCCATTCGAGGTGGTCGGGTCCCTTCACAGTGACCCAAGTTTTCCCGCAAGGTGCGGTGGAGATCAGCAATGCTCAAACCGAGCCATTCAAGGTGAATGGCCACCTCCTAAAGTTGTACTTGGGAGGTGCTGTCGAGCGTGCAGAGCTGCTGATCAAGCTCGAGGACCCTTAGTTCCTCTACTGGCGTCCAGCTAAAAGACGGTAAAGAAGCGCTTGTGGGGAGGCAACCCCACCGAGGTTTGCATTTTCTTACTCTTTTTCCTTTGATTTTTGGTGTTTATGAGTCTTGAGACGTTGATCCAGAGTCATGTGTTGGTTTTTGAGTGAAAACAGGTTGAATTCGGGGCTCCAGCACTGTGCACGGCCAGGCCACCAACTTGCACGGCCGTGCGAAAATTTTTCCCTGGCCGTGCAAGCTCTCGGTGAAAAGCGCACGGCCAAAAATGCATGTTGCACGGCCGTGTGATTCAACATGGCCTGGCCGTGTGGCCGACACGGGCAAAACTTGAACCGCACGGCCGTGTGGAATTTTCCGCCTGGCCGTGCGAGCTCTCGGCAATAATCGCACGGCCAAATGCGCCAAGTGCACGGCTGTGCGAAGCTCCTCGGCCAGGCCGTGTCGGCCAGCACGGGCAAAAGCACCCCCTGCACGGGCGTGCGTGCCTGCCCGTGCGGCCGAGGCACGGCCTATATATTCGGCTTGCACGGCCAGGCTGGTCAGAACTTCAAATTTCCTCCCCGGAATCCTCTGCCCTCGCCGGAAAACCGCGACAAAACCACCCTTTTTCGATTTTTTCGGCCACTTTGGGTCATTTTTTTCACCAAATCAACATCAAACCCACCCTTTCTACACCCAAAGCGGCCTATCCCTCGATTTTGAGCGAGTTTGGGCGACGTTTTTGTCACCGGAGGCGATTTCCGGCGAGACTCCGGCGAGGCTCCGATGAGCACGTCCGGCCAGTTTTTCGGCGTTTCGTCGCTTCCATTGCCTTCCCCTCATCATCCCCTACACCTCTACTTGAGTCTCCAGGTTTGATTTTGCCCTTAACTGTGTTAATTGTGGAGAATTGAGTGTGTAGGGTGTATGTTAGAGAACCTTATTGAATCATGGGATTTTTGTGAAATTGAGTGAGGGGAATGGATGGAATGTGTTTGAATTGTGTTGGGCAAAGTCCCCCTTGCTTGTTTGAGCCCTTGTGTGCAAGAATTGTGCCAATTTCATGCCTAGCTTAATAGTGCACACAAGGTGTTCGATGAAATGCCTGTCTTTCATGCCATGTTGTGGCCACCGGTTGGGGCCCTTAATGACGTAGTTTGAGGGTGTATTTGCTATGGATGTAAACCTTGAGTTGCCTATTTTCTCGTGAAGGTGCACCCCCACTCAGATTATGCTTGATTTATCGAGTTGTTGACCCCCGAACTATGGATGAAACTATGGTTCGGATGTTTTTCTGTTCTTAATTGTGGGGGTGTGATTGACATTTTCTTTGGCTCTTTTGGTTCCACTTTGGGGTATTCTTTTGCAGGACAATGTCGAAACCTGACTTCAAGCACCCGTTCATCCGGGATCTACGGAGGGTCCCCACCGAGGCTCGCTTCAAGGAGGTCCTGGCGACCCCGTTTGGGCAACACCATTGCTGGTCCAAACGGGAGTTTCGGAAATTGCACTGCTACGAGCAACTCTCCGCTGCCCTCGAAAACCGCACCTGGCGCCGTCTTCTTACCGTCTGCGAGAAGGTCTACTACGAGCACGTCCTGGAGTTCTACACGACTTTCAGGCACACACAGACGACCGATTGGAAAGACGGTACAGCCATCAGATTCTGGCTAGGCGGTGCCCCCCGGTCGATGAGCTACCATGAGCTGGCTGAGGCGCTCGACCTCAACCTGGATGACGATGTGGACTACATCACCGAGGTCAACGATCCGCCTGAGGTGGATTTCATGCGGCTGTACACCCGCCTAGCTAAGCCAGGCCAGAGGAAACCCTTCGCGGCTGGGAGGACGAAGACCACTACACTGATGCTCGACAACCGCCTTCTCCACCACCTGCTGACGAAGTCTTACACCCCCGCGTCCAACAGTGCCAGCGCCATCACCAAGAGGGCCCTGTACTTCATCGCTTCGATGCGCCAGTTCGATCACCCTCTCCACTTGGGATCGGTGGTGGCCAGGACCTTTGAGAAGACTGCCAAGGACATGAAGAGCCTCCACTGCGCCCCTCTCATCACCCGCATTGCCACCTACTTCGGGCTGTCGCTGCAGGGGTGCACACAGCAGGGAGACACCGTCGTCTTTGGCAGGACGACGATCAGTCACACGCACCTGCTGCGAGAGAACCGCGGCGTTCTATGGGTCGAGGGATTTCCGGAACCTCCGCTCCCCGCGGAGCCCGAGCCAGAGGTCCAGCCAGAGGGCCAGGAGGAGGAGGCAGGTGAGGATATTCACCCAGAGGATGTGGATGCTGCTGTTGATGACCCACCACAGACTGACTTCCATTACGGGGGTAGCAGCTCCGCTTTCCCGGGCCAGGATTACTTCTCCTATCAGTTCGAGCAGCTGCGGATCCAGAACCAGCAGATCCTCAACCAGCAGATGCAGTTCCAGCAGCAGTATGCGGAACACCAGGCCCAGTACCAGCGCAGGATGGATGCTTATGATGAGCGTCTGGACATGCTCCAGACGCAGCAGGGAGTGACTCTCGCCCACATCGAGCGGGAGAAGCGCCGTTCACGGCGCATGCAGGAGGTTCAGCAGCACCTGCTCCAGCTGCTCCCGGGCGAGCAGCCCGTCTGGAGGACTCCCTGGGAGGACTCTCCACTCCCCCATGCCCCAGCTGATGGTGATGATGGTACTGATGGAGCTGCTGGTGATGACGCCTTCATGGCTGACATCGACATCGACTTGGATGATCTTGGCGACGAGTAGGCTGTACTCGTTGCCCGTCTCAGTGTGTTTTATTTTTCGTTTTAGACTTTTGGGTGTTTGCTCCATGTGTGAGGAGCTTGAACTTAGTATCGTTTGTTTTTTTCTTTTTCTTTTTCTTTTGTGGTTTGTTTCTGATGTAGCCGTCTGGGCTAACACTTATCCCTAACGCACAGTGTGCTAGTGTGTTTTTGGTGTTCGATTCGTGCAGAACTGTCCCTTCTCCAGTTTGTTTCTCGCTGACTGGTCCACTTCCAGTCCCCCAGCAGTGTTTCAATCCGGTAACATCGTTCCCCTTATCTCTCCCTCTACTCCATTGAGGGCAATGTCGTGCTTAAGTGTGGGGGGGGGGGGGTGCTTTGTATCGGTGGGAATATATATTTGGGTGCTTGGAGCCTAGTCCGCTGTCCGAATCTTACGATTTGAGGGCTCCAAGTACTGCTGTTGATCATATTGGCACTATGTTTTGATGGATGAATTGATTGGTTTTCGGATTAATGCATGACAACTTGTTTGCGACTAGGACAACCTATGATGAGGACTGAGATGTGCAGTAGAACGATGTAGGGGTTCAGTTTTTCAACTGTTTGCTTGCCAACTATGACTTGATCTGATCACTTGTTCTTGACAGTCGTTTATGCATCTAGTTCAGGGTATCAGAATGTGAGATAGAGCATATAGGTAGCCATGTGAGATTTGAGCCTGCTCGTTTCTTTCTTGTGCGATAGATCCCTCTTCCATGATGTGTAGCATTCACGTTGTCACTAGCTAAGATGATGGGGGCATAGGATTAGCCCACGCCCAAAACTGACTGTCCTGATGTGTTATATACCCTAGTCAGCCCCTTTGAGCCGTGTGTTATCCTTTCTTTTGGTCTATAACGGAAAAAAATCACCCTTGTTGCATCTTTTCGAAGGTTCCACAGAGTGGTTTTTTTCATATTCTCTGCTGTTTCTGCTATAATTTATGTGAGTGTTGGAGGTAGTGCTTAAAAGTTGGGCAGGTGTTTGAAAAATGTGCAGAAGTGGTGGCTCTCTTGAGAAATGAAAAGAAAAATGAAAGAAAAACAAAGAAAACTTGAAAGCAAAAGAGAGCCACTACCAAAAATCTGAATAATGCCCATTGAGTAGTGTTTCTTAGCAGTCTGACTTGGAAATGCTGATGTTTATACCTCCTTCGCTTTGGTGCTCTTGAGATGTTGAGTAATGCAGAATAGCAGAAAGAAAATACCGGTTTGTTTGACTGTGATTGTGTGTTTGGAAATGTGGAACCTTGTGCTATGAATACATCCACCACTTAAAAGGCCTTTTCCCCATGTCCAAGACCCTAGCCAGTCATTTGAACCTGTGTCTAAGACCTCCTGATTAGTTAGTGGTGACACCCCATATGTGAACTCTAGCATTTAGAGGCTGCCATCATGGTGAAGAGATGATAGGGATTGAGAGAAATAGCATGCACATTTTTCGCATTAAATTGTCCTGACCAGGAGATTATAGATTATAGGTGAGTATGAGAAGTATTTATATTACTTCTCCATGTGGGTCTAAACCTAATCCAATATTGTAAAGGAAACGGTTACAGACCAGGCCCAGAACCCGAACCCAAATAACATTGAGACCCCGATTAATCCAGTCGTAGCGGCTGATAGTCCGATACAAGTCACATCAACAGAGGTTTCATGGAAATGCTCTGCAACCTCTACCTCAACATCCCTTTCCTTGAAGCCATGGCTCAAATGCCAAGATATGCCAAGTACCTCAAATGATTCCTCACTAAGAAGTAAAGCTTGAAGGCCTTGCCAACGTGACTCTTGGCAAGGAGTGTTCGGCTTACCTCCTCGACCGCTTGCCCAAAAAGCGGTCCGACCCAGGTAGCTTTACTATCCCTCTTGATATTGGTAACCATCATATAGACAATGCCTTGGCGGACCTAGGAGCTAGTGTTAATGTGATGTCGTACAAGCTTTTCAAAAAGTTAGAAGTAGGTGAACTTAAGACCTCTAAGCTTAGCATCACCTTAGCTGACCGTTCGGTCATTAGTTCGAGAGGTATTGTGGAGGACATGATGATGAGAGTGGGCAAGTTTTGCTATCCGACCGATTTCGTGATTCTCGACATAAGTGAGGATTCAGATATGCCACTCATCCTCGGTCGTCCCTTTCTTGCCACCGCCAAGGCATTGATAGACGTTAATGAGGGGACCTTAATTTTGAGGGATTGTAAGGAGAGAATCATACTTGAAATTGATCTTAAGGTTAGGAGTGATGAAGTGAAGGGATAGTTTCAAATGATGTGAATGAGAGTGGAGGAGAGCCTCTCAAGGCAAACCCCACCATTACTTGTGTTGCTTTTGGTGATGTTGAGCAGGAAGTTAAGAAGGGTCTTATGCCCAAAGGATCGAGAATGAATGCTTGGAGACAAAGGATGAAGGGATATTTGGGCCGGAAGATGGGGGAGGCCGAAGCAATGTTGGCCAACCAAGAGGGTCAACTCAAGGAGCCTAAGAAGGAAGGCTACAAGCCTCGCCCCGAGAGTGTGGTGGATCCGCTCTCGGTGGCATCACGTTTGAAGTCGTGATCGATCCCCAACCGTCAAGCTAATGACGATAAATTAGCGCTTGTTGAGAGGCAACCCAACGGAGTTTTGTTTTCTTTTCCTTAGTTTTCGTTTTAGTGTCTTGTAAAGAGTTCGAGTGGTGAAGTGGTGTCCCCGTGTCGAGTGTTGTGGTTTTGCGGTTTATGGTTGTGTTGTGATCCATTAGGAGGCACGGAGGAATAGGTTGAGTCAAAATTTTATCAGAAGTACCGTGTTTTCACTGATGTTCACGGACGGATTGCTGAGTTCACGGTCTTATCCGTGAACTGGGTACTGATGCATGATCACCACCTGTCGACCGCTTCGTGTTCACGGACGCGTTTGAGAGTTCACGGTCGCTAAAACCGTGAACTGGGCAACACGTCTATGAACTCCAAGCTGTGCCTATAAAAGGGGCGTGAACGGCGAATCTTCACTTCACGACCAAATCTCGCCGGAAAAATTCAAATCTTTGCCGGAAAACGCGAAACTCCGTCGGTTTTTCGATTTCTCCCCCGTTTCCGGCAAGCAAAACCCAAAACCAATCTCATAACCAGTCTCCCCTCCTCAAAACCGACATGTGCTGAGATTTTGGGGAGATTTGGAGCACATTATATCCGGCCAAGTCACCGCCGGCGAGTCTCCGACGAGCTTCTGATGAAGCTCCGATGACCCCTCTCCGGTCAGTTTCCTGACCGTTTTTCACCGTCCTCGCCCGCACCTCACTTCCTCCTACGTTCTACCTGTGTCTCCAGATTTGTTTTTCGACTTTACCTTTGTGATTTGTGGAGAATCTGATTAGGTAGTGAAGTGAGGTTGAATTTCTATGCTTTGCATGATTGAACCTAGATTTAGGGCGAGGAATTAGGTGAATTAGGTCGATTGAATGATGGATTGATTTTTGCATGAGCTTAGTGAGCCTTGTTGGGCGTGTTTGAACCGAATTGTGTTTATTTTTAGAATTTGCCCACCAAGTGCTATATCATGAATCCAAGTGGATTTTATTCTTTTATGTTGGATGGTAGCCACCGTGGTAAGGGTTGTGGTTCAACTTCTTGTATGCTTGAACCATGAATTACCCACAACCATGCCACGGTGGTTTGAGCTTAAATGTTTGATAACCATGGTGGAAAAACAAGTGTGGGGGGAATCTCTTTCCTCCTAATGAGCATTATTTGACGAATGTTTCCACGTATGGTGTGTGTTTGTATTTTTGAAGGATGCTTAACTTGGAGCATGAGTTCATCAGTTATCTGGTGAACCGACCGAACTTTGGCGACAAGTTCTCCTACTAGAGTGGCGGCCCCATTGAGCCTCACTGGCGGCACATGTTCAACTTGTTCAGGTGCCGAGCCGCGATGACTGGAGTGCTCAGCCACCCCCAGTGGCGACAGCTCTTGACCATGGACGAGGAGATCTACCAGAAGCTGTGCGTGGAGTTCTACTCCACCTTCTCCCACATCGTCCCGGCCACCAAGAAGAGCCGGCCACGGGTGGAGTTTAAGCTGGGAGGTCAGCCATGAGTGTTGACCTATGATGCCTTTGCACAGGCCATGGGGTTTGACATCGCTCACATGATGATGACGGAGCGGCAGTACACCTTCAACTTCAACTATCATGGCGGATTCCGAGCCCTCTGCCGCCCAGAGCACGAGCAGGACGAGTTCGAGGGGAGCCGCACCAATGCGGTGAAGCTGAAGACCCCCAGTGGAGGATCCTCCACACTCTGCTTACCAGATCCGTCGTCCCCAACCTCTAGGTCAGGCCACTTGATGACAAACAGAGGGTTCATTTCCCTCCACTTGATGAGGAGTCCAGCAGAGCCGATCCATCTGGGATCGTTGATCACCACCTCTTTTGTCCGGTGTCTGGGGCGGAACGGAGTGGACACTATGCATATGGGGGGCATCATCACGAGGATCGCCCGGAACTTCCAGGTGGATCTGGCACACTGCACCAGAGTCGCAAGGACGAAGTCCTTCCTAGTGGAGACATTGTATAACCAAAACCTGGTACTCCAAGGCGAGCTGCAGTAGCACCGGCTCTAGTGGAGCCTGACCCCGAGGTCCCGCTAGCAGCAAAGCAGCCACCTGGTCGTGCACCCGGCCGTCGCCGATGCCCAGCGCTCCATCACCCTACACAACACCCACCACCACCACCACCAGGCGATCCCCTCGTCCAGAGGGTGGATCGCCTAGAGACGAACTTCATGGGATTCACATCCCGCCTCGGCCGGCAGACCCACATCCTCGAGCTTATGGCTCGACGCCAGGGTATCCTACCAGATGGTGGAGAGGGTCCTTCCACAGGAGAGAGGTAGCCGACGAGTGAGACATGTGGCAGAGCGGAGTCCTTTCGCCCCACTTCTCTACTTGTAACCCTGAACTTGTTTTTTTTTTTTTTTCTTCATTGTGTGTGTGTGTGTGTGACATAAACTACTACTTTGTATTGTGCTTGTAATAACCTCGCCTCATGCGAGTCGTATTGTGTTTGTGTGTGTGTTTTTTGTCTCTCCTTGAAGCTCAATTATCCTACCCCGGTTCGATTCCAACTTTCACTCCCCAAGCCCAAGCGGTAACATCATTCTACCCCTTTCTTACGCCATTGAGGGCAATGTCAAGTTTAAGTGTGTGTGTGTGGGGGGGGGGGGGGTTTACTAGTACGCTTGTGTGTGAGTGTGATTTATGCTTGGAGCCTTTTGTATGCCCAAATTTCAAAAATTTGAGGGCTCCAAGCAATGTTTGCATGAGCAAAGTGGTCGGATGGTGGGAAATTCCCGTGTTTATTGGCATTGATCTTGAATTGTTGCATGTGATCGAGTATATCCTATGATGATGACTGAGAAGTTCATTAGGATAGGGCAAAAGTTTAGTTCTCCGGTGTGCATAAATGAATGGATGTCTTGACTTGATCACTTGTTGCTTACAATTGCCATGCATTGTGTTTATGAATCGGAATAGATGGTTGGGTAACTAGGTAGCCTGTAAGCTTTGAGCCGATCGTTTTCTTCCGGTGTGATAGTTCCCTCTTACCACGGTGTTTAGCATCACAGTTGTCACTAGCAAGTATGATGGAGGCATAGGATTAGTCCACGCCCAAATGTTGATTGTCCCGAAATGTGTCATTCTTTAGTCAACCCCTTTGAGCCTTGTGACTTCGAGGGTTGTTCTCAATTTAGGAGCTTTGTGCGTGTGAGCTTAATGGTGTTTATAGAACGACCCCTAATCCTTTCTTCTTGTCTAAACATGAGTCGCCATTATGTCCCGGAGCTCTCACCTTTGAGTTTCCATAGAGGTTCTACATAGGAGGTTTGTGTGCGATCCTTGCTAGGGATGAGAAAAATGAAGTATAATGTTGGAGTGAGTTCCTCAAAAAGAGAGCATTGGTCGTTAAATGTACAGGTGGCAAGTGTTTTTACTCTCTAGTACCCCCCTCAAAAAGAAGAAAAAGAAAGAAAAGAAAAGAGAAAAGAAAAAGAGGTAATAAAATGGGGTAAGTAAAGTAGAGAGTGCCACGAAAAACCAAAGTACATGCTCTAGGAGGGGTTTCTTGGCATCCAAACCGCTGAAACCCCCACATTGTTTTTGAACTCCTTCACTACCAAACCTTAATGTGCTAGCAAGAGTAGACAAAGGAAGAGTGCTTCAATGTAGTTCACGATGGGTGATAGTTTGGAAAGGAGAGATAAAGGTTGTGGCCGATGCTAGTGCCTTGGGTTGAAGAGATGGGTTTTAGTCGAAACAATAGAACCTTCGGGTTTAGGTTTAAGATGTAGAACCTCACGTCATGATTGTCACCACCCAAAAAGCCTTTTTCCCCATGTCCAAGACAATTGCCTGTCATCTGAACCCGTGTCTAAGACCTCCGGACGAGCTAGTGGTGACAACCATCCCGTGAACTCTAGCATCTAGAGGTTACCGTCGTGGTATCGAGACGATAGGGCCGAGAGTTTATGTTTGTGCACATCTTTTGCACCAAAAAGGTCCCGACCCCACTGGTCTTGAGAGTGAGTGATTCATTCTTGCTTTGCACGTCATATCATACCTCAGTGAGGACCTTTGTTGCCTTTCCATTTCTTCCTCGGACTTGAATTCCATGCATGGTTGGTTTTGGTTGATAAGTGGTCTTGTTGCGACTTGCATTGATCCATGAACAAGGTGAGAACTTTTCGTTTGCCCGTTTTTGGTAGCTTCGAGTGTCGTTTGTGGTGGATGTCGGTATCGCTTGCAACGGTCCATGTATTGATTGCCAATAGCCCTTGAGAATTCCCCCGATTGTTCCCTTTGAATTGTCCCCAAAGTTTTTGTGTAGGTTGAAATATTACCTTATGTAAAATAGTTTGCTTGGGGACAAGCAAACGTCTAAGTGTGGGGGAATGATTCGGGCCTAATTGCACATGTTTTGCCCCCGTTTTACTGAGGTGTTTGTCTCAAATTCACTCCTAAAAGGTTGGTTTTACACTAGGTTTCTCGTGGTTTAGTGTGTTTAAGGGGTTAACAGGTGAAACCAGCCTCGGAGTCGAAAGTTGGACGAAAAGGATCGAAAACTGGGAGAAGAGGTGAAAAAGGGCCAGTTCACGGCTATCCCAGGAAGTTCATGGTCTTGCGCGACCGTGAAGAAGAGCCCTTGAACGTTCAACACAAGGGCCAAGAAGATTGGGAGCATCCTACAAGATGGTTTCCACCTCTTCTCCTTGTGTTTTCCCCATTTCTAGCATGGAGTAGATCTCCTTTCACTTTGGTGTTGTGAAACCCTAACTCTACCATGTAGTTTCTTTTATGTGAATTGAATGATTGTCATTGGGTATTGTTTAATTCAATGATTGAGGTATTATTCATGTTGATTGTGCATGCTTGTGCTGAGCAACCTAAGGGTTGTGCATGTTTGTGCTTAGCATCCTTAGGTTTGTGCATTTTGGTGCTTAGCAACCTAAGGATTGTGCATAATTGTGCTTAGCACCCTTACGTTTGTGCATGTTGGTGCTAGCAATCTAATTAGCCACCTTAACCTAGCTTAGAGAGGAAAATCCCCCTTCCAAGGGAGACTCAATCGAGTTGATTTTCCTTCAGCTTCTTAATCCACCTAACTAGGTTAATTTAGGGCAACCCTCAATGTTGAGTTAAGCAAACCGGTTAATCGCGATTAAGCCGTCCGACCTTTGAGTTGAGTGAGGGAGTAAGTCAACTACCGATTGCCTAAACCGAGAGGGTTGAGTGACACGGCCTTTAATGTTTAACTCGGTGTAGCAATTGAGATTGTGGTCTCTGATCATATATGCATCCCTCTGTGGTTTGCGGTTACCTTGCCCAAAGCAATCGTTCCAATTTACATATCATGGTAGTAGTTAGGGGGAAACGTCACCCGAGTGATCCTTCCACAAAAGATTTTTCGAAACCATTTATCTTTGCTCTATTTTATTATAATCAACAAACTTTTAAACAAAAACTTTGTTGCTAGATAATGATTAAAACAACTGAAGTAGGGGTAGACGGACTGGCCCGGGTTGATATCTAAATACTTGCTCTATACTGCACCCGGCTAGAGTTTAAAAACTTGGACTCTAGTCGGGATTATATTGTGGTGTAGTTTCGTGCGAGTTAATAGCGAATCCAGATCCACTCTGTCGCTCATTGGGAAGCCCCACAACAACTTTCATTGCTTCGTTCTTGTAGCCTCATCTCCGGTTAGTCCCAATTTCTCTGCTACATTGTATTATGTTGTTTTGTTTGTCTCGTAGTTAGTCCCCATGCCCACTGCCGCTTTTGTACTTTGGTTGTTTGTTGGTTGACGTTTGGTGTGTTTAGAATCTATGGTGTGTTTCACAATGTTTTGTTATTTTTGGTCATAATTTCATGGTTGATGTTTGTTGTACAGTTTGAATCATGGAGAATAATGAAGCCGAAAACAATAACTATTGTATGATGATATAAGGAGTGTGGCCCGATAAAGTTAAGGATCATTTGATTAAGTTTATGTATGAGGAAATGAAGAACGACAACAAAATGGTCCAACATGAAAAATGATTTAAATGATAAGTTTAACAATCACTATATTGATGATCAAATGAAGAACAAATTTAACCAACTTATAAGGAGGCAAAGATATTTCAAGAGTATAATTAATGAGAATGGAGTTAGTTGTACTGATACAACAGGAAAGGTGAATGCCTCTAATGATCATTGGGTGAGTTGGCCTAATGTAATTGACCTTTTATTTCAATTTGATTAATTGAGTATTTCTATTTTGAACTTAGAATTTACTAGAACGTTTATGTGTAGGGTATAAGAGGTTGCAGCGACTATAAAAAGTATGGTTGTCCAAATTACAATAAGCTTTATTGTAGTTTCTTATTGTGCATACAAAAGGCTTCTGATTCTAATACAAATTCTTATGAAGATTTGAGAAACTTCATTTTGTATTTGTGATTGTTGGAGAAAACGAGGCCTAATGTGCCTAGAATACCAGGTAGATCCTCAGACAACATTGGCCATGAATGGGTTGGAGAGCTTCTCCATAGTCATCCAATAAGGATATATGAGCAACTTCGAATGGAATAGATAAGTTTATTGCTCTTTGTGAGGACTTGAAACAACATGGAGAGTTGAAGTCCAAGGCTGGGGTCACAGTTGATGAACAATTTGATATCTTCCTTAAGACTATAGGTGATGCTAATGACTTTCGATACATTGCTCAAAGGTTTCAACATTCTACCGCCTCCATCTCAAAGTACTTTGAAAAAGTATTGAAAGTTATGATCAAGCTTGAAAATTCCACCAAATTTGGAGAACGTGCTTGACAAAATTGTTGGTTCAAGACATGATTAATATTTCAAGGTAATACATGGTTAGTTTAATAGTGGCTAGTATAATAGTTACAACTTGTTATGATAATGTTGAATTTTGTATTTTCAGGATTGTATTGGAGCTATATATGGAGTGCATATCAATGCATCCGTTCCTACTATCGAAAAAATTCATATTGAGAATGAAAGACGACAAATACTCACAATCTGATGTGTGTATGTTCCTTCAATATGTTTTTTTACCTTTGTGATGGTTGGATGGGAGGGTATGGAAACTGATGTTAGAATTCTTAGTGGAACAGTTTCTAATCTGGATAACAAAGTTTCTGATGCCACCATGAGGTATGAATGAATTTTTGTGTGCATAAATAGATCTCATATTTGTAAATACTAATTGACTTGAGGAACAAGGGATTGGTCTAGTGGTAATATCACTAACCTTGAACCTGGAGGTCTCAGGTTTGAATCTCTTAAGTAGTACCTAATAACAAAAAGTAACCTATGTCACCCTTATCTAAAAAAAATATACTAATTGACTTGATATATTTGCCAGGTAAGTAATATGTTTTTTACTCCGAATACACAAACATGTCTAGGTTCACTATATCAAACAAAGGAGGCTACTCATTTTTAAGAAATCAACCGTGGTGGTGGACCCAAAACTCGTAAACAACTATTATCACTCATCCATATGCAATGTTATTGAACTTTGCTTTGGATTTTTGAAGGCAAGTTCCCAATTTTGAAACAAATGCCTTCTTTTTCACTAAAGAAACAAGCACGAATTGTTAAGGATTCACTCTGATGATGATGTCCTATTTGAAGAATATCATAATTATTATATGGGAGATGATGCTAATGGATAGCAAGGAGGACTAGAAAGAGAAGAGTTCGATATCATTTCAAGCCAAATACGACAAATGGATATTCGACGTGATGGAATGGCAAACAAGTTGTACGATGACTTCCAAGTTGAGCTGCTTTGATATTTGTGAATTATACTTCTACTCTATACTTATTTGATATTGAAGTATGTACTAGTCTCAAGAAAATTAAACAGAAAATCTTTAACAAATTTTGTAACCAAATAATTAGTCTTTCATTTAAGATTAAAGTTTTAGATTCATCCAAAAATCAAAACTAAACAGGTTTTCATTATCAAGTTGCGGAATTTATTTCTAAGGAAATTAAAATCACAACTAAACGGAATCTCATTCACAAGTCTTCTTCAAAATTGGTTTCTCGTTGCCAAAATCACAGGAAATTGAATGGGAAGTGAACGGGGCCTAAGGTGTACAAGGCTTCATGGAAAGTGTGTGGACATCATTATGAAGTGTGTTACAACAACTAAACATCAAGTCTTATGGAATGAAGGAGAAACTGATAGCTTCACCCTAAACAAAGGACTACATCAGGGATGCCCTCTCTTCCCCAATCTTACCTTTTGCATTGAAAAACTTATTCATTACATTAATAATGATGTTAAAATAAAAGATGGAATATTATGAAACTTTCAATGGATGGTTCATCCCTCTTCCACCTCTGTTTTTGCTTATGCAAACCCCAACCAGACAACTTTGTGTGACTGAATGCTTGGAAAGGTGTTGTGAGGACTCTAAGTATCTTCTATAAGAATAGTAAGAATGAAACTAGGATAAGCATAGGTGAGAAAATAAGAATTCAGTCCACTACTGACCTAGGGGAAATATCATGGATGCTTGTTTTACATGGCAAAGTCAATAGGAGCACCTACATGTATATTCTAGACAAATAGAGAATAAGCTCACAACTTGGAAGCTAAAAGTATTTACCTTGAAGGAAGGGTGACTCTCGCACTCTCTATTTTAAATGTCATTCTAACATATGTAATGCAAACCCTTATACTTCATGTCTCTGTTTGTGAGACCATTGATACGAAGATTAGATTGTTTGTTTTAGGTTCCCAAGAGGAAAAAGATAAATATCCACCTTGTGTTGTGGGATATTGCTTGTAAACCTAAGGATTAGGATTTGCCTAGGAATTTCATAGAGCTTAATATGGCTTACATAACAAGGAAAACCATTTTGAATATTAGAGATGGCACAACTACTATATTATGGACCCACCCTTCGATTTAGAATGAGCTGATTCTCAAAGGCGACCTCCTACAAGACATTAGAGACGAGGAGAAGACATTTTCTATGGGATTATGGGTGACATAATCAAGGTAACGAGAAAGGAACCGCCTGAGCACCCTCCTTTTAAAAGACATCTGGCTCTTATTGCAGGTGTCGAAACCCCTTCTCGTGGATATAGTGAAGAAAACAAAAATTGGCGGCATCGAGCGAGATGGCAAATTTTGATTGAAATAAGCTTACAAGCTTACCTCGTATACTCTGGATTGCATAACGAATGAGGCCTCAAAAAGGCCATGGAGATGGAAATGGTCTAGTATAGTGAAGCACTTCATGTGACTGCTTACCCACAATCATCTCCTGACTTACAAAGAGAGAGCTAAGACAACCGTGAAGACAAAATTGGAAATAATCACTTCCCTATTGCAATAACCTTGAAGAAAATACAAAACACACCATTCTAAGTTGTAGAAAAACAAGAGGAATATAGACGCACTTTAGTAATACCCTGACCAACCTGAGTGCTTAAATTTATTTTGGAGATCGACTACACTCCAACTTAAATAATACTGAAACTAGGGTGTATTTTGGAATTATCTACTGGAATATTTGTAAGTAGAGGAATGAGGAAGCCATGAAGGGGCATACGTACTCGGAAGTTAACTTCATCCATATGATTTATGATTGTTATAATATAAACATAGGTGTAGTGCAGAGCATGATGGAGATCATTAGCTCGAGAGTAATCACACATGATATTATATTCATCTCATTAACGCCACCAAAATAAGGATGGATCCAAGTGTAGAGTGATGGTAGTTTCATGGCTTCCACTAGAATTGAAGTAGTTGGAGGGATCCTTAGAGACCATTTTGGGAGGTGTATGTAAGCCCTTGTTTGTAAGATGTGATCATGTTCCATTTCATCACTAAACCTTGTCTTAAAGGTGCACCTAAATGATTGAAGATTGGTTGGAATAAAGGGTTATGTGTGTTTTCATGTCAAAGTATCCTAGTGGACACCCTAGTATGAGTAGGAGTCATTAAGGCCCGCCTGTTGGAAGTTAGAAATGATGATTAGAGCGAAGCCAAAATGGCGTGAAACTTAGTCGATCTAAGCAAAAAAAAAAAAAAAAAAAATCTGAAGAGTCCCAAATGAGCCCAAAAACATGTGGAAATGCTTTAGTTGGAGGCTAAGTCGAAAGATAAGCAAAAGGGATTCGACCAGAAAGTTTTCCTCCTACTTTCTGTCCCATAAAACTTATAGAAGAGCCTATTGACTCGCATGTACTGTCACACTAGAAAGTGGCCAATTGCAACCACCTACTAATGCGTAGTATAGCGGGTTTAGTCTTAATTGTCAACCCGAGTCCTAGATGTGATGACTACTCCGTGAATTCTCGTTATCTAGTGGTTTAACTATAGTGAAGTATTAGCTAAACTAAACAAAACACAAAGCAGTAAAAGTTGTAGTTCAAGTTTGGGAAAGCTCACTTAGGTATGAGTCCCCCCTGGATTGCAGTTAAGCCAAGTTGTAATTCACCTAAACCAAGTTGATTGATATTTAAACTGCGGAAAGTTCTTAAACATTTTGAAGCCTCGACTAAAGTGCTGCAGACGCTCTCAGTTAGAATACCCGGCGGGCGACTAACCTCCACCGGTGTAAGCTTACCGAGGCAATAATATTAAAACTTCCTCTACTGGGTTCTAAACCAGTACAGAGCAGGAATCAACTTCCCGAATAAGGTCTCCAATCCACTACTTCCAATTCAAGGTGCTCTATTGACCTATGCAGAGATTATCTTTCTAGGTCAAAGCAGGAATCAGTAGAATGTGATCAAGACTCAAGTAATTCAGAGAAAGTACTTCAATTGGATAAAAATCAATCAATCATTCAGGGCAAAGGGTTCATACAACTCATCCTAACATACAATCTAGGGTTCTTACATACCCAAGTGATAGAGGGGGATTACTCCATAGAGAGAGAGTGGAAAGCCATGACGAATGTGGAAATCATCGTGTAGACGGAAGAAATCGGCACTGGGTCGTCAATCGTCTCTCCCCGAGGCCTGAATCGAGCTCCAATGGTGTAGAACTTAATCTAGGATTCTCAAGGATCTCTCTTTGTCACTTTATCTCTCTAAACCTCTGTTTCTTGCTCTAGGAATTCCTTCCTTCCAAAAACCCCCGAAACTCGCAGCAGCTCACGATACCCGGCCCAAATACCCGGTCGGGTATTCAGAGGACCGGCCGGATATTTTGAAACGCAGCGCACATGCAAAGGGGTAAATACACGACCTAGGGTAAAAATACCCGGTCGGGTATTTTGGGTTCCTGACCGGGCCCCTTCTATTTCTTTTGGCTTCCTTGGTCGAATACCCTCTCCCCAGCAGATTATACCCGATCGGGTATTTGAGTGTCCTGACCGGATATTTTGGTCTCTAGCTCCTCCTAGGCGCCAACTCTCCATTTTTGACCCAAAACTCGCTTCCAAGGCTCCATTTCCATGCCAAGTCCTGAAATATGACATAAACGCACAACCTAGCGTGAAATCGTCTTAAAGCACGAGAATCGACTCTCAAACGGTTCAATAATGGTGGCCAAAACATGTGCATATAATGGTCTATCACCTATATATAGAGCCTCTAAGCCTTCATAAGCTATACAAAGGGTTACTTTTCTGACAGGAGAACTCACCAGTCTCATAAATTGTTAGAAAACTCGAGGTCATAACAGTAACAGAAATCGCACCCTAGGCCCCACTTTTGTGTTCTGGTCACCATTTTAAGGACTTTTCGGAATCTCGTCTTCGACTAACATTTTCCTTGAGTCTTATCCTCATGAGTGCCTAGTTTGTTAGTTGTGTCGGTTTGCGAATCGTAAAGGTTCTTTAGACGATTTAACAAATGGTTTTTTATCATATATCGTATTTGTTTGAATCTTCTTTGGTATGCTTATTTCATCTTTGTGTTGTTATTATGTTTTGCAGATTGTGACAAGAAAGTGCTCATGATTGTGTACATCGTATGTGGTACACGGATTGGACAAAACATTAATTGTTTAACATGGCTTATGCAACATGTATGTTGACGAACCCACGAGCAAGACGTTGTAGGGGAATGGCAGGACATAGAAGCATAGTGAGTGGAGACGTATGTGTATAACTTTTATTATAACGAAATGAGTCTAAAGAAATAGGGGAAGTTTGCATCAATGCATTTTCCTTCTACTTTCCCTTATCTAGTAGCATAGCCTTTCTCCTTTTCATTTTGATTTTCGTAGCAAAAATGGGGAACCTCAACCCTGAAGTACCTTAAAACCTACATTCATTTTAAACCCAAAGAGCAGGTACCTTACTAAGTGAAAAAGAAGACGTATGAGGTAAGAGGAAATACTATATTGGTTACCACCGGGTAAATTCGACCCCTATTCTATAGCAGATAAATGATGCTCTGAAGTTTGAGAGGAGATGCACCAGCTCATGAAATTCGAAAACATAAACGAGAATGTGCTTCGAGAGCATGTTGCACCTCTATTCTCCTTGCGGTATGTATGAGTCAAGCGAACCTTCAACATGGAGCTAAGTTATGATGAATTGCCCCGAGGATGGACACGAGCGAATGAACAAGATCTGTACGCTTGTTGATCAGGTCTAACGCTAGCTTCGAGTCAGATTCCACCATAAGAAATGAGATATCATGCTCCCAAGCCATGTTCAGGCCTTGGAAGATTGCCCATGATTCAACTAAATTTGTCCTACTGAACCTATCTTGTTGTATAAGCCTATTGTCAAATTTTCACTTTTATTGTGGAATACTCCCTCGATAGTCACGGTTCCAACAAGTCATTGAACCGTCTTATTTTTTTCAGATTAAAATAGTTAGTTATTGTTTGAGACTATCATATAAGAGAGCCTGTTGTATGATGTTTCTTATGGTAGAGGGTAATATAATTGTTCCTAAGTAGAAGCCAAAAACTAGGCAAACCTCATACAAGAGCCTCTTTTGTCCACTATGTTAGTGAGTAATATAATTGGTCCCAAAATTTCCCTCGAAATATAGTAATTTTATAGATCATAATGTATTCGTTTATTCTAGTTAACAATTTTGAAAAATTCGAGTCAAAACAAAAAAGATAAAATCCTATTAAAAAAGGTAGGTGAATTAAAAAGTCTTCTAAACTCAACTATCAAACGTGAACTCACTTAAAATGAAGAAACTAGATTTGGTTAGATACAATTGCATTAATTACCAAAAAAAACATAACAGTTGCTCAATTTCAAATTTCCTGCAACGAGAGTGATTATAGGAAGGACATTTTGGTCTTCAAAATTGCTTATTTTCTTATTTATTCATAAAAAATGCATGCACTGGGATTTGAACCTTGGTCTCTTTAAAGGCAAGCAAGAATCATAACCAATCACACTAAGTATATTTATTGTATCTATTTAAATTCAAACATACACGAACCTAAATTATGAAAATCATATGACTTTTTTAACGATTAGTTGGCCACTGAATCTCCCGTAAGTACTTATTTGGTGTTTTAATACTTTGATTATTTTAGTTGTAGTTTAATACTTAATTTAAATTTCTATCTATTTTATAAATATACAATAACCCTAAAATTGCAGCCCAAATATCACTGGTTCGAATATTGCATATCGAATTGCAATATTAAACATGTAGAAGCAATATCGACTTCTTAAATTAATATTATTTTTCAGAATTACTATGGAGAAATTATATCTTTGTGCAAACTATATGAGACTGGTTCTTTTAATGTTTTAGTCGGGATAACCGCTACATTTTAAACTTCTTCATAATCTGGCATGATTGGATCCAATGATCATTATACAAGATTGTGTTTAATAGGGTGGCTCATTTCACCACTTTTTGGCGTGTTAATGAATTTGTAGGACAATGACAGGTCTACATCTACACTCATCACAATCTACACATCATATAAATGTGAAATGTGAAATGAGAAAAGAGGGATTCCATTTCAAATTTGATGCGTACAGAGCAATTTTTTAGGGGTAAATTTAGAAGATGCCAGTGCGGTCGGTCTGTTGAGCACGAAAGTAAAAATATGTTTTCATTTAAACGGGCCCAAACTGTTATTTGGCCCACTAATCGTGCACCCATCGCCAATGCAGTCAAATTCGGGATTTTGATCGTAAAATCGTAGGATTTTAGGATTTTACTTAGGGATTCCGATCTTGATTTTACTATAAAATCGGTGGACCTTAAAATCGTTTAAAATCGGGGCTAAAATCGTTAAAATCGTAAAATAGTACCGAAATCGGGATTTTGATCGTAAGAGAACAAAATAGGTGGTTTGAGCCAATTTAAAATAAGTATAACTGTTTCAGCGGAAAGGGCAATGGAATCTTCTCAGATATTTTTCTATTAGAAAAATATTCAAAAATAATAAAAATAACCAAATTAGGGTTCGGTTAATCTCTTTCCCTTCACCCCATTTAACTTATTGGTAAAACACCTGTCCTAATATTGGAAGTATGTAAGAACTAACATCATTATTAACTAATTAATTTATTAATGAATATATTTGTACCAAGCCACTAACATTACTTATTTTATTGGAGTTCAATTATTTTTAGTTTTAAATCATACTTAGTAGACGATGTCGAAATATTACTTTGAGTTAAACAACCTAGACATAACATGAAAATAAGAGCCAAACCCATGAACTATATCCCTTCATCATGAATTATTTTGAGTTACACATTAAATAACAATTAAAATAGTGATTTTGGAACATTAATCTTGAGAATTATCTTATGGAAAAAAAATCTTCTGAATTATCATTTTAAATGCTATGTGTCTTTGTGATATTAATAATTTACCTTATTAATATTCTTATATGCTATGTTCTATATGGTACTTAAAATCCTACGATTTTACGATTCGATTATACGATTTTGATTTTACCCCAGTTTTCGATTTTAGGTAAAATCTCGATTTTAACTGCTTTGCCCATCGCAGCCTCTCCAAATCTTCCTATTCTACTCGCCGGGTCATCTCCTCCACTACAAAATATCTCCTCATGTACTCAAAGTTCTCACTGAAACCTAATATCTACAACTTAGGCGCAGAGGGAGCAACCGATGGATTGTAGCGACCCCCACTATTTTGATAGCTAATCAAGAAGAGCGCGTTTGTTTAGTTGTATGGTGATTCACTTAATTAAAAAAATTTATTCCGTTGACAGCCTCCTCTCCGCAATTGTATTGTGTTCACGAAGATCTGAAGGCGCAAGTGCAACAGGTCCAGGGGTAAACAATATGTATAAAGCGTTGGCCAAATTGAATTGAGTCATTCTACTTGGAATATGAAGTTTTTGCTTAATTGCTTTGGTTCGTGATGCAACTATGTTATGTTTGAAGGTAGACCAACGCAAACAACAGCACAGCTCCAGGGCTATTCTGCACATTAGGTAGTTGGGGCATTAATTGATAATTATTTGGGATTATTCCTACAAGTACATAATTTGGAACGTGTCATTATATTGCATTGATTAATAGTTGTTTGAGATTTTTCAAATGAGTGATTTGACATGTTAAACTCTCTTATTTTTGAAAATGGAGTCTTCGAAGTGGAATATGAAGATTTTGGATTAAGCTTGGTTTCGTAACGCCCTTATGGGTGTTTATTCTTTAAAATGAAGCTGTCTTTCAAAGTGCCCGTTGCAAATGGCAAGTCAGGATACAACGATGGTACCGGTACACGTTTATATCATTAGTAGGTAGCAGATTGTGTCCATTCTACTATATCATCTAGCTAAATACTTAGTTGTTCTTTTCAACTAAAAATTATGCTTAAATGCTGTGATTGGCCTCAGAAATGTATGTCTTTGCATTAACTGTTAATGATTGTGAGTTTTGGTTTAATGGTGAAAAGTCCATTTATTTAGAAGTCTAAATTGGGCAAACCTATTGGACAATAGGAATGTCATACATTAGTGTCGTGGGAGGTTTGTTTGATGTCTCAGGGTGTTAGATTTTTAAGAAGGTTGTTTGTTGTGGCAGAGAGTCCCTAAAGCTAGCGAGGTATTCCTATGTGGACTTTTTCTTTGTTTGACTTTTTCTCGCCTTTTTTCTTATCTCTTTTTCTATTTTTAGTTTTTGTGTGCTACCTTCAGTTGCTACGTCTTCATTTGTGAGCCATCTATACTTTTCTTATTAAGTGCCTAAAAATCATATATACTCGATTGTATAGTAGTTACTAATAGATACATTTATACCAATAGAGAGATTTTAAGTTTTATCAGTTGTTAGTTTTAATATTTACTTACATTGGTTGTTTATGTAGTTTTCTTTGTAATATTTCTCATTATACAACTAATTACTATGGCTACGTAGTTGTATAAGTGGGGGTTGGACATGATAGTTCTTAGAAGCATCAATACTTGAAGGTTATTATAATGACCAAATTCTAAAGTTATGGTTTGCCTTCAACTTGCTTGGAGCATTTCAATTATGCATCAATTGTTCTCTCCGTGTAGTTAACTCTCAGACAAATCGAAAATCTTGCTGATATGTGCTTGATTGTAGTTAAATTTAGGGTTCTACTGCATTGTTGCTTTACTCTTTTTTCGTGGTTGAGTCTGCTTCAAAAAATTTAGTTTGATTTTAGAAAATTTTGCTTCTGCAGTCCTGTCTTGCCACCAACGCGTTCAATAGATGGAGACGGGAGAGGCGAAGGCTATTTTTGTGTTGTTGTTGCTGGTTTAGGGATCGGTTTGTGAAGAAGAGGGAGAAGAGAGGGGGAAAGGGAAATGCAGGAGAGAGGGATAACTCTTTTCTCCGACAAAAATGGAGTGAAGAAAGGAATTATGATCAGTAAGAATATGGTTATCTTACATAACGGTCTCTATTCTGTTTGAATTGAGCTTGAGAGGCAGTGATAAGGACGAGCTGTAACCAATTCATAGTGAGAAGAGAGCTATGAACTGTGATCATGTCTTATTTCAAGTTAGAAGGTAGTTTCAGTATAAGGATTATTTAATTTGACAAGTTGTTTCGTCCATGATTCTTGGCAGTTTCGGTGCCATTCTAGCCAATGTTTAGTCTGTAATTTTTGAGAATTGATGTGCGAGTAATGACTTTCACTTAACTTCAACTATTATGTGTGTATTTATTGGCATGTGATAGAATTCTCTTTTCCTTTTCATTGAATTCATTTTCATACTCTAATTGTATTATTTGTACATAGGCAAAT
Source organism: Linum tenue (assembly GCA_946122785.1). Taxonomy (NCBI): domain Eukaryota; kingdom Viridiplantae; phylum Streptophyta; class Magnoliopsida; order Malpighiales; family Linaceae; genus Linum; species Linum tenue. Next base: position 23,612,176 of record CAMGYJ010000007.1, on the reverse strand, counting down.
CATGCTCGAGATGGCAACTCGCTGATATGGCTGGTGCAAGGAATGAAGCCATCATTAGAATTCAGACCGACAACGGGGAGGGATGCCCAGGACTAATTCAATGATGATTGATGATGGTATAATAAAAACTGCAGTCTGCATCAGCACCAATTTCTAGGCCTAAGTAAAGGTATTCAACCCAGAACTCTGCTTAGCGCTAAAAATTGCCCTCACCCAACCTTGATCCTGTTTGACCCACTTCCGAAGAGTCAAGATATATGACTAATCCTCCCCGTTCGTATTTTCTTATTGACTCTTTCTGACCCTGTAGGTAGGGCTGGGCATTGGGTGGGTCGGGTGGATTTTGACCATAAAATGCACCCACCCGCGCTTAAACGGATTGATAATTTTTAACCCACCACCCACCCACATTTAGTCTCGGGTTGGGTCGGGCGGATGGTGGATGATGCGGGTGGGTTTGTGGGTTCACCCACATCACAATGTATATAATATAAAGGAGTCAACTTGACATGATAATAGGTGAAGAGAATCATCGAGGGAAACAAGAAGTTGAAATAGGGCGAAAAATGTCGAATTAGTTCTTAACTTGGATAGAAATTCTATTATGAAAGAGTTTTCTACAGATTGAGACGATTATTAGGTGCAAGGAACTAATGAAAATAATTCCACAAAGGAAAGAGCGGTGATCTAAGCACAATAATTAGAGGAAAAAATAAAGGGAAGAAGAGGGGATCTCTATTTGGAAGGTTGGCTTTGAGGTTCAAACTCCAGGAGCAGTCCGAGTTTATATTTAACGTCTCCACTCTCCTCTCTCTAGCGCCAACGACTTTGATCTTTTTGCTGTTGGGTTGAGCGGGTCACCCGCACACTCACCCACAACCCACCCACCACCCGACGGATGGCTCCCAGCGCAACCCGTCACCCACCCACAGACCCACCCACTTAACCAAATTCGGGTCAAATGCGGGTGGGTCGGCCCAAACCCGCGGATAATCCGCCCGCATGCCCAGCCCTACCTGTAGGTTGGGGCGGGTCGGGAAGAATTGGATTAGTGGGTCGGTCCTAATCAAGTGGAATCCCAATCCCTTCACTCTCACTTGCTTTCTCTCCCATTCCACAAGTGGGTAACATACAGTAATCCGGCCACCGGGCCGGGTAATAAGCTAGTTCCATATTATAAGTTGGTAAAGAGGAAAATTAGACTTTTGCGGGACAGTTTGATGGATTTTTAGGTGGCCATTAATTGACTTTTCAAATCTCCTACAATTTTTCATTGGACGATATTTTGTGTACATCGGATAAAAAAAAATCTCATAGAAAAATCAGGTTTGTTGTACACTACAAAATAATTAGTTAGTTTTGGACAAAAAGATTCTCGTCATCTTGCCTTAAAAATTTTCAATTAACTAAAATTTTCTCATCATTTTATTTGTATATCACAATGAGCTTGTTCATTTTGTGCAAAAATTTAAAAAAAGTTGAGTGAAAAATGAAGGTGGTACAAAGTGGTACTATGATGGTATGGATGGTAAAAACAAATTCTCGAAATACATTAAAAATTGATATAGTTTTATAGTCCCCAACGAACTCATTTTATCTGTGCAAAATTTTATCACTATATTATCATAATATCATGATATGAAAATGATATGATAGTGTTGTTAGTCCTACCATAGTGGTAAGTCATGATATCACAATTATAAGATAACAAGAAACTCGTATTTTTGAAGGACTATAATTTACTCAAAATATAGCGAAATGGATATATTTGTTTTGCCATACTTCATAAGTTTTATATGTGCAATTTTTTAAGAATTTCAAATTAAAACAAATGAGATATGCTATCATACAAATCTCATAGAGTCATGATATGGTAGTGATAAGATTACAATCAAAACATGTTTTGAGTGATTATTTTTTTGTTTAAAATCTAGAAAAATTGATATAATTGTGTATATCATAATTAATGCAATTTTGTATGCAAATTTTTTTAAATTCCGAGTTACGAGGGAGATATGACTCGATGAAGAAAAATTAGAAAGAAAAGAAGTATGTTTTGACTCATCAAAAATCTTCCATCTCTTCTCTGAATTTCTTGTAAGTGAAAAATAACAGGGTCACCCCTCTTTCTCCTTATATGAGTTGTCAGGCTGCAAATGAGCTAAACTACTCATGAGCGGCTTGAAGTTCGACTTGGGAAAAGCTCATTCGACACTCGAGTCGTTTACTAACGAGTTGTACTTGAGCCAAACCTTGTTCTGCTCGCAAGCACGTGAGTCGGTTAGATTTGGTGGCTTGTTGAACTCAACTCGTGAGATAGCTAGTTTTGAGCTATGAGCTTGCTCGACATTATGGCTCGTGCGCCACCTCAACTAGCAACTTTTGAGCGAATCGATTATTATCATTGAGTTATTGACAATTCATATGTTTGGTAGCTTATATGTCTGAACTTATAATGTTTAATGATTGAGCACTTGATCAAATATGTATAATTTATAATTTTAAAGAGAAATTATATATCATAAGTTGCTTAGTACTAAAAACTATTAAATAACTTGTATGCAGAATTAAAATTATAATCTTAATGAAATGATACTTAAGTTCGAGTTGATCTTGCGAGCTAATTTATTAGTTGAGATCGAGTAGAGCTCGTGAGCTCATTAATGAGCCGAACTCGAGTCAAACACAAGTTAAGATTTTTAAAAACATGACAAGCTCAAGTTACAAAACTCAGCTCGACTCTATAAATTTGCAGCTTTAATGTGTTGCGGGTCATTAGATTTTAATCGATGATTCTAAATTAAATTTTTGTAGGGTTTTGTAGAATAAAATTTGAGACCTATCCACTCCCTTTTAAAATATATCTTATTTTAATTTCTAACTTAATTTAATAAGATATTTTTTTTCTCTATCAATTTTTTTTCTTATGACTCTTATTTGTATTACCATCATAATAACATTTTAAGTTTGGTTATACTATCTTTTACTGAGAAAGGACATACATATTTTGTAGGTATGTATGGAATGGTTTCTCATCGCCCTTTGCTATTAAATATTTTTTTCCCAAGCGGTAATAAGTGAAAAGTTAGAAAAGATACACACTTTCAATCTAGGCAGGGGCGGAGCTATGTAGGCTCTAAGGGGGACCCTGTCCCCCCCACCCCCCAGAATTTTGAAACTTACGTATAAAGTTCTTGGAAATTCCGAGAATTACGTATAAACTCAATCTAACAGGTATATAGAATCCAAGTGAAATATTCTAAACAGCACAAATTTTCAGTCTAGCGGAGAAGCTATGCAATTGTAGCTACAAGGTTCGCGGTTCGACCCTGATACAAATTAATCCTCTAATTTTTCTATTTTTTCTTATAAATCCTGTAATTTCAAATAAATTCAGTTCTTAAATTCTTACATTCATATTTTCAAAGATTGTTTTTGATATGTAATTAATTAATTTTTAAAAACAATAATATAATCATAAATTCATATTCAAGGTATAAAACAATTACATGTTAAAATGCATGATAAATTTTGCTCACAGTACAAACATTTATTTTGAGTATAACATACTAGCAAACTTTAAATTATTTATATTTTGAGTTTTTATTTTATTTTAATTAATATGTGTCGTTATTATTTATTTTTATCTTTGGATTTTCACGATAATTTACTAAATAAATCCTGCCCCTGAACTTTCAATTCTGACTCCGCCCCTGAACCTAGGAACCTTTCCAAAGCAACACACTAATGAAGTAAGGCTATAATATCAAAGAAAGTTAAGTCTAAAAAGTCAACAAAATTTTACGCATCACTCTACGGGTAGCCAAGTTTGCAACTCGCGGACTCTAACGACTATACGAAAGGAACATAAAGAAACTAGTTGACTACCCATAAAAAAAAACTAGTTGACTACACTCTCACAAAGGGGTCCCCTAGTGGATCCGCCACCACACCTGACCGAAGCTAATGAATTGCCACCTTAGATATACCTTTGAGGAGACAATGACTGAGAGGGCATCTATAGCAGCAAGTAGCTCTGTAACGTTAGTATCTGAACACCCCAGTATAGTGATACCCAACTGTTAGTGGAACTTGTCCATCTGATCCAACGAGTCACTAGGCTAGAAGCATAACCAAAATTTCTGACAAGATAATCAAAGTTGATATTGAGGAAGTCGTTAGGAGAAGCAACCCATCGAGTGATGGGGCAAGACTGAGGGAAAGAGACATGATCCAAAGCAAGAGGATGAGGAGGTATTATTTCACGATCTTGAAACAATAATTGACAAGCTAAAGTATGTGCATGTGGTGGAGTGTACTAAAAAACCAATTTATTTTGAGAATTCGAGATTCTGCACAATATGTGGAGACACATTAGAGAATTTGTTATTGAGGGTACTCAAAGAGTATATCGTTTACACTACCATAAACTAAAATTAATAATTGGGAAGAAATTGAGAAAATCACTTAAGACCCAAATAGAGAACATGATTAAATGACTAAGGGTCCATTTGGAAATTGTAATTATTGTTTTTAGATTGTTACTATACTTGTATTTTTTAGAATGCATTAATTTTTTGTTTTGTTTTTTTAGCAAACACAACAGATGGATTGTTTATGTGATAAACCATCACTTATAATGAGTGATTGTTATATCTCAGTTTAACTGATATTATTAAGATAGTTGAGTTGATATTATTTTATCTCAGATTACTGATGTGAAATACACAATTACACATAACATACGTTATATTTTACAATGCGTCGAATTCGACAATACATATAATAATAGGTGAGTTCTACGGTACCCAGGGTGAAATCCGGGGTACCGAATACTTTGAGTATGAAAATGGTATCCAGATATTGAATTGACTGATCTTTCAGACATGATATTATACTCTAACACTTAAAGATCAAAATCTAGGTCTTAATTCTCTAAATCTTATAACCCGATATCAATTTAATTAGAAACAATAATCAACGGTTATAATTCGTCCAAATATAGGCAAAAAATGAAAACATCATCGTAGAGTTTATAGTTTATGATTTAGGTAATTAAGACTTAGGGTTCACTCATTAAGTGTTAGAGTATAGTATCAGGAATAAAATTACTGCTAATTCGAGGTCTAGATAGCGCTTTCATACTCAAAGTATGCGGTATCCCAGATAAGCCATCAATAATAATATACATATATTTATAAGACCACACATCAAATGAGGTAACTCATACCTCCCAAATTTAGAAAAATCACAGTTGGTAAGACGCAATTCCCTCTAAAACAGTTAACCATGCACTAATTTTATATTAGGCAGGGGTTGTCCTTTCCACTAATGCGGCAATTTGGAATTAAGAGCAAATTTGACGGTGGTGGAATGGGAAATGGGAAGGAGCCCGCCGGTCTAGAAATAATAGCCTGCCTGCGTCAATCCCCGCGAACATGAAATGAAATCACGGAGAACCGCTCGATCTCCTTCCAACGCACAATCAAACCATACAAGTCAAAACAGAAAAAAACGGTGGGACCCGCCACTAGCTCAACCACCCAGGTCCTTGCTTTTTTTGCCTTTCCCCACAGTCACGTCACATCACACCATCACCATCACCATCGAGTATGGTTAATTTACTTAATTGGTTAGTACTTAGTAAGAGTATATCTATCAATGCAATTGCAAAAGAAATTGTATTTGTGTTTTTTATTGTCAACTCAAATTTTTTGCAATCCACATCATACTCATTTCATTCACCTACATCAATGCAATTAACTTGCAATTGCAAATGTAATTAAATATTATGTTTAAATTATAGAAAATTAAGTAAAAGAGAAAAGAAAATAATATAAAGTAAAAAATCCCCATTTTTTTAGGCTTTTTTGACTTGCATATGGAATTGCATTTGTTGCAAGCTTGCAAATATGCAATTGGTAGCCACATCAATGCAATTGGTTTTGCAATTGCAAACACCTATGCCATATTATTTTGCAATTGAGAATGCAATACCAATATGGATGCTCTAAGACCATCTCCGTATGGTTTAGCAATTTCTAAATAGTCCCCACAGCTAGGGGTGTTCAAACGGTGCGGTTACCATGATAACCGTTTTAACTAGTACTATTTGGATAATTTGGTTTAGTTAATTTGGACAATTGGTTTGGTTAAAATTTTTAGCTTGTTTGGTTTAAGTGGTTTGGTTTCAGACACTCCTAACCAGTCAAACCAAATTAACCAGATAAATAATTAGTCATATATCTAATATATACACATACTTAAGACTTTGAATAACCACTCAAGAGTTAAACGTTCATCCCTTTTAGACATAAAATATAAAGCTTGATGTATATTTGTATATGTTGAGTGTAGACCACAACATATGAACGCCTAATTTAGATAAATCTCATACATTATGTTGGATGAAAACTTGAAAGCAATGACCTTTTCAGCCTATGAAAATTGCTAAAAGACTAAGTCAATTCAAGCAAACACAAAAATTTATTAACCCATACCATTGTGATAAATTTTTGTTAGGTGAATACTTCTATACTAACCGTAAGATAATTGTCTTAGTTGCATGTATTTATGTTAAGGGTCAACTATAACTATGTGTTGATTGTTATGTTTTATTCATTATATAAATTGTGATTTGATAAATTAACAAAAAATTTCTCACTAAATGATAATGTGATTTTATATTGGTTAATCTGGTTAACCAATTAACCAAACCGATTAAACTTTAATTTGGTTAATTTGGTTGTTGTATTAATTTGTACGGTTTGGTTATGATATTGTATTCCATGATTAATGAAATTTAGCCTTATTTGATTTGGTAATAACCATGGTAACCATTTGAACACCCCTACCCACAACCACATTAACAGCTTTAGCAATTGCCACATCTAGCAATTTTCAGCCATCTCCATCCCTGCAATTCTTCAAGAATTTCTATGGGTGGGGTCTACGATATATCCATATCATTTATTATTTTCTTAATTATAATTTTGCATAGTTAAATAATAGATAATGTATGAATGTATTTGACAATATTATGTTTATGCAAAAATAAGGGTTTAGTAAATTATATTCTAAAATACTAAATAAATATATGAATATTTATATAATAATAATTAATCGAAACAAGTATCATATAATAAATATAAAATAAAAAATTAGTCTATTTTAATATAAGATGTAGACACGCTAATATCATTACTGACAATTATATTGAACATCCAACATGCTAATGTTGTATAATATGCAAATTCAAAAGCTTCTAGGGAAAATTTTAAATCACACATGTACTTGTTAATTTTGCCAAACTTTATTTTCTTTCTTGCTTTATTATTAATTTTGTGTATTTGTTTTATCATAATGGTTTGTGTTTTTTTGTTTGACGGTGTTTCTTTCTAGTTTCATGAATGAATGTTAAGTTATAGCTATGTGTCTTCTTTTTCTTTTGTATTTGGATGACAAAAATGTCATACATAATTTATAATTAGAAAAATATTTTTCATAATTACTTTTCTAATCACATTATTAATTTTATATATAATGTATTTCGATCTAAGTAAACTAACTTAAAAATATAAATGCACAACTATACCATTTGTATAGGAAAAGGTGAAAAAGAAATGGAAAAAACAAGAATGAAGTGTGACCCATATGCACATGTGGCATTCCTAAGAGACTTGCTAATTTAGCAAGCTTGCCAATCTAGAAAGAACCACTCCATCCCTAGCAATTGTCATAAAATTGCCACCTCACCCTCCACCTCATTTTAGCAATTGCTAACTTTTAGCAATGGAGATGGTCTAAGATATGAGAAGAGTAACCCGTATAAATACCGATAGATATTATATTAATGGTACATACGTCACTACTCAATAGTAATAATGGGTTAGTATTTTAAAACTGACTAATTTGGTTTTTAGGATCGTTTGATTTTGGTGATTGTTTGGTTGAGATAGTTATAATGCATGTTGTTTTTTTGAATTTTCTACACAAACAATACATCAATTGTTTGCTTGATATGATGGAAACTATCACTCAAATGAGTGATAGTACTATCTCAACCGAAACTTGAGATTGTTGAGATAGTTTTGAGTAGATTGTTGGGTTCATTTTTTGTTCCAAGTATACCCCTAGTTATATATACATGTTCTCATAAAAACAAGGGCAAAATATCATTTTCCTTAATTGCATGTATATTACAATCATGCATTGACCACAATGCATTGATTTAAGTATCACCAAAACCAAGCGACAGTTTCTAAAATATATATCATGAACTAAACTATAAACAATATAGACTAATATGGCCTTACCTGTGATTTGACAGTCAAATTGGACGGTCAATACTGTTGACTAACGATCAACGAGCCAAGTCATTGCCATGTCGGCGCAAAAATATTAAAAAAATAAAAAATTCAATTTATTTTTCCTATTTTCATTTACTTGCAAGTAAATAAAAAACACCCCATGTGGAGCTCAACGATGTTTGGATGCTTCACCATCTTCATGACTAAGATCTCGCGGTTGATATGGTCCATCCCGACTCCGATCACCTTCTCTTTCCTGATGACCTTCATCGACACGCTTTTGTCGGGCTGGAGGTTCTGAGCGTGGTAAACCTTCTCGAAGGTCTCGTGGCCCAGCATTTGCCCGAGCTCGGAAGAAGTAAAGTGGTAGTCGGAAACTAGTGATCACCCGTCCTCGACGTGTTTCCAGGGGCAATTCCTGTCGCCGATGCACCTCTGGGGGAGGATACACAACTCAGGATTTCATAGTGAGGCTCCTATAATCTCTGTGCATTCCCCAAGAGAAAAAGCTCTTCAAGAAATTAGGGTTATTTCAAAGAAAGGTTTGTTTTGCCGGCAATGGCGATGAGAGAGAGAGATCTATAAGATTTGCCGGCATCGTCGAGCTCCACATGGGTGAATTTTTTCGGGTTATTTGTAAATAAATGAAAACCCAGTTATCAATGGGAACATATATGTAGTATCAATGAATAACTTTCTTTCTCTTATTTGAGATCAGTCGTGAATGTCAAACAATATTTTTTCTTTCTTTCTTTTAAGTGATTTTTACAATAAAAGGAGTTTTGAAGAGATTGTTAATAATGGATTATCGAGAGAGATAAGTAAAAGAAATTTCTATCTAAGATTTAATAGAACCATTATTAGTCAAGGTAAAGTACAGGGAAAATAATTTGAATTTGTAATATATTTTGCTGGCATGACAATGACCTACACGTTGAATCGTTGATCGTTAGTCAACGACGTTGACCGTCCAATTTGATGGTTAACCCACAGGTTCAACCAAATTAGTTTATTTGTGTAAAGTTTGGGTCAATTTAATGTATTAACTCTAATAAAAAATATAATATTACTTAATTTAAAAATAAATAAATGTATAATTATGTTCAAATGATAAATTATGTTCATTGAATATGAATATAAAATGCAAGATACGAATTTTATACATGTTTAGCACAAGATACATAAAATGACAAGAAAAATGAGATGGTTTGACAATACGCAAACAAAAATGCATAAAATTTGGTACATACGCGTATTAAACAATAGTATTTAGGTACTATGCAATCGAGTATCTCAAATCCCACGTCAGTAGCGAATTGGCCGCTGAACTGGCAACCACTGTGGAGGGCCAGGGAGCCAGCTAGCGAAGCCAAAGGGGTTTCCCTGTACCACGTCACGATCAAACAGCCGTTTGGATTCATGCCAGGTATGCAGATGTTGGGCCCCCACCCTCCAGTTTATGGCGCGAGTACAATAATGGCGCGAAGCATCGGATGCCGATTCTCCTGGAGCTCCTCTTTCTTTTTTCCAGAACATGTGATAAGAGTCCTACTAATAATAATGAAGAAAATAGTACTCATCAACTATTTATTGCCTAAATTTGGACTGGTCAAACTGACCATACGATGAAAGGTTCTAGCCTCTTTGATTATGAGGACACTTTTTGAGTCCAGAGCTCCCATTAATCTTGATAATGGCGGATCACTTATTGCCTAGTGAACTGCACTCGATTATTCAGTCAGAGGTCCACACTCCACAGTCCACACCCACAGCACACGTTCTACAAAGGAGAATGCAAAGTCGGCTGGAAAGGAGGGAAAGGTAAAAAAAAAACAGCCTTTTCTTGTGGGAGAAGGGTAAACGGTTCAAACCTTTCCAACTTTGTTATGGAGTTAGGCCCAACAACAATGTTAGATAGAGCATACGACTCTATTAGGCTAAAATGGTAATGCAAAATACGACAGAAAGACAATACTTGATGGTTATAATTATGGCAGGTACTGCTTAGGCTAGAAGCCCGTTGATAAATTATGGTGTAACTGAACAAACCATACTGTAAACTCGGGCAATGGAGGATTAAAATCGTGTTCAGGCACTAAACTCTATGCGCATGTATAGCGGTGCTAACTGCTTTTTTACTTCAAACTTAGGTAATCAGTTTGTGGAGCAAGAATAAGGCAGAGTGAGAGCGCTAATTTAGAAGAATTCATTATTGAGAGCATGAAGAAACCTTTAATATTATATTATTATTTATGACAAATACTAAATATATAAAGAAGCATAAGACTAATTAGGATGACTTAAACAAACATACTTTAGTGAAATATGGTTATAAAAAAAAATATAGAAAAGAGGTATCTAGTAACTAAGAGGCAAATGAACTATTGTTTTCTTCCTAAATTTGTAGGTCTTACATTCTTCAGGTCTTGTTTGTTCCTGCTCGTGGGGTAGCAACAAAAAACTAATAAGAAATTCCATAATATGACTAATATTTGAATCTATATATAAATATTGATGATTGAACAATAAATAGTTATATTTCTAGGAATTGGATAGCATTTTGATATTGTATTGAGAGGGATAAGGATAACAAGATAACAAGAATATATAAAATAAAGGATAGGATGAAAATATTAATTAATATATCACTTCGGGATTATTGCTATCTTCGTTCTTTCTCACTTTCTTACCATTTCTCCATCCCCTCATCCTCATCCTCCTCTTCCCAATTCCCCCATCGTTCTATGTTTCGCTCTTCCCTAACTCAGGCCAAACATGCTGAGGCTACCCCTCTATCCCACCAATCATCATCGACTGCTCCATAACCCTGACTACCACCATCCTTTACACTTGCATTCCTCTCTTCCATAGCTAGTACCCGCTGCCCAACCACCCGATAACCCATCGTTGGTGGTACTTTATATACTTCACAAATTCGTAGTCATGAATGACGAGTTAGAGACCATCGAGCAGTTCAAGCGAGGAGCTAGGTCTGGGTGTGCCCTGATGGCGTTGAACAATTGCAAGCTCCGCGTCGGGGTGATACATATAGTCGACGATGACTATAAGGAGCAAAACGAGTGAACCAATGAGGAGCGAAGTGTTGTATGTCGATAGCAATGACAAAGTAAGTATCAGAGGCCATTGATGACACTTTATTATAGTGTTTTTCATTCACATTCTTGATACATTTTCTACTTATATCAAACATCTTTAGTCAATTCTCTTGTAATTCTTATCTAAATCATAACTATTTGATCAATGAGCCTTTAATAGACAACATATATGTTTTTGTACTCTTTGATGCCTTCTTGGTATTTTTGATGGTTTTCAAGGTACAAAGCAACCTAAGGAAAATTGGATCAAGCATTGAAGAACCTTGGAGGATCAAAGGAGCTATAAAAAGAAGAACATGGACCTTTTATGATAAGACGATGTCCAATGACGGAGAGGTCTACTGGAAATCACTATGTGACCCCAAAACAAGCTCAATAGAGGAAGACTCGCCCAAGGTGAAGAAGAAACCAGCGTCGGTCCAACATCGGGTCCAACCATTGCTGGAGGAGACATGGTCAAGACACGTCCAAATGATGAGAAGAGGTCGTTCATGAGCCAAGGAGCCCACCCAACCCACAAAAAAGGATGATGGTTCCAATCGCGCCCTACCACTGCTCGTGCCCTAATCTCTTAAAAGCCTTCTTCAAGAAGTTACTTAGTCCACAAGTAGTGATACAATCCTCGCTACCAAGACAATTTTTTTTCAAAGGCTAAGAAGATCGGCAATGATAAGAGATCGAGATTCTATAAAGATTAGAGGTGAATCTTCTTCAAGAGAGAGGGAATGATGCGATATCAACTAGCGCGATATTCAATTCTCGTGGTCCCAAAATGAAGGTTCGGATTCGACGATTTAAGGATCAACTGGGAGCATTTTTTATGGATAAAATGGAGAATGCTTTAAGGATCCGACCTACAACATTTCTTGGAGGCCAAAACGTCCATCCTTGCTGCCCAAGTCGTCCAAATGTGAAAAGGACAAGGAAAGAGATTGCTTAACCACTAAGGAGCTTCCTTAAGCATTAAAAACGTGTTTGGAGATTACTTAGCTACTAAGGTGCTTCCTTTGGTTATAAAAATGAGTTATAGTCCTTATTTAAGTAATATTATGTTTCCTAGTTAGTTTGAGATTTGTTTTCCTATTCCTTTTAGGTTAGTTTTATGTTTTTGTGACCTCTATAAATGGAGGATGTAAGAGCTACGAATTGTGTACCCAATATTCAAGTTATCAATCAAAGTTGAGTTCAAGTTCATTGCGAACGAGTTCTTTTGTGCAAGACTTCTGTCGAGGATTCCAAGAGATTGTACGTGTCTCTTATCAACTAGAGAACGCGTCTAGTTGTGGCGAGCATCTACCCTATATCAATTGCCCCTTTCCACGAGTTGATTCTGTCCGATTGGTTTAATATACCAATTTCCCTTTCTCACGAGTTGGGATTGTCCAATTGATTCCACATCTATCTTTTGTTTCAAGTTGGAGAAAAGTTTCGAAAAATCCTTAAAAAGAAGGAAGGTTGCGTACTTTGGTCATATCATCCGAGTTCGAGGGTTTTCTTCGGATTTGGAGCACATCAAGTGGTATCAAGAGCCCAGTTCAAACTCAGCGGCGATTTGAAGATTACTGGTTCAAACTCAGCGGCGAAAAGACGGATCTTGAAGCTCTTGAAAATCAAGAATGGAGCAAGGTCAACGATTGGTGGAGACGATGAAGCTAGTACTCACGACGATAGAAGTTATTCTTGAACGGCAAGCACGACTGGAAGAACAATGGGACACCAAACTTGCTAAATTGGAAGCGTTATTGGGCATTAATGCGCCATCAATGGTAATCCAACCCGAAGCTCCTTTGACAATTGGGAATCCAAATCCAGAGCAAGATCAAGACAACGAGGAGTATGAAGAAATCTCGCCTATGGAAGGTATACTTTTGGATACTTTTTGTGAAGAGTATGAAGATTTCGATGATGAGGAGGCAATAGAAGATGTTCTTGTTGATGAGCCAGCTCTGGGTGCGTCGGATTGTGAGCAATACATGGCGAATCCAAAAATCAATGGAAGTGATGAATGCATGAAAATTCTGGGGGATTCATCAATTGTTCCAGAATATGATCATATTGATTTCGTGGTTGGCTATGCAATTTTCAAAGAGGGAGCACGTATGGAAAAGCGACAAGAATTGAAGAGCTATGTGGAAGGTGTTCATCAAAATGGGATCTCTACAATTCGTGGACGAATTGTTCTTAAGATGGGGAGAATGATACAATCCTCGCTACCAAAACAATTTTTTTCAAAGGCTAAGAAGATCAACAATGATAAGAGATCGAGATTCTACAAAGATTCAAGGTGAATCTTCTTCAAGAGAGAGGGAATGATGCGATATCGACTAGCGCGATATTCAATTCTAGTGGTCCTAAAATGAAGGTTCGGATTCAACGATTTAAGGATCAACTAGGAGCATTCTTGATGGATAAAATGGAGAATGCGTTAAGGATCCGGCCTACAACATTTCTTGGAGCTCAAAACGTCCATCATTGCTGTCCAAGTCGTCCAAATGTGAAAAGGACAAGAAAAGAGATTGCTTAACCACTAAGGAGCTTCCTTAAGCATTAAAAGCGTGTTTGGAGATTACTTAAAAAGACGAAAGGCTGCGTACTTTGGTTATGTCATCCGAGTTCGAGGGTTTTCTTCGGATTTGGATCATAACAAGTAGTATAAGTGCTTGATTGTTAGATCATAGATGCTATAGGCTATTGATTATGGCTCGTAGATGCCCACATTTAATCATGTGTTATCCTAACTGCATTACTCTTCATTAATGAGGTAATGGCATGAAACAAAAGTACGTATTAGCTAGTTAAATCTCTATCGCAAGAGGCGCATGCACATATAGATAATGGACTTAATGGAATGGATAGAGTGATGCTATAGATGAGTCATTGATGCATGTTGTGAATGAGCTTTAGTATTCATGATGTTATTCAAGCTTGTCTTCTTATACAATAATGTATCTTCACTTTTATGCATCTATAAATAAAAAGCCCTAAATAATTTTACTATTATTGCTTTACTTTTCCTTGCTTGTTAAGTGAATGAAAACCCCTAAATGCTTCTCTTATTTTTGTGCGAGTCTTTGATGGTATGGTGTGATTAGTTATTGATAACACGATATTTGAACATGTTTTCCCCATCATTTCTTGATCGTTTGAGCTCGCTTTCTCCCTCTCGTGACCTATTTACGCTAGGTTGTGTTGGTTTATGATGTTTCAGGTCCTAGTACGTGAATGGGTGCGAAGGAGCGAGTTTTGGGATGTTTTGGATTGAACGGGCAGAGAGCAGGGAAAAGTTACGGCCAGACCCTCAAAGTTACAGTCTGGACCGTAACTTCCCCAAGGAGCCCGTAACTTTGGAGAAGCGGGGCTGAGGTTTCAGGAGCACTTTTTAAGTTACGAGCCTCTCCTCAAAGTTACGGTCGCAACCGTAACTTTCCTATAGGAGCCGTAACTCTTGGATTACGAAGCATAAAGACATCAACATTTCAAAGGGAAGTTATGGGCTGGCAGAGGGAGTTACGGCCGTAACATTGGCCGTAACTCGTGAATCTCCATCAAATAAAAGGGGAGCTCGAGCAAATTGCAAAGGTTCTGCATTTTTGAGTTCTAAAGAGCAGAAATTGAACCCTAGAGAGAGAAAGTGACGAAGAACAACCCTTGGGCAAGGATTGGACCGATCTGAATTCCTCGGAGCTCGATTCCTCACTCTCAGAGTACCGAATAGCCGCTTGGAGCAGATTTTCATTATCCGCATGATGATGTCTCCTCCTAGCATGATGTTTCGTCTTCTCTCCATGGAGTAAACTCCCTATTCATATGGGTATGAAGAACTCTAGTTTTGTATGTTTTGAATGGTTGTATGAACCCCGTTTGCGAATGATTGATTCGATATATTCAATTGAGGCATTAATCAGAATGAGTCTTGATTAAAATTTTGTGATTCCTACTTTAACCTGGAACGATAGTCTCTGCATAAGTTAAAAGAGCAACCTTAAATTGGAAGTGGTGAATTGATTCCTTTAGTCGAGAAGTTAATTCACTGCTCTATACTTGAATTAAAGCCAGTAGAGGAAGTTTGGCGTGTTATTGCCTTGGTTAGTTTATGCTCGTGGAGGTTAGTCGCCCGTCGGGTGTTCGAACTTAGAGGGTCTGGATTACTTTAATTGAGATTCCAGACTTGTAAAGAACTTCCGCAGTATATCTATCAATCGGAGTAAATTGGGAACATATAATATGAACTAGTTGCATACTAGGGGGAATCATACCTGGATGACCTTTCAGTTTAGTTTTCATTTGAACAACTCACTACACTTAGTTTTCAAGATAATAGAAGTTTACGGAGTAGACAATAGATCTAGACTCCGGGTTGATAAATTAAACTTACCCACTATTCTGCATTTCCATTCTACGATTACACTTGGTCGTAGTTTGGTATTGTATTTTAGCGAGTCAATTATGCATTAGAAGACCTTGTGGAATACAACCCTAGGTTATCCTAGGATTTATAAATTCCATCTGTACTGCATCGACATGAAATTCGTGCACGCAAAAAAGAAATTCTCAAATTTTGGCCAACCCCACTAGAATTCGTGTTTTTATGTGCCAAAGCAGGAGTTGTAGAGAAAAAAGTGACGAACTGGGTAAACTTAATCCAAACAGATAGCCTTATTAAATCAATGATTTGTTAACTGACTTGCTATTTGTCATTTGAGTATTTACTTCTTTCAGTCTTAACTTCTGAAAAAGGACCATTTTATCCCCCGACTCAATTTTAAACCATAAGACCCACATCTATCACTCCCCATCTTCTCCCACAACACTGCTTTGTTCATCTCTCCTCCACACCAACCAATGGAAAACCTCGTCACTATCGTTTGCTGAATGCCAAAAAAACACTGTCGCCTATCTGGAAAAGGGAACTCGATGCCGTCCCCTGTCTGGGAGGAAGCTGCCGGAAGGAACTCGTTGGTTGTCAGATGAAGGAGCATTCGCCGCCACGATGAAGAAGCCGTTTGTAGCCTAGCCTAGAGAGAGGAATAGACTTCGACAAAGGTTAGGGGTGTCTTTCCTCGATTTTGTTGATTTTTGGATCAATAAATAATTTTCGCCGAGCAGTCTGTTGCTAACCTTCGAAAAAAGAGGGGTGGTCCTACTTAGATTTTCCATAGTCCAAAAGTGGTCTGACGACATGTAACACCCTAACCCGGCCGGGTACTACTTTTACCAAAATGCCCTTGATAGATAAAATACTCAAATCTTAAATTGCAACTGGGAAAAATTTTCATAAATAAATTTCTGAAAACCACTCTTGTAGTTCAAAGCAACGCCCTAACACATGGGCAACTTAACTCAAACTTTAAAAACTCAACTTGATCTCCAGTCTATACTCATAACCATAAAACATAATAACTAACTAGTCTCAAGTGTTGCTGCTTGTGTGAAAAACTCTAACTAGACATCCTCTGTGACGCTCAGACCGTTCTCCTCTAGCTAGCTTCACTCGAACTGTTTCTCTCGATCCCGCTGCTCTCTAACTGCTTCTCTAGCTTCTTCCTCTTCAAACTGGTGAGTGAGTTGGGGTCAGTCTATGCCCTTAGGTTTTAAACTTTCTAATACTTGAGTACTTTGCTTAAACACTTAAATTTAACTGGTGGAAGTTGTTTGTACTTCCAATCTTAAAATCTTAACTCTTAAACTTTGACGGAGTTGAAGTTACTCTCCTCTCTTAAAGCTCAAATCTTGACTTAAATACTTGACTGACACAGGGATCCCTCACTAGCTAGTCCAGTTGCCAACTCATACGTATGAGAAGCCATTCAGGCTTTCCTTAAACTTAAACTTAGTTAGAGAAGTCGTAACGATTCATCCCCCTAACATCTTAAACTTATCGTGGTGGCTCTTCACCATGATTCTCAAGGGCATAACTATTGCCCATCTTAAAAGTCTCAAGAGCATAAATGCTGCTCTATCTCAAAATGTCTCAAAAGGCAACAGACTGGCGCTAGTGACTAAAAACACTTAAAACCACTTCACCTTCTTGAAGGTGAGTTACTTCTTAAAAAGAACTTATTTCTTAAACTTTAACTATAACTCATAACATAACGCTTTAAGGTAAATAGCACAAAATCACCTCAAATATCACAAAATTACCTCAAATCATAGCTCAAGCAAAGCACAAATAAACAATCATAAACTTAATCAAGCAATGGTAACCAAGTCACTAAAATACTTAAAATCATAATACTTAAAAGAATACGTAAGGCGTAGAATTTACCCCCTTTACACTCACCTCGTTGATGAAACGACTTAGATTGATCCGACGAGAACCCATGTTTCCTACCATTAGTGGTATGATATTTTAATCCATCCATCAGAATTCTCTTGCTATCCTCCATATCGTAAAATACAACCTCTACACCTTGACCATAACCAAATTAAGTCAAGCCTCTGCTTTCTTCTTCCAAATTCATCCATAAGCACTAAGTATTTCCCCACCAACCAAAACCCAATCACACGTTTCCATCAATGGGTAAAGCACCCACCATTACCTACCCTTCCCGTGACTCATCCTTCGTTCTACAAAGCCAATGTTAATGGCGTCCTTATTAGTTAATCACTAGCCCATAGAGGACCAACTTTTCTTATTGTCTTCCCACTACCCCACATGAAATCGTGCAGCTAGGCTTTACGTTGATTCATTCTAGCAATACCTATCGTCATGCCTTCCATGATATAGCCTCACCATAATTATATATATATCCCTCTCTCAAAGCAATCTTCAATTCCTCAATGCGCCCATTACCGATTACAAGATTTAGCCAACCCTTCGATGCACATTGCATTCATCAAAACAACACCCCACGCGAAGGGCATCTTGTGATAAGGATCGAAGTTAAACTGCGAGAGTACTCCCCTTTCTTGGCGGGAGCTGGCCAGCGTTCTATTTTCTGGGCTAGAACTACCAGAGACAAATGTCTTTTGTGAGAAAAATGCTTGCCTTTTATTCCCTTCTAAAACTGATTTAAATACAATCACGAATGCAACCGAGAAACAACCTATTCCTACTCCTGTGGAACCCTTCCTACGGTTACCAACAGCTAATCACTACTTCTCCACTTATTCTGCAAATTTAAAAGCAACTAACAGCTAACCTTGACTCCTTCAACTGAAAGCAACTAACAGCAACGTAAAAGACTCTAACCACAAACACAAATGACTCCTACAGCAAGCATACTAATTTATCATGGGCCAAGCTACTCCACGTAGTCTCGATAACGTCGATTGGGCTGGACTATTCGTGTTGAGTGACGAGTGTGATGGTGAGGTGCAGATGCCCTCTCATCATTACCTGCCCCTGAAGAAACGACATTGTCCCCAATGTCCAGCTGCACAAAACGATCGTAGAACACAGCAGCTACCTCCCACGTGGCATCGTCATGGGGAAGGGACTGCCACTTGACCAGGACCTCCTCGACCGGACGAGAACCCCGTTGCGTCCAACGAGTCTCAAGTATGGCCTCGGGCTGGAGCAGCAGCGTGCCATTATCAGCAATGGGAGGAATCTCCGAGCTAGGAACAGTCGGCGGAGTGGGGCAAGGGCGCAACAGCGAAACATGAAAGACCGGGGGAACTCGACTGCCAGAGGGTAGACCGAGGCGATACGCAACTGGACCGATGCATTCAGTGACCAGGTAGGGCCCGAAATAACGGCAGGCGAGCTTCTGCGAAGCACGGCGAAAGACGGTGTGTTGCCGGTACGGCTGCAACTTGAGGTACACCCAGTCGCCGACTTGAAACTGAACCTCCCGGCGGCGTAAGTCGGCATTATGTTTCATGCGATGTTGGGCCACAGACAAGTTGAGCTTGAGGTCGTTCAAGAGATCGTTGCGATCCAGCAATGTTTGGTCGACCTCATGAACAGCAGTCGCACCAGGCCTATAACATGGAATCGGTGGAGGAAGACGACCATACAAGGCGGTGAAGGGAGTCATACCTGCCGAGCTATGGAAGCTTGTGTTGTACCAGAACTCTGCCCATGGCAAGGACGTGATCCAACGCTTGGGTTGTTGATGGGTAAAGCAACGTAAGTATTGCTCAACACACCTGTTCACGACCTCCGTTTTCCCATCCGTTTGCGGGTGGTACGAAGAAGACATTTGCAGGGTAGTACCCGATTGCCGGTGGAGCTCTTGCCAGAAGTGACTCATAAAAACCGGATCACGATCGCTGACGATGGAGCGAGGGACACCGTGTAACCGAACTATCTAAGCAACAAAGTGATCGGCTACGGATCGAGCCGTGTAGGGATGGGATAGGCCGATGAAATGGCCGTACTTTGTGAGGCGATCCACAACAACAAGGATGACCGTCTTCCCTCCGGAGCTGGGGAGGCCATCAATGAAATCTAAGGAGATGTCTTCCCATACCTGCGTTGGAATCGGCAAAGGTTGGAGCAAGACAGCTGGGGCGAGGGTCTGGGCCTTTGCTCGGTGACAAATATCACAAGCATTGACGAATCCCTTCACGTCAGTGAACATCCCAGGCCAATAGAATTGGGCGGCCAGCCGCTTATACGTGCGCTCAATGCCGGAGTGGTCGCCGGCCGGCATGGAGTGGAATTCCCGGAGCAGCTGCTGGACGAGTGGGGAATGAGGGGGAATCACCACACGACGGCGGTAGAGTACCATGTTGTTGCGGAGAGAATATGGCCCGGGGTTGGGAGACTTGGCTTTGGCGGTGATGCGTTGCATATAAGGATTGGAGAGAGCTAAATCTTGGAGATCATCCCACAGAGTCGTATGGGCAAGGGAGACTGCAAACAACGCGGAAAGAGTCGGTTTCCTACTCAAAGAATTAGCCGCCTGATTTTCCTTGCCGGGCTTGTAGGAGATCTCATAATCAAAGCCCAAAAGTTTCGAAACCCATTTTTGTTGTTCTGGTGTAGTGATCCGCTGATCCAAAATATGTTTGAGGCTTCGTTGGTCCGTTCGAATGAGAAACCGTCGGCCCAAAATATACGGCCGCCAGGTCTGAACGGCGGTGACAACGGCGAGCATCTCCTTGGCGTAGGTGGAGAGTGATTGTTTGGATTTGCCGAGGGCTTTGCTCATGTAAGCAATGGGTCTCTCCCCCTGCATCAGAACGGCCCCAATGCCACTGTCGGAGGCGTCCGTCTCAATGACAAAAGGAGCATTGAAGTTTGGCATCGCCAAGACTGGAGTGGTTGACATAGCCGCCTTCAAACTTTGAAAGGCCTCGGCCGCGGCAGCGGACCACTCGAACTGCCCTTTCTTGAGGAGGTGAGTTAAGGGACGAGCAATGGAGCCATAGTCGCGGACGAATTTCCGATAGTAGCCTGTGAGACCCAAGAATCCCCTCAATTCCGTGGTTGACGTTGGAACAGGCCAATCCGTCATAGCTTGGATCTTACGAGGATCGACCTTAACTCCCTTATCTGTAATAATGTGACCGAGGTACTCGATCTCGCGCAAGCCAAATGCGCATTTGGAGAACTTGACGAAGAACTGATGATGTCGAAGGACAAGGAGAACCTTCCGGACGTGATCGCGATGGCTTTCCATATCGGGACTGTAGATCAAGATGTCGTCAAAGAAAACCAGGACGAATTTGCGCAACATAGGTCTGAAAATTTCGTTCATCATAGCTTGAAAGGTCGATGGCGCATTGCAAAGGCCGAAGGGCATTACCAAATATTCGTAATGACCGTTGTGGGTGCGGAACGCTGTTTTGTGGATGTCAGCCGGATGCATTCGAATTTGGTGGTAGCCGGCTCTCAAATCGAGTTTGGTGAAGTATGCCGCACCATGTAGCTCGTCCAACATGTCCTCGACTGTTGGAATAGGGAATCGATCCTTGATTGTTGCCGAGTTCAGTGCTCTATAGTCCGTGCAAAAACGCCATGTCCCGTCTTTCTTTTTGACTAGTAACACCGGTGAGGAGAATGGACTGGTGCTCGGCCGAACCAGCCCTGCGGCGAGCATTTTGTTGACTTGGTCTTCAATCTCGCCCTTCTGGAAATATGCATATCGGTACGGTCGTACGTTGATGGCTTCAGTACCTTCTTTCAGGGTGATGCGATGCACGATTTGGCGGTGAGGAGGAAGGCTGTCGGGCTCCTCAAACAGATCACCAAACTCGCGGAGGAGCTCTCGGAGTTCGTCGGGAACGGGGCGAAGCGGGTCTTCCGACGATGGAACGATACAAACGGCCCGGAGGCCGGGTTCCTCCTTGGTGATGCCTTTTAATGTTGTGGCCCTTGGGCCTGTGTCGGTGATCCCCCGTAGCTGTCGGCGTTGTCCTTCCCAATCAAATTCCATCTCCAACGTCTTCCAATTGCTTTGGACCGTGCCCAATTTTTCTAGCCACTGAATTCCCAGAACAACATCAAAACAGTAAGGGGAATTGCAAAGAGAGTCACCGGGAAGTGAGTGCCTTGTATTCGGAGCGGGACGTTGTCGTGCCGGCCGTTACACTTCATTGGTTTCCCACTGGCTACCCTGACGTTGAACGGAGATATGGCGGAAATTGGTAGCCGAAGTGCTTCCGCCGTAGTGGTGTTAATGAAATTGTGGGTCGACCCACTATCGATTAACACCATTAATTTGGTTCGGCCCACTTGGGCCCAGACGCGTAGGGTTCTTCCACCCGTTCGACCTGTAATGGCATGGAGAGAAACCTCAGCATCGTCGACGGTCTCCTCCTCTTCCTCATCCAACAGCATCATGATACGTGGTTTGGCACATCGGTGGGTAGGTGTGAATTTCTCGTCACAATTAAAACAAAGACCTGCTTGTCGGCGGGGGTGGATCTCTTCGTATGGAATTCGACGGCCTCCAGGTGGCGGCGGGGGTCGATTACGAGCGGGAGGTGCGAGATCAATGGCGCGTGATCGTGCCACGAAGTTGGGCTCAAACGTGGGTCGAGGTTTTGGCCGGGGTGGAGTTGTGTAATCTGCCGGTGATCGGTAGGAGCTGCGCGGCGGGCTCTGATACCAAATGATAAGGATCGAAGTTAAACTGCGAGAGTACTCCCCTTTCTTGGCGGGAGCTGGCCAGCGTTCTATTTTCTGGGCTAGAACTACCAGAGACAAATGTCTTTTGTGAGAAAAATGCTTGCCTTTTATTCCCTTCTAAAGCTGATTTAAATACAATCACGAATGCAACCGAGAAAAAACCTATTCCTACTCCTGTGGAACCCTTCCTACGGTTACCAACAGCTAATCACTACTTCTCCACTTATTCTGCAAATTTAAAAGCAACTAACAGCTAACCTTGACTCCTTCAACTGAAAGCAACTAACAGCAACGTAAAAGACTCTAACCACAAACACAAATGACTCCTACAGCAAGCATACTAATTTATCATGGGCCAAGCACTACAAAAAAAAGGACTTATGCCAAGGGTTTTGTAGCAAGGGTTCCGGAACCCTTGCTAATTTTTTCGGAATTTTTTGTAGCAACGCTTCTTTTCAAGGGTTCCTAAACCCTTGCTACGCTTAAACCAGATTTCAGCGAACCGCGGAAACCCCCTGTTTCCCCTTTCTCATTTTTTGGTAGCAACGCTTATTCTCAAGGGTCCAGAACCCTTGCTACAACTAAAAACAAATTTCAGAACCCCTGTTCCATTTCACGATACGAGAACCCTGTTCCATTTTGGTGATTCTGCCGGAGTGAGCGAGTTAGATCGGAGAGTTGACAATTGGAGTTAGATCGGAGCATCCAAATACCGTCGGCCATCATCACTTTCGCAGCCTCTGCATTCTCGTGTTCTTCAACTACCCATTTCCTGATTTGGCCGAATCTGTTTTCGTCGTGGGTTCGGGAGTTGCCGGCGCCTTGGTTCAATTTTGACGATTGCAAGGTAACTTTGAATGGTTTTTTTTTTGCCTTATAGGTCATTGATGTTTTACTTAAACTTCTGGAAGTAGTTTGAGTGTTTTATTAGGGAAACTTTCTTTCTTGGTGGGTAGGGTGCTGTTACTGCAACCACATAGAAAGGGGATGGATAAACTTGTTCTTTTCTAAGCAAAGCAGTGAGGTCAATCATCATCAATTATTTAGTCAAATTAGTTTCTGAGATAAACAATTGATCCATCTTATTAGATGCAGAGCTTGAAATGTTGATTGAGATACTGTATCCATCAGTAGAGGAACTTGAGCCAAACAACTCAGTTCATCCCGGTCCAACTTTTGATTGATAGAATCTGTTCAATTTGACTTGCAGTGATATCTATAATCGGCAAAATGGAAAAGAGCTGGATGAAGAAACATAGAACGAGCAATGAATATAAACACGGAGTACAACTTTTTCTTGATTATGCATTTCGAAATGCATCTCATGGAGCAAAGATATTGTGTCCTTGTATCAATTGTGTAAATGTATATGCACAAACATGTGAAGATATTCGGGTGCACCTCATTTGTGATGGTATTCTAAGAGGATATACTACATGGGTTTTTCATGGAGAAGCTTTATGTTCACCTCAAGCTAGTGATGTTGCTACTTCTTCCTCGCCATGGGCAAATATTTTGGCTACGGAGAGGCTATCTACCCCTATTCAATCAAATCCAGCAATGAGAGCAGATTTGGCGGGGCTATTTAGGGATGTATTTCACCGTGAAGACCTAGTGAACAACGAACCAGCTTGTGAACAGGATGGAAATGTCTTGGAGGATAGTGATGAAGAAAATGATGGTGATGAAGTAAGGGATGATCCATTGTACAATACAGGTGGAATAGAAGATTTGATAAAATATGCAGATGAGGAGCTATATCCGGGATGCAAGACATTTTCAAAGTTATCGTTTCTGATGCACTTATATCACCTCAAGGTTCACAATGGATGGACTGCAAAATCCTTCACCATGTTACTTGAGTTGTTACTGCAAGCATTTCCGGAAGGTATATACTTACCAAAATCTCATTATGCTGCTAAGAAGGTGGTTAAGAAGTTGGGTTTGGATTATGTCAAAATTGAAGCATGCCCGAATGATTGCAGTTTGTATTGGAATTCTACAAAAGATGCCGTTTCTTGCTATGTTTGTCGTAAATCTAGGTATGCTGCTGGAAAAATTGATGGACTCAAGGTGAAAGCAACAAAAGTTTTGCGTTATTTTCCTTTAATCCCGAGGTTACAAAGATTGTTTGCTTCTGAAAAGATAGCAAAACACATGAGGTGGCATGATGAAGTTCGTAAAAAAGATGGATTGTTGAGACATCCGGCTGATGGAGAAGCTTGGAAATCTTTTGATGCTAGACACCCTAGTTTTGCTTCGGATCCACGCAATATCAGATTGGCTCTAAGCAGTGATGGGTTTACTCCGCATCGATCAATGAGATCAACCCATAGTACGTGGCCTGTGGTGTTGATACCTTATAATATGCCTCCTTGGATGTACTTAAAACAATCCTCTTTCATATTATCAATGATAATTCCTGGACCCAAAGGCCCTGGAAATAATATTGATATCTACTTAGAACCGATGATTGAAGACTTGATCAGACTTTGGGAGGGTGTGACTACTTATGATGCTTCCACTAAGCAGAATTTTACTATGCGTGCTTCTTTGCTCTGGACCATAAATGACTTTCCTGCATATGGTAACTTATCTGGATATAGCACACATGGTAGATTTGGTTGTCCTGTTTGTTGTGAATCTACTTGTTCAAAATGGCTAGAAAAGAGTGGGAAGTTTTGTTACATGGCACATCGTCGTTGGTTGGATGAAAGTCATCCGTTTAGGATTCAGAGTTCTCATTTTGATGGGACGGAAGAGTTCGGGTCAACACCACAACGGAAGACTGGAAGTGAGGTATTGAGGTACCTAGAAAGCAGAGAATTTTCATATGGGAAGAAAGAGAAAGGTAAGAGAAAGACGGGAAGTGAGCTATGGAGTTGCATATGCAGAGGTTTTTATAGGCTATTAGCTTGTTCTGGGGTTTCTCTGAGTTATTTTAATTTAAGAAGGGTGGGGAGTAAGACTTGTGAAAAGAAGGGTAAAAGGTATAAAACGACAGTCTTTCTCTGAGTTATTTCTGGAATTTTAATAATATTTATTTATACAATTAGTTTATCAATTCAAAATATATAAAACCACACATTTATCCGAAGGTAAAAGATGATTTCGACTGAAAGGGTGATTCGCGACTGAAGGGTTCTCCGACTGAAGGGGCGAGTCGCGATCTCCGTCGCCGCTCACTCCGGCCGTCTCTTCTCCGATCTCCGTCGCCGCTCACTCCGGCAGTCGCTTCTCCGATCTCCGTCGCGCACTCCAGCCGTCGCTTCTCAGATCTCCCTCGCTCACTCCGGCCGTCGCTTCTCCGATCTCCGTCGCCGCTCACTCCGGCAGTCGCTTCTCCGATCTCCGTCGCGCACTCCAGCCGTCGCTTCTCAGATCTCCCTCGCTCACTCCGGCCGTCGCTTCTCCGATCTCCCTCGCTCGATTAGGTTGACAGGCGATTGTCGGATATTGCTCGCTCGCTCCGGTTGAAAGGTTATTCTTCCTTGTCTCCCTGGCGCTCTCTGCTTTCCTCACTTGCCTCTCTCGCGTGAGCGAGCTCATTTGCTTTCTTCGGTGGCTTGTGGTTCTCTTGCCGATGTGTCCTTTAGAATGGATTGCTGCCTAGGGTTTCAGTTTTTTGCCTTGGTTTAAATAGGCATTCGTTCGACTTTGTTGCATTCCTCTTGTTTCTTTGGGATATTCACATGACATGATGAGAACCATTACTTTCTCCTATGTTCGATTCTGTAAAACATAATATTTGTATTGCTGTCAAATGTGGGTGTAGTCTTGTTGTTGATCGCACCCTTCTGTTTTCCAAACTTGTGGCAAGTTTTTTTGTGGAGTGTAGTTTTAATGCTAATAATTCAGAGTCTATGTTGGCCTCCTTCCATAACAAAGCTCTGTCTCTGATATCATTTTACTTTCGTCGTGAATTCATCCGGTTCTTGAGTGTTGAGTTGAGTTGCTTCAAGGGATTTCTCTGGGAGGAAGAGTTGGGATCCCTAACTTGATTTGGCATTTTTTTAGGGATTTCACCAGGAATCAGAGTTGGGATCTCCAACTCGATGCGGTAAAATAAAAATCTGGGGCGACCGTCAATGTGTTCCATTCACTTGGTTTTTGAATGCTAATAATCTACTCAAGTAGCTTCCATTAAGTTAACTTAGATGTTTGCCATGCTCTGAACAGCTTTCATCTGCAGTTTGGACTGCTGGACTCATTTCACCGCAATTGACATTACCTCCCTTTGTCAAAAACTTGTATGGAGAGTTTCAGTATCTTGAAAATTATATTTTCATAAAAGCTCTCATTTCGTTAGTATTTAGTCCTCTTGGTCGAGTCCCTAAGGTGTTTTTCATTAGGTACTTGCTGAAGTTCGTCCTGTATTGCACACTAACCGTCCAGTCGTCATTAGAGTGAACATGATGACAGCATCAGTTTATTAGATCTGCATAATCGTTACAAACCATTGCCACTGCATTTTTTTTTTGTTGTTGTCATAATTGCAACTGCAGTTATTGCCCTTGCTCTCTCTGTTTCTTAAGCTTCTCATGTATATATATAAGGGTGATAGCGGGTTCCGATCTAACTGTCAGATGATAGTAGCCGGCGGCAAGCTCATGTATATATATGTTATAGGAGATTTAGTCTGTGTATGCTATGTATGGCTCGTCTCAGCTTATTTGATCAACTTGTTCTTGTTATAAGTTCAGTTTCTGCTTCTCCTTTTCGACTTGTCTGTTCATGATGGTCATTTTGCTGCCTCTTTATGCCTTTCCTCTTACTGTTGTTGTTTACATGACTGCAGATGGTTTCAAGTTCAAGGAATCTAAGAAATTTGAGAATCGTTACTGAATCTGATGCTCAAGAGGGTTTTCAGCATGGACACCCATCGTCTCAACATGAGGAAGGGTCTCAACATGAGGAAGGGTCTGCTAGCATAGGTACTATATGGAATATCAAAACTTACCCCTTCCTTTCATCCTTGTTTTTTTTTAGAGGTTGCTAGCTTTCGAATTTGAGAGCAGCAGCTAGATAGAGTAGATTAGCCTTTCGAATTTGAGGCAAGTTTTAGTATTCTTTTTTCTTGTGTGAGAAAGTCAGTGAAGGAAAGGAAGTGGGTTGTTGTTGTTGTTTGTCATTTGGTGTCAGGTGAAAATGACAGAAATCAGAAAACACGAGGAAAGACGAGGGTGCAAGATGTGTGGAACATGGATGCAAGTGAAAGGATCGAATTGGAGATTGACGAATTTGGAGTTCCGTGTGGTGGCGAGTCATCTCTTTTTGCATCCTTTCTTGGGACGATTGCAAAGAACAACACCTTGACTCCACTGTCGATAGAGCATTGGAAAAGAAGAGAGTTTAAGCCATTTCACCGGCAAATACTGAAAATCACCAAGGTCAGTTTACCTACCATTTGCCTTATCTCTACTAATCTTTTTAGTTCTTACCTACCATTTGCCTTATCTTTTTCCCATCTTTTTTCACATGCGTGCATTATTGAGTGGCCATATCAGACTAATGGTAAATGACTTAATTAATTAACAGTAGTTATTATGTAATAACAAGACAATATCATGTTTAGAAGAACATAGAATTAGGGAAGAAGAAAGGGTATTACCTGCTTGAACTGTTTCTGTAAGCTTCACTTTGACCTCTTTCTGGCCTTACTAGTGGCTAAACACAACCAAATTAATCTCTCTAAACTTGGGGTTTGTGGCAGACAATGCGTGTGAGTGTTTAGGAGAGGAATAGGCAGGAGATTAATTGCAATAATTGGCCCACTGTCCTCTTCTAATATATCACTGTTTTTTGGTTTATGGGTTTTATACTTATAATTCTTTTTTTTCTTGTATGTAGTCAAAGTTTCGGTATCCTGCCTATCTGGACAAGTGGATTTTGCAAGCTGTTAACCGGAAGTGGGCGGAGTTCAAGTGTGATTTGAAAAGCAAGCATTTTGGAGTTGGGAAAACAATGGACAGCATTATGGCTGAGGGACTCCCACAAGGTGTTACCGATGTAAATCAGTGGTACACCTTGGTAGCTAGCTGGTTTACAGAGAAAAGCTTGGTAAGATTACTAACGGTTTACCAATTATGAGTAATATGTCTTAGTTTAGATGCACATGATGAGAAACTTATTTTTTTCCAGAAAATGAGTAAAGTAAACAGCGACAATGCTAAGAAGAAGAAGTTGCATCACACGGCTGGAAGGAAGAGTATTGCAAGGATAAGAAAGGAATTGGTAAAAACTCAATCCAGTTTAGCTCTAGATAATTGAACTTGTCTATGTTGTTCTCAGTTCAAATATGTTAATGCTTACAGAGGGCAAAATTAGGCAGAGCACCTACTAGACTTGAAGTTTTTGAAGTTCTCCATAAGAGGAATGACGGAACATACATTAATGACTATGCTAAGGATTTCATGGTAAGACCAATACTATTCTTTGATCCTACTAATCTATTATGCTGCATTTTGATTCCTATGCATTTTTTTTTATAATGGTGATGATTGATTCCTATGCATTCTTAAATTGTTGCTTCATAAAGGATAAAGCAGCCGAAATGGAGGTCCCTAGGGAGGAAGTTTTTCAGAAGCTAGCAGGCCGGGAGCATAATGGGAGGCTTCGATGCATGGGGTTAGGGCCAACTCCGACCACATATTTTGGAGTGTGCTCGAGAGGGGCTGCATGTGAATCTTGTTCGACTGGTCATTCATGTGAGGATGCGACTGCTTTGAAAGAGGAGTTAACGGAGGTGAAGAAACACATGGAGGCCATGGCGAGGTTCATCAGTAGGCAGTTTCCCGGACAAAACTGGATGGAAGATTAGGTACTGTCCCATCTGTCTTTTTTCCTAGTCAATTACATCTAAATTTTTTTGTAGTGGTGCTTTCTCATAACAGAGCACTTCTGTTTGTAGTGGTGCTTTCTCATAACAGAGCACTTCTGTTTGTAGTGGTGATATGCTGCTGCAACATTTGGTTGATTGTATAGTTGTTAGTGAATTAGATGTAGAGTAGCTTTGATAATGAGAAACGAGGACCAGGTTGTGGTTCTGATGTGAAACAATTGAATGGTTGTCAATACTTGCCCTTAACACTTACTCATAATTGTCCTATGTGCCTATATTTTAATCTTTTTCCACACAACTCCCAAATTTCTAACATTTCTTGCTGAATGCTGCCAGAGTCAAAATTCTTTAAGTTGGTTCAGTGTTTCTCTTGCAGCTGAATGCCATAGGCACATTTAGAAATGCAGTTGTAGTTATAAGTAGTATTTTCTAATGATTTGATGGTAAAATTTCTATTCAGGGTAATGATTTAGTTTGATGATGGAAGCTTGTGTGTTTATGACTAGTAATGGTGGCTTTGACTGAATCTATGTGCTGGAAAGTTGTTGCCAAGCTTGTGTGTTTATGACTAGCAAATTCTGGGTTTTCTTTATGATTTTTTATTTTATTTTATGAGCACGGTGCCACCACTAGTGCTCCGACTCCATCAATGGGATCTCGAGCTTCGTGATCAATTGTCGTATGAAGCATTTTGGAAATGATCGATGGTAAAGAATACCATGTAAAGAACACCATTTTGGATTATGAATCATATTATGTTATGGTTCATGGGTATATGGTAGGACTTTGGTCATGTAAAGAACATCATTTTGGGTTCTTTTGAGTATGTTTGAATGTTCATGGTGATTAGTATTTAGTCATGTAAAGAACACCATTTTAGATTATGAATCATATTATGTTATGATTAATGGGTATATGATATGAGTTTTAGTAACAAGCTTGGATCTGGATTTGTTTTAATGACCAGGGTTTGCAACCAAGCTTTTGCCACGAATCTTGTTGCCTCTCTTTAGTGACGACTTTTAGCGACCATTTTGATTTCGACACAAATGTTTTTTAGCTTTAGTCACAAACTGTGCAAGGGTTTTAACCCTTGCAAGTAGTGTATCTTCAGCAAATTTACATAAAGTTACAAAGGCCTGTAGCAAGGGTCGAAACCCTTGCTAGATGTAGCAACATATTATGCAAGGGTTATAACCGCTGGTACGAGCAATACATGCTTGAATTTTCACATACGTGTAGCAAGGGTTTAAACCCTTGCTACAACCGCTGCAGGGGACTTGCACCAAGGGTCGCCTATAATCCTTGCTACACGTAGCAGGGGCGGCTTTGCCAAGGGTCCGTCCAAGGGTTGGTTGAACCCTTGCTAAATCCTGTAGTAGGGGTTATAACTCTTGCTACGAAGGAAAATAACCCTTGCCATAGACCCTTTTTTTTGTAGTGAAGCTACTCCACGTAGTCTCGATAACGTCGATTGGGCTGGACTATTCGTGTTGAGTGACGAGTGTGATGGTGAGGTGCAGATGCCCTCTCATCATCTTGTTTCCAATTATCTAGCTCCACAAGGTACGAAATTACTTACCCGTAGTGCAAGCAGCAGTGCTGGCTTATTGTGAACGGGTCCTCGACGTGAGTAGGGAAACGTTTTTCACCTTCCTTCTGGTTTACCCTCTCTCTTTTATATGGTTACCGCTGCCGCTTCCGACGTATTCACTGCTGGTGAAGCAACGGGGTTGGGGGGTTTGCTTAGGAGGCAGGACCGTGATAGAGAGCTGCTGCTCTCTACACCCGAGGTCAGGCCTAATGGAAAAGGAGGAGAGTGGCGGTTCGCTCGTTCCAGGTAGAGGGGAAGAGGAATCAACGAGTCGGTGGCGGATTGGGGCGGTGGAGAGGTGAGAGTGGTGTGGGGTGATTCTTTTTTTTGCTGCTGCTGCCGCTGCGTTTGCGATGGGGAAAGGGGATTAGTCGGGGATGGAGGTTTTGAGCATGGTAAAGGAAACCGTACCGGAGGTCATACCGGATCTGTCAGCGGTACGGTATTTTGTGGTACGACCGTGGTTCAATCGTTGTGTACCGGTAAAATACCGTTTTTGTAATTAAAAAATATTTTTTTACTAAAAAACCGTACCGAAAAATTTGGGATACCGTTTCGGAGTAATACCGGAATAAAACCGGAATATACCGGATAACAAACCTAAATAAACTAAATAGACATAATAGACATATGTAATATTATAAAGGGCAGAACATTGGAATAGGCAAAGCTCAGATTATGTGGTGTCCCTTTGAAGAAGAAGCCGAGTTATAGTCTATTCTACCAAAAAGGAAGAAAGAAAGAAAAGAAAGAGAACAAGTGAACTTCTCGATTTAAATCTCCTTACATGATTTCCAAACGCCAACCGGCGGCAGGCTTGGCGCGGCGGAGGGGGAGGCTCGACGCGGCGGAGAGGGAGGCTAGTTGGCTTCAATTTAAGATATTCCCCAAAACGATACTCTGTTCATTGCAGTAATCCAAAAAGAGGCGATTATTACTGGACATTGGAACGTAGAAAAAAAATCTCAATACCAGACAGGAAAATTACAACAAATCGGCCTCCCAGGGCGCTCTTCGCAGCGGAGAGGGATGCTCAGCACGGCGGCAGGCTCGTCCTCTGCCTTTCTCGCCGGTCGCCAGAGGCAGGGGAGGTCGAGCACACGCGGCGGCGGCCTTCTCTTGACTCGTATTGACTTATTCACGAGCTCGCCGGTGGCCGGACTGCTGGAGAAGACGAAGGACATGCGGCGGCGTCGATCGGCGGAAATCGATCGGACTGCTGGATAAATGGAGAAGAACTGGAGGGTGGAAATCGATCGACGGTCGGCGTCGAGCTCTTCTTCACGTCACTATCAGGCAGGCGGCGATCTGGAGAAAGGAGGAGCGGCTGCGCCGCTACGGCAGGTGAAGTGAACAAATTTTGGACTTTGGAGAGAAGGGCCAAGAAGAATCGATTAGGGTTAGCAGAATAGTCCATTATTGTTTTTTTTTTATTGTTTTTTTTCGTCGACTTCGTCTACCGCCGGTCTGATGTACACCGGACGGCATACCGGAAAATGCCGGTTACGCCGTTAATATCGGCCGGCGCGGTAGAATAGGCGCTGGTAGGGTGCCGTTTCGTCACTGGTCTGATTCCCGGTTGAACCGGTTGAACCGGCCGGTACGATCCGGTTTCCTTTACCATGGTTTTGAGGGGCCGCTCGCCCCTTGGCCCAATTTTTTTTATTTTTTTTTAGGGTTATAGGTATAATATGCCCCTGTTTTATCAAACATGCCCCTCTACTATTTTTTACATCAAACATGCCTCTGTACTTTGTAAAAATGATCAAACATGCTCTTTTGTTAAAATTTTCATAAAAAACCGTTATCCAAGGCCGAACTTTAGTTTGGACGACACAAATGACTAAAATATCCCTAATAAATTCACTTTAGAATTTTTTGGTTCTTTTGTATAATCAAATCATTCAAATAATTTCACTTTGAAAAGACCCAGTGAAATAAAACAGGGGACAAAACTGACATTTTTCCTCTCATTTGCCGATGTTCGGTCATCTAAATCTCAATTCAACCATGATTGACGATTTTTTCAATGGAAATTTTAACAAAAGGGCATGATTGATAATTTTTTTCAAAGTACAGGGGCATATTTGATGTAAAAAATAGTAAAGGGGCATGTTTGATAAAACGTCATAGTAGAGGGGCATATTATACCTATAACCCTTTTTTTATATATAATTATAGTAGTAGTAATAATAATAATATAATAATAATAATAGTTATTATTATTATTCCTAATCCGTTGTGGTAACTCTTAGTATTTAACTGTCAATCCAACCGATCACGTATTAAGGTCGAACCTAAACCCAAAGGTCGGGGTATTACACGACAACTTTCAAACTAGGTCTTGCCAATAGAAAGTCGGCGTTGGACCGCATCATGCCGACAGTTGATGGCAATGGGATAGGGCGGGGCGGGTACCTCAATACCCATGCCCCGCTCCATTGTATTGCGGGTCGGGGCGGTTCTACCCACTCTCACATGTTTTTTTAAAAAAATACACGCAAATTTTACTTTTTATGATAAAATGAATGGGTAAACACTTGATGAATGAAAAATAATGAAAATAGAATAAGTAACTGAGTCTAACAAGTTGAAAGATTGACTCTAACTTGTTGAAGAAAATTCTAAATAGGAGAAGTATGTATAGATACCCTAAGAAATTGAGATAAAATGGGCCAAGAACGGGGCAGGCCGGGGCAGGCGGGGAGAAAGTAGATACCCATGCCTAGGGCTACAAATGAGCCGAGCCGAGTTGAGTTTTTGTTTAACTTGAGCTCAGCTCGTTTATAAATTTTTCAGCTCGAGCTCGGCTCCGTAGAGCTTTGTAAATGCTCATTACCACAACTTGTCAAGCTGAGTACAAGCTCGACTCAAGATAAGCTCGATTTGAAATCATTATGGCTGAAAAATGTGTAAACACAAGAATTTAAATGATAGAAGAACACTAGAAACTAAAAATAATAGCTAATTTCCATACACAATCGTATTAACAAAATAATATTCATGTTCAAAAGAGTAATTAATCCTTCCACAAGCTCTAAACAAGCCAGCTCGCGAGCTTAGCTCAACAAGCCACTGAGTCAAGTTAGCTCACGAGCTTATCAGGCCGAGCATGGTCTTGCTCAAGCTCGGCTCCATTATTAACGAGTTGGCTCGTGATCCGCTTGTTAAATAACAAGCTCAGCGTCGAACGAGTTTTTTTTATTCGAACACCGAGTTGCTCGCCAGCGGCTTGGATCATTTGCAACCCTACCCATGCCCCGCCCCACGCTACTACGAACCAGGTAATACCCGCCCCATCGTGGGACATGTTCAAATTTCCATCACTAGCCAACAGTGACAGATGGTCTATAGAGGCTAAAACCGACATCAACGACAAACTGAATGCGCCTTGTCCAACTGTCGGCATTGGATGATCTGTGGTGGTTGGAACCCTAGCGCTAGGCGTAGGAGTGGAAATTGGGACTGGTTGGGTTACCCAGCCCACACTTTGTCTTGATATGATCCAAATCCGACGAGAACTCTCGAACTCAGATGATATGACAAAAGTATGCAACTTCAACGATATTTTTATGATTTTCTTGATGTCGCCTTACTTGAACTAGAAAATAAAGATAGATGCGGAATCAATCAGACAATCCCAACTCGTGACAAAGGGCAATTGGTATATTAAACCAATCTAATAGAATCAACTCGTGGAAAGGGGCAATTGATATAGGGTAGATTCTCGCCACAACTAGACGCATTCTCTAGTTGATAAGAGACACGTGAAAACTTCCGGAATCCTCGACAGAAGGTTGCACAAAACATTCCTATGGAACTCTAGTAAAACACTTGAATTGATTGAATAAAACTTGATGAAAAATACACATAACTTGTCCTCCTTATATATGCAACGAAAATCCAATCCTAAACTAATAAAGAAAGCTAAAATACTTAACTAACAAGTAAACAAAGTCCTACAAAAAAGGAAACAAATTTGACTTCTTCAACCCTTAATTCTAGCCTTAAAATACTCCCTCACATGGCTTGTGTTCACACATGATATTCTTTTCACACTTGTATTCCATTCACACTTTCTATTCACACCATGGGAGATCTTCCTTCCTTCTAGGCCGAATTCACTTCTCCTGCCTCCAAGCCCATCTTCTCTTCATTCTGGTCCATAAATCATAGCAATGTGATGTGCTTTCCTTCTAGAAAATTCACATCCATCAAGAATGATCCCATTTGATCCTTGTATCGTCGTACTCGGACCTTCATCTTTGGACCACGAGAATCATATATTGTACCAATTAATTTCACATCAACAAACTCATAGCCCTTACTTGCATAACCCTTTTCTTCCACCTTGAATGCTCCCAAGCTCTCTTTAAGCCTCTTAAATAATCTCTTAACCCTGGGTTCATGTAGAGATCTATTTTGAGCTCGAGTGACGTCATGTGGGGTGAGCGGGGTCACATCATTCCGTGCCTCTTGAAAAAGATTTGACCTCAAATCTTGTTGTTGCATGTAGAATCTCTTGTGCGACTTCATTAACAACGAGATAGAGTATGCACCTTGAATTCTAAGCTTATCCACGAACTCTTATAGTCTTCGTCTCTCTCTATTACGAGCCTCTGTTATTGGCACTTCACCCACAATAACAAAATCGATGTGGTCAATAATCACACCAAAATCTTGCATCTGAATTGAATTACATTGAGGAGATCTTGGATCATAGTCATGAGCAATGCTTGAGGTATCGAAGATGCCCATGGATGAATTTTGGTGATGTTGGATAACTTCCCCAATAACAAGGTCTACTTCAATAGGGGACAACTCGTCTTGGACTTCTTCTGCAAGATTGTAGCACAACCCAACAAATGATTCTTTTCCTCCTCACTAGTTCATATGAAATGCACTTATCCTTTCTCAACTTGTAGAACATTTCCCTTCATCTCCATACCTTTATTTTCATGGACAACCTCTTCAAGAATTTTATCTCCAATGGTAATCTCAACATGCTTTGTAGATTCTTCAATAAGCGACAACTCTCCTAGAAAACCTCCTTTGAATTAACCTCTTTATGTTCAAAATCCAGTATCATGTGGGTGATAGGCAACACCTTCTTTTCATCTTCTACTTCAAGTTCTAATTCTTCTTTAGATGAAATCAAAGTCTATGCATCCTCTTAACAAGTGACTATAGTAAGTCCATCAACAAGAACCTCTTCTTTCGCTTCTTCTTAGACTTCCTCTTCTACATGGGAAGTAATCATATTTGTGTTAGCATCTTCCTTCTCATCATTGAATTTAGCTTCTACTACAACTTTCTCATTACCATCTTCTTGTTCTTTCTTTTCAACTTCATTCATATCCATCTCTTCTTTGGAACTGAGATGCAATGATGATGGTGTAGAACAATAGCCAAATAACTCCCCTCTAACTGACTCTTCTTCATTGTCACTCTCTTCAAGATGAACATTCTCGTCTTTTTTGTTCTCCAAGAGTGGCACACAAATTTTTCTAGGGCATTGACTCGCCATGTGACCTTTTTCTTGACACTTGTAGTACACAACATCACTAGAACGAAAATTATATTGAGTTTTCTCAATGCAAGTCACCTTTGAAGACATAGTTGATGGATTTGATTTGAGGATGGGCTTGGGATCTTCATGTTGTGTATATTGAAGAAGCAATCCGTTGTGTATAACCTCTCTTTTGCTGCTTCTCCACTTGGATTGCCATTTGTACCAACTCATTCAAATCAATAAAAGGTTGAATCTCCACCACATGCCTTATCCCATGATTAAGACAATTGAGAAATTGAGATATAGTTTCTTCCTCATCTTCATTAAAATCAGCTTGAGCCATTAGGCGCTTCATTTTCTTAAAATAATCATACACGCTATTAGAGCCTTGTCGAGGAACATCAAGTGATCGATGCATCTCACGTTGTGTAGGGCCATACCTCCTTCTCATGCATTGCTTCATCTCCTTCCATGTATTTGTTGGTCGTTCCTCTCTAAAAAGTCGACTCCTAGAGCATTCTTGAGTCCACCAATCAAGAGCATGATGAATGTACTAGCAGCAAAGGTAACCTTCTCTTCCTCGTAACACTCATAGCAATCCAATGTGATCTCCATTTTCTCTTCCCAATCTAAGTATGCACTGGATTACGTCGACCTTGAAAAGTGGGGATCTCTATGTCATTCTTAAGTTTTAGATGTTCTCATACTCCACTTCGTAGTTATCTCGACGTCTATAGTGATTGTTACTTTTATAGGGGACAACATGCCAAGTTTTGAATTCCTTCATTCTTCTTTTTTCCACTGAGTTTGAACCCGACTCTGATAGCACTTGATATGATCCAAATCCTAAGAGAACCCTTGAATTCGGATGATATGACCAAAGTACGCAGCTTCAACGATCTTTTTATGATTTTCTTGATGTCACCTTTCTTGAACTCGAAAATAAAGATAGATGCGGAATCGGACAATCCCAACTCGCGACAAAGGGCAATTGGTATATTAAACCAATCAGACAGAATCAACTCGTGGAAAGGGAAAATTGATATAGGGTAGATGTTTGCCACAACTAGACACGTTCTCTAGTAGATAAGAGACACGTGTAAACTTTCGGAATCCTCAACAGAAGCTTGCACAAAAGGTTCCAATGGAACTCGAGTAAAACTCTTGAATTGATTGAATAAAACTTGATGAAAAATATACAAAACTCGTCCTCCTTATATAGGCAAGGAAAATCCAATCCTAAACTAATAAAGAAAGCTAAAATCCTTAACTAACAAGTAAACAAAGTCCTTTCACACTTATATTCCTTTCACACTTTCTGTTTACACTATGGGAGATCTTCGTTTCTTCTAGTCCGAATTCACTTCTACTGCCTCCAAGCCCATCTTCTCTCCATTCTGGTCCATAAATCGTAGCAATGTGATGGGCTTTCTTTCTAGCTAATCCACATCTATCAAGAATGATCCCATTTGATCATTGTATCTTCGTACTCGGACCTTCATCTTTGGACCACGAGAATTATATATTATGCCAATCAATTTCACATCAACAAACTAGTAGCTCTTACTTGCAGAGCCCTTTTCTTCCACCATGAATGCTCCCAAGCTCTCTTTAAGCCTCTTAAATCGTCTCTTGGCCCAGGGTCCATGCAGAGATCTAATGTGTAATGAGCGGGGTCGCATCAATGTGGTTAACCACATCCATAAAATCATAATTATACTACCCACAATCCACACCGCAGTGGTTAGTGGGTAACCACTACCCATTGCGGTTTGGTGCGGGTTGGGTATAGTTATACACAAAAAGTCAACTTTGCCGACATGGAGTTGTGGCCGCTACCAACGAATCCGCGGTTCACAACATGACTATAGTGATATACTATTGTGATGTTCATGGAGATTCAATTTTGATATCTTACTCAACTTGGGGATTTTGTCTTTCCTATTTTGGTATTCTACCTTTGTTACGGAAATAGGAAGAGACTATAGTTTTTGCTTTACAAAATGAAAATTAATCTTACACGAAACACCCTATAAGTTTTCATTTTGACGATGAGTGGTTTTGGTGTTTTACGAAATTAGTCATTATTCCTTATATCATAAACTATTATTAATAAGAATGATGGACTTAAACACACTCAACGTCTATCAAATACTCATTATGCAAATAGTTATAAATTCCATATGAAATATAATCAAAATCACCATAGATGCATTGATAGAAGAGGAACATGTATCAAATATGGGAGTGATAACTATTATAAATAAAGTGTTATCAGTCATCATACCATTGTCGTATCATTACGATATGATAGATATGACAATGATAATACTTCAACTTACACGTGTTTTGAAGAGTTATTTTTTTTCTTTGCTCTAAATATAGCAAAATTGATATCATTGTGTAGATCATAATCAATGTGTTCTTTCTATGCAAATTTTTTAAAATTTCAAGTTAAAACAAATGTTATAGAATCCAATTAAGAAAATTAGGGGATTAAAAATTTTAAAAATTCTTTTTCATAATTTAACACTACTTTACATCAG
Source organism: Linum tenue (assembly GCA_946122785.1). Taxonomy (NCBI): domain Eukaryota; kingdom Viridiplantae; phylum Streptophyta; class Magnoliopsida; order Malpighiales; family Linaceae; genus Linum; species Linum tenue. The sequence continues at coordinate 23,573,235 of CAMGYJ010000007.1, read as the reverse complement.
TTAATTTTTTACTTCTATATTTTTTTTATATAAGCAGCAATTAAAAATAATAATTTAAGTAACTCAAATAAAAAATTAAATTGGTAATTATAAATACAAACCGACCAGTCAGCTGATCTCGGTTAGGCTAACCCAATCTAGTCCGACGTTGGCATTTGGAAGTTCATAGATCGTCCACCGTCAACTGACCTCCCGACCCCGCCTAACTAAGGGTGGAAGTTTGGTTTGTGGTTTTTGGATAACCCACAATATCCAAACTGCACACATTGTGGTTAACCACACTCGCAATTTGTGGGTAGTGGGCTGGGTGTGGTTAGCATCCCCAATTTTAAACCCTAATCCTCTAAGAAGCTTCATGAAGAAGCTATTTCGTACCCAACTTGAAGGAATCCGAGTTCAAGTCGTATAAGTAAGGTTTTGGCCGACTTTTGGAGGAAAAGACTAGAAAATACCCTTTTATAACTAATATAAATAGGAGGCTAGACTAGATATTTCATACAATACCTTTTACCAGCACTCTGCCCTAGGGGCACAAGTAGCAATCCCTAGAGAGAGGAGTGACTCAAACCTAACTACCTAATTCCCAACTATAGGCCAAGTGTAACCTATAGTCGGATGTAGGATAGGGCATGTGTTTCAATCTCAACCCAATACGCTCTATATATTCCTACTTCAATCTTTTATATATTATCTAGCGAACGGTTTGGTGTTAAAGCTAAGAAAACTATAATTAAACAAGCAAGCAAATTGTGGTGAATTCGATTTAAGAAAGTTTCACCCATATATTGTTCTCCCTAGTCTCGTGTTAAGATGCAACGAATGAAACTCTAGTGTGAAGAGTGTGATCTTGTACAGTGAGGAGGATGCAATTAGTTGGGAACCCCAAACTCTCTTAATCGATCAACTAAGGATTTTAACGATAAGCTAGGAAACTTAGCTCTCTTAATCGATCGACTAAGGATTGAAAAAATCAATCCCTAAGAAGCTAATACGGAACAACGAAAAGCAACCAATCAAGAGGAAATAATGGCACTAATCCTATGTTTGAAGTTTGTCCCGGATTGTCCTAGAAGGGGTTACCCGAATTGCCAAGATGTGGGCTATAAGGGGATTTCTCCTTCTAGGTCAAATTGACCCAACATTGGGATATGATAAACAACACCCAAAATTCATAAATAATACCTCAAACATTATATTACTCGCTAACCCAACACACATAGAGTTTAATTCTTACAATCTAACACATCCTAGACTAGGGTTTTCAATATACAAGTGAAATGGGAGACTACTCCATAGTTAGGAAGGAAAGTACAAGCAAGATGGAAGAAAAACCAAATTGACCCAATATTGGGATATGATAAACAACACCCAAAATTCATGAATAATGTGGCCGGTTTGTAGGAGAATCTTGTGGTTATTGGCATTGACCTTGGATTGTGGTTATTGGCATTGACCTTGGATTGCTGCATGTGATCGAGTGCATCCTATGATGATGATGATGATGATGAGGTGCATTAGGGTAGTGCAAAGGTTTAGTTATCATGTATGCAAAAATTAATGGATGTTTTTACTCGATTACTTGCTGATTACAATTGCCATGCATGTTGCTTTTTGAATTTGAATAGATGGTTGGGTGACTAGGTAGCCATGTGAGCTTTGAGCCAATCGTTTTATTCTTGTGTGCTTAGAACACTCTTACTATGGAGAGTAACATCACAGTTGTCACTAGTGAGTATGATTGAGGCATAGGATTAGTCCACACCCAAACGTTGATTGTCCCGAAATGATTTATCCATTAGTAAACCCCTTTGAGCCTTGTGACTTTGGGAGTCGTTCTCATGTTAGGAGCTTTTTGCTCGTGAGCTTAACGGTGTTGATAGAACGATCCCCCAATCCGTTTTTCGTGTCTATACATGTGTCGCCCTTCCCGGAGTTCTCGCTTTTGAGCTCCATTGAGGTTCTACATAGGAGGTTTGTGTGAGGTTCTTGCTAGGAACGAAAATGAAAGAGAATAGAGTAGTGTTGGAGTGAGTTCTTAAAAGAGAGCATTGATCGTTAAAAGTACAAGTGGCAAGTTAACTCTCTAGTACCCCCCTCAAAAAGAAAAATAAAGAGAGACGAAAAAGAGGTAATAAAACGGGGTAAATAAAGTAGAGAGTGCCACAAGGAATGAAAGAGTATGCTCTAGGGGAGGTTTATTGGCACACAAGCCATTGAAACCTCCACATTGTCTTATAAGTCCTTCACTACTAATTCGAAATGTGATAGCAAGAGTAGACCGAGGAAGAGCGCTTAAGGGAAGTTCACGATGGTTGATCGTTTGGAAGGGACAAGCAAGGTTTTTGGCCGATGCTAGTGGCCGTTGTTTGTAAGTAAGGTTCTTATTCGAAACCATAGAACCTTCGGTTTTAGGGTGAAGATGTAGAACCTCATGATGTGTTTGCCACCACCCAAAAGGCCTTTTCCCCATGTCCAAGACAATCACCAGTCATTTGAACCCGTGTCTAAGACCTTCGGACAAGCTAGTGATGACAACCATTCCATAAACTCTAGTATTTAGAGGTTGCCACCGTGGTGTTGAGACGGCAGGGCCGAGTGTTGATGATTGTGCACATTCTTTGCACCAAAAGGTCCCGACCCCACTAGTCAAGAGAGTGAGTGATTCATTCTTGTTTTGCATGTCACATCATACCCCAGTGAGGACCTTTGTTGCCCATCTGTTTGCTCCTTGGACTTGAACTCTATGCATGGTAAGTTGTGGTTGGTAAATTAAAAAAGCTAACTGATCTGCCAGCATCTGTGCTACCTGATCTCGAATGACGTTAACGTCTTATCCCACTAGTTGCCCCCCCCTTGCGGTATGAATCCACTCGGATCCATGCCATGCATATTTGGAGGAGGAGGAGGAGGCCCATTCTGCGGGTACCCACATGGTAGAACGTGATCATGGTTGGTCGTTCCTTCACCAACAACACAAGTCATCGGAGCCATGTAGGGTCTAGCTTCCGGGATACTTTGTGGAGCCATGCCGTGCATCGGCGGTTGCTCGACATGATTGTTTGCGACTAAGTTAGTCTCACCGAGATTCACTCACGACAGCAGAGTTGGGTTCACCACCGGGTCAGCGGATTTCCCTGTCTAGACGGACTAATTCGAGCACCATTGTTTGGAAAACCACTTTCATTGTTTAAATTGTTTTCACCGATTATTGACAAATCCCTAGTTTGCGTCACTGGTCTACCCAAAAGCTCCCTAATTCATTCATATCACGTAGATTTTTATCCAAAAAAAACCAAAATTACGTATGCTTTTAGTCACAATTTCAAAGAGTTGGGCTAAACTCCTATCAACACGAGACTCCAAATAATCATGTCGTGCAGTTAAAGTGTCAAAACGAAGATTTACGTCGCCTTTGAAGCTTGCAAACTCATTTTTTGAGACTAGCAAACTCATTTTTCAGACTAGCAAACATGTTACAATTCTACTCCCTAAAATGGCGGATAAACACCACAGTCGGCCCAGCTATGGACGGCAGAATCTCATACCCTCCGATGTCTTCAGCACCAATCTCCATTGTTTGGCCACCCTCAATTTTGGCCACCTGTTCCACCACAAATCTAGGCAAAACATCCCCTTCCCGATTCCTTCGTCGCGGAGCCATTCGAACACACGTGTCCCACATGGTGTGCCAATTTGTTTTGCTCTGAAAACTCGCATGTTTAATGCGCTCTGTTCTCATGGAAAACAAGAACACAAATTAAAGAACCGAATGATCTTGACTCGGTTTGCACCTCTCCAAACAATGTTCGAACGACGGTGTTCGACGAATAACGAGGAAACAAAGAGGCTTTCTTTTCGTAGTCGCAGTAACCGTCTCGATAAGTTTTTGTCTCTTGTATTCTCCTTTTCTCTTAACCGTGCGGGTAACTTCCATCTTGTAGCGTAACTCCCACGAGTGTAAAACCTCTCTATAGAGACTTAGCCCAAATGATGCAGAGCCAACCTTTTAGCTTTCCACCATGGTTCAATAATCCATCCCGGCTCCTATAGCCAAATAATAGTCACCGTTGTTCACAAAACGGCGACGTAGCAAAACAACACCGTAGCGTTGAGCTCCCAGCCTTGAGATACCTCTGAACTCACAATATCAATGCCACTTTCAACCAACAATGGTGGCTCACAACTTATGAAGTTACTCTCTACTAAACAACGTCGTTCTTAGTATCGCGACATCGTCGAATTCGCACCATTGATGCCTGAATGACACGCTACGACACAACACCAAACTAAGACCAAGTATAATCGCAGTCTGGAAATGTAGAATAGTGGGTAAGTTTAATTTATCAACCCAGGGTCTAGATCTGATGCCTACTCTGTGAACTCCTATTATCTAGCGGGACTAAGTGAGTGAAGGTGAATTCAAACTAAACAGAAAAAACAGTAAGTTGTTCGAAGTTCTTAAGCAAGGGAAGAGTCACTCGGGATTGAGTCCCCCTAGCTCCTTAATTAGGTCCAAGTTGTAATTTACTTTGGTCGATTTACTGTTGATTAAACTGCGAAAGATCCGACAGTAGCTTGGAATCTCTTAGGCTGACCAAGCCCTCTTAGACAGACAAACCGGCAGATGACTAGTCTTCAGTGGGATAGAATACTAAGGCAATTGACACAGAACTCCACTACTGAAAACAGATTATAGTATAAAGCAGTGAATTGACTGACTCTCGTACAATCAATTCACTCATATCGATTGAAGAAGCTCCAACAACCTAATCAAATTCTATATTTCTCAGGTTGCAACAGAAATCAAAAGAAGTTGATCAGGATTCAAATGACTCCATAAACACACTTCAATTGATTAAAAGCAATCAGTATATCAATCCAAAAGTCATTACAACTCAAATCCCTAACACATGGAACTACGGTTCTTCATACCCAAGTGAGAGAAAGTTCTACTTCATAGAGAGAGAGGAAAACAGAAATCAAAGAAATCATACTCATAAAGATGTGAATAATCTGCTTTGGGATGTCAATCTTCACTCCTGGGGATGCAATCTGGGCTTCAATGGTGAGAAATCCACTCCAAATGAGTAGTAGACAACAATCAGAGGAATCATAATCATAATGATGTGTACGATAAGCTCTGGGATGATAATCTCCAGCTCCAAAATCGATCCTAGGGTTTGTTCTTTGCTCTTTCTCTCTTTTTTTGCTCTGAAAATTCGATGCCCTCTCAAAGACCCGAATTTGGGTTAAAACCAAAAAATTCACGACCACACACCCAGGCCAGAACTGCACGGCCGTGCAAATATCCAAAACACGATGTTTTATTTAGTAGCTCGTAGTGTGGCACACGGCCAGAACTGCACGGTCGTGTGGAAACCTGACCTGTCCGTGTGACTTTTCTGAATATCCTGCACGGGCAAAAGGGCAACCCGCATGGCCCGTGCCTCCTTGCCCGCGCAAAAAGGTATCGCACGGTCAAGTGGCACGGCCGTGTGGATTCATATCCTGCCCGTGCAACTCCTCTGCTTCCCATTGTGCGTCCAAACTTCGTCCAATCGACCCTGAATCCGTCTCAAAACCTCCATCAACTAGAACTTGAAATATCGCTACCAAGAAAAACTTAGCATGAAATCGATTTAAAACACCAGAAACGAGGCTCAAACAGTATAAGAATGGTGGGTAAAAACCTGTGCAAATGTCGAGTTATCACTGAACTCACGGTGTTGTTGATTCTTCGTGCAATGCTGCTTTTTACTAATCAATGTCGTTTTACGACCTTGTCGAATTCGCAACTATGTATCCAGACTCAATGTGGCTTTTTATTAAATAGTGTCATTTTTTCTTGTATGACACTGTTCGATTTCGGGTCAAGCTCGCAACTTCACAGTGATGCCGAACTACTCGACCCTCAAACCCAGTAATCAATTTAACCAAACTCGTGACGTTGTTTAGGACAAAACAGCATCGCTTTCCTACTCCACGACTTTGTTAAACTCTTGCGACATTACTTTTTACTCGCGGAGATGTTAAATTTGAACACACTCTGCCTTCATAAAACTCGGCACCGCCTTACATCATTGTTAAGGTCGCGATGCCGCGACTTTGCTTCACTTCACCCCAAAATGCCATCGGGTTCAGAACATTGTTAAACACATGCCACTACCTTGAACTGAATTCTAGCCACGCGACGTTGTTTTTAGCTAAACAACGTCGCTTACTTGGTGTGCAGCTTGCAAAATTTCCATCTTGCTAGCCTTGACACTGATCTCATAAAACCAGTGCCGCAATTCCTCCAATACAAATATGACTCAGGCGGCGGTTCTACTCTAAAGGATTGCGGGCCTTTACATAGAAAGAGAAATAGAGCATTGCTCTCAATGGTTCTTAAAGCCTAACACAGTCGTGTAGATAAATCTGTGTTGCGTTGGCTATTTCGTTTTCCGAATGGACAAAGGAAAAAGGAGCAACGTTGCTTGTGAAAAACCAAACAAGCAATGGCCACAAGATGTACCCAAATAGCTTTCACCGCCTAGCGACGTTACTCTCTATTAAACAACGTCGTTTCTTAGTGCCACGACGGTGTTGCTACCTCCCACGGTATCGTTTTCAACAAAACAACATCGTCCAAAATAATTACTGCAATTATATAATTAATTGAACTGGCCTTATTGAAAACTCGGCCATCGCGACATTGTTTTCTACCACACAACATCGTTTTCTAGTCTTGTTGTATTGTTGGGCTTACTTGAGTTTCGCAGCGTCGTTAGCCCTCTCCACGACGCCGCTTGTCACTAAACCATGCTTTTGTAGCTAAACAACATTGCTTCTTAATCTCTTTTTTTAGATGGAATCTGAGTCATAATGATGTTGGGACTCTACGGCAACGCACGCCACTGTCGAGCTCTCGCCATTGTTGTTTTATTGTTATAAACAATGTTATTTTTAGTTCCTCAACAGTGTTGTCAAGCAACCCATGCAACGTTGTTTTTTTGGCCAAACAGCGTTGTTTTAGCTTATCCCATTGTGTTCGAAACGACTTTCTTCTCTTGCAACATTGTCGAGGCCGTGGTTGTGATGCAACCCTGGCCGAATCCTCTACTTCTCCAGTAAGAAATAAAGAGCACTCATTCTCCAACCCCAACCCCAACATTACGAAGTCGAATGAATTTGTGTCCCATAGCTCGTGACATTGTTTTATACAAAACAATTTCGATTCAAGTACCGCGGTGTCATTTAACCCCTCTGCATCGTTGCTTGTCTTTCAACAGTGCTCTTTTTTATCATGCGATATAGAATTAAATGATGAGACTCAATAATGCGACATTTAATCTAGTTTAAATTAATTTAAAGTGTCAACAGAGTCCAAAGCACAAGGAATGTAAAATTCGATGAAAATGTGTCTTTTAAGTGGGTAAAAGTGTATTCATGGCGCACTGCCATGGATATCATATCTTGATTCTCTCTTCTCTTCTCCTCTCCCTTTTTTCATTGGGTTCCCAAATTAGAAAATGAATCAACTTTTTCGCAACCCACTTGGGAAAAAGGCGACAAGGGAGCGTGTTGGACATGTATATGTGACTCGTCCCGAATATCACAACAAAATCCCACCTAAGGTCCAAGTATAAACCTTAGATGGGTGCAATATAGGGCAAGTACGTTTAAATATCAACCCGGGATGGTCCATGTACCCCTACTTCCATTGTTTGAAATGTTATCTAGCGGATTGGTTTTTGGTTGAAAACTATTAATATTAACTTAAAACAAAGCAAAGGTAAGTGGTTTTGAAAGCTCTAGACGAGGTGTCGCTTCCCCCTAACTACTACCATAGCACGTGGAATAGAATGAGACGTTAAGGGGCGAGGTAATCGTGAACCGCAAGGAAGTGCAATCATGGTCGAAGACCACTCTCTCAATTTCCAAACCAAGGGATATAGCGCACAAGGCCTTTTGGGCCCTTAAGCTGCTCAACTTGGATGTTAGTGTTGCAGGTGTTTAGTGCAAAATGCAGATGCTGGAGCTGGAGGAATGGCGTCATCACGCATATGAGAACACCAAGCTGTACAAGGAGCGCACTAAGCGCCTGCACGATGCACGGTTGCGGGGTCCGAAAGAGTTCCAGGCTGGTGATCGAGTTCTCCTTTATAACTCTCGCCTGAAGCTCTTTCCCGAAAAACTCCGTTCCCGGTGGTCTGGACCGTTCACGGTCACACAGGTGTTCCCGTATGGCACGATTGAAATTGCCAACCCGCAGACTGAACCGTTTAAATTAAATGGCCATCGTCTCAAGCTCTACTTGGCGGACGAGGTCGAATGTGCGGAGTTGGTAGTGGAACTCGCGGACCCTTAGTTCCGCCATGGGCGTCCAGCTAAAAGACGGTAAAGAAGCGCTTGTAGTTAAATTATTGGAGAAATTGAGGTTTTCACTAATTTGCAACTTTATTATCGCTAAAATATGATGCAATAAAAGGAAAACTCAAAGTAATTTGACTAAGATTACATGTAATTTAGACAAGAACGGGTCGAGAATGGGGCGGGTTAGGGCAGGTCAGGTCGATGAGACTACCCATGCCCGCCCCGTCCCGCCCCAAAACAGGTCAAACAGGTCGGGTAAAACGGGTCAGGTCGAAATTGCCATCCCTACTTGTGGGGAGGCAATCCTACCACGGTTTGCATTTTTTCCCCCCTTTTTTCTGTGTTTTTGTGTCGTGTTGAGTCAGTTGCATGTCTTTGTTGAAGTTCGGTCGTCTGTTATGCCTCGGTTCGTTGTTTTCGTGCAGGGGAGGTCGAAAATTGGGAGGATGAGCTTTTTGGCCGGAAGGGTAAAATACCCGGTCGTGTGCCAAAATACCCGACCGGGTATTTTTGGCCCATGACGGGGACCCCTTCTGCCTTCCGGGGCGCCCAAAGGGCAAATCCCCGGCCTTGAGCCAAAAATACCCGACCGGGTATTTTTGGGTCAAGGTCGGAGATTTCCCAGCCTTGGAACGCGGCGTTTTAGAAACCCCCGACCTTGACCCAAAAATAACCGACCGGGTATTTTTGGCTCAAGGCCGAGATTTCCTTGCACACGAAACACGCCGTTTCCAAAACCACTGGCCGTGCCCTTAAAATACCCGACCGGGTATTTTTGAGGCCCGACCGGGGATTTTGTGCTATTTAAGCAAACCCCCGGTCGTGTTTCTCTCTCTCCCCTCATTTTTTCCAAATTTCCCCTCTCTTCCTTTCCAAATCCTCTGCCCTCTCTCCTCTCTTGGTCGCCGCCGGCTAAGATCAGTTCGCCGCCGACCGTCGCCACCGCCGCCGGTTGATGTAGTATCCGGAGCACCTGCTCCAGTCGTGTCACCCACTAGAGGAGCACCACTGGACCACCCGGTGGGACCACTCACCGCCGCCACCACCACCGCCGAATGGGCGCGACGACCTCATGGACCAGATCGACTTCACCGGGCTCGAGTAGGCTGTACTCGTGGCCCCGTTTTGTGTTGTTTTTGTTTCTGTCAGAGTGCAAACTGTCTTGTGTGTTGGTTTATTTTCTTTATTTTTATTTTTATTTTGGATGATGTACTATTGGGCTGACCATTGGACCTAACGTATTGTGTTTGAGTTCTTCTGATCCCTTTAGTTGTGCTTTGTCCTGACTGGTCCCCTCTCCAGTCCGCTTCACTCATACTGGTCCCCTTCCAGTCTCATGCAGTCCGTGCACACCGGTAATGATACGACCCTGAATTGCCTCCTCACCAAGCTGGAATTTCTTGTTCGAGAAGGTAACCCAAATTGTTTTAACAATATGGAATTTTGTCTAAGTCTTTTGACGAGTTCAGGAAGGGTACTTTGCGAGCTCGGTTCGTCTCATTGGAGCGATGGAATGGAGAGTTTGGGAGTGAGTTTTGAACTTCAAGTGCTCGTCTATATGCTGGAGTGCTTGGTAGTTCAAGGGGAAACTTGGAAAGTTCATTTTCAGGCTCGACAAAAAGGGATCTCGACACAGGAAAACAGGCTGAATCTGCCTAAGTGTAAAATCGAGTCCAGAGAGGCTACTTTGACGTGCTATTCCAGACGGGTGATTGAGCTTCGAGTTAGGGGCTTCATACCCCATGAATCTATGTACTTTAATCTACAAAGAAGAGGCGTTGGATGATTGAAAGTGCTCCTGGAAGTCATCAGTCGAAGGCCTCAAAGGTTGCATCCAGGCTGTTGGTGACGTGGAGCTGCAGAAAAGAGTTTCTTTCCTTAAGTGTCTCGGATTGCTATTTCCTTTTGTGTTTCAGTTTAGGTTTTCGAGTTGTAATAGGTTTATGACGATTTCCCTTGTTCACAAGGTTAGCTAGGTTCTATTTAAGCTTTAGTTTGTGCTGTAATTGAAGACACGTTTTAATGAAATCAACTTTGTGTTCATCGAGTCATTCTCGTGAATTGTCCTTGGTTGTGTGGAATTGATTCCACCGAACAAGCGAGCTCAGCATCGGTCGATCATCACCTCGATCGTGGACGAGTTGCGACGTTAGTTCGATCGAGCCTCTTCCCAATTCTTGGCGAGAAGTTGCACGGTCGATATCCATCTTACCTCAACCCCTGTTTTGGCGTCCATAGGAATTCTGTTGTTGAGAATTTTCTAGGCTGTCCGACTTTGACCAAGAAGCTCGAGGGTTGGAGCTCATCAGGTAACATCGTTCCCCTTATCTTTCCCTCTTCTCCATTGAGGGCAATGTCGATCTTTAGTGTGGGGGGATGTTTCTCTTTTGACTGCATTAGATCTGTTTGTGTGCTTGGAGCCTAGTCCACTGTCCAAATTTTTAAATTTGAGGGCTCCAAGTACGTGTTTCCTTGCAAATTGCCTGCTCAGTATGCTTTGAATTGACAGTCTCTATAGTAATGTGCAACCTAGGGAGGTAGTGTAGCACTATGGAGGATGTTGAAGTATAAGATTTTTCCTATCTAGCTCTCTGTTGTGCCAGTTGATTTTGTGAATTAGTGGAGCTAAGACCGTTGAATTCATGTGGTAATGGTGACTCTGTTTGGATTGTGTTATGGACTTGTGTATCAAACAGGGTGCTCATGTGGGAAATGAAAAGCAGTTGGTCCTCCATGTCGAAATCATCGAAATCTTAAACATGAGGTAAGCCCAACGTGTGTGGCACCGTTCATTGCACAAAATCGGGTTTTGGAAGAGATTTTAGTGATCCTTAGTGGGGTACTCCTACAAGGTGAAGCTAAGCTGTCTCTAGTACAAGTAAAACTTCCACCCGTTGAGCGGTTGGCCTACTTGAGGATGTGTTTTTAAGGGCAGGGATAGAGCTTCCGACCCCCCTTAATTTCATTGACCCTCCACACGAGTTGAGGAAAAGGAGTTAAAAGAAGTACTCTGGCGAGCGCCAGACGTACAGAAATATCTCTTGCTCGACTAATAAGGGTCGACCGTGCAAAAGACTGCAGTTGGAACCCCCGCTAAGAAAAAAAAAACAAAACAAGAGAGATGTATATGAAAGTGCAAACAAAAAGGGGTTCCATCGGTAAAATGAAGTGAAAGAGCACCCCGGTACAACGATTCCTTGGTTGTGAATGGCGTGAGTCCCTTTATCCATGAACTGACTGTCTTACTTCTACTTCTTCTCATGATCCTGGCTTGAGTCTAGTACTCACATTGAGAGAGATAGGGGACGTCTTAGTAGACCAGTTGACCTCGTATGTTGCTTTATGATCTAGGAAATCCTCTACCGACGATCGAGGTTGTTTGTTGCTATAGAGGTCTGGAGAGTTGCATTGGTTTGAGTTAGGTTTGCTTGGGGACAAGCAAACGGTTAAGTGTGGGGCAATTTGATAGACCATTGATTGCACATGTTTTACCCCTATTCTTGAGCCGTTTGAGATGTTGATTCTCGTGTTTTAAGCCGATTTCACGCTAGGTTGTGCGTTTATGTCATATTTCAGGACTTAGCGTTGGCATCGAGGCAAAGAAACGAGTTTTGGGTCGAAAGGAGCACGTTTGGTTTGAAGTGTGCTGGAGGAGCAAAATACCCGACCATGAGCAGAAATACCCGGCCGAGTATTATTTGGAGCAGACCAGGGAATTCATGTTTCGGGCGTCTGAGAAGCAGAAGGGGGCCCGGGCAGTAAGCAGAAATCCCCGGTCGGGTATTCTTGGCCCTGACCGGGGATTTTCCCCTGTTCCCCGACGGTGCGTTTTGATAATACCCGGTCTCCACCTAAAATATCCGACCGGGTATTCAGGCCGGGGATCGCGACAGACAGCTTCTTAAGGGAAAAGAAGGGCCGGTGCAAGCCTCTTCCACCTCAACTTCGTCCTCATCCTGGACGCCAATTGCTTCTTCAAGCCCCCTTCCTTCCTCAGAATTATTCCTCCCCTAGGAAAAGATCAAGAACTTCCTTTAATTCACTTCCATCATCCTGCACAACTTCTTTCCTCATCCTTTCTCGCTCTTCTTCTTCTAGCACGGATTGGAGAGCAAGTCGCCAAGATATTTCTTTCTTGACATCATCTTGCATTATCCTTATAGACTTCGTCTTCCTCCTCCTCTTCTAGTATGGTAGCACAAGGGTGATCTTGAACAAGTTGTGCACAAACTTGCTCAACCTGCTATATATGCTTTGCTTAGTGCAGAACAGTCTCCTCCAATTCACGAAGGGATGAAGAGTTAGGAGGAGCAACAAATTGGAAAAAGAGGTCCATCTTGCGATTGTGTCTCTCGGTGTCCCGAGCAAACTGCTCTATGAGAAGTCCCAATTGACTCAATTGACTATTCGGATCTGGCCTTGGAGTGTAGCATGGCTCTGCAGAATGGCCCGTGAAGGCCGCCATGGCTAACTCCAACTCCGATGGCCCTTCTGGTTGTGGTAGGAATTCTTCTTGATAAGGATACTGTTCTTGAAATGTCCAAGGTTCTGGTTGTTCTCCGTAGAAAGGGGGTTGGTACTGGAACCCGAATCCATAGTCTTCTCCTCTTTGATTGCTCAGGGAATTCTCGGGGTAATACCACTTGAATGGTGGTGGATACTCCCAATGGTTGGAGAATCTATGGTGATCCATGATTCAAATCTGCACCAACAAAAACAAAAACACCCAAGTGAAAAGCAAGGGTGGAAAAGAAAAGAAAAACGCTAAAGTAACAAACTTCTGTCTTTCCTAATAATCTAGAAAGTCCCCGACAACGGCACCAAAAACTTGACTCGCTAAAACACAACTCATAACAGTGGCCAAGTGTAACCAATAAAAGGAATTGCAGTATAGTGGTGCAAGTAATAAATATCAAATCCATGGGTCTCTAGAGTTACTATTACTCAGCTTCAGTTCAGTATATAGCAAACCAGATTAAAATAGAAGAACTATAACTACTCTAGCAAACTACAGTTAAAGTTAATCTAATTACAGGTTGGTAACTAACTTAGGTATGATTCCCCCTAGCCACTAGCCACATTAATGATTGATGATCTTTAACCTCTTTCACTTTCATTCACAATGCGGAGAATCCTTGACTAGACCTTGAATCTCAACTAAAGGAACGAGACCTTCTTGAGTCAATTGCCTAGAGGGACGTATCCTTCTCTAGAACAACTTATCAAGGCGCTTTGAAATAGATTCACTCAATCGAATGAGATTCCCAATCGATACAAAGCAGTGAATCGACCATCAACTAAAGCAATCGATCCAATACTATCAATCTATGGTGCTCTATTGACATAATCAGGTATTCTCTCTCATAGGATCAAAGCAGAATCAATAATCTCGACTAAAGCAGAATTGAATCATGAAAACATGCATAGATTGAATATGAACTCAAGATTATCAACTAAGAGTACTCATACAATCATCCAATCAAACAAACATGACTAGATCTTCAATCTCCAAAGATTCAAACAATATAGCATCCAAACATTCAAACAACCAAGATCCTAACACATGGAACTAGGGTTCCTCAAAATCTAAGTGAAGGGAAGTTACTCCATAGAGAAGAGAGAGAATGCAGAAATCTGATTTAGATCTTCAATCTCCATCTCCAAGTTTGATTCCCGAGCTCCAATGGTGAAGAAATCCTCCAAGAATGATCCCAAGTTGCTCTCTCTAGGGTTCGTCCCTTGGGTGTTTGGGATCCAAAATCTAGCTCTCCCTCTCCAAAAATCGCAAAACAGCCTTTATACCCGAAGCTGGAATTTCGCACCATCAGTATGCACGGTAGTGCAACTTCCATGTCCGCCCATGCAACCCAAAACGCAGCGTCTGAATTAGTTCCGCGAGGGGAGTGCACTGCCAGCGCACAGCTCGTGCAATCCCAGAGCTTGGCCATTCAGCTTCTCGCAGAATTCATCACGGCCAGAGACTCGGTTGTGCATGGCCGTGCGACTTGCAGAGCCACGATGCACGGTCGTGCGTCTTCCCAGGCTGGTCGTGCAACTTCATCAGCTCTTCATTGCTCGTCCCATCTTCGCCCAATTGACCCCGAACTCGTGCTCAAACCTTCATTCACGCATTAGGACCTGAAATGTCATAAACAAGAACAACCTAGCATAAAATAGGCTTAAAACCCAAGATCCGAGCCTCAAACAGTATAAGGATGGTGGACAAAAACATGTGTAAATATCAAGTTATCACCTATTGGATTTGATCTTCCTTACCTCGCAAGTACAAAAGTCTGAGTGTTGTGCCTTAAATTCAGTTTCTCGAATGTTCTTCCGCACGCAACAAAACAACAAATTAAACGGTGCAAATTACGAATTAGACAAGATGAGGCGATAGCTAAAATAGGTCGACCTCACCTTTCACGTGGTCGACCTCTTGAAACACATACAATAGCAACCGCAAAGGATCTTCTTTTTTACAAAAGCTCTAACCGTACAAAAAACCAAATTCAGAGTTTCAATGGCGGTGAAGGTGACATATATTCGTATTTATATATATATTTAGGACGCGATTGGGTCAAATTAAGTGGTAGACAAGTTAGGGTTACCTTTCTGGTGTTGGGATCCTTATCCAATACGGCTACGGTGTGCACATGGTCGACCTCGTACTTGTTAGGTCGACCATTTATACTATTTTCCTAAATAATCCCGACTTTGATGTTGTTCAGTTAATGAAACAGAGGTCGACCTTTTCACTTATGAGGGTGACCTTTTAATAGCAAAATGGTCTATCTTTGAGATATTTGGGTCTACCTTTTATATTGTTCACTTCCCAAAGAAGTCGATCATTTGCTGTAAAAGGTCAACCGCATCGTTGAGCCTCACAAAACTG
The DNA here is from genome assembly GCA_946122785.1 of Linum tenue. Classification (NCBI taxonomy): domain Eukaryota; kingdom Viridiplantae; phylum Streptophyta; class Magnoliopsida; order Malpighiales; family Linaceae; genus Linum; species Linum tenue. Next base: position 23,557,988 of record CAMGYJ010000007.1, on the reverse strand, counting down.
AAATAGCATATTAGGTCGACCTAATCCTATCTGAGGTAGACCTAAAAGTGCACGTTACGGTGACTTGCAAGTCACCGTAGCAAAGTCCTATGTTTCCTCTTATGCAAACAATTGGGAAATAGAAAGTATTAGGGTTAATTGCATGGTTGGTCATTGAGATTACAAAAAACGTTCAAGTTTGGTCACTCGAAATATTTAAATCCAATGATAGTACATCAATTTACTGAAACCGTTCACGTTTGGTCACTCTCCGTCCAACTCTGTTAATTTTGGCTGATGTGGCAGTCAACTCTCAAAGTTGATCGTTAACTTAATGACATGGCAATAAGAAAATAATAAATAAAATTTAATTTAATTTATTTTAATGTCTAACTCATTTTACCAAAAAGTAAATAAAAAAAAATACTATTGTCAATAATATTGACAATAAACAAAAAAATATTATAACTATTAATGACCCAGACGAGCAATAAACAAACAATCAAACTGAAAAGCGGAGAAAAGATTCGGATCGAGGATTACAACTTGAAACTCCACCGTTAATGGTGGTGGTGCAGGTTGATGCCATCCAGCACCGTCCACCTATACCTCACATCGACCTCCCCAGGAAAACCCCAACCCCAATTTTCACTTGGAGGTAGCAATATGACGATGACTCGCGGTGGCTCGCCGTGGGCAGATCTCCCCGATGAGATGAGATGCTGGAAGCCATCGGAAGCCGCATCGACCGCCCCATCGACGTTCTCACCTTCCGCTCCGTCTGCTACTCCTGGCGCTCCGCCGTCCCCGCCCCTGCCTTCGACCGACCGATTCCGGTCCTAGAAGTCAAGATCCCTTACCCCGGCGACATCCACGGCGTCCTCGCTCCCTCCGCCATGTACTGTGTGGAGTTTCAGCCTCCTCTGATTCCCAATGGCGATTCAATTTCAACCTCCCCCGCTAGCGGCGAGGAAGGCGGCGGTTGGCTGATGGAGGTCGAGGAATCCTCCCGAGGCAAGCTACAGCTTCTGAACCTAATCTCTAGATGACAATGGAGGAGGAGGATTTTATTCGGGGTGAAGGATCCGGGGTTCGCATGGCGGAGGGATTTGAAGGAGGACGAGCGGAGAAGAAGTGATTGCGGGAAGGGATGTGTCTCTTTTAACTTGGTATTTAATAATTATAATATTTTTTTGTTTTGTTTATTTACTTTAGGGTAAAGTAGACATTTAAAAATTAAATTTTATTAATTTATTATTTTTAATTGCCACGTCACTAAGTTAACGGTCGACTTTGAGAGTTGACTGTCACATCAGTCAAAGTTAACGGAGTTGGACGGAGAGTGACCAAACGTGAACGGTTTTAGTAAAATGAAGTACCACCAATAGATTTAAATATTTTGAGTGACCAAACTTGAACGTTTTTTGTAATCTCAGTGACCAACCATGAAATTAACCCGAAAGTATTACTTTTCTCTCTCTCTTTTTTGCCTTGGTTAGTACCTTCTTTTTCTGACTCGAACAATACCCAAATAATCAATTTTGCCCCGTGGTTTCAGAAATTGCTATGCTAGTCTCAACTATACACCATATAGACTCAATTGGCCGGATGCGTGGTTTGACCATCAATTTGGACGGTCAATGCTCCAGCTCGCTGCCACGTCAGTGGCAAATAAATAAAAAATTAAAATTCTAAATAATTTTCTTATTAAAATTGGGAGATTAAAAATGTGACCTTAAAATTTCCCCCTTGCAAATTTAGAAAAATAAAAATTATCAATAAAAATTACATAAATTCATAAAATGATTATAAAAAGAATACTATCACTTATCATTGTTTAAAAATAACAACCGTCGTCTAGTAATATTAGAAATAATACTAATGGATGAGAATTAGGGAATTGAGACGTTGATTAGTAGGGATAGGTATTAGGAATGAGCATTGATTAGTAGAGAGACGTTAGATTTTTTTGGGAAGTTGAGAAATTTGGAGTAAGGATTATCATTGATGAGTGTTTTGGGAAAGAGAAGGAACGAGAGAGGCAGCCCAATCGGCCATTAGCTACAGTAATTTTTTTTACCTATATATATTGTGGGTCTTACCAGCATAGAGTTTGGGCGTGGAGAAAAGAGAAGATTTGGTCATCCAATGTACCATAAAGAGAATTGAAGGAGAATGAGAAATGCTTTATTTAATTAATAATACCCAGTATGAAGCAATATGGTAACTAGGAGGATTAAAAAAAAAACAAGAATGAAGATAAAATCGTCTACAATGTGATTTATGATTGTTATTCATTTTATTGTAAGCATTGTAATTCTTTTTTTGATAAGGGTGATTGATATTAAACAAAACAAAACCAAACCGAACTAGTACAGGATACAATCACGCACGAGAAGTGCGGACCAGAACCGGCCAACCAAGGAGACTAGGCCCACCAGAAAGCCCCTGTTTCCTCAAAGGCCTGCAAGGAAGCGAATAAAACAGAAGCAGAACGAAATAGGGACGCGACCAGTCCCAAATTCCAGCAGTACAAACGACCAAAAGCTACTGAAAAAAGAAGCAAAGGAAGAATAGGCGGAAAAAAAGAAGAAAGAAGAAGAACGAATCAGGGACGCGCGCCAGACCCAAAATCAAGCAGAACCAACGACCAACAACAAGCAAGAAAACTAAAACCCCGATCTGAATTCCTGACCCAAGGACTCCGGCGGAACAGCCACACCTTCGACCACCATCAATCAAACTGTGCAGCCCGCGCGACTCTGAACCAACTGGAACCTTGTTCTCTGCTTATTCTGCCGTGCGCGACCAGCCACTCTGCAATCGATCTCGCCGTCCTTTGAAGCACTACTGAATAGCTGCTGCCACAGTCCCTGAAGATGCGACTGTTTCTCTCCAGCCAAATCTGCCAGCAAACTGCATGGAGAAAACAGTAACAGAACCAATCGCTTTCAGAGCTCGGTTGCTCTGCCTTCCATCTACGAATGACTTCCAGTATGTCCCCATGAGGTTTGTTCAAAGAGCCGCTGATCCTCCTTCCTCCAACCCACAGATTTTGCCCGAACTCGCAGCTGAAGAAGATGTGATCTGTAGATTCCTCTTCTTTGCAGCATAAGCTGCACCTGTTTGCAAGATGCACCCCCCTCCTTTGGATTAAGTCTGTCGTCAAGATCTTCTTGTGAGCAACCGTCCACATAAAAGCACTGATCTTTGATGGTACAAGCTTCCTCCACACAGAATCGTAGGGGAAGTCATTCACCCCTTGGAAACGGCCATCTAACAGAAACCTGTACATGGAACTCACAGAAAACGTATGATTGGGATTGGGTGTCCAAACCAATTTGCTTGGACCACACCTCACCCTCTGTAAATCAACACCATTCAAAAGACACATTAAATTCTCCCTCTCCCTCTCCGCATTGTAATTCTTGTTTTCCCCCTGTGTGGAATTGATACATCTATCCTAATTCATCACATTTCTATAAAAAGAATGTATTTTGCCAAAAAAGAATTTACATGCAAGTGAAGGAGTTTGTATAGGGAGGAGAAATCCATCATACAATTTAAATTTGGACTTTCTAGATTGAAAACCAAATATGATAAATTCTTGGAACTTTTGGTATTTAATTAACTCATAGTTGTGAACAAGGGTTTAGTCTGGTTGTAGTACCAATAGTGTTGAATTTAGAGGTCTCAAGTTCGAATCACTTCAATAACACCTAACTATAAAAATCAACATATATATCACTCGTAGAAAAAAAAGACAAAATACACTTCAATAATCATATTTTTTGTTTTTTCCTAATAATAGCCACTTTTTGAGAAATACTGAAATACACAAAATAACCAATTTTGGAGAAATTTATAAAGGTGTCATCTATTAAACTAATTTGACTAACAAGTTTGCTATTAGGCAACATTTCATCTAGGGATGGCAATGGGTCGGGTTGGGGACGGATAATGCATATCCGTTACCCTACCCAAAGTAGTTCGGGTTTTACCCATGCCCATACCCACATGTGAAACGGGTAGAAAATCAAAACCATGTCCATACCCGTTCGGGTTTCGGATATCCACGGTTATCCATGGATAATAATTTCTCTTCATAACTCCAACCAATATGTTAACATTCATACGTATTCTCACATTAAATAAGAGGAAAAGTACGACAATACTTCACCGCAATGAAGAAAATTAATTAAAACAACACAATTTCATGAAAATATTATATTTATATGATAAATATAAAATATGGTAGAGAAAAATAACGATTATTTCTAGATAAAATACATGTCCATGTGTATAATCGGGCGGGTTAGGGTTGGATAGTGAGAAACCCATGCCCACCTATTATCCGCAATATTCGGGTTCGGGTTTTACCCATACCCACTAAATGTCCTTCGGATTCGGGTTTTACCCTGCCCGATTAGGTCGGATTCGGGTGGATATCCACGGTTACGAATATATTTGTGATCTCTAATTTCATCAACTCTCACACGTAAATTAATAAAAAATAAAAACGAAAATATAATGAAAAATAAAAGGGGAATTCTAGTGTGTCGCTGCGGCCGCCTACTAGTAATCGGTTATAGCAGGGGTTTTTTTTACATATCAAGGGTACAGTAACTTTTGGTTTTACGGGAAAAATTCTTTTTTTTATATATATTTTTAAGTTATCATCTTTTTTAGTTCACATAAGAATTATAATTATTTTTGTTATAGGTATAATATGCTCCATTATTATGTTCTTTTATCAAATATGTCTTTCTACTATTTTTTTATATAAAACATGTCTTTTGTTAAAATTGTCAAAAATTAACCATGATTTAACCGAGATATAGACAACCCGACATCGACAAGTGGGAGGGAAAATGTAAAATAAAATAAAATAAATGGACATGTTTGATTAAACAACATAATAGAGAGGCATCAACAGTATCATTTATAGCTGAAAAGTAAAACTGCAACACCATTCAAATTTTCCTGAGCGTAGAGTGATTTTAGAAAGCTGACATGGCAACCCAATTAGGCGGGATTAAATGTAAATATTTCGTCCGCAACCGCAACCTTCGATCTTCCTCTGCCTTTTTTCTCTCTCCACTCTCCTCATCTTCTCCATCGTCACAAAATCATACGCCTTCATTACCAGCTCTCTTGATTCGGCCGACATCTGACTCTTCTCCATACCTGTCGTCCGACGTAGTCTTCTTCATCTTACCTGCATCGTTTCTCTTGCCACTGCTCTGTGAAGGAATCACGCGTTAGCGATAATGCTGTTAGACTATTTCTCCCACGTCCTCTCTCATCGACCCCCAGTGCTGTGTCGAGGACGCGCTTTCAATTGGTGGATTCCTCACTTCCTCTGTGCTAATCGTCTTTGTTTCATCTCCCTATTATATTCAGTTGAGAATTTAGTTATTCTTTTATGTGGAATTTTGATTTCTAGGTCTGGGTCAGGTTGGAGGTGTACCTCTGTGTTGGGTTCCTAAAGCTCACTGCCCTCCCTTAGCAGCAGGTGGGTGGTTCTTCTTTGATTCTCTTCTTTTTATCAATTACAACCATGAATCCCTCTCTTCCGTTCTGTGCTTAAATATTCTCATTCTCATGAGCAATTCAGGTTTGGGATTGCAGTTGACAGGCGTTTTTGCGTTCGACCCTAATTCATATTCGTTGTCCGACGAGATAGTCTTCATTTTAGCTGCTGCGGTTTTCTTCATAGTGCGACTGAAACTCCCATCAATTTGGTTGTCAATCAAGAACTGGAATCCCCGCCTTCAGCCATCTATTTTGTCCAAGTAGTGAAGGGGATCCTCAATCCGGTTATTGCTTAAGGTCTTAGACGCGAGTTGTACAGTCTGGCCTTCATCTTCAAGACCTCAGTCGTCCAGGGAGATCTCGAATGCCGATTCTATTCATGTGGTTGCCACGCCAAGGAGGGATTTTGTGCATCCCGATCGTCTCTGGTGAGGGACATGAAGCGTCTGGTCCTCAGGGGCAATCCCTAATCTTTAGATTCGTATGAGATTTCTCCTTCCGCTAATCCTTGCATTGTCTCCTCCTTTTTTTTCTCAATTGTTATAATTCCATAATGATCTTTCTTATGGATTTGGTGCTGCTGGGTTTCTTTTATCCTGCATTCTTTTTCCAATATGGAATTTTTGGATGTTTGAATCAAAGCATGTTTATTATAGAAGGATTGTCCGAGAGGTTTATTTTTAGTTTCTGAGTATTTTTGGTTATGGGAAAATAGAGATGGGTTATGTATTCTTCTTCTTCGCTGTTATTATCAGAATATGAAATCCGATCCCTTTGTTTTTAACCTATCCTGACAACTTGGCTTGAGCATGTGCATAATGCTGATGCAGGTGATTTTTGTTTCCCTACAATTAATCTTCTCAACCCTTCAAATCATTTCTTGTCATTAAATGCTATACTTCAGAACGCCGTTCAGGTCTGTGTCGGGTTGCTATGTATGGAGAGAAAAATGAGAGAAGTCAGTTTGCGATTTTGCTTAGGCTAATCTCTTATCGTTCCAATTTAGATGTATCTTCCTTAGGGTGAGGACATAGATGAGAATTCAACAAGGGTAATGCAGATGTGGGAATTAGCAGACAATGTTTTTTAGTGGTTGGTATACCTCATCCCTTTAAACTATCAAGGAATGATACATGATAGAGTTTCATAGCTCTTAATTCTTGGTTCTGTCTTTGTTTAATATGCAAGTAGGAATTTTTGTATTTATTGACCAAGTTACTGAATGATCTGTTGCCTTCTAAATGTGATTTTTGTATGTTGCAGTTGTTTTCCCCAATGTTATAAGGAACGAAGATAGGCGGTACTGATGAATTGAATTTATTTATCCACCTCAAGTGTCAATCTCTTAAGCGAAGTTCTCATGTCTTTGTTGTTTTCAGGGTCTTTGTTAGTTGTAGACTATTATTCTGGTTAAAAGAGAAACCATTTCAGCATAATAAAAGCTATCGCCATCTGAAGTCTTTCATGAGATGCAGCAAAAACCCACCCCTCAGTCTTCCCAAAAACCAACTGGTGTGTGGCGAAACCCAGTTGAACTTACAGAGTTCTCTACTCTTTTGATTGATACCGAGGTAAGCTCTTTCTTCTTAATTACATCGCCTCAGAGAATGTTAGAGGTTGCTAGTTTGATTCTCCTCATGTTTGGAGTTGTTGTTTGTCACTGAAGAATTTGTTCTTCAATTATTGCATTTTGTAATTTTCTCCTTTTTTTCGTAGTTTCTATAGGGTGGTGGTGGATGATAATGCAGTCTACAATAAAACATTTGTGATAAGGATGCTCGCTTTGTTTTACTGATATATTGTTGTACTCTTCCTATGAACTTTTCATTCAAATCCCGTGATTTCCTTTTGTTTCTCTTTAGCCAACCGAATTTCAGTCTTATTTTGAGTTTTGGCATTAAGGTGCTTTAACTAAAAAAACAAAATCAAGTAGTCTCCGTAGGATAATAAATATATAGTGAATTTTAGTCTTCTTTTCGCTTTCTCTTTTGTTTGGTTGCGTGATTTGACGTGGGCTACAATTATTCATGAGCTAGAAGGAAACTTCAATTCTCCCCTTGTCCGAACATCCTTTGTTGTGTCGTCATCCCCGATTTAACATTGGTGGGACACAAATCTCCTATGCGGCATCAACGACAAGGATCACTTCATTGATCCAAGATCAGTAAATACTGAATTGTCACCTCCCTTCTTCCAAATTTGTTGTAATTGTTATCTTAATTATTTCCCAACTACAAATTTAGTTCCTTTGTTGTTCAGTTACCGGCTTATGTTTTCCACATTTAGGTCTCATTCGCTTAAGCTCATCTACCTTCACCTTCGGTTTCGCTAAGCCTTCTTCTCTGCATGCTTATATACTCATAGGATGAGATGCCTTACCTCATTTTTTTCATCATTCAATGTTATTTCAAATTGATACTTTGAAATACCTGTTTAAGTTCAATAAACACTCATCAAATCACCAATTTACCAGCAAAATGAATGGAAATCGTTGATGATAATTTTTCCTTTTGGTTTCATCTACATCCCTCCAGTTACATTGATTGTTATCGCGATTGTAGTTTTTCTCTCTATAGCAGCATGAATTCTGTTTACCTCATTCTAAGCTTCAAAATGAGATACACATTATCCTAATTCATAATGTAAATGATAATACTTGCAATGGTTTTTGTCTAGACAACACTTTAGGTGTTCTAGGTACACCTAGGTTTCAATTCTTTCTATTGTGAATGCATGAGCCTCTAGCTGAATTCTTTACAGTAACCATTCCTGTTTTCCTGAATTGTTTATGCTTTCCGATTAGAATTCATGTGTTGTTTGTTGGGGCATGAGTGAAGGAGAGAGAGAGATTTCACATTACTTCTCAGCATATACCTTTAAGTTCCATTATCATAGTTTTTTGCCCTCGAGTAATTATATGGGTTTGATCTGTCAAATATAATGCAGTCCGTCATATGCAATATATTTTTATATATATATTCCTTTACACCCTCTTATATATTGTTTTGTTTGATGATTCATGTAGTATATGTTGATTCTTTCATTCATGACAATTTGATATATTGATTTTGGGATACTATAGATTGGAGTAGATATATTTAAGATTTGCATTGAAATGAGTTTTAGGTAATGTCTTTGTTTCATTCAGTTTTGCTGGGTTTCATGATGACATTGTTCATTGGGCTTTAGACTTTGGTGTTGCTTCTAAATATAATTTTTCAACGGGTAACTCAATAAGAAGCCGAATAGTTGATTTCTTAAAGCATTTTCAGGGTGAACATTTCTTAAGCAATTCCATTTCAGGTATTTCTATGAATTCGTGCATCATTTATTGACTAACGCTTCTAAAAAAAATCCGTTTCATTCTGGAATAACGTCTATACTAGCAAAGCTTACAGAAGTCAGTTTTGAAGGTCATCGGGCCGCACCTTGAAGAGATACACAAGGTGATTCATGGCTGGCCCATAGGTAATCTGTCGGCATGGCATTTATGTGGGAGCTGTGGAAGGAACAAAATGAAAGATCTTTCAGTGATAGGAAACAGACTTGGCAAGCTATTTTTCTGAATATGTACGAATCTTCTGAGATGGTTGGCAGCTGCTGGGCTGATTAGCGATCAAGACAAAAAGGATTGGACAAGGCTTTTGTTTCAAGCTTGCCCTCCTGATCGTAACCTCAGGAATGACTGGTAGTCTTTGAGCAGCATTAGCGTGTACTTCTGCCGCAAGCTGCTGTGGTGCTTCTTTATGTTTTTCTGCTTTATTTCAACAGGCTGTTGTTGCTTTGCTTCCTCTGCCTTTGTTGCTTACGTTTTTCCTGCTTTCTTTAAGAACAATAAGGGTAGTCTAATCCATCTAGCCGTGGCCATTATCTATTTGGTTTTTCTTATGTCCTCTTTTTGGTGGTTGTTCAATCCTTGTGAGTTGAGGCTGTTGGTCGAACTTTGTTTGTTTGTTTGTTCCCTCTCTCTCTCTCTGTTAATAAATTTTCATCGCCATTATAAATCGTATGACATGTTAGAAATTAGTTAACATAATGTAGTTGTGCATTAGTTTATCGAAGTCCATATACGTGGCATTCTAGAGTTTCATTATGTTTTAAACAAGAGAACGTTAAAGTTTCTTTCTTTGACTTCTCGCAACTTGAAGATGTCTATATTTTGAAGATGTTTGTCGTCCACGTTTGCAATGTATAAATATTCATACACCATCTATATTCCCACTAATATCAGGTTAATCGACTTCTGTAAAAAAATACAGAAATAGAATACACACACAACAAAATAAAATTCAATTTTATGTCAAGAACTATAATTCTTCAAAATTAACTCATATTACGCTATCCGGCCAACGGGCCGGGCATTGATGCTCGTATTATACATATAACCCTTTATTTTTTGAAAGCTTCTTTATACGGAATAGTTTAATTTGGCTAGTTTGTAAAAAGTCCTGTAAACAATTAGCTAGTAGTCTTTAGTCTTTTAGTATATATTTGTTCTTATATTCGAATTGATGAATTATCAATATAAAACTAATTAGTAGTGCATGTATATAAACGTTGCCAACCCGGTTTAGTAAGTTGGCCCGATCGAGCAAGTGGGTAGAGAGTTAATAGTCCGATCATTTTAACCCGGTTTAGTTCGGATATATGAAAAAATTATTAAATTGTTCATATATTTATAAGTTATATTAAACATCATCGATATCTAATATATGAGTAATAACATATAACATTACACCAAAATAACATGTCGTCCCATTTTGATTTTTATATTATGTGACACTCAACTCTAACATTTGTCTATTAAATAGTGACTTGTCAATTATAAATAATAATGAAAGAAGATTAGTTATTTTAAAGAAGGAAATACATGCAACTAGGACTAAGACCGGATAAGAACAAAAGGGAAGGCAGTCTACGTAGGAAGATGGAAGTAAATATATTAGACAGCTTGGTCGGAATCAAATGCGACAACAGTTGCTATACCCTTGATATAAAAATAAAAAAAGACCTGCTATAACCGGTCAATATTAGGCGGCACTAGTGTTGCAGCGGCACAATAGAATTTCCGAAAAATCAAAGCAAAAATCGTTTCACTTTCTCCCCTTTTCTCGGTTACGAGTTCTCGGAGAAAATCCCACCACCAATCCAATTTCAATCCCAATCTTCCACCGCAGTCACCGCTTCTCCTCCTCCAATCCGCCTCCTCCCCTTGCTCCCGCATCCAAGCCGCTGTCTCAGGTCTATTGATTGCAGTGGATCCGCCCTCCTGCCCTTGATGGCCTTGCCCCCAAGTGAGATCAATCGATCACGATTACAACCCGAATCTCTTCGGCGCCAATAGAAACTGAGATCAATCGATCACGATTACATCCCAGATCCCTTCCATTATCACTACCATTAACAGAAGAAGTAGAATGAACGCAAAACGGAAGAATTTGATAATGCGGAATAACAAGAACACAAGACAAGGTATTTTACGTGGTATTCTCAATCGATTGATTGATCGAGACTAATTCACGGTGAGCTTGAAAGAGCTCATGACTGATCTCTTATTAGGATTATATATTGACGGCTTGCTTAGGACAATCTCGTAGCTAAGCTTATATAGAGAAAGACTTAGGGTTAAAACCCTAATCCAACGAATAGGACGAGGCCCACAAAGCCCAATACTAACATGGTTTAAGTAACCGCAACACTCCCCCTCAAGTGAAGACATGAATGACAAGAATGTCGAACTTGAAGAAGGAAATGTGAAGAACAATCATGATAGCTTGAACAACAAAACTCGAGATGAATAACATCTCGGACGAGGTTGATTCGAGACGACTGACTCTCTCTCTGAACAACCTGATGATGGAGACGGTTGACTATGTCTTTTGAACTTGAACACACTTGATGACTGACCTAGTCGACCGACGTATGTTGACCTCCTATTTTCCCCCTCAAGCCGGAGCATGAACATCGTGAATGCCCGGATTGAAAAGCGAGGAATGGTTGATCTGTGTCGACTAATGAACCAGAAGAGGGGACGACCATTTCTAGGATCGTGAATGCCAGATGGATAATGAAGGAATGGTTACTTCTATGATCGTACTACCTTTTGAACGCCAGGGGACGACCATTTTATGGATCGTGAATGCCTCGACTGATAACATGAAAATTTTGTTGACAGAAGTTGTTCTTTCTCCCCAACACTAGCTATTTGAAGAGATGACCATTGTCGGTCATGATTGCCTTCAACGCCATGACTATGATGTTTGCGAAGATTGGCTTACTGTGCAACATACTAAGCTGAATGGAATAAGCGACAGCTGAGAGTGGCCTTGATGAAGATGACCACGACTGCAACGTTAAGAAGACTTCTTGACCAAACACAATAATCGCGGCTGGCTTTGACTGAACTGAGTTGACTTCATGACAAAACACATATTGTATTCTTGTGTTTTAATTAACCCAAAAGGCATCACACGACCAAGAATTTTTTTTATTCTTCTAGAGAGTGGGACGAGCAACCAAGCCTTCTCCTCCTGTAATCTTCCTCCAATATGCACCAAAAGTTACTTCCACTGAACATGAGAAAAGTAAATTTTGTCCATAGATATTGGCCCATCATATGAGCCTAATTTAGGGTCTGAAGCGGGCCGTTGATTGGGCCAGGGTTTGAAACCCTTATTCTAGCTTTGGAAGAGCGCCGCTAGCTCCCTTGCTACTTTTTCCTTTGTGACGAATGGAGCAACCAGTAGCAGCAAGACAGATCGGCGTTGAACATGAATGGGGCGTTGGACATGGCTTTCTTGTGGCCCACGATGAATGGGGCGTTGAAGAAGATGATGATGTCTAGGGCGCTGATGGCGCCGATAGCTGCGGAGACGGAGCTGGAGGCCGGAATGAACATCTACACTCTTGACTACGACAGCCGTGGATGATGGTAGCAACGCCAAGAAGCTCGACTGGCAATTCATAATGGAAGCTTAATGACAAAGGCTGACTGGGATCTGAATGAAGGAAGGCGATGAGCTTTGACTGGCCGGCTATTCAGGAGCTGCCATCGATGCTTGAACGGACTATGACCTTGATTAGGGAACATCATATTCGCTGGGTTTGACAGACTCGACAGCGGATATGGGATTCACGAGCATCGCTGGAGAATGAGCAGCACCTGGCGGTGGATCGGAGATTCATTGCCACCGCTGATGCGATGCGACCTCGGAGGTGACGAATCTGGCTGGCGGAGGAGACCATGGACGAGACGGAGAGCCAGAACAATTAGGAAGACTTGGCTCTTCCTGCGGTGGAGAATAACGATGTTGACGGGCGATGAACTCGCCGGAGACAGAAGCTAGAAGCTGGGATAAGCCTGGACTGGAGACGTTTGGCTCAGAACGAGAACGCCGCACGGACAACCCTTGATTGTTGGTGACGAGACCGAGGACGCAGACATATGGAAGCTCAAAATCCTAATCAAGGATCGAGTTTCACTCTGATACCATGAAGAATTTGATAACGCGGAATAACAAGAACAAGAGACAAGGTATTTTACGTGGTATCCTCGATCGATGGATTGATCGAGACTAATCCACGGTGAGCTCGAAAGAGCTCACCACTGATCTCTTATTAGGATTACATCTTGACGGCTTGTTTATGACAATCTCATAGCTAAGCTTATATAGAGAAAGACTTAGGGTTAAAACCCTAATCCAACTAATAGAACGAGACCCAACAAGACCCTATACTAACACGGTTTAAGTAATCGCAACAAAAACATAACAAAAAAACTCTTCTTTTCGACCTGACTTTCACCTCTATTTGGGATATCTCTTCTGGTATCAAACTTCTTTGGCATGGCGAAAGGTATTAAAAGATAGGGGGGCTGGCAGAAAGACACTTACATGTCAGGTCTTATGGTGTATATTGGAATGAGCAATTCATGGAGAGGTTTTCTATTAAGAAGGTCTGGGAAGTTATCAGAAACAAGACCGACAGAGTAAGTTGGAGTAAACTGGTTTGGACATCCCTTTGCACTCCAAGAGAAAAATTAATTAATTTTCTGGTTGATTATTCATGATAGAATATCAACTCTTGACATTATTCAGAACTGGAAACCTTCCGTAGTGAATGTGTCCATTGTGTAAGGCCTCCCCTGAGTCTCAGGATCATATCTTCTCTGTATGTCTCTATATTAACCGTTGTTTACCACCTTCCATCCTTGTTTACCTCAATTTCGCACCCTATACCAATGTAGTATGAGATTGTTTAATCTCTTCCTCAGATTTGCATCCACTTGAAATCAAGAAGTCAGATTTGATTATGCATACCCTACACCAATTGTGTTCGATTATAAGGGTGAGATAATAAGTTTAGTAGAAATTAAATGTATCTTATCTAAAGATAATGAGATCATTGTGTTTTATTTTGCAATAATTGAGTTATAAAATTTATTATACCAAAATTTTATTAGATTAGAGACATTATTGAGTTAGTTGTCTATACTATGAAGATTAATGACTTTATAGACCTTATTTGGAATAGATAAAATCATAAAATACAAAGATTTAGTATTACCAGTTAGATAGTTTTTATGAACAGTGTACATCTCCAACCAAGGTTGTTAACACATAGATCGATCCGCCAGTTGACCCACTTTGACCTTGACCCGGTGAGAAAAACGGTTTGCACATACCCACCGGGTCGACCGCTACAAGTTACCGGGTTGGAGGTCAAACTGTGTCGTTTTTTCCTTTGATTTGTGAAATGCGCTATTTTTTATTTTCCTTTCCGCCTAAATCAAACTTTGGAATTCTAATTTGAACATTTGAATATTATGTTATATGTGTGTGTGAATTTTCACTATATGTTGTTGGATCTAAATATGAAATGTTATTTTGATGAAATTTTATATGTTATTATTCATATGTTATATGAGATTTGATATAATTTTTAAATGTATGAATAATATAATAATTTTTTCATATATCTGATCTAAATTAGACTAAAACTGTCCATTAACCCTCAACCCACTTGCTCAACTGAACCAACGGTTTAAATCGTTGACAACCTTGTCTACAACCAATCCATGAAAGTTAAGTTAACCCTCCTTAAAAGAATTAGATAGAATTATATGTGTTCGTAGGTAAATAATTTTTACGGAGGACATATCAAAAACAAAAATACAATTACGTGTTTGCAAATAAAATGGGAAAATGAGGAAGCTTGTAATACAGGTCAGGGACATTAGAATTACTGTTATGAAATAACAAGGAAGAGGAACATACACAAGAGTAAGAGTAGAGACACAAGAAGAGAGGGGGAATAGAGCTTTCTTATTCATGTGTCCCTTAGTACAAGGAGATCATCTATTTATAGGCACACATCACATAACCTCTACATTCTTACAATCAATATACATGAATGTGAGAATGAATGTGAAATAGAAATGGGGTGGGGGGTTACATGTAACACCCAATTGTGCAACTAATGTGTCATATGTAGAAATAAATATAAGGAGATGAGTTACATAGAACTTGTAACATACCATGGAGCATCTAATGTTGGTCATCCATAATAATAATAATATTTTCATAACACTCCCCCTTGGATGACCATTAGACATGAATATGCCTCGTTAAAACCTTACTAGGAAAAACCCTGTGGGATAAAATCCTAGTGAAGGAAAAAGAGTACATAATCATCATAATACGCTATCTGAATCTGCCTCGTTAAAAACCTTACCAGGAAAACCCAGTGGGAAAAACCATGGTTAAGGAAAAAAGAGTGCAGTGCGTATATGCTCCCCCTCATGACAACATCAAAGTATAGTGTTGTGAACAAATCTTTCAAATCTTCTCATGGTAAGCTTCTTAGCAGTGCTATCAAAGCCGGGCCGAGCCGGCCGGTCGGACCGGTAAAACCGTCACCCGACTGTCAAACCGGCTCGGCACAGCTATTTAGCCGGAACGGGTTTTTGGGGCGGTCGGCGAGCGGCCGGGACGGTTAACCGCCCGGGCCGCTCGAGCCGAACACTCGGCTTTCCATTTCGGCCGGTTGGTTTTTAATAAAAAAAAATTAAAAACGGGAAGGAAAGAGGAAAATGTCGTGCTGTCAAACAACCCTAATTCAGATTCTTCAGTTCATTCTCTTCTTCGCCTCTCGTGTAGACAGAAGGAGCGCCGCTTCCGCCGCCAGCACCCATCGCCAGTCCTCGAGCTCAGTCCCCGTCGACAGAACCCAGAGGCGACCTCGGACTCTTCGCCCCCCGTCGATTTGCTGATTTGGATGCACAACTCGTCGATTTGGCAAGCTCTCCTGCCGGCAAACCAAGCGACGACGAGCACCCAACAATCTACTCGCCCTCTCTGCCCTGTGATGACGACCCAGCGACGAGATGACCCAACTCTTCGTAATCCTATTGTAATCCTATTGCTGACTCTCCTTCCAGCCGGTGCTAACCTCTCTGTCTTGCCCCTTTTCCTTCAAGTTGCAGTGTTGGACGAAACAGAATAGGGAAATGAATGAGAAGGAAATCAGAGAGGTAGAGGGGGGGGGGGGATGAGGGCGCCGCTAGGGTTGGGAAGGGTGGGGATTCCTTAGTTGTTAAATATATATGTATTGTAAAATTACTAAGTGATACCTGCAAAATAAATTTTATTTTAGCCATTGAATTGTTAAGTCATTGCTTTATATGTCTTGTGCTTATTATATTATAATTTTTAATGTATCGGTCTCAAACGGTTTTTAAACGGTCTAATGCCGGCTGGACTACTAATGACCGAGCCGTTCACGTTACCGGGTCATACTCCGGCTCGGCTTTGACAGCATTGCTTCTTAGTGAACAAATCTTCTAGATTGTCACTTTATGCATGATCCATTAGGACCATTTTCTTCATACATGATCTTCAAGATCATTTTTTATGAAGAGAATCCACAACTACAAGTCATTTAGACGTGTTGAATCACAAATCTTAACCAAACAATTCATAACAAGTATCATGAATTGTTGACCATTGTGCATGATCAGTTGCTATTGTGATTTCTTTGGAATCTCCATGAGATATTTGTACGACCATAGGTAAACAAATTACTCATCTATGATCTTCATCGTTACCTATAGTAACGAAGTATAGCGAGATACATTTTCGCTCTAACGACATTAACATACGGTACTTCAGGACTTAATAATTCACTTTTATCTCAATGCCTAAATTGATCTTTGTTCACTTCTAGTGACCATGTGATCATTAAGCTGTTGAACATATGCAATTTTTTCCATACAAAACTGTCCTTTCACCTTTCCGACATTATCGTACTGATCCAAAAAGGATCTTAAATCCTTCATGTTTAATTTTCTTTCTTTAAGCAATCCATGTTGCATGAAACTCTTCTGGAGTTCAATTTTCTTTCATTAAGCAAAACATGCTTTATGAAGCTCTTCTGGAGTTCATATTAACTAAAAGATATGAGATCATTATAAAATAATTTCTCGACTTTTTTCTTCCAAATAACTATAAAACTTAGCTAACACAATTGTATGCAAACAATTACTTCATACCACACAGTCACAAGCAAAAGGCACGTCATACACACAATATCACTTAACCAAACCATATTCATAAATCAAAACTCATAACTAAAACCACAATATCACGCACATAAGCCTATATGTCATTACACAATCACACATGCCAAATGCAAATGCTCTAATGCACTTTATTCGAATTTAATCACGCAAGGCTTATTCGACCACTTCCTTTAGTAGATATTCACTTAGATGAGTATACCATATTCATCCATTTTATCTCAATCCATACAAGGGATTGTTTTATCGATCGATATTGTTCTCGAGAACTTCACATGTTTGCTTCCGGCAAACTAATCCTTCAAGGAGTTTCATATAAATATCATTATCAAGGGATCCATACAAATAGGCTATCACAATATCTACCAAATGCAAATTTCATGCCTTTTGAACTGCCAAACTATTTAAATTGCACAACATAGTTGCATCCACCACAAGAGAGTATGTCTCTTCATAATTGATGTCAGGTTTCTACCAGAAACCTCTCACGAAAAATTGTATTATATCTCTCGCAATTTCCATACGCGTTTGCACAAAACCTATTTGCATCCCATTAGTTTTACATCTTCAGGTGTAAGGACTTCTGGTCCAAAACTTATACCAAATAGCCTAATGCTTTCTTTTATATTGGCCAATATATATTTCTTTGCATGCATCAATAGACTTTTACTTTTGATCCTCTTTGTATCTATCATGTTCAGTGCTGCAGCATAATCAAAACCCTTGTCGACAATAAATACACTTCGGTTCCAACTTTTTTCATACAAGCCAATTAATTGAGATCTCTTCATTTTAAAACGTTCAGGTACCTACTATTCTTTTGGAACTATGATCTCAATTTTATGACTTGACTCTTCTAGAGCTATTTTATCCTCGAGTTTACCATCTTAATTTATAGCTCCTTTCTTTCTCGAGGATTTTTATCCTTGGAACCAATTGGTCTATCACGCTTCATGCGCTCGTTTAGACTCATTAGATTATCCAATATGGACATCAATTTGTATTGGAGCATTCACAACTGGGCATGTGACATAATCACTCCTTTTAGTGAGTAAAAAGGCGTTCGGCAATCAATACGTTTTTTTTCTCCATGAATCACCATATGAACTTCGGGTTCATGTTTCTTCGTTTGAGGATTAAAATGAGATAATGATAATTCCAACTCGCATCTATGCCCCAGTGTTTACTTTTCTCCCCCTTAACGTTCGAAAAGTAATTCATCAAAATGATGATATTAGCAAAAAGAGTCATGAACAAATCTCTCATTGCAATGGACACCATATCCAACATAAGTTCTCATGGAACTTATAACGTGTTGTGGTGGAGCAATTGGGATGTATTCTGCACACCCAAATTTTCTAGCATTTTAAATGTTTGGTCCCTGACCAAAACCATTTGTATGAAAGGGGAGAACTTATGATAACTTGTTGGCTTCATGAGAATTAATGATATTATATGCCTCGATAAGAGATCGATAGACTTAGTTTGTTCTCATAAGAGAAGTTCTGTTTGATTGGATAATCATCAAAATATATCCATCATTCGGCAACTAATCTCGCAAACATCAGGTTGCGTTTAGATAACAGATATATATGATGATATAGTTGATGAATCAACCAAAATCATAAAATTCATATATGATTTGCACGATGAGTGTATTTTTCTGCATACACTTTTATAAAATCTCAATAGATTCAATTATTTTCACGAGTATATTCTCCTCGAGACCATGTATCACATAATCAATTCTTTGATTGATGAATTCTCTAAACTCTCGCTTAATTTATGTATGATATCTAAATCATTTTCGCATCTGTATCCGGGATGGTATGACCGGACATGCCAAAATAAAAAGTTATCCGATCTTGCAAACTTCTGGTTTACACTTTCATATGTACTAATATACATGTAGTACAAATTTCTCCAGTTAAGTATATGTTCTCTTAGAACACATTTCTGATACAATATCAATAATGATATTCGTTTCTGAGAATATCTTCATAATTCGATAGTGCATCTTCAACTGACAGTTTAGTTCCTTCACGTCTCAAAACATTAGCTCTTCTGGAGCTTTCACATACTCTTGTACTACATTTTGGTCATTAGGCACCTTTTGATTTCGGTGAACTATTGTGAGCACAAATCCATATTGTCACACTATTTATCACCAATATATTGTTTAGTTACTTCAAGTAACAAAACACAATCTCTTCCGGAGCTTTTGATTACTTTCATACTATATGATATAATACCAGTATTGACTTTTGCAAATATTCAATTCTATACAAAAACATACAAAATAATAATAATAATAATAATAATAATAATAATAACAACATATATGTGTTTCATAACACATTTCGGCATACGAAGATTACAGTATATGATCATGACTTTTGCTACATGAATTATCATCCTCATTTATAATTATTTTATTTTTCACTTCCGGTGAAAAGAAACATTTGCTGATTGTCATTATCCAAACTTCCCATGCATTTTTTCATTGCAATGGTAACTCATATTCCGACATTTTTGTTACAAGATTGACATATATAAAATAAGTTCATAAAATAATATGAACAAATAACAAGACCAAATAATCTCTCAAAGACAATGAGATAGATAAACATACTACCAAGAAAAGACATGAAAATTTGTATACCTTGATCGTGTTGTGATCTTACTTAAATATATTTGATTCTGTAGAGAGACAATCACCAACCATGACTTTGGCAGAGCTTCGTGCTGATAACGTGTTATGAAATAACAAGGAAGAGGAACATACACAAGAGTAAGAGTAGAGACACAAGAAGAGAGGGGGAATAGAGCTTTCTTATTCATGTGTCCCTTAGTACAAGGAGATCATCTATTTATAGGCACACATCACATAACCTCTACATTCTTACAATCAATATACATGAATGTGAGAATGAATGTGAAATAGAAATGGGGTGGGGGGTTACATGTAACACCCAATTGTGCAACTAATGTGTCATATATAGAAATAAATATAAGGAGATGAGTTACATAGAACTTGTAACATACCATGGAGCATCTAATGTTTGTCATCCATAATAATAATAATATTTTCATAACAATTACCCTTTTCTTATGCGGTTTATTCGTTTTGGTTGTATACAATTAAACGTTTTACTTTTTTTTTTTTTTTTGCTCTGTATCAGTATTCAGTAGTATCTGTCTCTCACATTGAATTGAACTCTGATTGCACAACCAGAAAGAAGAGTGGTGAGTGAAGCTCTCTGTCGTCTTGACTATCTTCATCATAATTGGTTGGCTTGAGGTTCTTACTGTAATGTCTGATATGTTGTGTAACCGTGGTCCTTCAATTGGAAATGAATGAATGAATGAATGTGTTATTCAAAAAAAAAAAAAAAAAAAGGAGTGAAGCTCCCAAGTCCCACCCCCCAACCAAAAGGCAAACGAAGAAGAAAAGCAGTTTTTAGGCCAAACAAAAAAGAAAAGTCATGCGTCTGTAATCAGGTCTCTCCTTCCCTCAATTGGGTTGCCTATCTCTTTTAATGAAACTTCAATAGTTCCCTTGTTTTGCTTTCTTGCACGGATGGTATTCGGCGAAATGTGTGAGTTAATGATTTGCTTCTTGTTTGTTGTGTATTTCGATCAGAAACCATGTCATCCAATGGTTTGAAGTCCTTGATAGGCTGTTGGGGAAGCACTGGAGGAACGTGGGTTCGGAGTTTAATTGCACGTTTCTTCTGTTTGGATCTGTCATTCAACTCATAGCCTGTGCGATGTAAAGTACAAACGGCTAAATTGTTTACTGTTTTGGGTAGTTTGGTATTTAGCTGCTGTTATTAATATTTGTTTATCTATGGGATTTGAACTTAATATATACTCTCTCTGCAGTAGCATATACTACATAAATGATAATCTGGACAAGAAACATATACTACATAAATGATAATCTGGACAAGAGGACATGGACATACATATTCGGAGCCTGCTGTGCCAGAACTATGTTTATTCCATCCTACCACAATTACAGAATCTGGTATTTTCTTGGCCTTATTATGACCACCTACACTACTTGGTACCTCACCATCGCTTCCCTCCTCAATGGCCCCAAAGGAAAGGAAGGATTTCAAGTTTTGTACTGTAGAACGATAACCTTGTCCTTAGGTCCTTCATTGTCTTGTCTGAAGTTCGATCTCATCATGAGACTAAGCGTCCTGTTATAAACGCGCTGCTACAGATTGAGAAATTGCAGGAATCAACAAAGCAAGAACACGAAAGCGAGAATCGAAAAACACAGGCACACGATTTACGTGGTTCACTAACACGTGGACCCCACTCTCTGACCGGGTAGCGAGACCCCCGGCTAATCCAGTTGTAGCGGCTGATAGTCCGACTCAAGTCACATCAACAAATCTCCAACTTGACTTGAATCCTCTTCCTCTGAAATCTCTGATGTACTCTGCTCCTTCTCTCTCTCGCCATCAATGCCCCGTAGGGTGGAGTCACCCACTCAAGATATTCAGCAAGTCCACGCAGTGTTGGAACTTGCCATGTGGAACCGGCTTCGTGAACATATCAACAGGATTATCCGCGGTGCCAACCTTCTTCACCTTAATCCTCTTCTCTAATCTCAAGAAATGATACCTCACGTCGATGTGCTTAGTCCTCTCATGGTGGACTTGATCCTTGGCCAAGCATATTGCACTCAAACTATCGCAATACACTACTGCCTGATCATAATGTAGACACAGATCACCAACCAGTCCCTTCAACCATATTCCCTCCTTAGCAGCTTCTGTCAACGCCATATACTCTATCTCAGTACAATGTCACCCCGACTAATCCAGTCGTAGCGGCTGATAGTCCAATTCAAGTCACATCAACACATTCATATTGGTTAATAAAAATGTTTTTATTATCTTGTGGATGGACAAGATAATAAAAATGTTTTTCTTTGTAGTGTATGTATTTAAGAGTGGTGATAAAGAAAATGTATAAAAGAGGGACGGAAAGCAATACCACATTCACATGTTGCTTCTTGTCTGAATGTATTTTGTAATCTTGTTGGTATGGGATGAACTCAAGATGGAAGGAGTGAAGCACTCGGTCCAACGAAGATGGTGTTGTATTTCACAGGGGCCTCCAACATTCTCTACATATTCGGAGGATATGCTCTTACTTTGTAGGTAAAAACCACAACATATCAAATGTTAGAGTAGTCAAAAGAGTTATAGAAAATACTACATTAGTGAGAGAAGGAAAGTGTAAGTGGTGTTTAAATTTGCTTTCCACTTTAGTTAATCGGATAAAGTGGTTAGTGGGCTTTTGGAAAAAGTGCGGGCTATTTAATTTGACATATTAAATCGCAATACGCACTTTGCACGTTTACGTGTTCGAATTTGAATTTTAGGCTAATTAATTGCCGGAATTATTTTAATTAATTAATCCGGATAATTATTTGATGTTTTGACTTTTATGAAACGACGTAACCCTTTGGAAGGGAACTTCCGTTTTCACTATAATAGCCTTCTGCAGCCAGACTTCTTGTCCAACGTTCATCTTCTTCTCCTCGTTTTCCCTTCTCCAAAAACACAAACACAGAAGTCAGAAAGGTGCTGCTTTCCTACCTTTAGTTGAAGGGACTCCTGGGGGTGGTTTGCCTAATTCCTAACAACAACAACATAGTCGAGGCAAATAACACTCAAAAGAGAGTGATTAATCACGCCTTCAATCCAATTTTCTTCATACCGTTTCCCTCACATCAAACCCCCAAATCTTGTATCTTCTTTGCTGGGTTTCCTGTCCCTTTCTAAGTTACTTTCATTCATTTCGTACACATACATATGTATTTCTTTTTCAATTATTACTTCCTCTACTGAAGGAGTAGAGGAGGCAAAGCCATCCTTAACAGTCAAACAGCAAAGGTTAGAACCCTGAAAGCTAACCATCGTTCATCACCATCAACTTTCATCGCCTATACTTCTTTCTACCTTTCTTTATTAAGAAATATTAAGTTCAATCTAATCCCAAGCAAAGTACATATTAGCATTTTCATCATACTAATAAACTATTTACGAAACAAAACAAGAAGCCATGCCTATGTATTTCCTTTCCTAGCTCATTGATCATCATGTTTCCATTCCCACGTGTATTCCCATCTTGCTTTAAGCGTTCTAAGCCTTTAAGCAAATTAACCATATGAAATATCTATTAGTTTCTATCAAATTCTTGCTAAAAAACCTGATTTTCTTCATTTTGTTGCTTTAATATAGTAGATTTCCACTTCCATTTAATATTTAAGTTTTTTTTACAAACATATCATACATGAAACTGGTCCTACGTGTTATCTTCCTCTGGTCATCTTGATCATTTATTCTTTATGCTACCACACCACAATCGAACAAAAATCCGCCCTATTAGCTACCAAAGTAGAATCAAAGGCCACGATTAAACTAAACAAGCCACCAATTCCAAAAACACAACCCTTTTCTTTGAAAACCAAACACAAACCTTTATTATACATAGAGAAAGAGCAGATAACCCCAAAAACGACCACAAACAATTCCAAAATCCATCACAATCAATTAAAATCTTCCCCAAATACCAAAATCTGGGTTTCAAATACCAATTTGTTCTTATGTCCTAAAACTCATAATTAAAATCAACACAGCCTCTCAAATTGACAAAAAAAAAAAAAAAACTAAAACAAGCATACATAACCATTTAACTTGACCATGAGATCAATTTTGTTGTAATTTTTAGAACTCCCTAACAAATTCGAGTAGTGCTCGGAGAAGTCTCACCTACATTTACCAGTGTTCTCAATAAACTGCATTCCAAAACGAGAAGAGTAAAACTAAGAACCTACGAAACAAAAAAAATGAATTGCAAGTAAAAGAAAGCCTACTCAAAACTGAAACTCGGAGTTTGATTGTTCCCGCCGCCGGTGCTCTCCTTTGTTTCCCTTTTGCATCGTCGTTTTCACCACTGGCAAAATTCAAAGCTGCGGCCACGACCATCTTCTTCCATCCGTCTTTCCTCCTCTTACCCGCAAACAGAAACCAAAAACAGATCAGAATCATAAAACAACACAATCGAATTCTCAAACCCGACATGCAAGCAAAAAAACCCTCTTACCCTCACTACCAGTGACACCCAGAACCGCCACTGCATCTATTGCCGACGGCGACCTCATTCACCCTTTCCTCGCGACCAGAACCCCAGCATAAACAACAACAAAAATGAGAAAATAGAAGTCAGAATCCCTGGATTTTCAACTAAATCACACAAAATCGCCACCACTCTCCTTACCTAGATTAAAACACAAGAAAACACCATAAAAATCGACATGCAAACCCAAAATGCTCCCGAGAGATCTCCTTGGGTTTCTCTGGAGCAGTGTCTGGAACCTCTGGAAGACGATCTTTATCCTCACCGGTGGCGTAATCGGGGAGTGCGTGGAGGATTTATTCCCTGAATGGCGCTATTCTTCAGGGTGGAGATGGCTAACCGGCGGGACTGGAGATTCGAAAATTGATTTTCATCCTCTGCCGTGCGTTGCTCAAGGGGAAAGGCTACCCTGTCGGCCCCCGGATAAGAGCAGAAAGCGGAAGCGATCGGACAGGGTATGGATTCGATCTGCTAAAGCCAAGAATGGTGATTCCCTTCCTAGAAAACATGGAGGGCTAAAGAAATTGGATGGCGATTCATTATCCCATCACCGGAAGTGCTGGAAGAGGAGGTGCAATCCAATTCCGAAATGGTGGTGGAGCGAACCGGAGATTGGGAGTGGACGTACTCCCTTCTCGGATTGGGTGGCTAGATGGAGATTTCGATTGGATCTCTGATCCACTTGATTGTGGAAAGACTATTGAAGATGGTTAATCCGTTAGATCAACCCCTGCCGGTGACAGAGATCCCGCAAACAGGGCGGGCGACAGTGACGATAAGACCGAGAGTTCCGATGGTTAATTCCGGGACCGGTGGCTGTTCGTTGACGGTGGGCGATGAGAGAGTCCGGGACGCGAACGAAAGGAGATCGCCGTCTCTCTCTCCAACTGATCCAACCCGGGAATACAGGGATTCTGCCTCTGTTTTAGCGGTGATTGCAGGGGAACGTATATCCCCTAAGGCTTCTGGGATTTTGGAATATCCAGGCCATATCCGAGTCAGTTACGGGGCTCCTAAGGATCCCGGGACTAGGGATTTGGTGGGCTATAAAGCCTGGTGTTTTCCTCCTCGATTTCTCACAGCAAAAACCAGTGGAGAATCGGGCAGAGCAAAGGAAACACGACTTGGGTATCCTATTCGTCGAACTTGTAAGCTTTTCTAGTTTCTTATTTCTCGTTTCCCCAATTCAGCTTTTGGCGATGACGATCCGATATGAGTATTTGACTTCTGCTACATCTGGACTATGCCTCAGCGTATAGAGTCCAGTTTGGGGAAGGTCAATCTCTTATCGAAGGAAGGTGTTCGTCGACCAGGCAGGGACACGATATTGGGTGGAAAGTTGGGTGCACAGGCGAGCTGTACTGATCGGTGATGACAGCAAGGTAAGGCTGATAATTTTATTGGGCTGCCAACAGCTCAGCTGGTGTGGGGCTCTTCTCCGGCAAACGTCTGTTCCAATACGGCGAAATCGCTGGGGAATTATCAACCCAACGTGGCAGAGGGGTTGCTGCAGCTGGGCGGGCGGTGGTGCAATGCTTATGTCTGCAAAATGGAATATTGTTGTTTATGTGAATTGTATGTAGTTCTGTGGGTGGGACGTTACAAACAATTCGATCGTTTTATTTATTGATCTTGGTATTTTAATGGATGTCCAGGTCCCTTATTTAATACCCAGTGAAGATCCAAAAGAAGATATGGCTCACGCATTGTTCAATTTAAGCTTGAAGAGGTCCAATCAACTCAGTTCCGCGCCTCTCACACTCTCCTTGGGAGAATGTTTGGAGAAAAGCTCCCATCATTGACTGCTATTCGGGAAGGTATTAATATGGCATGGCAAGGTCAGGGGCTAATCCGCGTCATGGAGGGGAGATATGGTTTTTTGGTGCTTATCCTTCCCGGTGAAGCTTGCAAAAATTGGGTGCTACAGCGGACTCCTTGGATCATCAACGATAAGATCCTTCACCTGAGGAGTTGGATTCCGAGTGTGACCCATCGTACTTTTGATGACATGGCAACTGCCCCTTTCAACATCCAGCTCTGGGATGTAAATGATGACTGCTGCACACCCCAATTTGGGAGGAAAATGATCGAGTCAACTATTGGTAGAGTACTGAACCTGCTTCGAGTCCCCCAGCAGTTGCCTGTGGAGGACGGAACCTCACGAAGTGTCGTCTGTATGTGGGATGATGCGGTAAGTGATGACTCTCATTCAACCGGGGGGGGGGGGGGGGGGGGGCTTATCTTGAAGGATGAGGGAGGGCATGTGCTTTTGGCAAAGGGGGTGATTGTTCCTAACATTGTGGATCCTCTGGTGGCCGAGACTCTTGGTCTTCGGGAAGGCATTCAGTGGTGTCAGGCTCTTGGCATCCATCAGGTGAGGTTTGAGGGTGATGCTAAGGTGCTTATTGAGAAGGTTAATACCAAGGACGCGCGGGATGGGCGTGTGGGGCCATCATTTTTGAGATTCTAAGTCTGTTAGGTGTAAATGGTGGTTTTCGGGTTCGGTTCGTAGGTCGAAATAGCAATAGGGTAGTCCATTCTGTGGCTAGGAAGGCCCTGTCTTTGTCTCCGGCCTCGTGTCGATTGTATGATTTTTGTGCCTGGGTTGGGTCCAGGATGTAACTTGTGATCTTTTCAATGAATTGGATTATCTTTTGTAAAAAAATACCCAAAATTAATTTCTTACTTTCGTCGCCGCCGTCGTAAACTACAGTTGAACCCGCCACCGCTGTCGTCGTTCCTTCTCTCCTTCTTGTCGCTACCACGATGAATAAGGAGGATCAAGGATCGAAGGAGGAGAGCAAAAGAAGAGAGGGTGAGAGGAAGAAGAAGAAGAATCGAGTAGAAGGAGGAGAATAGCTAGGGATTTTTTTTTTGTTCTTCTTCTTTTCGTTTGTTGGTTTGTGTTCCTGGAGAAGAGAGGAGGCGAAATCAAGAGAGGGAGGGGAGAGGCTGAGCGGTGCCGAGTTTACAAATAGGATTAGGCTTTTGTTTTTTAGCTTCCAAGCGAGGTTTACATACGACATAATGACCAAAATGCCCCTCTATTTTTGGTAAAATAACTGCCCGGTGCACCTTCCTTCTACTGGAAAATCGAAGCAAAAATGTTATATCTCTAAGGTTCGACGACAGCGGCGGTGGGTTCGATGGTAGTTGACGGCGACGATGAAGAAGGAGGATCAAGGATCGAAGGAGGAGAGCAGAAGAAGAGAGGGTGAGAGGAAGAAGAAGAATCGAGTAGAAGGAGGAGAAGAGCTAGGGAATTTTTTTTTTTTTGTTCTTCTTTTCATTTGTTGGTTTGTGTTTCTGGAGAAGAGAGGAGGCGAAATCGAGAGATGGAGGGGAGAGGCTGAGCGGCGCCGAGTTTACGAATAGGATTAGGGTTTTGTATTTTTAGCTTCCAAGTGAGGTTTACATACGGCTTAATGACCAAAGTGCCCCTCTATTTTCGTTAAAATAACTGCCCGCTGCACCTTCCTTCTACTAGAGAATCGAAGCAAAAATGTTATATCTCTAAGGTTCAAACCCACCACCTTCCAGACACAATATTCGATTAACACCATAAACCACTAGACTGGTCGCCTGCCACTTATTCATATATTAATCTCAGTTCATTTTAAAGTATAAACTCTTAATACGTAATTTACAAAATATTACTTCAGATATCTCATGGAGATTCTTTCTAACCCCGATACAAATCATTAACACCTTACCTCATAACATTTATTAACTTCATTTTACAATACTCGTCTTTATATGGAATTTTTCCTAAAAATTCTTAATACGAAATCTCAATTTTAAACCTTAAACGCGATCAATAGAACGTGTCAGGTTTTCCTTTCACGAAATCATTCATTTAACCCAACTAATAATTTTTATCCCCTTAAATCATAATTATCAAAGTACATCTCTTAATTAAGAAAATAATTCAATGTTACGATTAAATACACAAATAAGGCGCAAATAATAAAACACCCAACCTTTTAAAACTTATCGATTTAAGTAGTACTAATATTTGGGCGTGGTGGGGTGTGAATACACTTCCTCACACGTAACTGTACTCCCGAACCAAGAATCTTAAATTTCGCAGACCAAAACCCGATTTTGACCCTGTGGTCGAGATCGGTCAAAATTAGTGTTCGACCCACTACAACTAAGGTCAATAGCGACTCCGAGCAAATTGCGACGGATCTCCCGGTTTCGAGGGGCGGTTGCAACAGTGGCGACTCCGCTGGGGAACTTTGAGAGTCGATCTACAATATTAATCGATAAGCTTCCCTTACCATCTTTGAAGTGTTGGGTGTTCATTATATTGTTTGTATATTTCATTTATCTCGTATTTAATTATTTGCATTCATACATCAAAGCTCTATACCCGAGCTCTACCTCTAAGGGAATGGAGTAACCTTACCTCTACAATAGTAGAAGGATAACGTGAAACTTTTTAACCAAGTTGAGCTCAAATCCGAGGTTGATTTGAGGTATCCGACTAAACTCGCAAGGGTTTTGGTCTGATACAACTTGGGAAACAATACCCTATAACTCCTTACACCAGCATATAGTCCGCTTTGTAAACCACCTAATCCACTACTTATCCCAAAGCCTGCCCTAAAACCAAGACGTTATGCTACAAAAACCACCATATGTTTGACTAAATAGGGGTAACAGTGTGCGCTTTATATGCTATTCATGAATTGTGCGAATTAGTTGGTGCAAAAAATTCTCAAATACATTATGTTTGCATTCAATCGTTAATTCTTGATAAAAATATTTTTTTAACCACATTCATTCAATGTACATTCATTTTGCATTAATGCATTCACATCTCATTACATAGAATTGTAATCATCTCAATGAAAAAAACAACGATGACCTTGCAAGGTTTCCCGATAATTGGTCAACCACAAGGAAGTTATCAATACTTTGTGTATTTGACGAGATCCAAGTTGAGCTCATCATGGAAGCATTCCAGAAGCAACTAGACGATATCACAAGATAGGTGTCAAGGGTCTAGACATGCATATATTTCAACAGGCTATACTACAAACACAAAAAGTTCGCTTTGTCCTTCCTATGACAACATATGCGCACCATGTATTTATTCCTTGCAGAGAGAAGAATATCAAACCACCTTGTATATGCTCCAATTATTACAATCAATCGTGCTTTTTATATTGTAGTAATTAGAACTCTACTTTTAAATCTGGAAGGAAGTGATCACTATCACGAAACATCATATTGTAAAAACTTATCTGCAATAATGAGGTTATTTCACTCAAAAGAAATCATGTTTTATATGTTGAAGATCAACATTATAGTTTGAATAGTTCAATTTAGTAACGATCTCAGCTCCTATATATAAAATCTATGTAAAAGTGGTATGATTAAAGTTATTCCTTATGTTAACAGTAAAAAGAATAATCTTTGTTTACAAGAAATTAACTATAAAAACATTTCAAATCAGGAAAATAATGATACTGAAAAAGAGTATCATAAAAAAACAACAAAATGTATAATTATGTATCTTTAATCAACTCAAAAGTCAATCTAGAAAAGCAACCAAATGAATTGATGGTTAAAAGATCACACATTACTGTCAATGAAACTAAATAACTCACCAGTCACTGTCAACTCTCCAAGCAAGAACACTCGACCTTTCCATATTTATCCCTTCAAAAATTGCTCTGGCATAAAAATATAGGTGGAGGAGGTTAGGCGGTTGTCGAGTTCGGTGGGATGGTTTGGAGAGACGCCAATGGTTGAGCCTTTAGTGGGCCGGGACACTATTTAGACTTGTTTACATTAGTTGCGCCTTTTACATCCGCGTTCAACAAACCAACATCCCTCAATCTTTCCATATTTACCCTTCTCTTAAAGACACATGTGCTACGTATTCACTCATTACTTCTGTGTTCAAAAATATTGTTGTTTTATGGTAGCTATAAAATTTAAGTCTATGTTAAGAATTCTGCACGTTTCTACACATTCAATACTATAATTCAACATGCGATATTTGCACCAATGACGTTAGGGTTGCAATTTTGAAATTATTCTCTTTTATAAAAATGTAAATGGAATTAATTATTAAACTCAAATTAAAATAATCAAAATATGAAAATAAAAGTATCAAATACCAAAAGAATTTTACGGGAGAGTTTGTGGGTTAGCTAACCATGGTGAAAAATTCATGCGATTTTTCATATATAAGCTTCCTTTATGTTTTTAATTTGAAAAGATTAAACAAATTTGTTTACTGTAACTGATTATGTTTCTTGTCTTTTCTCAAAGAAACCACAGATCAACAACTGCTAATGGAAAACTGCTAATGGAAAACTTGATCGGAGCTTGGTTGTTGGCTGGCTCCAATGGTTTCGACATCATATCAGTTAGTCTTTGGTGGTTGGTGCTCTCCCTGCTGGGTCGCCGCGATGCTCGCGGCTAGTCGGTGGGATTTGCTTTAGGTTTTGATGCCGTGTTTTGTTCGTCGGACCTGTGTTTCATTTTCTGTTGTGAGGTCTTCGCCTCTGCGATTTTAGGCCTTCTGTTTGGCCTTTTATTTTTGTTCGGGTTCTTTGGACCCTCATTTGGGCGACCTAGTTGTTAGGATGCTCTGTCCGTTTTTCTTCTTTTCGCGTTGGTGCACCCCTGGTGCTCTCTGTTCTAAACCTTTTCCTTTTCAATACAACTCTCACCTTCATAAAAAAAAAAAATATCATTGTTTTATGGAAGTTATGAAAATTAGGTCTATGTTAAGAATTCTACATCGCTTTTGCACATTCAATAGTGCAATTCAATATACAATATTTGAACCAATGACATTTGTGTTGCGATTTAAAATTATCCTCCTTCTATAAGATAAATGAAATGAAATTTAATTATTAAACTCAAATTAGAATAAACAAAATATGAAATCAGAGTGCATCAAATACCAATAAAAAATATTATGAGAGAGCTAGTGGGTTAGCTAACCGTGGTGGAAAAGTCCTATGATTTTTCAAATTTAAGCTTCATGTATGTTTTAATTTTAAAAGATTTAATAAATTTGTTTAGTGTAACTAGTTGTGTTTCTTATCTTTGTTCGAAGAGACCACAGTTTAAATCCCACTAATGATGTATTTTTTACATGTAAATAAGAAAATAATAAATGATTGTGAAGACGAATCTGCCCTTCCTACTTTCTCTGTGGATGTAGGAACTTTGAAATGGGGGTTCAAGTTTTCTCATTTTCCTTTTATTTATTGTGTAGATAACAAATTGATAATGTACTTTACCAATTATGATGAATTACTTGGCAAGTTTGCAAGTCATACAGTTGCAACAGCTTGATCCTGTAAAATGACATATAATCAACCATTTGACAAGTTTACATAAAAGTACATATACGAGGTAGAAAGAAATTGGATCAAAATTTTTAATAAAATATTTAAAGTTAGTGTAATAGATAATGTGTAAGTTAAAATATATCTTTTAGTGCACTTAAACAATCTTCTTCTCTCTCTCCTCCTTTTTTTCTCTGTCTTCTTTCTAGAGGCTTCCCCTTTCAGACGAGTATGGGGTCTGCTGCCGGCGTCTCTCCGGTGACCAGCGGCAGCCCACCGTCCCTCCGAACTCTGTTTGTGGTATTGCTTTCCTTCCTTCTTTCATGTGTTCTTCTTTTCTCTGCTTTATGCTTGTTTCCAGCCCTTGTTTTGGATGTTTGTCCTCCCTTTGTAGGATCTCTTCCTCCCCCTCTTTTGGGTCGAATTTTTTGCCCTCTGATCTGTGTGACCTAGATCTAGAGATGATGTCTGATCTAAGAAGCGATGGAGGTCGGATCTATTCTAAATCTGGCTTTTCTTCTCCTCCACTCTCTCTTGTGTCGGACTCAGAGTGGAGAGCTTGAAGACAGAAGTCCTTTTCCCTCTGGAGCTTTCACCGCCGACCGGTCGTCCGATGTGGTCCTTTGTGTCATTTTGAAGGAGGCGGAGACGAATGGCTTGGAGTTGGATGGTGGGAGAATCCTCTTCGGGTTTGGTGGAAGCGGTTCCGTGGTCTGGCGCATGGCGGCGGCGACTTGTGCAGGCGGCGCTAATGGGTGTCGTTTCACGGAGGTTGTTTTTCGGCCGCGGCGGTGGATGAGAGCCACACATGTTTGGGTCCGGGTTTGGGCCCTATTGGGTGCCGGCCCACTTGTGTCTTTGGACCTTTTTGTTTGGTTTTTTTATCCAACTGTGTATTTTTGCTTGTACTTTTTCATCCGGGCTTGGCCCAATCTCTTTCTTAATGAACAACCCTTTTCAAAAAAAAAAAAAAAAAGAAAGATAATGTGTAACTTATAATGAGTAAAAAAAAGGTAATTTGATTCATTGACCGAAATAACCCGCAACCCGACCTGTTTTCAACCCGACTGACCCGTAACCTAATAAACCCGCAACCCGATAAACCTAAAAAACCACTGCATAACATTACAACAATAGCAATAGTAAAACCTTATTTTTGTGTGTGTATGACTGTATGTGTATATGAGAATCTAATAATGCATTTACCAACTGCCTACCCTCTAGGCCGTTTAGTTATCATGAGATGGATTCTTTTACTAGCTCTGTCTTCTTTATTTTTTACCTTGCTGATACAAAAGGCGCCATGGATAATGAAAATGGGCTCTTTGTGATGTGGGTAAAGTAGTCACGAGCCAACTTGGATATGGTCCACCAGTTACTATTTGGAGGATGGTTCTCCACTTTCATCCAATGGCTGATAAAAATGACTCATTAAATCAAAGGTTCAGATCTATTAGGAAAAGAGATAGTGGATTATGGGGCCCACAGACTGAAAAGAACTGACAAAGCGGGCCCTTTGTGTCTAACAAAATTTATATATATTATAGTTTGTATATGTATATTCTGGTTGAACAAAAATCATATTGGTATTGAACGAAAATAATATTTGTATAGAACAAAATACATATTCATACTAAACAAAAATCATATTTGTATGCATCATAAATACACATTAGAATACATATTCGTATTAAACAAAAAAAATTTGTATTGAACAAAAAAACATATTCCGTATGTGTGATTTGTATATTCGTAATTTTCACAACTTTTGTTCAAAATAATATATCAATATTCTTACTAAACATAAATCATATTTGTACTGATCCCAATTGATATTTGTACAAAAGAGAAATCATATTCAGCATTTCTCGGAACTTGCATCCTCACTCTCTCTTTTGTGCCAGCTACTTTTCAGTCCATGGGCCCCAAAAAAACTGTTTTTCGTCAGCTGCTTTTCAGTTGCTGACATCACTCTCCACTACTATTTTTTTCTAACGAATCTCAATCATTAATTTAATTGCCTATTTTTATGGATCATTGAATTGGAAATAGAGAAACATCCTCCAAAATCCAACTGGTGGACCATATCTAAATTCATCACCGGCTTACCCATTTCTTCACTTTCCTTTTCTATGTTTGATGGCGACTTCGGCTGCTTCTCCTTTAGCAAAACCGAGAAGTACAAACACCTTCCTTTTATGTTGGTTTAGTGAAACCAAGGCTGAAAGTTGTTTCACTCATTATGTATTGAAACGTTTCATTTTGGCTTGGTGCTACTGCTAACAGTGGCTAGGTTAATGGTACGGCAGGCATGGTAAAGGAAACCGTACCGGACATCATACCGGATTCCTTTCTGGTATGGTATTTTGTGGTACGACCGTGGTTCAACCATTTTGTACCGGTAAATATCGTTTTTCACTATTGATAGAGAAATGAAATGCGATAATATAAAAAATATAATCCATAAAAAAAAGAACCAAATAGAGCATTATACAACCACAGTGACCCATTTTCAACATAGAAAAATAGCAAAATAATATTCTTTTTAATTATTTTCCACATATTGGACGAGAATACGGAGAAATGAAGCTGAATCATAGACCAGGAAACCGGGTCATACCGGCCGGTTCAACCGGTTCAACCGGTCAAACCGAAAAAACCGGCCGGCAAGGTAAAATCGGCACAATAAGCCCACCGTACCGCTTTTGGTCCAATTTCCGGTTGAACCGGTTGAACCGGCCGGTACGATCCGGTTTCCTGGTCTATGACGGCAGGTTATAACCCCACTCAATTCTCAAAATCATGTAAATTTCGTAATAAATTGATAAAATATAGTAGTTAATAAGGCGTTAGCTTCGCTCACTAGTTCGAATTCTCTGTGCATAAATTTAGCCTCCCATCGTTCGAATTTCTGACTCCACCACTTACTGCTATTGAGATACTTATCCCAAGCCAAGTTGTACGTACGGTTTCCTCCCTAAACATTATGACCGCATTACAAGAACTAAACAAATCTTATTTGGACTAACGATCATAAAATACAGTCTCATGGGCTAAGATTAGAGGTGACAATTGGATCGGATTCGTGGATTGGATTGGTGGATCAATGGATCAAATGGATTGCTGGATTGATCCATGAATCCAAATGACATCCAAGGCTTGGACCAAAATGTAATTTTTGAAAATTTTAGGTACTAAAATGTCATGATGAAAAAATTTAGGTACCAAAATGTAATTTTCCAATGTTATTTTTCGTATAAAAATATACATTTTAGGTACCAAAATGTAAAATATAAAACATATAGGTACCAAATTGTAATTTGTCATTTGGATCCATGGATTGATCCATGAATCCACCAATCCAATTGGATTTGGATCAAATGGATTGGATTAGGTGGATAATTTGGTGGATGGATTGGATTGGATTCATGGATTTGTATCATAATTGACACCTCTAGTGAGAAAAACACACACCCAATCTTACATTAACGATTTTTTGAGTAATTAACTATTTTTTAAACGAATAAACTATCACATTGATCAATATTTAAGTTCAGCATCAAAGTGAGAGGATTGAAAGGTGGATCCGCCACATCTCTTGTGAGAAAAACACACACCCAAAAAAACTAGTAATATTAGTATGCTAGGAATGATATTTTGGGCCTTAAACTTAAATATTGTTAACCCAATTCTTCGTCATCAAAACACAATCAATTATATGAATTAATTTTATCTTCCGGTTTCGACATTAGTACATCTCAATTTGTCAAGATGAATGTAGTTGGAGCTGTCAAGTTTGGAGGGGGTGCCATGGGAGAAGGACTTTGTCATGCATGGGACGTCGAATTGTATTTCATGGGTTCAGGAGGTGTTAAAGAACGAGACCTCCGACATGGTGGAACACTGGGAAATGATCCCGTGGGCGATTTGGAAAGAACGGAATGCACAGTTATTCAATGGATCCAAGTGGTCTGAAAACGAGATTGTACAACGAGCAACTTCCCTCCTGGAGGAGTATCGGAAAAACCAAGGCCGGAGGATGTACTCGGTGGAGAGCAGCAATCGGAAAGGTGGAGGCGGCCAGCGGAGGGACGCATCAAGGTAAATACTGATGTGGGTTTGTTCTCCGACGGAGGGGTAGGATTGGGAGCAGTTTTTCGAGACCGTATGGGGAAGTTCGTTGCGGCGGCTGCAAAGAAGATAAGAGGGCCTACAACTACAACACTAGCCATCATAAAAAACTAAGATCATACTCATCACTATCATGGGTGTGTTAGGGTAGAATTCAAGTACCACATCGGAAATATAAGGGAAGAAACTCTTGTATATTAGTATTCACCTAGCCCAATTAATACGAGACCTTTTGGGGAGGACACCCAAGAATAAACAGTGCAGGCTTGGCCCAAAGCGGAAAATATTGTACTTCCCCGGTTATGACAATGGGCATGCATATTGCTAAGTTCAATGAGAGCATTATTTTGAGGGAGTGGGTTGTTGAAATTAAGCATGTGTATCCTGAATGTAATTTCGCAACCGATTTCCTTGTTACTAAGGGAGTAAGGGTCATTCTCTTATTTTTGGCACAAATCCATTCAATGTGACCAACTCGAACCTCTGTTATTGGTTATTTTACGATTAATTATATGAATTAGGACACTCCAAGCGTTAGGTACAATGAATTCCATCAATTCAACCTCTCATTAGCAAACCAAGAAGATAAGCCCATAACAAAGAGGGCTCTTCCCGACCCAAGTACTAGCTAAAATTTTCTTGAACAACCATAATAAAGAAATAGAACATTAGAGGATGATCAATTCAAATCTAAGAGGGTTGGTATAGACTAGTAAAAATTGAAATATGCGCAAAAAATTTCAAAAACGACTTAAAAACGAAGGAGATATCATATGGTATGAAGTTCGTAACGAGAGGTATGAAAAAAATATTGAAACTAGATCTCATTTTGTAGAGCACAACGAACTCGTTCCAACTGTCCAAAAAATTGAAATCCGAGTTAGAACGAAGAAGATAAGAGCATATTAAGAAAAGTAGAGAAACTAAAATGCCATTGACTCCCAACCCTTAGATCTGAATTTTCTAGGCCCCACTTAAAAAGGAAGGTCCAGATTTGGTTAGTCATGGGTGACTAACCCTTGGTTACTGACATGATCTTGAGCCATTATTTGTTATTTCTTTCCTTGAAAATCGCCAAGCCCAAAGGACGAGACATTCAACTTGTCCCATTTCCAAATTTTAATATTGGGCTTGTGACCCGCACGAACGTGGGCAAAACTGCTCCTCGGTAACTCCGGGGAAAAAATGAAGGGCTCATTTGGAGGTTAGGATTTAGCCAATACATACATAGAGAAGATTAAGTCATTTTTTTTTTGTTAAATTTAAAAAAGAATACATGCATTACCTTTTTGAGGGCCCAGTCACAATCACTCAAAATGAATTATTATGAATCTCTACCTAAAGCTGGATTCTAAACAAAGGATTGTGCCTAACTTTTTATTCCATTTATGTCCCTGCTATCTTTCTTTATACTAACATTAACATCATCCTCCACTACTCCTCTCTCTTTGTCATCAAAATTATACGGAAGCAAAAAAAAAAAGGAAGAGAAAACTTCCCTGCTCCTCCCTCGATAACAATTGTCGGAATTCCACCAGAAGCAATCCTTGAAATCCCCTGCTCCTCAGTCCATGCTAATCCTTAAAATTCCACAGGAATCGTCCTCACCATCATGACGGAGTCGGCTTTGTAGTTGTGTCCTGCCATCGAAAAAATCAAAGAAGAAGAGTCGGCTTCGGTTGAGAATTACTACCTCCCAAACCCAGCACCATGTCATCGCCTCTCTTTTTGTCTTCATAGCTCTTAGGGTTTTCTGAAGATCGGGCCAGGGAGATTTTAACAATCTGGACTAAATAGGCATACATGTATTAGTTGGGGTTCTTTTGTAATTCACCTAGACTATAAAACAGAATTATGCTTGTAATAGGATTCAACGAATTATAGAAATCAATTTGCTTCTTCTTCTTCTCTTTTTTTCCCTTCTCTTACTGCTCTGTTTGGACCTTCTTGTTCCTCTTCCCCTAATTCCCCTCTCAATTCTACTGTTTTGTTCAACTAATTCACCGGGAAAGATCTATGATCGTTACAAGTGGGAGCCTTTCTCTGCACTGAAGACGCTTATGGATTCCTTGGAAAAACAGTTTATTAGTGAGGTTCGTCAGATGATGAATTGGGAGGATCGATGGACGATTCTCGATGCTCGAAGGGACGCGATGAGTGACCAAAGCAGAACAATCATGGCTCGCTTGGCAGTACTCTGCAACCGGGGTGAGGCTCTGAAGCAGAGCCTCCTAGTTTCGTCAATGGGTATTGATGCCCAAGCTAAGCGACTTCCACCACCTGCTCGACGAAATGTCGAGGTGAAAGCTCCTGCATCGATGATTCCTTCCTTTGCCAAACCTGCATTTCTCAGTCCAACTTTCGGTAATTTCTTCTCTACCCAGCCTCTGGAATTTCCCTCCTTCAATGATGAGAACCCTAGATGCTGGATTAGGGAGTGTGAACAATTGTTTGAGGAATATGCCATTCCGGATTATGAGAAGGTTAAGTTGGTTACCATTAATTTGGAGAAAAGGGCCCGTATCTGGTTTGGGAATTGGACTTTTTTTCGTTCATTTTGGGTTTGGAGTGAATTTACAGTAGCAGTGTGAGCACGCTTTGGATGGTGCACAACAGGGAAAATAGTAGGTTCATCTAGGTCAATTGCGACTAGTCAAAAGGATGGTGACGTGATTGAGATCAAAGTTGGTCTTGAGGTAAAATATGACAATGACAACTTGACTCAGGAGTTTGAAGGTGTGCATAAGGAGAATGTAGGTAGTGTGGAAGCCAAAGAATTTCAAACTGTTTCCACGACTAGTATTGACCAGAAACCATACATGAGCTCGAAACTAGAAAATATACTGGAAGTCGTTGACAAGTCTGAAGTGAAGGAATCATCAAAGGGTTGCAGCTGGCAGGTGATTGTAGCTCTAAAGTGGATAGCATGAGCATCAAGAGCTTTGAGGGTGATAATAGTGTTGCAATTGTTGCTGCAACCACGTCTAATGAAGCTCATAATACTTTGAAGACTCTCCTCTCTCTAAATGCCAACTGTAGAACAATTTCCCAAGTGGACGGTAATGGCTATTTCAAGTAGAAGGGTTCCAAGAAGTTGCCGGAGTTTGATAACATTGATGAGTAAGAAGTAGTTTGTGATGGTGGGTAGGTGGAGGATCAAAGATTTAGTGATAAGAGCCATATGTCTCTCAATGGTACTGTGCTTCAATTGTTCAGACAGAAATATGTCAAAGATCATGCCAAGCATTTGGAGCAGAATTATGAATGATCTGTTGATGCTTCTACGTGTATGACCAAAGGAGATAATGCAAACTGGAGACAGAATGCTGCTGCTATTGATGTTGTTGGGTATAATCAAAGGAAGATGGCTAAGGGCGCAAGTTGGAGTGATGCATTTCCCTCTGCCAATCTAGGAGACAAGGCTGAAATTTCCAAAGTTGCTATTCCTAAGTTACATGGTCCTTACCCTAAAGGTGAGGTTGGTCTAATTCAGTCTAGTTTAGGAACGCCATCCAAATTATTGTGTCTAAGAAGTCGCATTTCACTATCAAACCACCTTAAGTAAATCAAGGCGGATAGGATTGAGGATCCTTTCATAGCCTTTAATTCTGGAAACAAAGTAGATATTTCCCAGCTCTGGTTTAAATTGGTTTCCAGACTGGGTAGATAGAATGCATGTGTTGGCATTGGAGTTAAGGTGATTGTAGGTGGTGATTACGAGCGCTACAGTGTGGGTGTTATTAAGATGGATAAGGAGTTTTTGGGCTATGTGAACGAAGATGGCAGCTTGGATCATAGCTGGATGTTAGTGAGAAGTCAAGGTTTGTGGTGTCTGATAGAACGTGCACTTAGCTCAGCTGACTCTTTCAACATTCTGTTATCTTTCTGTTCCATATTCTTAGCAAGTGGTTTCACCCACAACCCTTAGGAATAGCTGAGCATTGTTACATCCCATTGTTGTATAAATATGTACTCTCAATAATACAAGAATTAGGTTCCGCATTACATTTACACGGTATCAGAACTTTTGCTTAACAGCCTATCGATCTAGCAACCCTAAAAAGATTTCCCCGCTACCGGATGAGTCCCCATTCTCCAGGCTTGCAAGCCTTCACCTATCCTCCACTCATATAATTCGTTATATTTCTCTCCCTAGATTTTTCTTCCTCGCTGTTGCATATGCTTCCCCTGCATTTGAAGGAACACCATTGAATCCGCTTCCCCTAAATTTGACGGAACAAGATCATTCTGGCCCTTTCCCCCGGATAACCAAAGTCTCTTCTTACCAATTCAGCTATGAAGCTGGAAGTTCTGGAGACATGCAATCTCCAACAGCTTATTGATTTTCTCTGAATCCTTCTCTTCTTCCGCCTGCTCGCAACCAGAAAAAGCCGAAGACCCAATCAAAATAACATCTTCCCTTTTCTCTCTCACTCTGCCCCTTTCTCCCTCTATCCATGTCTACTACTCCACCCATGAGAATTGGTTACCAAGAATTGCATGCTAAAGCTTTTATAGAACTCTCTCCTCAACATTCTCTTTTTGGCTTGGGATACGGTCAGTAACCATTGATTACTAACCTATGAGTAACTAAATATGGACCTTTAGATCTAAGTGGGCCCAGAAAATCCAGATCTAAGGGTTTTGAATTAAATGCATCTTATTTTCCCTAGTTTTCTTAATCGGCTCTTATCTACTTCGTTCTAACTCGGATTTCAATTTTTTTTGCACAAATGGAAAGAGTTCGTTGTGCTCTACAAAATGAGATCAATTTTCAATATATTTCGAGAAACTTTTTTTCATACCTCCTGTTACCAACTACATACAATATGGTAACTTTTTCGTTTTTAAGTCGTTATTGAAAACGTTTGCTCAGAAGAAACGAGTTCATCATGATCTATTGGATCTACAAATTTCTGGGTGAAAAAAATACAGGACCAAAAGTTACCATACTTTACCACTATGGTATGTGGTTGGTAACTTGTGGTAAACAATAATGAAAGTCGTAAATGACAATTAGTATACTCCTATTATCATGTATTCAACCTTCCTACCATATTGGTATGTTCATACCATCATGAAACGCTTTCTTACCATATGATATTAAATATGAGCATATCATATGGTATTGACTGGTAAAAAATGAATCTTTGTTCTAAAAATATATCAAAGTGGATATCATTTTAAAGAGCACAGTTAATCTAATTTATCTGTGCAAAAAAAAATTTAATTTTCAACTTAAAACGAGAGAGAAATAGTCCGTTAAAGATTAAAGGGGAAAAGATAAAAGGTTTTGTCATGAGAGAGAGGGATGCTGATGTCATTCTGATGTGGACGGGTTACTCATGGTTACTCACCACAAGGTTACTGACTTGATCCGCTCCCTCTATGCTTCTATCCTTCCTTCCTTTCTTCTCATTTCTTGGGTCGTTTGCTCTTGGGATTTTGATAAAGGATTTTGGTCCAAAATCCCACACTTATGGGACTATGCTTAAAGTCCATGTTTGGCACTAAAGTGGTGTTGGATTATGAGCTATGGGACCCATGCATGTTGGATTATTTTGGGACCAAAATCCGTGGGGTCGACGGATTATAAAATCTTACCTATTTAGGTGGGATTTTATAGTAGGCTAGAAATCCATGAGAGTAAATGACAAAACTAATCTCAATCACTTTTTATTATTCCTATGTTTTCCTTATTATCTATTGTTAAGTCTTGTTAATTTTTTATTGTGAAGTAACAACATTACTCATTTTGCCTTCTTCTCCGACATTTAAGTCGCTTGCCTTCAAGTTAGTATGTACGATGTTCTTTTCCCCACGAGAAACAATACTCCTCTATCTCAAAAACACAATCTTCCGAGAAAAAATCATTGAATTGAATACAAGCATGTTGAATACTAACCAACCCGTGTTCTTCTCTAGGAGATGGGGCCGAAACAAATGATACAAAGGGAGGACGGATGTTTAGTACTAACCAAATTTACCCATAAAAAGCCAAAACAAATTAAGGATAAAATTGTAAATTCAACCTTTAACTAATGAATCCCAAGTATACAAATCCAATATGAAATCCAACAAGCAAACAAGTACTTTTTAAAATTCAACACAAATCCAATATGACAAAATTCCACATAATCCTTAAAACACAAAATCAAGGGTTTTACCCAAATCCTTCATTTTTTAAAATCCTACAAGCAAACGACCTCTCAATTGCCTTTTCTGTTCAAAAACATTCCCATCTCATCTCCTTCGATTTTCTCTCTATGAAGTCAATACTTACTCTCCTTATTCTTCTACCTCGCTCTAAATTCTAATCAAAACCCCCTTTCTTCTTTCCCCTCTCGTGCGTCCACGGGATCCCTCTCTCCCCTCCTTGCCTTTTGATTTCTAGACCATTCCCCTTATCACATATCAAACTACCGTAACTAGAGAATCACCCAAACCAAAAATTTGGCAGCAATGGATACCCACGCCGGCGATGTTCATTCCATAGCATCGATTCAGTTCAGTGAGTACGAAATCATACCAAGCTCGTTCGTCCTCCTTTTCCAACAGACGATGAAGCCTACTCAAGTCGCTAGATATCAGTGACCGACAGGGATGCCACAGACTCTTCCAGTGTCGAGGGATCGCCCAGACGAAACTTCGAGTTCCTTACGTACGAGCACCAGCACACGTCCTCATCGAATCATTGGCTCGACCCTGTTTCCACAATTTTGTTTCAAGTTTCACCTCGCCGAGGTTTCACTTGCCGGGGGCGTGATAGAACGTGTACTTAGCTCGGCTGGCTCTTTCAACATTCTGTTATCTTTCTGTTCCATATTCATAGCAAGTGGTTTCACCCACAACCCTTAGGAATAGCTGAGCATTGTTACATCCCATTTTTTGTATAAATATGTACTCTCAATAATACAAGAATTAGATTTCGCATTACATTTACAGTGTCATCGGGTGAAGTTAAAACTAAGGGTCGCTTGTCACAATGTTAATGAACCATAGAAGGATGATGCTTTTGGGAATAGCGTTGGTGATAAGAGAATTGGTGAAGACTATGAGCTTAATTGTGTAGGTTGTTGTGATGTGGTTGTAGCTTCTTTCAAAAGTTTCAGCATTGGTTCCAAGGTGGGTTGTGGAATGGGTATGGACTCTTTTGGACGAGGCAGAGTATATGGTTTCGAAGAGCCATATAAAGAGGCCTTGGTAGTCAGTATTGGAGGGTTGGTTTATCTGAATTAGCAACAGGGTTGCAGGTTGTTCAGAGGCGGTAAGGAGA
This sequence comes from Linum tenue, assembly GCA_946122785.1. NCBI lineage: Eukaryota > Viridiplantae > Streptophyta > Magnoliopsida > Malpighiales > Linaceae > Linum > Linum tenue. The sequence goes on along the minus strand of CAMGYJ010000007.1, from coordinate 23,515,009 downwards.
TTGTGTTACAGTCCAGCTATGTTCTTGTTGATGTTTGTGATAGGGACCAACTCCAGGCTTTCAGGAGCCATACAAAGACTCGACAAGCAAGGTTGGGGGATTGTGAGGGGCATGACTTGTTGCATCGATTGCGAAATGTGTTGCAACTGCAAGGAGTAAGCATAAAGCAGTTGAATTGGTCTTTTGGTTCCTTTCTCATTACATTCTGTTTTCTTCTGTGGGTTGCTGTATTTTCAGTTGTTTTCTTTCAACCTTGAGGACAAGACTGTTCTCAAGGAGTGGGGATTATAACGATCAGGACTAAATGGTCATACATGTATTTATTGGGGGTCTTTTGTAATTCACCTAGGCTATAAAACATAATTGTGCTTGTAATGGGATTCAACAAATTAGAGAAATCAATTTGCTTCTCCTTCTCTAATTTACCTTCTCCTACTGCTCCTGTTTCGACCTTCTTCTTCTTTTTCCCCTAAGTCCCCTCTCAATTCTAATGTTGTGTTCAACTAATTCGTCGAGAAAGATATAGGATCATCACAGAGATTTTGAATTAGGCGACAGATCCAACTCGTATAGAGAATTAGGGATTTTCCCCCTCGGACCAATTCTTCCTCAATACTATCTGGAACAGGGACCTGCGTACTTCCTCCTCTTGTTCGGCATTTTTAATTGAGAGTGGATGGTGCCAGTGGGTTTTCAAGTGAGGAGATGGTGGTAACTGGCAATTGATTTCTTGGTGGGAATTTGAGTTAGGAGGGATATAAGCAAAAGTAATTAATTTTGTGGTGGTTGTTTTCATTGGAGTTGATTTTTGAAATCAAAAGAGCTTTGAAGTTTATGCGATCCTAGCGGAAAGAGGGTGGTGGTGGCGTCGATGATGATTGTTTGCCTTTTTTTTGTTTTTTTCTTCTTTCGTTTGCAAGAACGAAACGTTGAAGGGCAAATATGCATTTTTCTTCAAAAAGGTGAGAAATACACTAATTTGCAGAATACATATAAATATAATTACGAAACAACGATTCCTCGAACCCATCAATTTAGACAATCACAACCTCCAAACATGGTCGAAGTGTCTAGTGGTACTAGTAAATTGGTGTGCTAGCCGGCCTAGAATACCAATTCCAAGTCTCGATTCCAGCACCTTTTGCAATGAACACTGGAAATCCACAACTGCCCACAGATGACCACTCGAATATCAAAAGAAGAACTAGCCACTCGAGTCAGTATTGGTTACTCCTTCCCAGTCAAACAACAAAGCATCCCCAAAAAACATTTCAAGTTGAGCAAATTTTTGTATTTATCATCTCACAGCGTGAAGCCAAAGATTGTCATCCACCAATCAAACACAATACTCAAACCGTTAAGTTAAAGAGGAGACAATTACGAGGTCCAACCCCAACCCAACACAAAAGAAGCTCATTATTCCTACTCACACCATCCATCCAACTCAGACATACATACAAACAAAAGGCACAAGTAACATGAATCAATGTCCAAAGAGTAACGTCTAAACACAGCCACACAGCACAAACCAATGATCACAATTCACAGACAGCTTGGAATGCATGCAAGACATTGATGATACACCAAACCCAACCAACCATCGAAACAAAAAACAAAAAGATCTTCATTTAACACAACAATCTGTCTGCACCGGTCAAAGGAAAAGATTTCATCATCTCACCCTTACTCACGCAGGATCAAACCCAATTCCTGGCACGACAAAAAGATCACACCTTTATGGATTGGGTTGGAGTTGAACTGTTCTAACCACCAAAATCTCTCAGGAATGTTCTGATATAATGTGTTGCATATCTAAACCATTCAAAATTCCAAATCCTAACCGCATTATCCACAAGCTAAACCATCCATAACAGTATGACAAGAACATCACCCACGGATTGCAAAAGCTAAGAGCAGAAGGGATATACAGTCACATGGTCCCCTATATTGGAAAACCAGGATGGTCTTTGAGGAAACTGGGAGCATTAATAATTGGGTATGCTTTACTTTTCTTGTGGGGAACCAATAGCCATACCTAATTCAAGAACAACTCACAAAACAGTTAAAAGGGCAACCAGAAAAAGCAGAGCTCCAAATAGCAAAGCTAGCTCTTGCACAAGCAATGTGTCACACACAGCTTGGCTACTACTACAAAGAGAAGCTGATATAAAGAAGAGGAACACAACGAATGCAACAATGAAAAGGACAGGCATCATAAGAGAAGCAAAGGAAGAAGTCACTGTCTATTAGTAAATGAGATTACCCATTATTGCAACTAACACAAGGGGGAAAGGGATGACATCCAGAACCCATTAAAGAGCTCTCTGTAAGTAAGGCAAGGAAGCATCAAAATACTGGAATCAACCACAAACAAGCAACCAACTAGAGTAAATACAAGTGAAGCAAAGAAAGATTGGACTGAACAAACATGTATCCATTCCCATATATATAGAATCAGTGTATCAGAAACACTTCAGAACGAGAACAGTTAAGAGTTTCACAATCCAAACAACCATATGGGCAGCTCATCAAATCCATTTCCTGCTGCTCTCTCTACTGCCTAACCCTAACAAAAGAAGTCACCACCATGGCATAGACCTTTAAAAGGCCTCTAAGAGCGCAAAAGCATCCAAAACCACAAGAACAACCATTGATTCCAAACATCCATCCAACACTAAACAAAGAGGACAACAAGCCCCCAAGAGTTCACCATACTAGATAATCCGAAGACAGAAAAGAGAATAACAAAAGCCAATCACCAACGAAACAGCTCAAATAACAGAGATCTGCAAACATGTGAAATCGCTTCACATCTTGCGGACCACTACCCTTCAGAGGAGTGAGAAATCAGCGCCCCCCGCCGCCGCCGCTGTTGGGACATTCCCTGGCGAAATGCCCACTCCCACCACAGTTGTAGCAGCCGCCTCCGCCGGCGCCACCACCACCTCCTCCGTACCTGCCGCCACCACCGCCTCCGCCTCCACGGGGACAGTCCCTGGCCATGTGCCCAGGCTCGCCGCAGCTGAAGCAGCCACCGCCTCCACCTCCGCTACCACCGTAGCCTCCTCCGCGGCCTCCCCTGCCACCTCCTCCTCCGTACCCGCCACCACCATAGCCTCCTCCGCCACCGTACCCGCCTCCGCCGTAGCCACCTCCGCCACCGTAGCCGCGACCGCCACCGCCGCCTCTTCCACCGCCTCCGCTGCCGCCGCTGGGACCTCCCTGGACGGGAGCGCCGTTGGGTCCGGTCACGTCGATCGCCTTGGTACGGCCGTCGTTGGAGTCCTCGATCTGGTACTCAACCTCCTCATTCTCGCCGAGGCTTCGGAATCCCTCGGCTCGAATGGAGGTCTGGTGAACGAACAGATCCTCGGTGCCGTCGTCGGGGGTGATGAACCCGTAGCCCTTCTGATCATTAAACCACTTCACCTTCCCGGTAAGCCGATCGCTCATCTTCGCCCGCCGCCGATGTGAAACACAAGAAACAGAGTGTGAGAGAAAGAGAAAATCCCTAAATCCCTAAAATCTGAGAGAAAGGGTTTTCGGTTTTTCTTCCCAATATGTGGAGAGTGAGGGGCAGAGAAAAGAAAGAGAATCTTATATAGGGAAGGGTTACGGTGCCACGTCGGCGGGTGCGGGGAAGGCGTAAATCGCGTGTGGAAGGGAATCGAAGCGACGGCTGCGGATTTTCCGATCGGACGGCTGGGGGTTACGGAGGAGTTGATCTTCGCCGTTTGATATGGGTGGGGTGGGGAAGCCGTGGGGCCGCGTTTAGCGGGGCCCGAGGGAGGGGTGAGATATCGTGTGAAAATACCTTCCTATCCCCTTTGAGATTTTATTATTATGAGAAGTTTTTTTTTTTTTGCAATTTTCTTTTTCGGGTTTTTCTCAATTTAGTATCTATCTATACATAATATAATACACCGAAGGAAAAAACGGGAGTCTCATTTCAAATTTCCGGCAACGAGAGTGAAAGTAGGAAGGACATTTTGGTCTTCACAATTACTTTTTTTTATTCATTAAAAAGACAAGTACTGGGATTCAAACCATGACCATTTTAAAGAAAAGCAAGGATCATAACCAATCACACTAAGTACATTTGTCGTATCTTTTTAAATTAAAAACATATAATAGTATGGAGGAAAAAACCCTTCACCCATTTCAAATTCCCTGCTCCATGAGCGTTTGTAGGAAGGGTAGAATAGGGAGTGTCAATTTTTTTTCTCTTTCCTCTGTGGAACGGGCCAACTTACCGTACACATGTGGATTTGAACGGGTCCAGGAGTGTCAATTTTTTTCTTTAAGCCCTTTTATTTCTCCCTGGTGATAAAATATATATGAAAAGCTAAAAACAATACTCATTTTTATTGCTAAAAATAAAAAAATTAACAATAAACTAATGCATAGTATCTAATGGGCTAACCGCTAACCGCTAACCATAAAACAAAAGAGTTGAATGGGTCTGACCTACACGAGATTTGGCCATCAAGTAAAACAAATGAACATCATTGGTTTGTCATTCTAAAACAAGTTATTTTCTCTGGCATAATATATATTATGCTATTATTTTATATCTTAGTGGCTAAAATATAATGTATTTTAAAGTTATTCAATGGTTCAACCTCGACCAACCCAATTAGTCCAATTTTTATCATTTCAAATAGGAATGGCAATGGGGCAGGTCCGGGGCGGGTATCTCGATACCCATACCCGCCCCATGGCAGGTCGGGTCCAGGTCGGGTAATTTATCACGGGGCGCGGGTAGGGGCAGGTCGACCCATTGGGTATGTAATTATGCGAAAAACATTAGAAATATTCGTTATTTTCATTAAAAGACCAAGAAAGAAACCATAATATGATAAAATGTAGTTAAATTATTGAAGAAATTGAGGTTTTTACTTATCTACAACTTTATTATAGCTAAAATATAATGTAATAAGAGGAAAACCCTAAGTAATTTGACTAAGATTATATGTAATATAGGCAAGAATGGGTCGAGAATGGGGGAGGTCAGGGCAGGTCAGGGCGATGAGAGGTACCCATGCCCGCCCCGCCCAGCCTACGGGGCGGGTTTGACCTGCTCCAAAACAGGTCAAACAGGTCGGGTAAATCGGGTCAGGTCGAAATTGCCATCCCTAATTTCAAATATATACTATATAATTATTTGATATCATAATGATCAAATTATAGTGTATTTTATAGGGAATCGTTTGGTATTTGTTAGTAAAAAACGAAACAGAAAGATCTATTTGGTTATTTTAAAAATTAAAGCGATCCTAAACATTTTCAGTTCCTTTTGAATTTTTATGGTTTTATTCTAGAATAAGTGATGTGCAAATGGCGAATTGCAGTCATTTTTTTTCTTTCACTATTTTTTATTTTCAAATAGAAAGTTTAAAAGTAAAGAATAATTAGAATTTGGCATATGTCGGTCAAACATGCTGAATTTCAAGTTTTGGCCCGTTTTGATCAAGTCTAATTTATAATCACATGGTTCCCTGATACCCGATAAAAATCTCAATCCAAACCAGTTTGGCAGGTGAGTCTGTGTTTACCGCTTTTCTAGGATACGACAATGGCGGTTCCTATCCCAAATTGTGTTATTCGTTCTTGATTTCCTTAGATTTTATCATGGCCTAACAAAAACCAGAAAGCACAATGACGACAAGATGAAAGTTTTATAAAGCAAATTAATCGACCAACGGGCCGAGTAAAAGCTAGCAACGATTGTGAGATGCTCATTTCCCGAAAACCGACGGGATAGGCGATTTTTTATTCGATTTTCTGGAATTCGGTTTCTATAAAACTTACTTCAACTCATCATATTACCAGAAACAATATTGTTTCACAAAGTAACATGTACTTGATTTTGGTTCATAAGGCCGATTTTTGATTCATTGCATCATTCATGTCTCTTTCCTGCTAAAATTCACTATTTTTATCACGAATTTCCCTAAAAAACTATACAACAATAAGCTATACACCCCATTATATTATCAAATTTATACCTCACCTTCCTCCGGCCAATTGGCCGGGGGCCACACTAGTTAACTATTAAGCAAGGTTGTAACCCGTGGGTTGACCCACTTTGATCCTAGCCTGGTGAGAAAAATGGGTCGCACGCAATTGTCGGGTCGACCGCTACAAGGTACCGGGTTGGAGGTTAAATTGTGTCATTTTTTCTTTGGTTTGCTAAATGCGCCTATTTTTCGATTTTTCTTTTGCCCAACTCAATCTTTGGAATCCTAAGTTGAACATTTGAATATATGTGTTATATAAGTGTGTTAATTTTCACTATATGTTGGATCTAAGTACGACATGTTATTTTGGTAGAATATTATATATTATAAACTCATATGTTAGATAATATTTGATATAATTTATCAGGACAGGTACAATATAATAATTTTTTACATATTTTCGGACTAAAACAGGTGACACATTAACCTTGAATCACTATCTCGATCGGGTCCGGGTCAATGGGACAGTCAAAACATCTGTACGATTGGACTCGTCAATACAATCTGTCCTTCCCTTTGGGTGGAGCAACTGAGCAAGGCAAGGGCAAAGGCGTGTTCTTGTTCTATTCTTTTTTTTTATATATACCGTTCTTGGGAAAAAATCCCAAAGTACACACGTTCTTAAAAAAAATTCCCAAAATACATAAGTTATAAAAAAAATTCCAAAACTACACATGTTTGAGCATCACCGTTTAAAACCAAAACGGTGACGTATTCACCGCCTTTATCTAAAACGGTGATGTATTAACCGCGTTTGTGGAAGACGGTGAATACATCACCGTTTTTACTTCACCGCGTTTGTCAAAGACGGTGAATATTTCACCGTTTAAAACCAAAACGGTGACGTATTCACCGCCTTTATCTAAAACGGTGATGTATTCACCGCGTTTGTGGAAGACGGTGAATACATCACCGTTTTTGTTGACAACGGTGATTACCTTCACCGTTTTAGGGTAAAGCGGTGATATATTCCCACGTTTCCCACCCCTGGTAGGTCAAAATTAGGTCACACCTACCTATTGTTCACCGTTTGAGACAAACGCGGTGATGTTGTTCACCGTTTTTGACAAAAACGGTGAATAATAGGCAGATTTTCCTATAAATACCAACCCACCAGCAGAAGCAAAAACATAACCACTCCCCCCTTCTTCAAATTTCAGCAACAAAAATCGAGCATAATACACAGAACAGACATTTTTCGGTATGTTGAGACTTTTCGTATTATTGTCTAATTATGTTTTTAGTAGTTATAGTATGATTAAATTTTCGTATTATGTTGTTGTTAGTTAGTTGAATTTATGTTCGTTAGTTATAGTATGATTTAATTTTCGTATTATGTTGTTGTTAGTTAGTTGAATTTATTTTCGTTAGTTATGAGATGGACAATATTAGTTGTACAATATGATTTTGGTTAATTTTACTGTCTTTAAGCTAATATATACTTATCCTCGATTTGTAGATATGGGTAAATTCAAGAAGTTTCATATTCGGTTTCGGTGGAATGGAAGGGTGACAAACTCTAACATAGGCATTGATTATGAGGACGGCGAATCCATTATGCTGAACATTGGTTCCCGATTCAATTTTCAAGAACTCTGTGATCTTTGTGCAGAAAGGGTTTGTACGAGCGGACAGACGAGACTTGGCAAAATTACTTACCGGTATCCAGACATGAGTGCTGGCGGGGTCGTTTTCCAAGAAGTTGTCATAAACGATGATGACGCGGTTACGATGATGTTACAGTTCCTAAGCGATAACCAAGTCCGGCTTGCAGAGGTGTATGTTGAGACCGAGGCGGTCGGTGAATCTCATTCTCACCAGTATTCTTATGATGATGGTTTTGCAGGAGGGTACGAATGGGGTGGTAGTTCGAGCAACTACCAAGGCGGTGGTTATACAGGAGGTTACGGGGAGGGTGGTGGTTCAATCAACTACGGTGGATCGAGTAGTGCAGGATGGGACAAATACTCGCAACCTCCTAAACCAGCCCCATTTGTTGAGGCCGATGGTGTTCAATGGCCTGCTTGGGGGCCAGAGTGGTATGGAATCGAGAATACCATTCGATCAGGGCGTACTTCACATGAGCGAGAGGACGATGTTGGTGATCGTGGTCATGTTGATCCTTCTAGCCCGAGCTATCCATTCGAGTCGAGCGACGATGATACTGAGGAAGATTTGAGGGAGAAAGAAGTGAAATGTTTGTGGGGTGAGTTGAAAGTGAAAGGGGAAGGGGGTATTTATAGTTGGGGGAAGGGGGAAGGGATCTGCCGAGAATTAAATTCTCCCAGTCTTCACCGCGTCTAACAGAAACGGTGAAGTCACCGCGTTTCTCGAGGACGGTGATAAGGCGCGGATCGAGCGACGTGGCTCAGCGTGAGGCGTCGGATCTGGAAAGAAAACCACGATCCGCGCCTCACCGTATCCAACGGCCACGGTGAACGCGCCAGCGACGCGGATCGCTGACGCAAACAAACACGGGGTATTCACCGTGTTTGTCCAACGCGGTGAATACCCCGCGTTAGTCCACGTCAGCGCCTTCACCGTGGACCACTTAAACGGTGAAGGCTTCACCGTTTTTGCCTAAAACGGTGAAGTATTCACCGTCTCTGTTTAAAACGGTGATTCCTTCACCGTTTTATACAAAAACGGTGAATACTTCACCGTTGTGTTTTAGAACGGTGAAATATTCACCGTCTTTGACAAACGCGGTAATAACCTTCACCGCTTTTGTCAAACACGGTGATGCCCAAACATGTGTACTTTTGGAAATTTTTTTATAACTTACGTATTTTGGGAATTTTTTTTAAAAACTAGTGTACTTTGGGATTTTTTCCCGTTCTTGTTCTATTCTTATCCCAAAAGCAAAGACGTTTTTCGGAAAAGAAAAGGGGGGGGGGGGGGGAGACACACACACATACGAAGGCCATTAGTACATGATCAATTTTGGAGATGAATGGAAGGATCATACTTTTGTGCGGTCCTAACTTTTGAGTTAATCCTTGAATTGAAGTTTATAATAGGAGTTATATAATTCGCAACAATTTTTATATTGAGTCAAACACTTACATTCATTTAATATCTAATTACTAGCGAATCTCCAATAATTTAGGGCTCGTTTGGAAGTTGAGGTTTCAGATGATGTATTTAACTAATACATGTAATTAGAAGAATTCATTGTTTTTTTGGGCTTAAAATGAAAAAGAATGCTTGTATTTGAACAGCAAATGGGCCCACCAAAATCATTCATTATGAAGGATTGTCAATCTCAACTTTTAGTAGAGATTGTGTTTGAGAGATTGTTGTCTTACTTTTTGTTCCTTATTCTTTGAGAGACCACCAAAATCATTCAATCTCCAAACAATGTATTTTTCAAATCCATACATCGAAACAATGCATCTAATTATAATACATACATTAATTAAATACATCCATTTAAAGAATCCTAACTTCCAAACATGCCCTTAGTTCTTGATAGAGCGTATATTTATCTCACTCATCTTTATCTTGATAATAATTATGCGTCCTATTATCTAACTCTATAGAAACCATAATGTATCTATAAAATGGAAAATACACATTATTCATAGTCCAAATTCTAGTCTAACATATTGGATTATGTGTGACACTTTTAGAGCTTCCAATCCATGCTATTGAAATCACTTGTTTTTATATATGAAAAATGGCCTCTAGCCAATAAACAAAAATCAAATTGTGATTATTCCCTCTGTAAAAAAATTATTCTTACTTCTCAACCTTTTCCCAAAAATTCAAAATTTGAATAAAGAATCATTTACGGAGAATTAGTTACTTACCTATTCTCTTTGAGAATTAGTGACTGATATGCTTATTGATTAATTTCAGTGGATATCAATTTAGGAAGTGTATCAGAATTTGTTATCTTACTATAATTTTCCATAAAACTTTATTGTCTAAAAAAAATTCCATAAAACTTTACAAGAACGCAATTTCCTTCTATAGATTAGACAAATTACCATTCTAAATCTCGTATTCACACAAAGAAATGGGAAGAATCAATATATCGTTTACGTATTTGGTATGAAATTAATTTTCCAATTTGAATTTTGAGCTGTCAATAGTATTGAAATTAAGCAAATTTATGATGTACTAGAACTAGTAAGATATATGATAGTTAGGGTTGGGAACGGTGAGGTCTGGTCCAGACCAGATCATATATACGGTCTATAGTCTAGATCAAGAGACTAAAGTATAGATCATAGACCAGACCACAAACTATATGATCTGGTCCGATACGGTCTGGTCTAGATAGACCACATTGAACGGAAAATAAACAATTTGATTAGTCAATCGAAAAAAAAATTGAACCAATAATCAAGAAAAAAATTACTTTTTTTTCTTAAAACATAAATGGTTAATACCTCAGTTTGGCTCGAAGTTTAGCGTAAGTGACAGTTTTGGCCACATTTTTCAAATAAGACATTTACGGCCTACTTTTGAAATTATTGGACAGATTTGGCCCAAAATTTGTGTTGACCGTTAATATTAACGGTCAAACACTTATTCCATTAGTGATTCAGACAAAAACTGTTGATGTGGTTATACATGTGCCACATCACCAAATAATATTATTTTAATTTTGTAATTTAATTAAAATAAGACTAAAAAATTAAAGAAATAAAAAATTAAAGGATGGATTTATCGCAGCTCCACTTCCTCCATGTTTTAGCCTAAATCCACGCATCTCCAATCTCCATTCTTCTCCTCCATTCCAATCCCTCCGCTACCAGCAACCGGTGGCCAAAACAAGATTGGAGCTCCTTTTGCTTTTACCCTTCGCTTTATGAGAAGAATCCAAGTTAAGAGCATACCAGTTGTACTTGGTGTTCTTGGTGAATGTTGTACTTGCTAGATTGTACGTGTAAGCTACGAAAACTATGTTTCAAAAATGGAGGCATATAAATTAAGCTAGGTCAACATATCGGCCAAAATGTGCTCCGCTACCAGCACCCATTGGGATTGGAGTTCTACAAAATCATTTTCCTTTTACCCTTCGCTTTATGAGATCTGTTGGGTTGAACTTTTTTTGCAGGATCCAGATCTGGTGGTGACGCACGATTCCCCGGACGAGCTTCCTTCTCGAGATTCCCTCTCTTCAACGAATCGACGCGGTCTCCGAACAAGTTCGTGACAGCGATTGCATCTGATCCGCCATGGCCAGTACTGATTCTCTCTGTTTGCTTCGCCGGTGGAGAGGAAGAAGGGTGGTTCAGAGTCTCTCCGTTCTTAGTCTAACCGGTGGTTCAGAACCCCAATTCTGCAATGGCGGCGATGGATGCTTCGGACTTTGGAGTCTCTTCATTTCCGACGACGGGGTGGTTCATCCTCCGGTTGCTTACGACACAGTAGAGGAAGAAGGGGGTGAACCAGTGGGAAGGAGACGACGGGATGAAGAAATGAGGGTCGGAGGATTGGGGTTTAGGGTCTGGGGATTTTGGGATTTTTTTATTTTTTTAATTAATTTAATTACAAAATTAAAAAATATTACTATTTAATGACGTGGCACCATACTTAAGCCACATCAATCGTTTTTTTGCTGAATCACTAATGGAATAAGTGTTTGACCGTTAGTATTAACGGTCAACACAAGTTTCGGGCCAAATCTGTCCAATAATTTTAAAAGTAGGCCGTAAATAGGGATGGCAATTTTGACCTGACCCGTTTTACCCGACCTGTTTGACCTGTTTTGGGGCGGGTCCGACCCGCCCCGTAGGCGGGGCGGGGCGGGCATGGGTAGTCTCATCGACCCGACCTGCCCTAACCCACCCCATTCTCGACCCGTTCTTGTCTAATTTACATGTAATCTTAGTCAAATTACTTAGAATTTTCCTTTTATTGCATCATATTTTAGTTATAATAAAGTTGTAAATTAGTAAAAACTTCAATTCCTCCAATAATTTAACTATAATTGTCATAATATTGTTTGTTTTCTTAGTCTTATAATAAAAATAACGAATATTTCTAATGTTTTTCATATAAATTGCATACCCATTGGGTCGACCTGACCCGACCCGCGACCCGTGATCAATTACCCGACCTGGACCCGACCTGCCACGGGGCGGGTCTGGGTACCAAGAAACCCGCCCCGGACCTGCCCCATTGCCATTCCTAGCCGTAAATGTCTTATTTAAAAAATGGGGCCAGAACTGTCACTCACGCTAAACTTCGGGCCAAATTAGGGTATTTTCCAACATGCATGAATAGTTTTGACACAATAAATCACAGTAAATAAACAAAGATACAAAGTCAAAACATCTCAACTTGCAACATAATTTCATAAACATTAACATAATTTCATATGGAGACACAATCGTCTTTACTCTCTGGTGAAATGTGGTTGTGAATGAAGGAGAAGACAAGTTTCTCAAAAAGAGTGGTCGAATGGTGTGCTTACAAGTATTGAGAATCTGCTGGGTTCAAGGTTTGGTCCCAATAAACCGCGGTCTAAACCAAACCAGACCAAGAGATCAAAACATCATATAATGCAGACCATGGACCAGATCAGACCATACTTAACGATCTACTGTCCGGACCAAATTGTTCGGTCAGATTTGGACCATGGTTTTTCAAACGGTATGGTCTATTTTCCCACCCCTAATGATAGTGGAATGAGAAATTTGTTGTTTCATTTCAAATTTTCTATTAATAACGAAAGTAAACATTTTTTTCTTTATAATTATTTATAAAAATATTAATATTGCGCTTTAAATCAATGTTTTTTCAAGCAAATACAAGAACCATAACAAATTATACTTAACTGACTTTTTTTTGTCTTTTTAAATTAAAAACATACACGAAACTAAAATCTTAAAATCACAAGGATTTTCCATGTATGGTGTGCTTTTGTTGGTGTTTTGGCAGGATGGTGGACCCTAACCACCCATACATTCACTATCTGGTGAATCACCCGAAGTACGGAGACGGGTTCGCGACTTGGCGCGACACTGAAATTGGACTCCATTGGAGTTTGGACTTGGACATGTTCAGGTGTCGAGCAACGATCTTCGGAGCGATAGCCCATCCTTAGTGGCACAACCTCCTCACTAGGGGTGGGCAACTGGTGGATTTTCTAGAAAACTAATCCATCCACTCCTGAACGGATTGAGAATTTTCAATCCGTCACCCACGCGCATTTAGTATCACTGTATCGGGTTGGGTCGGGCGATGACGGATGATGCGGTTGGTTTAGTGGTTTCACCCACAATATACTAAAAATATACAACACATGTGGAAAAGAAAAGAACAACAACGAATGTAAAAAAGAAAAGGACAACAACAGTTGTAGCTTGCAAGTAAAACAGAAACATAGGTGTAGAAAAGAAATTATAAAAAAATAGCAGTTGCATGTGTAGAAATGAAAAACCAAGACAACAACGGTAGAAATGAAAAATGCAGCTATAAAATAGAAATGCAGCCGTAGAAATGAAAAACACAGCAGCTATATAAATGAAACACGAATCTGTAGAAATGCAAAAGCAAGACAACAATTGTCAAATGAAAAACGCAGCAACTATATGAAAAGAAAAAAAGACAGCAGTTGAAAAAAAAAAACGTAGTAGCTATAGGCAAAAGAGACGGCAACAACTATTATTCATACCATTTACCAGCAAACAACAGCTGGTGAAACTAGTACAACAAGAATCTAAGAAATTAAAAGTATTCCAAAAAGCTGAATAAATCTCAATCCTCATGTCCATACTCAAGAATCTAAGAAACTAAAAGGGAAAATCGCACTTTTCAGCTACAAGCAATCCAATTCAGTGGTGATCACCACAACAAATTCAGTCACCCATCAATGCTCATGAAAGAGATGAACAAGCAAATCAGAATCAGAGTATAAAGAGAACTTTGTACAGACCTATAAAAACATTCAAAAGACTTACATGGTGAAATTTGGCAGGATAGTAAATCATTTCCAACACTTGCTTCACCAGGTCCAGGAGCAACAACTTCTAGAGACTCTACATGATTTGATTGCACAACAAAACAAATTATCATCGCAAATCAATTAGTTGACAGCAAAGAACTAAACCAATAAATAGATTACCTAAATCATCATTCTCAGCTTCTATAGTTTTCGACTTTGCTCTTAACCAATCTTCGCAACATATCAAAGCCTCAACAGTATTGAGACACAATGAACTCCGGTAAGGATCCAAAACACGACCGCTAGTGCTAAAGGTAGATTCCTTGATGCATATTTTGTGCCCTCTGCAGAACCGCATTGTCTCTCATGTGGATGCGACCTCTTTTTCTTTTGCCTCAGCAACCTCGTGATTTTCTCGATCTCTTGTATTTTGCTTCCTTGTTTCTCTGTTTATCTTCGTTTCTGCTGCAGGAGTGGCCTGGCCCACTTAGCAGTTTTTTGTTTTGTTTTCCTTGTTGGATCATGCCTCTTGATCCGTTTGTATTAAACTCTTTTCTTTTTCGTTTTATTTAATGCATCAATGATAGAACCTGGGATTATGGTTCTATATTGAATTGGGGATTTAGGGATTAAGAACAGAATTAGGGATTTGAGAAGAGAAAGATAGAGAATCGGCCTAGGCCTTTAGAGGGTTTGAGAACGAGAATTGAGAGGATTGGGAGAATAGGGTTCAGGAGATTGTTTCTTAATATTCTTCTTGCTGATTATGAATGAAGGGCCAATTACATATTTATAGCGAAAGACTAGAAAAACCTAATAGACTATCCTAATATGACTCAATAACTACTAACCATATCTAATAATATCATAATTATAGTAATAATTATTATTATGATAAATCCCAAGAATTGGGTTTCCATCATCCCCTCCCCCTTGAGACCAACCTTGCCGTCAAGGTTGACCGACTCGACCCATTTCTTCACATTGCCCGTGTAGACCGCGCTTTGACTCCTCCATTTCTTGCGCTTCCTTTTCCTCCAATCAAGCTCAATCTCACGAACCATTGCAACATTATCAGCTCTTGGTTTCATCGATC
This sequence comes from Linum tenue, assembly GCA_946122785.1. Classification (NCBI taxonomy): domain Eukaryota; kingdom Viridiplantae; phylum Streptophyta; class Magnoliopsida; order Malpighiales; family Linaceae; genus Linum; species Linum tenue. Next base: position 23,499,990 of record CAMGYJ010000007.1, on the reverse strand, counting down.
CTTCTCCCACCTCACGACTTATATGGCCCCGGATGAATGTGTCCATTTCTTCTCTTTCCCACTCCGACAAATAACTTGTGTCACTGTCCCCCCCTTACTTCAATCTCCAACTTATTGTTCTTCACGTATGGGCCCATGGCAACCCAACTAAACCCATATTCTTTCTCCATAGCTTTATTCAAAGGTGGCCCCTGCAAATTCTTTGGCGGCCCAACTCCTCCTTGAAGCCCACCTGTGAGCTGCCTAGGGTTCCCGTGGGAAGGGAGAGTACCGCTGCCCCCTTTCTTCTTCAGCGATCCTTCCATCCGGCGGCCAGGAGCCTCGCCAACGACCGGCCTTGTCTGCAGAGAGACCTCCGACGGCAACTTCTTCTCCGGCGGTGCTTGTTTCCCCTCGTTCTCTGATGACGAGGTCGTCAAGTAGCTATGAGGGAGATCTGACCCAACTCTTCTCATCGCCTCTCTCTCTTCTGCGCGAATCGGCGACGAACCGCCCAGCTTTACGGTTTGCATCAGTAAGCAAATAGGACACATACAAGACTAGAACGAACTGGCATCAATAAACTAGAGCTTCTATGCGTTGTGCAATAAAACGAGTGCACATGGTCTACTAGGTTTGTTGAAATTTACCTCTTGTCGTGCATCCACCATCAGACCAGAAGTAGAGGACAAGAAGCTACGAAAACTAGAAGCTGTAAAAACCTGATACTGCGAATACCAGAAGGGTGCAAAAGCTCGATTGAAAAATTACGATTTAGGGTTCTTGAACTTTTGAGAAGAAATTGAGAAGTTGAGCTGTGGATGGAAGAATGAAGTTCGTACCTTTATATAGATTCAACCCACAGATGAATTGAGTTCCTTCATAGGCTTGGACAGATCCTGACGATCCAATGCTTTCGAGATTTCCTTCAATTGGCATGATTATCGGGTAGAGAATATGATTTAGCAAGAGGTTGGAAAGGGGCGTGTCGTTCTAATTCCGGAAGTAGATTGGATTAGAGATGTTGATCGGAAAAACTTCTTCGGGGGAGAAGGATTGTCCACTGATACTGTAATGGATGGTCCTTGTTTGCAAATAATAAGAAGTTAGAGGAGTTACATGTTAAATAGAAGAAGAGAGGTTTAGGGATCAAAGTGTAAATGTGACAATGACTATAAAAGGACACGTCAGTGGCCTTGTAACGGCATCCTATTGAATAACAGAACTTTCCCCCCAATCTCTCTCTCTCCCTCCCTCCCTCCCTCCCTCCCTCTCTCTCGTTCTTATTCCCTTTTATGCTATTTGCCATTGTCAATTAGTCGATCTCAGGTCCAGGCATCACTGATACGTTCTTAGAATATGGAAAGAATATTGATTTCGTTTGTTTGGGGTGGGAGAAAGGAAAGAAGATGAGGGGAGCTGCCGATTTGGAGAGGTTGCTGCTGGCGATATTGCAATTTGCGATGGGGCGCGGGTTTGCGGGTGAACTGCACAGCGGCCCGCAACCATCCACCTCCTTGCGGATCGCAACCAGGCCCATCCGTAATCCGCCCACAACATGCGGATTAGATAATTTTGCGGACGGGTCGGATCATATCCGCGGGTCACCAGCCCGCATGCCCAGCCCTACTCCTCACCATCAAAAAGCTCATATACCACGAGCTCTATGTGGAGTTTTATGCCACGTTCATCCACGAGGTGCCGAAGGGGCGCCGCATCCGACCCTTCATGGAGTTCATGCTCGGAGGAGTGCTCCACGTCTTAGGATTAGGGCTGCAAATGAGCCGAGCTACTCGCGAGCAACTCAAGGCTCGAATCGGGCTAAACTCATTCGAAACTCGACTCGTTTACTAATGAGCCAAGCTTGAGCTTAGCCTTGTTCAGCTCACGAAGCTCACGAGCTAGCTCGACTCGGTGGCTTGTTGAGCTCAACTTGTGAGTTGGCTCATTTAGAGCTCATGAGATGTCTCAACATTGTGGTTTGAGGGCCAACTTGATCACCGAATTATGGACGAATCGATCTAATTTGGACTTTCATAATTCATAGGATTGTTAAATTATATATCTCACATCATGTGAAGTTTAACATGTTGAACATGTAAAAAATATGCCTTATTTTTAATTCTATAAAGAAATTATGTACAAAATTGTTTCGATACTATGAAATAACATGATTTGAACTAGTTAAAATTTATTAACTAAACAATATGACACCTACAATTTATAATATAAGATTAATTAATGTTGAACATTTGATTATTTTTTTAATCGTTACATCAATCACATGTACCATATGCGACATACAAAACGAATGTATCAAATACGATCTAAGAATTTAGTAAACAAGCCTAACTCGAACTCGAATCTGCTCGTTAATAAATAGCTCGAGCTCAAGCTCATTTTTTAACGAGTCAAGCTCAAACTAGGGTAAAACTCGGCTCAGCTCAGCTCATTTGCAGCCCTACTTAGGATACGACACCTTGGCACATGCTATTGGCCTCAACATTATTATCATGACGATGGCTGAGAGGGAGTACACCTGGGAAGTTAACCCGAAGCTGGTGTACACCATTTGCCTCCTGGGTGACAAAACTAATTTTTAGGGTAATGAAATGCCAATCAGTGAAAATGAACATGATTATACTTTTCGATTCTTTAGGGAATAAAGAAAAAATTGAAGGCATGAACTAACTTTATGCTCACTCACTTGGTTGTGTGGGTTCTTTTTTATCATTTATAATAGCCAAAATACACTTTCATGGCCACAACTTTCGCGTTTGCGACAAATATAGCCACAACTTTCGAAATGCACAAAATAGCCAAAAAATCATATGGTAGTGTGACAAATCTATCCATTTCAGTTACAAATTTTCATGGTGTTAGACACGCGCCATTAGTTATGTTAGCTATACACTGATTAGGATGCCAAATTAGCGCACACATCATCGACAAATCAACATAAAGAGACACGTAGATTAAATCATATTTACTTAAAAGTATTTAATCATAAGCAATAAAAAATAAAGCTGAACCGTCAGAAATCAGACTGATTTTTGAACAATTGGATGAGATTGGGTATTGGCCCTGAAAATGAAGGAGATCACCCTGCAAATTGCAATCATATAAAGTCGAAAAAGAGAAGAGGAAGACTATTGGGAACATGCAAAATTGGTCAGAGAAAGAGAAATGAATTTGGAGAGGAGACCATTAGCTCAATTCATTGAGCCTCCAATATGCGTTGAGCTCCACCATCCCCTTCCTCACACCTGCGACCCTTCTCTTCTCTTTGAGGCAGGGGATTTTGTCCCTCGCACATAAGACCCTCACTATAGGGGCACTTCATTTCCTTTTACTAGTCCAAAACTCAGCAGTATAGCCAGCGGAGAGGCAGAGGTGGTGACGAGGGCAACCGCCATTGTCGTTGATCAACAAAGCGAAACAGAAGGGGGAAACAGAGCGCGATGGAGATAAAGAGAGAAGAGAAAATAAAAATAATTTATTAATTTATTTTTATTTTTTCACTTAATTCCTCCTCATATTGTTATTGGCTAATCATCACCAACTCAGCATTTTTCGTCAATCCAGTCATACCTCTAAGTGAAGTCGTTAAAAGGGATGGACGAAAGTGGCTATTTTGTGTATTCGATATTGTGGCTATATTTGTCACAAACGTGATAGTTGTGGCTGTGGGGGTGTATTTTTCCTTTATAATAATTAGTTTATTCTTAATATTGTGACGCTGGAAATATTTTATGTAGGATTTAGACATACTTATTGATTTGACGTTAGTGGTAGTTAGTTGAAATGTAGTATTTCATCTGGTAACCCAGTGGAGTACTGAGTGCTTTTATTTAGTATCTTTTAGCTTTTTGTTAGAAAGGGAAAGAAACTTTTGTGTAGTTATGTGATTTAAAAAAATTCAATTTCTATTAATAAATTTTATACACTTTCTAATATTAGTAACCCGAACAACAGACCAAGCCAAAGTTAACATTCAACCATTTTTGTGAAACTAAAATTTTATATTTTATCTTGATGATATATTGGTACTCAGTTAGCCAAGCCTGAAAATCAAAGAAACGACTCATAGTCGGGTACAAAGAAAGGGCCTTACGAGCCACCAAGTGGGCTACCCTATTGTTCCGCCGGCCTACAAATCGAACACTAAAACCAGCATGTGAAGCAACATAATGGAAAATCTCCTCAAGAATAACTCCAACCCAATTATCATTAGTATCCTGCCGATTGACTTTATCGATGATCACCTTGGCATCACCTTCAAACCTCATTTCCATGAAACCATGGGTCAAACACCCCAAAATAGCCTCCCGGAGAACTAGTAATTCAGCCACCATCGGGTCATCAACCAAAGGGAACTGCACTCCTCTCACAAACAGAACTACCCTTTCTGGGTTCATAATAACCATACCGCCTGCCGCGTGCGACCCAGGCCGAACCGCACTGTCCAACATGCAAACAGGCAAATTAACCCCCACAGGCTCTTCCTGATAAAGCAAATGGGGGGGGGGCACTGGAATGAGCGGTCCATTGGCAGGCTGACCCACTCCTCGTACTATTGATCGAACTTTCGCATCAAAGCAGGGATCCCATACTGTTCACCCTCAAACACTACCCAATTACGAGATCGCCAGATCCGCCACAAGACAACAACTACCGCCATGAACAGGAAGGGTTGCTGAACTAGATTCAGAACCCATTTCAAGAATAACGGGAAAGTATGACGAGGCAACCCTTGCCCAAGATACTCAAGGCCAACATAGTTCTAAAGAGCTCTTGCCACAGGACAATCCGGAAAGATATGCTCCATAGTCTTAGTTTCCACCCAACACACCGGGCACCTGGGAAGGACCGGAATCTCCTTCTCAATTAAAGCTTCTGTAGTAGGCAAAATCCGATTAAAAATTTGTCAGACAAAAACTTTTAGCTTCGGCGGAATGGGAGCTGACCATAACCGAATCCAGCTGGCCCGATCCATCCAACTAGCCGTGGCACGCCACTGACCCTTCTGCTTATCCAGTAGGACAGCCAAATGGTAGGCCGATTTAACCATAAAAAGGGCATCAGCCGTATCATGCCAGATTAGTTTATCATAGCCCGAAAGGTCTGCGGGTCAAACCACTGACTCAGTTTCTGAACACACCAACGGCCCTCCCGTGGGCACAAAACCTCCGCAATCCGAGGCCCCCAATCTCAGGCAGCACCCTGGGATTGTACATTGGGGGACAGGGATGCAACCGCGGAACCCAGTTAGAAAGAAGAAGAGATGTAGTTTGACCATTGCCAGTTTGCCACAGGAGCCCCTTTTCTAACAGTTGGCGCCCAAAGAGAATACTCTACCAACCCCAAGAGGGGCGGGAGCGAGTTGTAGCTTCAAGGAAGGAACCGTTAGGAAAATACTTCCCTTTGCAAACCTGAGCAAGAAGGGATTGAGGCTTCTACAGGAAGCGCCACCCAATCTTGGCTAACAGAGCATGATTAAAGTGCTCGAAACGACGAAACCCGAAGCCCCCATCATGCTTACTCTTACACATGTTGCGCCAGAAAACCCACCGAATTCTCGAGTGACCGTCCTCCACTCCCCACCAGAATCTAACCACATGTCTGTCTAGAAGACGACAAAGAGATAGGGGCAATTTAAAACAGGACATAACATGCAATGGCAAAGCCAAAGCGACTGATTTAATCAAAGTCTCCTTAGCTACCCAGGACAAGGTCCTCTGTTTCCAACCCTGGAGACGCTCAAGAAACTTCTCCTCCAAGTACCGGAACGTAGCCATCTTAGATTGGGCTATTAGGGTAGGTAACCCCAGGTATTTATCATGTACCCCTATCTCTCCGACACCCCGGATCGCTGCCAATAACTCTTGGTCCGGTTGAGAAATGTTCTTACTGAAGCACACTGCCGACTTGCCCAGATTCACACTCTGGCCACTCAGTTCTTCGTATTCATTCAAGAATTCAATGAGGTTCTCGCACTCCCGGAGAGAACCCTTAAGGAATAAATAAGAATCATCAGCGAAGAAAAAATGCGAGATTAGAGGAGCTCGGGGAGCCACCTTCACACCCGCAAGTCTGTTTTCGGCAATAGCCTTCCAAAGGAGAGCCACAAACCCCTCAGTGCAAAAAACAAATAACAAACAACAAAGGAGAAAGCGGATCCCCCTACCGGAGTCCTCTGGAAGGGGTGAAGAAGCCCGAAGGAGTACTATTCATGAGGATAGAGAAAGAGGAAGATCTCAAGCACTCATGAATCCATCCTCTCCAGACAGAGTTAAAACCCATCTTGTCCAAGACCGCAAGGAGAAACGGCCATTCGACTCTATCATAGGCCTTTTCTATGTCAACCTTTAGAGCCATGTACCCTTTCTTTCCACGCTTCTTGATTTTCAAGTAATGCTTTAACTCATGCCCAAGGAGGACATTCTCAACAATTTGACGTTCCCGAATGAAAGCATTTATTCCTTCTGAAATTATTTGCGGTAAGAGGCAGGCAAGTCTTTCAACCATGATTTTTGTAATCACTTTATACACGAATTGGCAGAGACTGATAGGGCGGAGCTGACGCATGTACTCGACATTATCTACTCTGGGAACTAAAGTCAGCCAAGTATGGTTGAAACTATGAAGCATCCTACTCGTATTAAAGAAAGAGCAGACAACCTCAACCACTGACTGACCCACAATATCCCAAAAAGCTTTAAAAAATTTCCCGGTGAAACAGTCAGAGCCAGGCGCCCCATAGTCATTGCGAAGGCCAGCAACGAAGTTTCGCTTCTTTCGTGCCCTGGTAAACCGTATGGAAATAAGCAGAATTCTTATCTCTCTTCTTCAGCCACCGAACTCTAGATTTTTGCTGCCAGTAGACTTCCCCCGCCTCCCACTGTCGACTCAACTCCGATTCCAGCTATTATAGTACCTCACAATTAATCGGGTGGATAGACTTTATTCGCTCAAACTCTGCTTGAAGATTATGATGTTCCGGAGGGAGTTAGTGGTCCCCGCGCTGCTCCAATCATAGAGCAAGTGGCGAAGCTTCTTCAACTTCTCCCAAAGTTGGAACATCAGAGTCCCATGGATCTCCTCTTGCCAAACATATCTCACCATTGCTCGAACCTCCGGGTTATCCGCCCAGCGAGCATCAAACCGGAACAAAGGGCGACTATTCTAGACATAAGGCTTGTCTGCTAGGAGCAGGGCCCGATGATTTGAGCCTTGGTCTGTAAAATGTTTAACAAGAGTATCAGGAAAGCGATCAATCCAGGTGTGAAAGTAGAGAGCCCTATCCAGTCGCTCCCGAATACAATCAGTACCCATCCGTTTATTCGTCCAAGTAAATTGGTCTCCTTGATAGCCAGGGTCATGGAGGCCAAGATCATGGACAAATTTTCGGAGATCAGCCGATTGGGTGGCATTCCACGGGTTACCACCGTCTTTCTCACTCTCATGTAGGATAACATTAAAGTCACCTATGGTAGCTGAACCACGTATGGTAGCTGAACCGCGTCACAAATCTCACGAAGTTGTATCAATTGGTTCGATCTTATGGAAGCATTACAACTGATATAAACACAGAACACAACGTAAGGAAAATTCACTTCCTTAATTTGGACACCAATATAGAAATTGGAATGAAAAAAAAACCCGAAGCATCAACATCGGGAGACCAAGCCACAACAAGACCCAATGATGCATTAACAATATCCATAAAGAAAACATGGGAAGAATCAAAACCTAAACCATGCATAAGCGGGACACTACTCTTCGGCTCGATCTTGTCTCCGAAAAGAAAACAAGGTCTGGTTTATTGGAATGAACAAGACCGACCGCAGTCTGAAATGTGAGGGACGGTCCAATTCCCCTCACATTTCATACCAGAAGCTTCATTTATCAGATTGGGGCCATTTTTGGCTGGCTACCTCCACTGATCATTGTTTTCCTCTCTATCTTCCACAAATTGTTTCTTGGGAGTAGGGATCTCAGCAGTCTCCCATCCACCTCCATGAGAGTTCGTTTCCTCCCTCCAATACCCGGATCCTGCAAATTCGATCCATATTCATTAAGCTCCAGATTATCGCAGTATTCTCTAGAGTATCGCTGGAATGGTAATCCTTCTCCTCATTATTGATCACCAGACCAGTCTCAAAGGCAGCTACAACCTGCCGGACACATCCCTGGCTGGTTTGGCCATCAGGATTCCACCCAGTAACAACTTTTCGATGCATGATTTCAAAGAGTTTCGCATCATCCTTAGACTGAGTCACCTTCGAGTCGTCGGTGTTACCCGGTTGAGGAAGAGTCTTCGACGGGGGTTCACTAGGGCTCGGGGCACGAGGCGACGGGGAGGACACCAGCATATCCATTCCCGCAGACCTCATCTCCTGACCAGGGAGAACCATAGAGGAGGAACTACTCTTCTTAACTAGCTTTCGACCCCTCCGGAGATTATACTTTGTCGGACGCGGGCGCGGTGGGGATACCAGCTGTTCACTTTGACGGAATAAAGGAGGGGACGCTAGCTGTTGCTTGTCGTGCTTCCGCTCGAAGACACGAAGCACGCCCTTTCCTTTCTTCATGCGAGAGTCACCCTCACCAACTAGAAAGGGATCCCCACATTGGGGCATGGGCATACCCTGCCTGGGCCTTTCATGTGAGAAAACACCATCATCATATTCTTCTTCCAAAACCAGCAGTCGCCGATGGTTTTGGATTCCAACATTCCCACCATGAACAGGTGAGGGCCGCTTGTCATGCTATTCCTGCGGACCCATAGAAGCCTTTGGTTTCTTGGTTCCACGGCGCCCAGCAGCTCTGGAGCTTTCTCCAATCTCAAACTTACTCGTGCCCTGACACACTTTATGCCCTAGGTGGATTTTTGGGGACTTCGCAAGGGAGTAACCCCTTGGGCTCACTCGGCTCCGAACTGAAGCTTCCGCACCAAGAGAAGGCCCACCGGTTGTGCCTGACGTCTTTGGCCGCGTAGACATACGAGGATTATCAAGCTTCTTCACAACAGCAGTGCCGATCGGACCGTGATGTCGATCCACTTTCTCATTGGATGCTCGACCACCATCAATTACGTTTTTGTTGATCCAGACAGAATTTTGAGCCCCACGATAGGAAGGAAGATCGTCCTCCGCGTCATAAATTCTAGCACCCAGCTTCTTGGTCGACATATTGGTGTCGAACCGTTCCTTCTGAGCAGGAGGATCAAACGCGCAGTTGTGTTGCAAATGTCCAACCCTCCCATAATGGAAGCAGAAAGAGGGCAGGTATTCATAACGTAGGTTGACCCAGAAACATCCCAATTCGTCACTCGCTACCATAAGTTGTGATCGAAGTGGCTTCGTGAAATCAATCAAAGATCTCACCTTCACAAACGATTCCCCAGTACCTTGGTAGGAAAAAAAATCCTGCCTCCAGAATCTTGCCAATGGTATCCGTGGTCACCTTGCAACCAAATTGCTTAGTACAACAATCTTCTTTCACATTCCACAACTGGACATGAAATGGCGCAATGGCCAGTTTTTCAAAGGTTCTTTTAGTAATGTTTTGCGTCCATGATCGGAGGTGGAGTATTCTATCTTTGATAATCCACGGAGTGTTCTTGAGGACCCAATTTTTGGATTCTTCGGAAGGCAGCACCCACTTTGCTCTCTTAATTGGAAAAAATTGGCTTTAAACACAAAGCCATTAACTCAATCTTTCCATTCAAGTTTTTATTTGGTTAGGCTAAGGAGTTTGGACGAGACAAACAATAGAGAGTTAACTCTCTTTTCATCTTTTCAACTTTGCCTTTGGCCTTTCGGGGTCATATTTAAAAGAATCTTTGCTCTACTCTCACACCCCGGCCAAGCTTTGACGACATAATACAACTCTTTTATTTTTTAACTTCCTTGCCCTTGCCATCTGGCTAATCTTTCCTTCTCCTACTCAGCCACTAACTAGCTAAGCATAAGGGGGAACTTTTCTCTTCATCAAGAAACTAGGAGCGAGGACTTGGGAAGTTATCTTTTTGAAACTAACTTCCCATTTATAGTCTAAAGGACCAACTAAATTTGAAAATGTCTTTTAGCTTTCCTTTTCCCTAAAAGATGGGCATTTGGCTTGGCGGCCATCAAGGCAATACTCCTTCTCTAGCTTATTTGATGTTTCTAGCCAATCGGCTCAGTCGCTATACTTTACTTCTATTATGCTTTTTTTTTCTTCTTTAAGTTACTCGACTCTTTTGTGCTTGTCCCCGGCAATGTGTTTCTTTCAAATGCCTTAGTAATAAATTTCCTCTATTGTTAGATAGGGTGTGATGCCAACTTAGTTGGCCTCACTGCCACCAACTATCAATACCATACTGCCAACCCAACATACCCGTTGTGTCATGGCTAGCTATGCAAGCCCTCTCCACCAAGAGGGTTTCATGTCATGCCTTCGGGGGGAGGAAGGTTTGGCATGTTGACCATTATGATGGCCAGTTAACATTGAACCCTTTCACACCTCATATCCCAAATAGAGGGGGTATAAAGCTTGAGATGCATACATTGATCAATTGATCATGTAACATCCATCTAGATCTTTCAACAAGTAGACCCCATTAGATTGCGTGGTAGGGATTGTAAACGAACCATGTCGGACACTAAGTCAGCTACTCAAGCCATGGAAGTGACTTGGGTTACCCACCAATCAAACGAGCGTAAAAGGCTCTATGGACCCAACCACATGACTCGTTGCTTACCAATCATGGCAAGGTCCCCACATCGCAAGTTTTACAACACTGACTTCTTTTTTTAGACATGATTTGCTTGTGATTTTCTTTTTTTATATCTTATTCTTTTATTTTACTCGCTAATTTTTATTTATATATTTATCTTAATATAGAAGTGAGTGACAAACGCATTGATATCCATACCCTTTGGCAACCACCAATGTACCAAAGGTGTACATCCACTGCCAAGTCCATGACTTAAACCAAACCAACTATCCATAAACTGCATGCCTCCCCTCCTAAAGGCGAGATGACTCCTTTGGTGTTGGCCTTGAATTTTTCAACCTCACAACAGATTGTAACCGATCAACTTGTTTAGCCTTGGTGGGCTTGCAGGGGGTTCCCTGATCCTCTGTCTTAGCCACCTTACTAGACATGTTGGGTTGATATGTTGAACCTGATGTGTTAGCCTCGTCACAAGTGGTGCATTAGGCATTCTGAACTCCTTGGCCTCATCAAATGGACCACGAGTTTTTATTTGCCTTGATTTCCCCCAACCGTTCTTACTCTTCCGATATAGTTGGGAAGACGAGTGTTTGAACTCAATGAGTCAATGACCATCTTTGAGGCCAACTTGGCTTTGTCCAACACATACAACTTGTTGGCTTTCACACTTCACACACAACCACTATTGATCTTTGTAGGACCATGTTTGGTTGGTCTAGTGGTAATATCACTAGTTTTGAACTTGGAGTTCTCAAGTTCAAATCTCTTAAAATGCTCAAATGCTAAATTTAACTTTTTGTCAAGCTCCAACCCACAAATAAATTTGTTGCTAAATATGGGTAAGTGAATTTGAGAAGCAAAATTTAGCTCCCACTATGGTTGAAAAGACAATTTGAGGAGCAAAATTTAGCTCCCACTATGGTTGAAAAGACAAATTTGACTGGGCAAAGATGGTGGTCCCGTTGCAGTGGTGGACATGTATTTTTTTGCCTTCTTTGCTTCTCCAACTGTGATTTGTTGGTGGTTGATTTTCCCCCTCCTCCCATTTGAATGAGAAATAAATGGTGGAGTGACGACGGAATATGAAATACAAACTACCAAGCAACATGAAGTAAACGGTAACAAATTAACAACTAATTTTCCGAAATATTTTTTTCTCGGAATTAACAAAATTACATCGAAAATTTTGTTTTCAAAAGTAACGACAAACTATAAAAAAAATTAAAGTGAAATATAAAAATTAGAGGTCAAGTAAGTATGGTTTATTGAAATAAATTGAAAAAAGGGAGGTGAGAAGCTAAATTTAGTTTTTGTAGGGTTGGAGTGAAAATGGATTTGGGAAGCTAAAAAGCCATATTTGACTATTTGGGAAGCCATATTTGACTTTGTGGGTTGGAGTTAGTCTAAGTAGTACCTAATCACAAATAGTAAACCTATATCACTCTTATCTATAAAACTTCCCTTGATAAAAGCAAAATGTACAACCATTTGTGACCTATTAGTGTTACTGTTATGCGGGTGTGCTATTGTTGTAGTGATCCTCCCTAGTATTAAATGCAGGACAACCAAGTAAAAAACAAGAGCAGGGAGAAAGGAAGTTGTAGGAAGTAGAAGAAAGGTACAAAGTAATAGTAGTTGTGGACCACAGGCAAAGGGCAAATAATCGAAAGGAGTGGTGGTGGTGTTTCCAGAAATGGTTAAAGGAATAGGATGCAACAGCAGAAGCTGGTTACATAATTGACCACTTCCACTGCTATTTGGTTTTTACCTTAGAACTACCAATATGCAAAAAAGAAAAAACCATTCTCACATTTATAACTAGCTCTAAAGGCATACAGTTGTTCTTTCTTGGTACTTCTTGATTCATTTAATTTCCCCCCGGGCCAAGACGTGACATGGCTAAGCTAACGCTACTCCACCTAGCTAGCTACTAGCTAGCTCTAACTAATTGCCCTCTCTGTCCCATTCTTTGTTTCTCAACAACCCAATAAGGTACAGTTTTAGCTCATAGGGTAAAATGGATGCAGTTGTGAATGTTTGAGTTGCTATTATTAATAGCATTTTGACCACTCAACGTTTCCATTAGTTTCAGGGTTAATAGCATTTTGTACCCCTTTATTATTGTAAATTAACGAACATACCCTTTTACTATTTTTTGCACAAACACACCCTTCTAATATCGAAATGTAACAAATATACCCTACTGTTTAATTTTCTTTTAAGCTGGCGTTTACTATGCTGGAAAATGACTCAAATACCCTTAGTTTCGTTTTAACAATTTTCTGCCAAATTTATATAAAAATTAAAACCTATCCTTGTTAGAAGTTTAAGTACCAGTTTGTAATTGTCCAAATTAGGGTTAATAGCTTGTATTTATACGTGTGTTGTATGGCCAGCTAGGTTAACACTTCTGTGATAATAAGAACTCTTTGTCGTAGTGCCGTGGACTAGTCCCAACGATCATCGTTGGGGAAACCACGTGATCTCGTGTGTCCGTGTGATTCTCATATTATTGTTTGTGCATTTGACATGGTATCAGAGCCTGCCGTTCTTAGCATTTGAGTTGTTCGTGTTTGCATTTATTCTTGTGTGTTACCTGCATCGGCATCGTGTGTCTTTGTGCCGAGTTCGGGAGCATGGGTTTGGTGCTTTTGTGGAAGGGTGACTCGCTAAAACACAACTCCTAACAATGGCCAAGTGTAACCAATGAAAGGGACTGCAGTATAGTGGCTCAAGTAATAAATATCGAATCCACGGGTCTCTAGAGTTACTATTACTCAGCTTCAGTTCGTTATCTAGCAAAACAGATTAAGTTGAAAGAACTAAAACTACTCTAGCAAACTACAGTTAAAGTTAATCTAATTACAGGTTGGGAACTCACTTAGGTATGATTCCCCCTAGCCACTAGCCAGATTAACGATCGATGATCTCTAACTTGTTTCACTTTCATTCACAATGCGGAGAATCCTTGACTAGACCTTGAGTCTCGACTAAAGGAACAAGGCCCTCTTGAGTCAATTGCCTAGAGGGACGTATCCTTCTCTAGAACAATCGATCAAGGCGTTCTGAACTAGACTCCCTCTATCGAATGAGGTTCTCAATCGATACAAAGCAGTGAATCAACCCTCGACTAAAGCAATCGATCCACTACTATCAATCTATGGTGCTCTATTGACCTAATCAGGTATTCGCTCTCATAGGATCAAAGCAGAATCAATAATCTCGACTAAAGCAGAATTGAATCGTGAAAACATGCATAGATTGAATATGAACTCAAGATTATCAAGTCAGAGTACTCATACAATCATCCAATCAAACAAACATAGCTAGGGTTCCTCAAAACCTAAGTGAAGGGAAGTTACTCCATAGAGAAGAGAGAGACTGCAGTAAGAATCTTCAGATGATCAGTCTTCAAGTCCGGGCTTGATTCCCGAGCTCCAATGGCAAAGAAATCCTCCAAAATAGCTCCAAGAATGTTCCCAAGTCGCTCTCTCTCTCTAGGGTTCGTCCCTTGGGTGTTTGGGATCCAAAACCCAGCTCTCCTCCCTTTTGGCTCGGATTAGGCTTAAAAACAGGCTTCCCCGAGTTGCACGGCCAGGTGCACGGCCGTGCACCACTCCATTCTGGCCGTGCAGCCCTAAAACGCACCGTATCAATAAGTTCAGCCTTCAAACATCTTGCACGGCCGTGCAAGGATGAATTTTGCCCATGCAAGGCCTCGGCAGAGAGCGCACGGCCAGAATTATATGTTGCACGGCCGTGCGCCTCCCTGGTCTGCCCGTGCAGCTTGCTCAGCCTCTGTTTAATGCTTCGTTTCTCCCTCGTCCGGACTCCGAATCAGTCGCCGTTTGATCCCAGACGCTCGTAGTCTCGTCCTCTTTCTTTTCATGACAAGCTTGCATGATTCTTTGTCCATTAAGTGAGTTAGAAATCCATTCTTCTTCAGGTCATGCCCGAGTTTCTACTCCCGAATCGTCAATTGATCTCTGATTGACTTGAAACTTGCGCCTATGCTTCACTTTATGTGCTAGGACCTGAAATGTGACAAAGGAACACAACCTAGCGTAAAATAGGCCAAAGACACGGTAATTCAAGCTCAAACAATCAAGAAACAAAAGGGGAAAACATGTGCAAATGACGGTCTATCAAACTCCCCCACACTTAACCGTTTGCTTGTCCCCAAGCAAACCAAGTCAGACACTAGGTAAGCTTAAATATTTCAATCAACCAACATTGGGGACAAGTCATAAAGGCACAAAACACGTGAATCGCACTGGTTTTCCAACATCAATACATGCACAACCTCAATAACAACCTGGACAACCACCACAAAGGACATTCGAGTGCAGCAAATCGAGTAAAGGAAGAGTCTCCCGTCTGTTCACTGGCCAACCTAGACTTGATTCAACCACTTACTCAAAACAGTCAGCTCATGCATCCAACTCAAGACATCATAATAGAGACCGAGCAATCTAGGTCCTCACCGGGGTACAAGAGCATATAGAAAATGAAAATGAATCACTCACTCTCGACCAGTGGGGTCGGGACAATTTGATGCGAAAGATGCGCATGCTATTTCTCTCAATACCTATCATCTCTTCACCATGATGGCAGCCTCTAAATGCTAGAGTTCACAGGTGGGGTGTCACCACTAACTAATCAGGAGGTCTTAGACACAGGTTCAAATGACTGGCTAGGGTCTTGGACATGGGGAGAAGGCCTTTTAAGTGGTGGAAGTATTCATAGCAAAAGGTTCCACATTTTCCAAACACACAATCACAGTCAAACAACCCGGTATTTTCTTTCTGCTATTCTGCATTACTCAATATCTTAAGAGCACAAGAGCGAAGGAGGCATAAACATCAGTATTTCCAAGCCAGACTGCTAAGAAACACTACTTACTGGGCATTATTCAGATTTTTAGTAGTGGCTCTCTTTTGCTTTCAATTTTTTTCTTTGTTTTTCTTTCATTTTTCTTTTCATTTCTTAAGAGAGCCACCACTCCTGCACATATTTCAAACATCCGCCCAACTTTTAAGCACTACCTCCAACACTCACATAGACTTTAGCAGAAACAGCAGAGAATTTATAAAAACCACACTGTGGAACCTTCTACAAGATGCAACAAGGGTGATTTTTTCCATTATAGACCAAAAGAAAGGATAACACACGGCTCAAAGGGGCTGACTAGGGGATATGACACATCAGGACAGTCAGTTTTGGGCGTGGGCTAATCCTATGCCCCCATCATTTTAGCTAGTGACAACGTGAATGCTACACATCATGGAAGAGGGATCTATCGCACAAGAAAGAAACGAGCAGGCTCAAATCTCACATGGCTACCTATATGCTCTATCTCACATTTTGATACCCTGAACTAGATGCATAAACGACTGTCAAGAACAAGTAATCAGATCAAGTCAGATCAAGTCACAGTTGGCAAGCAAACAGTTGAAAAACTGAACCCCTACATCGTTCTACTGCACATCTCAGTCCTCATCATAGGTTGTCCTAGTCGCAAACAAGTTGGCATGCATTAATCCGAAAACCAATCAACTCATCTATCAAAACACAGTGCCAATATGATCAAACAGCAGTACTTGGAGCCCTCAAATCGTAAGATTCGGACAGCGGACTAGGCTCCAAGCACCATCATAATTATTCCAACCGATACAAAACATCCCCCCACACTTAAGCACGACATTGCCCTCAATGGAGTAGAGGGAGAGATAAGGGGAACGATGTTACCGGGTCAAGGGTGAATGATGGTGGACGAGGCAGGCGGTGCATTCCATGAGGAGAGAGTGGTCGAAACACAAACACCACACAAAATCTCACAAAGGTTGAGTTATGGACTCTAAAATCAAAGAACAAAACTGACTCAACCGAAGAGAAATAGGGAAAGAAATGCAAACCGACTGGTTGGGTTGCCTCCCAACAAGCGCTTCTTTCACGTCGTGAGCCGGACGATGGCTCCTAAGTTTCGGTCCATGCTAGAACCTCCTTGAAGTTGAGGTTCTCGTCGATGAGGTGGAGTCTCAAGTCACGAGCATGTGGTGCGGCAGGTGATGAAGGCTCGTGTACTTGATGCAGATGAAGTCTCCACCCTCGAGACCTCTTCTTCTCTTCTCTCGTCTCATTGCCCCAAACCAGATATGACAGCATCGTTTGGCCACCATCACGTCCACCAAGAGGGACCGATGTCGAAGTGGCCTTGGTCTGGCAAAGAGACACTGCAAATGGATCCTTGCCAAGCAGCTCCTCGAAGTTTGGTGGAGATATCACATGTAACTCATGGCCGGTGCAGGCCTCTTCCACCTCAACTTCGTCCTCAGCCTGGACGCCAATTGCTTCTTCAACCTCCCTTTCTTCTTCATGTGGTATCACCCCTGGGAAATGATCAAGAACTACTCCAGCTTCACTTTCGTCATCCTCCACAACCTCTTTCTGCACCCTTTCTTGCTCTTCTTCTTCTAGCACGGATTGGAGAGCAAGTTGCCAAGCAATTTCTTTCATGAGATCTTCTTGCATCTCCTCACTCATGCCCACCTCTTCGAAGCTCAGTGTGGGATGTGGGAAAGGGTGGTCGGCTACGACAGGACATTCCTGATCATGATCATCCCGGGAGCTCTCCGTGACAACTTCTGTGTGCTCCACAATGTCCTTGTAGCCTTCTTCTTCCTCCTCCTCTTCTTGTATGGTAGCAGAAGGGTGATCTTGAGCAAGTTGTGCACAAACTTGCTCAACCCACTCTGTTTGCTTCGCTGAGCGTTGAACGGCCTCCTCCATATCACGGAGATATGAGGGATCGGAGGAGGGAAGGGCTTGGATTTGATGATCCATCTCGTACCGAACGCACTGCTCCAAGAGAAGCTTCAGTTCATAGAGTGGATCTGGCTGTGGAGTGTAGCATGGCTCTGCAGAATGGCCCGTGAAGGCCGCCATGGGTAACTCCAGCGCTGATGGCCCTTCTGGTTGTGGGAGAAAGTCTTCTTGGTAATGAGATTGTCCTTGATATGCCCAGGGGTCAGATTGTTCTCCATAGAAAGGGGGTTGGTACTGGAACCCGGATCCATAGTCTTCTCCTCCTTGATTGCTCCAGGGTGTCTCGGGGTAATACCACTCGGATGGTGGTGGATACCCCCAATGGTTGGAGAAGCCATGAGGATCCATGATTCAGATCTGCACCAACAAAAACTAAAACACCCAAGTGAAAAGCAAGGGCGGAAAACAAAAGAAAACGCTAAAGTAACAAACTTCTGCCTTTCCTAATAATCTAGAAATTCCCCGGCAACGGCGCCAAAAACTTGACTCGCTAAAACACAACTCCTAACAATGGCCAAGTGTAACCAATGAAAGGGACTGCAGTATAGTGGCTCAAGTAATAAATATCGAATCCACGGGTCTCTAGAGTTACTATTACTCAGCTTCAGTTCGTTATCTAGCAAAACAGATTAAGTTGAAAGAACTAAAACTACTCTAGCAAACTACAGTTAAAGTTAATCTAATTACAGGTTGGGAACTCACTTAGGTATGATTCCCCCTACCCACTAGCCAGATTAACGATCGATGATCTCTAACTTGTTTCACTTTCATTCACAATGCGGAGAATCCTTGACTAGACCTTGAGTCTCGACTAAAGGAACAAGGCCCTCTTGAGTCAATTGCCTAGAGGGACGTATCCTTCTCTAGAACAATCGATCAAGGCGTTCTGAACTAGACTCCCTCTATCGAATGAGGTTCTCAATCGATACAAAGCAGTGAATCAACCCTCGACTAAAGCAATCGATCCACTACTATCAATCTATGGTGCTCTATTGACCTAATCAGGTATTCGCTCTCATAGGATCAAAGCAGAATCAATAATCTCGACTAAAGCAGAATTGAATCGTGAAAACATGCATAGATTGAATATGAACTCAAGATTATCAAGTCAGAGTACTCATACAATCATCCAATCAAACAAACATAGCTAGGGTTCCTCAAAACCTAAGTGAAGGGAAGTTACTCCATAGAGAAGAGAGAGACTGCAGTAAGAATCTTCAGATGATCAGTCTTCAAGTCCGGGCTTGATTCCCGAGCTCCAATGGCGAAGAAATCCTCCAAAATAGCTCCAAGAATGTTCCCAAGTCGCTCTCTCTCTCTAGGGTTCGTCCCTTGGGTGTTTGGGATCCAAAACCCAGCTCTCCTCCCTTTTGGCTCGGATTAGGCTTAAAAACAGGCTTCCCCGAGTTGCACGGCCAGGTGCACGGCCGTGCACCACTCCATTCTGGCCGTGCAGCCCTAAAACGCACCGTATCAATAAGTTCAGCCTTCAACCATCTTGCACAGCCGTGCAAGGATGAATTTTGCCCGTGCAAGGCCTCGGCAGAGAGCGCACGGCCAGAATAATATGTTGCACGGCCGTGCGCCTCCCTGGTCTGCCCGTGCAGCTTGCTCAGCCTCTGTTTAATGCTTCGTTTCTCCCTCGTCCGGACTCCGAATCAGTCGCCGTTTGATCCCAGACGCTCGTAGTCTCGTCCTCTTTCTTTTCATGACAAGATTGCATGATTCTTTGTCCATAAAGTGAGGTAGAAATCCATTCTTCTTCAGGTCATGCCCGAGTTTCTACTCCCGAATCGTCAATTGATCTCTGATTGACTTGAAACTTGCGCCTATGCTTCACTTTATGTGCTAGGACCTGAAATGTGACAAAGGAACACAACCTAGCGTAAAATAGGCCAAAGACACGGTAATTCAAGCTCAAACAATCAAGAAACAAAAGGGGAAAACATGTGCAAATGACGGTCTATCAAAGGGTTCTTTGGTGTTCTGGTACTCGCTCTTTGTATTCGTGTGCCTTGCTTCTTGGGTTATCTTCAGTCTTTTCTTGCAACATGGATATCACGGATAACTCTAAGGTTGATCAGATTTCGGTTAAGTTTACGGGTAAGAACTTTGCACTCCGAGAATTCCAATTTCGTATTCATGTTCAAGGGCGCCGCCTGATCCATATTCTTGATGGCTCGTCTAAGGAGCCTGCTGTCGAAGCGCCAGCAATGGAAAAAGCGGATTGGGCGGCGAACAACATCGTGGTCATTTTTGCGCTCCTAGGCTCGGTGGATCCTGGGATCACTCTTTGTTTGGGGGATTTTACTACCACTTTTTACATGTGGAATCATCTCACAAAGCTCTATTCCAAGGCAAGTGCATCTTGCAAATTTGATGTCGAACATGATCTCGCGGTGCTCCGTCAGGTTAATCGCGGTATTAGCTCCTACTACCAAGAGGCAGTCACTCTTTGGACCGAACAAGATCTCATCTTGAGCTCGCTCATCCCTTCTGCCGTGACGCTAAAAGTCCTTAAGGAGAGGTCTGGTTCTCGTGTTATGTGTTTTATTATGAATCTCTGTCCTAAGTTTGAAAGCATCCGAGCTTATCTTCTGCATAGAGATGTTAATACAATGGCGGAAGTCCTTGCCGAGCTATTGCGGGAAGAGACTCGGTTAAAAAGTCAAGCTAAACTGCACATACACGCCACTGAACTTGGTTTTGCGTTTGCCATTCGTGCTGGTTGCAAGCCACAATTCCATCGCACGACCAAGGGCGAAATTATATGTCACTACTGCAAAGAACCGAGGCATATTCAGTTTCATTGTCCCGAAATTCATGTAACTAGGGGTGTACATTGGTCGGGTGGTCCCGGTTTAGGTATTTTAATCACCCGACTCATGCACTACGATTTGGGAAATATTAAACCCAAACCCACTAAAAAAAATTAAACCCTATGATTTGTTTCTAATTGGGTTGGGTCGGGTTGGCAATATTTTTAAGTAAAAACCCAACCTAACCCAACACAAAATATGTAATTATTCTACACCATAAAAATATTTTATAACTAATTCAATATTCAAACGAATACACCGAGGTGAAAGGTATCAAAATTCACAATTTTTTTTTAAATATTTATAAAATTTGATTTACTTCAACTTATGTCTAGTTTTTTTCACGACATTTGTTGAAATAGGCTAAAAATGTTATAAATGAATGCATCTAAAATATGTTATTCCATTAAAATTGTACACAAGAAAAAGGATTATGTGAATCATAGCTATAGCAAATTTATACCTAAACTTTAAGCCCAAGAATGAATTAGATTAGGGAGACCATGAGAGAGATACATGACGAAATATCTTGATTTTCTCATAAGTATGGCTATATACGACATAAATATTTTTTTGGATACGACCTCATACCAATAATTGGAACACGGCTGAGTCAGGTTCTACGGGTTGTGTAATCCAAAATCCAAACCCAACCCAAAAGAGGCAGGTTGTACAAAAGAAAACCCTCACCCAATCCAAAACCTTCATTTTAGCGATAAATGTTGTGGACCAAGTTGTTCTTGCTCAACGTGGTGGACCAAGTCGTTCTTCATCCGAGACTTCTTATGTGACGATGGCAGATGGTGCTGGATCTTCGAGTTCGGCTGCTCCCTTAACGTCGAAGGATGTCCGTCGTCTTGTGAAAGAGGCATCAAAAGATGCCTTACCTACAGCCTTAACTTCAGCTTTCTCTATGGGTACGGTTTCCTCTTTCCCTTCTCCTTTGCATATTCATTCATTGGTATATAATCATATGACGATCTCACTTAAGGTGTTAAGTAAGCTGGATTTGTCTTGTCCATGTTTGGATTTAGAGGCTGCCAGTGGATCTAGAATGGTTGTTGGTTGTGTTGGTCATGCTATTTAGCCTCATATATCTCTTCCCAACACTCTATTCGTCCCTAAACTCGTGCCTAGTCTTGTCTCTGTGGGTCAGTTGGTGGAAGATGGTTTTCGGGTAATATTTGATGAGGTTGGGTGTACTATGCAGGACACGAGGACAGGGAAGGAATTCGAGAGAGGGAGTAAGAAGGGTCGCATCTTTTTGCTGGATTACTACACTTGTTCTAATCATGGGAAGATTGGCGGTCGCGAGAAGCAGTTGCCAACCGGGCAGATGGGTCGTTACCAGACAAGGATCGAGAAGAATGTTCAGCAGATAGAGAGTCCCGTAGTAGCACTTCTGTCAAGTTGTCAAACTAGGATTTGTGGCATTTTTGTTTGGGGCATACTAATCCTGTGAGACTGCCTACTATGTTCAGAATAAGTGGTTATCTGGTGGGAATGTTATTGAACAGGATCATGAGTGTGTTCATTGTTCGCAAGCCAAAATTTCATAGCGTTCCTTTAATTCTAGTGAGAGTGTATTCAGCTCCATTTGATCTTGTGCACACTGATTTGTTGGGGCCATCTCCAGTGACTTCTCGTAAAGGATTTCAGTATTTTGCTTTGTTTATTGATCATGCTACGCGGTTCACCTGGGTGTTATTTCTTCGTCAAAAGTCCAAACTGTTCTCAATAGCATAGGATTTTCTTCAAATGGTATCAACACAGTTTGGCAAAACTGTGAAGATCCTGCATTCTGACCCGGATGGTGAATTTACATCCCATCCTCTCCAGACATTACTACGTGATAGGGGTATTCTCATACAACAATCGTGTCCTAGCATTTCCCAGCAAAATGGGTTGGTCGAAAGAAAGGATCATCATGTGTGTCGCAACCACCCCTCAAGATCGGGGGACCCGTCGCGAATTGATCAGAGTCGCCATCGATCTTATTTTGCGGTGGGTCGAACATTTTTTGGTCCGGTTCTGACCTTAGGCTCAGAATCGGGATCTGGTCTGCGAAACCAGAGTTTTGGGTTTGGGAGTATGGTTACGTGTGGGGAAGTGTATTCACACCCCACAACGCCCAATATTGGTACTACTTAAATCGATAAGTTTTACAAGGTTGGGTATTTTGCGCCTTTTTTGTGTATTTAATCGTAAAATTGAATTATTCAGGTTATACGGTCCCAAATTACTCAGATTGAAAGATAAACCGCGGAAAGTTCTTTACTGGTCTGGACTCTCGACTAAAGTTATCCAGATCCTCTTGATTCGAATACCCGGCGGGCGAATAACCTCCACCGGTATACACTAAACAAGGTTAAACACCCGAAACTTCCACTACTGGCCTTTCTTCCAGTACGGAGCAGTGAATCGATTTCTCGACTAAAGCATTTGATTCACCACTTTCAATTAAAGGTTGCTCTTTTAACCTATGCAGATACTATCGTTCTAGGTTAAAGCCAGAATTACACGGGTTTGATCAGGACTCATGCAATTCTGAATAATTCCTCAACTGAATTTATCAAATCAATCATTCATAACATGGGGTCATACAATCATTCCTAACATACACAGCAAGGGTTCTTCATACCCAGATGAAATGGAAAATTAATCCATGGAGAGATGTGAGAACGTCATGCTCGGAATAGACATCATCAGAATGACAATGGGCGACTGCTCCTGGCGGCTAATCGGTACTCCGAGGTTGGGGAATCGAGCTCTGAGGTATTCAGTTCGCTCCAATCCTTGCCCAAGGGTTTCTCTTCGTCACTCTCTCTAGGGTTCTTTTTCTACCTTTAGAAGTCCAAAAATCCCCCCCCCCCATCCTTTGCAAATTTCCCGAGCAACCTTTAAATAGGCTGAGAATCCGCAAGTTACAGCTGAAGTTACAGCCATAACTTGCCTTGACCACCCGTAACTTGTTGAAGAACGATGTCGTTGTTGCACTCCGTAAACCAAGAGTTACGGCTGCCTTTGGGGAGTTACGGTCTCAACCATAACTGAAAGAGGGAGATCGTAACTTGAAAAAAGTCTTTGGAACTGTTGACTTCGCCAACCAGGAGTTACGGGTGCAAAGGCTGAGTTACGGCCTAGACCGTAACTTCGTAGGTCAGCCCGTAACTACAGAAAGCTTTTGGAACTCAAGCCTTCCTCACTCGCCAGTTACGGCTCCTCGCGGGAAGTTACGGGCCAGACCGTAACTCACATGGTCTGGCCGTAACTTCCAGGTGCTCTCTCCTTCGCTCCAAAACGTCCCGAAACCTCGCTCCATCGCACCCATTCATGTACTAAGTACCGAAACATCATAAACTGACACGCACAAGTGTAAAATAGGCCACAAGAGCGAGAAACAAAGCTCAAACGGTCAAGATATGACGGGAAAAACATGTTCAAATATGGCGTTATCAGTTGGTCTATAAATTGTGGGCTTCTCGTTACAAGATAGTGATAGAGGAAGATGGAGAAAGAGGGGGAAAATACAAGAAAAAGTGCATTTTTTTCAGAAAATTCCTTACTCCGATTGTCACATGACAAATAACAATCCAAACAAGACAATTCTGAACAATTTTTTCACAGAATTACCTCATTTCAAAAGTGAGATAGTTACTCCGATTGTCGCGTTTTACAAATGTTCCATCCAAACGACCCACTAAGTTTCCTCCTTCATGAACAAAGGGTTCTCCTTGATTCGATGGTTAGTAAAGCAACCTCCCTTTCTTTTTGTGAATTCAGTCTGCAAAGATTTTAATTTTGTTCTTTATATCTGGTGTTCCCTTCTAGGGATATCTTTGGAAAAAATGCCTAAAGCTGTATCCGCATTTATAAACTATATTACCTGGGTGTACTTATGAATATAGGTTGGGTTGCCATCCCTAATTATGTACCATTTTTTTCGAAAGTAAAAAATGAATATCAATTATGTAAACAAAGGACAAAGAAGACCACATAAATGAACATATAGATTACTGAAAATAGAAGCGAAATCGAGCATTCGTTAATTATACTCACATTGGTTGAACATGGCATCTTGTTAGAACCATGTTTCTAGGGAAAACAGGTTTCTCTCATTATCATAATTATTATTATTAGGATTTTATTAAATTAGTTTAGTAGTCTTTTAGTAGAATTAAATTTATTATTAGGTTTTCAATCTACTTTGCTATAAATGTGTACTTTGGTTATTCATTCATAATCAACAAAAAAAATATTAAGAAAACTCCTAAACACTAATCTCTCCCTAACCTCTCAATTCTTGATCTCAATCCCTCTAAAGGCCTATGCCGATTCTCGTTTGTTCTTCCCCAAATTCTTCTCAAATCCCTAAATCCCTAATCTTGTCCTATAAAACTAAATTCTCAGTCTCTAGATCTCATCAAGAAACCCGTTAAAAACTTTATTTCTAATATTTGGTATCAGAGTCGGGTTTCGGATATGAGTTCGTCACAACTCTCAAACGAGGACGAGTTATACAACGATGGCCATACACTCTTTTGAGACCTTTCCTGCTGCGATGGTGACAGTTGAGGCCACCCTCACCCAAGCAATCTCTCGACAGTGCACAGAAGTCTGTGCCATAATTGCATACCTCGCCCACACCGCCATCACCAATGAGCAACCGCAAAACTCAGTTTTCGCGACTGTCAAACTAGTACTGCCGGTGGTGATTATAGCCACATCGTTCTTCCCGTCCGCTGCAGCTTCACCACCACTACAGCTCGTTGTTGTTGAACCACCATTCAAGACGTTTGACTCACGTATGATGACCGAGGAAGAAGAAGAACTATGATAGAGTTGCGTCGGGATGGAGGCAGCGAAGCCTCTGCCTTTGCTGACCATAACTGTGAAAAATGAAGATTGCAACATCGACTCACCATCCTTGCTTCTTGAATCGGGGAATTCTTCGAAAGAGCTGGCACTTTACCAAGCGAAGGAGGTAAGCAACACTTGTCTGGGTCGATCACAACAGATCAGGAGCCGAGCAATCCTTAATCTGACGCTCTACTATGGTGGCGGCTGCCAGACAAAACCACCATCACTGATCGTGACCTCGGGTCGAGCAACGTTGCTCACCACTAATGGTGGCGACCGAGCATGAGCTGCAATTGGGTTTACTACCCTCTGCCAATCAGCCCAGGAGAGGGTGAAGCTCGCAAAGAGACCTTGACTAGAATCAGAATCCACCAACGACGCGGAGCCGAGACAATGATGAGTAGCGGCTTCAAGTCCCTTACGTCCCTACCAACATGGTTCGAAAATTTCCCCATTTTAGCTGGGTCGATGGCTCAAGGATGGGAAGGGAAAGGAAGAAACCTCCGGGGAAGGACGATGCCAAGCGCGCGCAGGTTCACCGGGTTTCCTCGCCTGCAGCGGACGTGGAACAGGAGGCATGGCGATCGTATGCGGATCTACCACGGGCGTTGATCGACACTAAGGCAAGGGTTGGAGTGAGACGGGAATCAGACGTGCCACCTTGCCGTCGTGCGAGCTTCTCATTGTCAGAGCCAAGAGAATCGAAGAGCTAGCCGAAGGGGTACTCGCCGGCGATTGAGAAGGAGGAGGAGGGCAGCGCTGCTTCTCTTCTCGCAAGACATGGGTATCCTGAAGGATTAAAATATTAATGGTTGAGATATTTTATTATGAGTTACAAATGCAAGAAAGGAAAAATCTAGAGGAAAGGAGAAGTAGAGTTGGACGAGAAGAAGTGGGAAGAAATGAGAAGTGTCTAGAGAATAATAAAAAATTATTATGTGTGCAGATTTTTAGAGGAATAAGGCGGTGGAAGAGTAGTATAAATGGGTTGGGAATGTACTTCTGCTGGGTGTGGAGTGAAGTGAGGAAAATAGAAAGAAAGAAGATATACATAAGAGAGAGGAAGTGTGATGTGAGTGGTGAGTTGTAAGTGAGAGAGAAGTTATAGTTTGGTCATGTGAATGTTAGTAGTGTGAGCTCTTGTGTTTTAAAATTATAAGTTAGTACCTTGAGTCTGGCAAAGTTGTATTTTGTCCACCAATCTTAACAAGTGTATTCAGAGCATACCCAATCCGAAACCCAACAAGTGGTATCAGAGCAAAGGTTATGCTGAGTATGCTCTGTGGTTGCAACCTAGTATGACTTCCACATCAGAAAGGTAACGCAGAGTATGCTCTGTGGTTGCAGCTAAGTCTGATCCTCCACATCAGAAAAGTTATCCTTGGAATATTTGATACATTGTTAAAAAGCTAACGGCCTAGGACCGTAGTTGTGCTACCAATCCGGGATTGGTAAAGCGAGTCAGAGTGCTGCTTGTGTACACAGTCTGCGACTGTGATTCCATTTGGTATGGGACCAAGTTCACACCAAGGAAAGTGTGATTATGTATGCGGTTGGGAGCATCAAGAAGCTCAACAACCAAAATTACTTCACATGGGCAATGTATATGGAGTCCTACTTACAAGGACAAGGTATATGGAGCCTGATTGGTGGGAGTGAGATACAAGAGCCTGTCGTAGATTATAATGCCATCGAGAAGTGGAAGATGAGAGCTGGCAAACCCATGTTTGCCACACAATGGAGGACGAAATGCTGGAGCAAGTCAGATATGCCACCACACCGAAGGATGCATGGGACACACTAGCCTCTCAATTCTCAAAGAAGAACGATATGAAGCTTCAACTATTGAAGCATGAGTTGTTGGCGACTGTTCAAGGCAAGATGATAGTGAGTTAGTATTTCACGAAGATAAAATCAATCTGTCGTGAAATATCTGAGATAGACCAGAAGTCAAAGATTGAAGAAGACAGGATGAGGAGAATTATAATTCACGGTCTAGAATATGAGTATAGAGGGTTTATTGCTGCCGTTCAAGGATGGCCAACTCCACCAACGCTTGAACAGTTGGAGAATTTGTTAGCCAACCGGGAGATTCCGACGAAGAAAGGCAACAACGAGTCTACATAAAATGAAGAGGAGGCACTCTTCACCGGTAGACAAAAGGGTCGGTTCAAGAAGAAGAACTACCAGTCCAGGCAAAACAGGGAGGAGGATCAACCAAGAGAATGGAGGAGACAAGAATTCCAGTCTAGAATATTATCACCAAAACAAATCCTAGATCATGGGCGAGAAGATTCTCCACAGAGAGACAAGGATGTGTGCTACAATTGCGGCAAGAGAGGACATTATGCGAGAGACTGTTGGCATAAGAAAATAATGGACGGGAATGTTGTCACATCAAGAGAAGAACATCAAAGTGAATAAGAGTGGGATCTGGAGGCAATGGTTGCTTCTGCAGAGGTTGTTGAAGAAGAAAGCAGAAGTGAAGAGCAAGCATTAACTGTTCAAATTCGAGGCATGTATTATAATAAAAATTGGATCTTCGACTCAGGGTGTTCGGATCACATGACGAGAGACAAAGAAAATCTTAATGAGACAACAAAGTATCAAGGAAGGAGAGTCGTGGTGACAACCAATAATACGAAGTTGCCAATAGCACACGTGGGGAAATCA
This sequence comes from Linum tenue, assembly GCA_946122785.1. Lineage (NCBI taxonomy): Eukaryota > Viridiplantae > Streptophyta > Magnoliopsida > Malpighiales > Linaceae > Linum > Linum tenue. The sequence continues at coordinate 23,472,111 of CAMGYJ010000007.1, read as the reverse complement.
ATCATAGCTTCTAGCTCCAATGATGAAGAAGTTCGGTTAGAAGAATTTTATCATGTACCAGGAATCAAGAAGAACCTGATATCAATAACGCAACTTACAGCACCAGGAAACTACATCGTATTCGGCCCAAATGATGTGAAGGTCTGCAAGGAAGTGGAGATCATCGGCATGCCTATTATGGAAGGAGTCAAGAAGAATTCTATGTACGTGATGTCCGCAGAATCTTCCTACATTGATAGTACAAGGAAGAATGAGATAGCTGATTTATGGCACGCACACCTAGGTCATGTGGGTTATCACAAGCTGTAGGTCATGATGAAGAGATCCATGTTGAAAGGTCTTCCCCAGTTGGAGGTACGAGACAACATAGTCTGTGCAGGATGCCAATATGGGAAGGCACACCAACTTCCCTACGAGGAGTCACACTATAGAGCCAATGAGCCTTTGGAGTTGATCCACTCAGACGTATTTGGACGTGTCATGCCAAAATCTATAAGTGGATATCGCTACATTGTCACATTTATTGACTACTACTCTAGATACGTATGTGTGGCATTCATGAAAGAGAAGTCAGAAACCTTCATGAAGTTTAAGGAATTCAAAGAGAAGGTTGAAGCTGAGTTGGGAAGAAGGATCAAAGTACTACGCACAGACAATGGGGGAGAGTATACATCTCATTAGTTTCGAAGTTACCTGAGGAGGCACAAGATTAGGAGACCGTTGACTTGTCCGAGGACACCACAACAGAATGGCGTGGCTGAAAGGAAGAATAGACATCTTGCAGAGATAGTCAGAAGTATGCTACATGCCAAAAACGTGCCAGGAAGATTTTGGGCTGAGTGTATGAAGAACGCAGTTTACATCACCAACAAACTTCCTCAAGCAAGGTTGGGATTTACATCGTCGTTTGAGAAGTTATGGAAGATGAAGGCGACAGTTAGTCATCTTAGAGTTTTTGGATGTGTTTGCTATGTCTTAGTCTCTGACCAAGAAAGGAGAAAGTTTGACAAGAAAGCAAAACGATGCATCTTTCTTGGATATGACAGCGAAAGGAAAGGTTGGAGATGTTATGACCCAACAACAAACAAGGCGATGGTTTCAAGGAATGTTGTGTTTGATGAAGCATCATCCTGGTGGCTGCCTCAAGAAGTGTTACTCCCTAATGACTAGGAGAGTGATGATCAGTTTCAACAGGTTTAGGGGGAGCAATCTAAGCTGAAGGAGTCAAGCTCTGAAGATCCTAAAGAGCAGGTGAATGAGCCTAGTAATGAAGGAACAAGTAAGAGGTCGAGTACGTGGAAGACAGGAGTATACCATGAGGTTCGTGAAGAAGATCGCCCGAGTCAGTTTGAAGAATTTAAAGAAGACTCAAAAAGAGATCAACCAGAACTCAGAAGGTCGAAAAGGATCAGAAGGCCTAATCCTAAATATGCAAATATAGCATATATTGAAGAAGCAGTTTCACCAAAGAAGTATGCTGAATCCAAAAAGAGATTCAGGGCATCGTATGCACAGAAGAAAAAGGATAAAATTATGGAGTACCGAAGGGATGCTAGGAGCACGTATGTCAAGGACACATATATAAGAGACAAGGAACGAGAAGAGCACTATTCCAAGAAATAGCAAATGATATCGCTGACATGGAGCAGTATCGGCATAAGAAGAAGTACAAGTACGGTATGAAGACCAAATATATTTTAAGCGGGAGAATTGAAGGATTAAAATATATTAAATATTGAGATATTTTATTATGAGTTATAAATGCAAGACAGGAAAAATCTAGAGGAAAGGAGAAGTAGAGTTGGACGAGAAGAAGTGGGAAGAAATGAGAAGTGTCTAGAGAATAATATAAAAATTAATATGTGTGCAGATTTTAAGAGGAATAAGGTGGTGGAAGAGTTGTATAAATGGGTTGGGAATGTACTTGTGCTGGGTGTGGAGTGAAGTGAGGAAAATATAAAGAAAGAAGAGATACCTAAGTGAGAGGAAGTGTGATGTGAGTGAGTGGTGAGTTGTAAGTGAGAGAGAATTTATAGTGTGGTCATGTGTATGTTAGTGGTGTGAGCTATTGTGTTTTAAAATTATAAGTTAGTACCTTGAGTTTGTCAAAGTTGTATTTTGTCCACCAATCTTAACAAGTGTATTCAGAGCATACCCGATCCAAAACTCAACATATCCAACCCTAGGGGAAGCCTCCCGTAAGCCTCTTTTAGGTCGTAGGCTGAGCAGGCCATGAGTTCGGATGAATCAAGGCCTGCGTGCGGGCCTCAATTTTGTTAGCTGTCTAGGCTACTGAGGAGTAGGAAGAACTTGAAGAAAGGAGGAAGTGGGTCGGCTTGCGAGGAGGCAATCACTAGGCTCATTTTGGGCCGTTCAAACCAGTGGAGTGGGTCGAAGAATAAGGACATTGGGTTGCATATGCTAGGAGTGCTTGAGCCCAATGGAGATAGTTTTTTTGAAAATGTGAGCTTGGAAGAAGGGTTTGAAAGCTTATCTAGTGGGCTTTAAAGAGCGCAGGGCCCAAAATTAATTAGAGAGACAACAAATCAGAGTTATGGGCTTGCTCCAAGAAAGATGTATGAAGGCCTTGATGAAATGGTACTCAAGGATTGGTTTTTGAACAAGAACCAATCTTTGAATTCCTTGAGTTGCTGGCTGGCGATGACAGCGAAAGAGGCGTTATGGAAGTTTGAATTACTTGAGGACATGAGGAATGGGTCATCAGCAATGAAATTCACAAATTTGGAGCAACACCAGAAGATAAAGAAAGAATGCCAAGTCAAGTAGTGGAGCACGATTGGAAGAAAAGGAAGCGTCGACGTGCAGATCGCGCAAGAAAGCGGGAGGAGTGGAACAAGTTGATCAAGCTTTAGGGCAAGCTCGGTCTCAAGGGGGAGTGGATGTTAGAAACACGTTTTCAAGGGGAAATGGGTTTCTCTTCTCATTATCAAAATAATTATTATTAGGATTTTATTAAATAAGGTTAGTAGTCGTTTAGTAGAATTAGATTTTCAAGATATTTTCCTATATATATGTACTTTGGTATTCATTCATAATAAAAAATAAGAATATTAAGAAAACATCTAAACCCTAATTTCTTCCTATCCTCTGAACTCTTGATCTCAATCCCTCTAAAGATCTAGGTCGATTCTCGTCTGTTCTTCCCCAAAATTTTCTCAAATCGCTAAATCCTCAATTCTGTCATATAACCCCCTAAATTCTAAATCTTTAGATATGATCTAGAAACCCATTAAAAAAATTTCTAACACATCTTGCCTCGAAAAAGCATAAATGACAATTAACTTTATTTATCTACTATAAACGAGAAAAAGGAACAGAGAGAAAGAAATGCATAAAAACAAGCATTCCAGAAAAGAGTAACTTAAAATCTTCCTCAGTTCGAGAGTTTAAACTGGCCTCCAGTTTGAACTATGCCTGAATATCTTCTGAACATTCTCTCCCCCTATTACGCCATCTCCTCCCATTCTCTTTCTTTTTAGCCGAGCCAACTCAAACCACCTCTAACCATAAGCGGAGCACCAGTAATTTTTTGGTAAAAAAATATCCTATATATATATATCAATACAGGATCAAGCTCATTATGTCTAGGTGATATAAAAGTGTTTTACCACTACAGTACAAATTATTTCAAAAGCTAATATAAATCAATTGATTACACTATAAACAAAATTCTCAATTGAAATATACTCCAAAATCGATCTCTCTGTCTTCTAGAGATAGTTTTGACACTACCCGTTGCAACTACATGTGTTGAAAGAGCATTTTCAGCTTTGAGCTATATTAAGAACAAGTTTCAAAGTCGGACTGCAGCGAGTTTGCTAATGAATGCTTAGTTGGATGCATTAAAAAAGACTTACTTAAAAGTGTAGACAATGATAGCATTTTGCATGTCTTTTAGAATATGAAATGCGTCGTGATTGTTTATGAAAAAAATGATTGTATTAGTTGGATATTTCTTTATTATCTAACAAATGAGTTATTTTGTATCCTTCACTACAAAAAAGGCAGGCAGTTGTGACGAAAACTTACCGATGACTCAAAAAATGCGTCGAAAAAGATCAATAATTCCGACGACAAACAATTTTCGTCTGTAATAATGAAATTATTAATGACAAAGGTGGATTTTTGTCAAAAATGATATTTTGGTCCGATTTTCATTTTTCACGCGCATTATTTTTGACGGCTTCATATTCCGCGTTAGAAATAATCAGCATTACTAACCAACAAAAAAATGTCGTCAGAAAATATAATTATTATTGATGACAAAATAGCGATCGTCAACATTAAATTATTAATTTTGACAAAATAATTTTTTCGTCAGAAGTAATTGGTCAGAAAAATTTATTGTTGACAACACTAAAAGTTCGTCATTACTAATTGGTCAGAAAAAACCCATTTGTTACGCCATAAACACTTCCTCGGTACTATTTGGTCAGGAAAAAATCTTTTTTGACAACAGTAAAATTTCGTCAATACTATTTGGTCAGAAAAACAACTTTTCTGATATCATAAAAATTTCGTCAATACTGTTTGGTCAGTAAAACACATTTTTTACGCCATAAGCATTTTGTCAGTACTATTTGGTCAGGAAAAATTTCGTCACCACAGTTCGTTCGGGAAAAAATAACATTTTTGACGCCATAAAATGTCGTCAGCAGTAAATGGTAAGAACAAATACATTTTGTACGCCATACACAGTTCTTTTGAACCATTTGGTTACAAAATTGAAACCTTTCATACAAAACAAATTATCATATACGTTTTTTCATAAATGAAAAAACATATATGATTAATGAATCGGACAAGAATGACATGTTTTAGAAATGATTATTGAATCAATAAAAAAACACATAATAAGCACTGTTCTATGAAAATATAAATTATATAATATATATCTCGATCTACAAAGACCAAATTAGTCATACTCAATCTTCGAACCCTGCTCTAGTCCAGTTTAAGAGATCATCTCCCTCGGTTTGGAGTACCCTAGGATCATCAATTAAAATATTGTCTTCTTGATAGGCTTTGTCAAAATGCTCCTTCTCCTTTTCTCCTTCTCCTTCCGTATTAGATGACATAGCGAACAAATTTCTTGGTCGCGTTTCAACCACAATTTCCCAATTTGGATCTCTCAAAGATTTCACATAACAAACTTGAATTGCTTGACTAGCCAGAACAAATGGCTCATCTGTTCTAAGCCTTCGCGTTGTGTTGATTGTAATAGTGCCAGGTCCATCCTTCCTATAACGAACGCCTTCGCGAGCGGTGTCATACCACTCACACTGAAACAATACAACGTGAAGCCCTTCAGTATAAACGAAGCTCAATGATATCGGTGAGAACGCCATAGTAATGAATTCAGCTATCGTTCTCCCCTCTCATGCACCATCACACCACTGTTCTGACTGCTTTTGGTTAACTCGTGAGTACGAGTGTGAAATCTAAACGATTGATACAATATCCTGACTAGTGCAGGACTCGTTTGTCTTGCTCTCGAGCTAAGGATAACAAAGAATTATTCAAACTTGACACTTTATCATTGTGCATTCGTGTAATCTGCAATAATTCATAGATTTTGAACAGGGTTCTTTACACATTCAATTGATACGTAAATAAGATAATAATTGATTTTCTTATTTGAGATATTTAATTTGAAATTACCAAATATCACACAACTAAATTTCATAACCAAATTTATTGGCTATCATCCTTCCAATTTTTCGAAGCAACTAATACTTTTGGTCATATAAACCTAATGAAATGGTCACTTAGTAACAAATATTTTAAATCCAATTAAATTCATGTCACACAAAATTTGCTTTTTTCTAATAAGTTTTTTATTAGTTATCAAAAGTTTATATTCTTTTGTTAGTGCATCAAAACCCTAAATGAGGGTGCTCTAGTCTCTTTAATGTCTGGGAACATATATAAACGGCTTTTAGCAATTGGAAACCCTTGAGCGGCCGCCCTTCTCCCCTCCATCCTCTGTTTTGCCCCCAGAACCCTTCAACTTCCTTCTCGAGTCTTCCTCTTCCCTCCTTATACGAAGCAAAATAACCAAAACAAAACCATTGCCATCTCACTTCTGCTTGCCTTTCTCTCAATCGCACTAAACACAGAGCGACATAGGGAACAAATCTGGCAAAAACCAGAGACTACCCTCAAATCGACTAGAACGAACAAATCTGGGTAAGATTTATCTGTGCATGTTGTTTTTGGGGTTCGATTGTTGGTTAGAAATTAGCTGGAAATAAGGTTTGACTTCGTTTTTCCCCCTTTTTGCCTTTCTGGGTTCCAGCGGCGGAGGTGGTGGGACAAGATTGTTTAGGCTACCACCGCCCTGGAGGTCAATCGGCATCGATGAGCGGTAGCGTTGTGTCTCCGTCGAGCGTGAGCAAGCAAGCCGTCTCCACGTCGGACTTACCTACGCATGAAACATGTCGATATTCATGCCGGCGATGCTGCTACCCACGATGCGGCGGCTTTAGGACCTCTCCAATCTTCCTTTTTTATGTGTTTCATAGTTGTGGGTTAGATTCTGAAATTTGTTCTATTTTCTGTGTTTTTTTAGTGTCGATTCAGGAGAAAAGAAGGTTCTAGCCTCCGTCCATCTACTCCTGAAGACAGCAATCTCAAATATGTTCTTCTTCCTTTCGCCTGCGCACAACCTACATCATGGTTATTAAGAAAGCAGACGCGGATTTCAACCACAATCAAGGTAAGATTTGTGTGTTTCCTTTCTATTTTATGGTTTAAAATTGGTTTATGACCTCTTTTGCGTTTCTGGGTATTGTCGTGACCCAAGTAAACAAGAGAGACAGCGGCCGTGGGAAGGATGGGTGGAGGTGAGGTTGAACGCTGGAAGAAGGAAGAACATAGACGGAAACCTTTCATTGAATCTGCTTCGGCATCGACAGGGAGCCGATTTCAGTAGATTTGGGGGTTTTTTTGTAAATAGATCTATCCCTGCTGGCGTTGGGTTGCGTGGAACTGATGGGAGTATTATTGTTTTTTGTTTATATATCTATGTTTGTGAATGTATTGGTACTTTTGTTAATGCAAATATGAAGATTAATAATAATTTGTACTCTTGTACTGATAGGAGTATTGTTCTTGCACTCTAATATTCTTTTTATGCATTTCGTGATTTAAATGAAAATGAAACCCTCCAATTCTAATATTAAATGGAAAAGCTTATTTTTTACGGTAAATAATTATCTTCGATAAATGTAATTTTTCCGACGACACTTTGATAAAAAGTAGTTCTAACAAAGGTTTGGTGGCATCAGTAAAAATAATATTTATGACTAAACCGTCGAGAATAATAAACTATTGACGCCCTAACAACCTCACAATTGTGTGTACAACGTATAAAAAAAAATCATCGACCTCAAATTCTCGTTACAAATATTTTTTTCCGACGATTTGTCAACGTTAGTATAAATAGTATTTATGACGGCTTGTTAAAAATGCTTAATTATTAACGCATAAAATGAGTAAAAAAATGAATAAATTTTCCATCAAAAAAAAAAAAATCGTCAAATTCAGCCGTCATGATGTTTTCAATTGCGATGACATTTTTTTATTATTAACGATTCTATGTCGTTGATACTATTTTAGTTTCAACGACTGGTCAGTAATATTTTATTAGCGACGGGACAACTTCTGACGACGTCCGACGACTGTAATTTGATTAATTTCGACGCAATTTGATTAATTTCGACAAAAAACGTGACGTCGGTAATGACTTCCTTTTTTGTAGTGCTTCCTACTGATAGACCGTTAATTACACATGTTTTTACCCCTATTCTTACACCGTTTGAGATGTTGATTCTCGTGTTTTAGGCTGATTTCACGCTAGGGTGTTCTTGTTTGTGATATTTCAGGTCCTAGTACGTGAATGAAGGCTTGGGAGCGAGTTTGGGGTCGATTGGACGAAGATCGGACGTGTGGCGAGTCGCTGAGGAAGCCACACGGGCATTCATAACACCCACACAGCCGTGCAAGTCACTCATGTGGCCGTGTGGGATTTAGCGAGGCTTCACACGGGCATGATGGAAATTCCACACGGCCGTGTGTCCCTGGCCGTGTAGGAAGCCTGAAGTCCAGTTATTTGAAACGCCGCGTTTTGGCATTCACACGGGCATCTAGGTAAGCCACACGGCCGTGTGGTCGGGAAATCTGGGTTTTAACCCAATTTCGAGCCACAAGTGAGAGAATCGACTTTTTGGAGCAAAAACATAGCCCTAGAGAGAGAAAGTGCGAAGAACTCATCCTAAGAGTGGTTTTGGAGCTGGGTTTCATCAAATCAAGCTTGGAGATCATCATAGGAGTGAAAATCATCATCTCAGAGCAGATTCTTCCCATTGTTATGAGTATGACTGCTTTGTATTCTGTTTTCCCCTCTCTCTCTATGGAGTAGAACTTTCTCTCACTTGGGTATGAAGAATCCTAATTCCATGTGTTAGGGATTTTGATTGTAATGACATTGGGATTTTTATACTGCTTGATTATAATCAAATGATGCATGATTCATTGAATTAATTGAAGTCTGATCAGCTTTTCTTGATTTCTGCTGCAACCTGAGATAGATAGAATCTGATTAGGTTGTTAGAGCTACATCATTTGGTAGTAGTGGATTGGTTATACGAGAGTTAGTCAATCTACTTCTTTGTACTGGAATCCAATTCCAGTAGTGGAGTTCTGCGTTCATAGCCTCAGCTTTCTACTCCGGTGAAGACTAGTCGTGTGCCGGGTAGTTGGACTAAGAGGGTTTGGTCAGCTTAAGAGATTCCAAGCTACTGTCGGATCTTCCGCAGTTTAATCAACAGTAAATCAACCCAGGGTAATTACAATTGAGATCTAACTAAGGAGCTACGGGGACTCATTCCCGAGTGACTCTCCCTTTGCTTTAGAAAACCGAACCATTTCTTGCTTTCTTACTGCTTTTCCTTAAACCAACAATCACTTGACTTAGTTGGCTAGATAATAGATATTCACGAAGTAGGCAGTAGATCTAGACCCCGGGTTGACATTAGAACTTGCTACTTTACTGCATTACCGGACTGCGATTACACTTGGTCGCAGTTTGGCGTTCTGTTTTAGCGTGTCACCTACTTCACTACCTCTAACTCATAATCAATGTAGTGATCTCTACCCCTTAAACAAACTCTCCTTCTAGTCGAAAGGGCTTAAACAAAACCAATTCTATGATATGGAGTACATTGCGTGAATTGATTTCAAGATAAAGTTCTAAACCACACATCAAACTACGAGGATGTGGCCGCAAGCATGGGATTTATGCTCTCCAATTCATCATCAAATATTTCTGTCATTGTACGAGTTGGACGACCTTGGGGTTCATCATCAAACAAGGGAGGGTATTCAGGACCTGCAACAACTTCCTCCTCTTCCAGAACAGGTACATTATGATTATTAAAATGTTGGTCGGGGTACCACTGATGGTATAACACCATATGTTGTGTTATCATCATTTGATGGAACCTTAAGAGATGTGGAGACTTGAATAATGGGAAAAGAAAACTCAGCTGAATCAATATTTAGTTCTTTGGAAAAGAAAGGAAAATATTTTCAGTGAAAACTATATCTCTAGACTAAAAAATGGAACCAATAGCTTTGTTGCAAAGCTTAAAGTCTTTTGTTGCAAAATCAAAGTCGAGAAAGACACATGGATCAGCCCTAGATTGAAAATTTGGCAATTTTGAAACGAAGTGGATGCATATGCCAAGCAACCAAAAATAAAAAAATGTTATATAATCCGGAACATATTTATGCAATAACTCGTATGGAGACTTATTCCCTAAGAGTGGACTAGGAATTTAACATCCTTACCCTCATAAGCTTAATTAACTCATAATAACGTTATTAGTGATGAGTAAGCCTAGAATTGAGTGATTATGGTGATATAAGAGACTAGTGTGTTAATTTAGAGGCTAATGAAAGTTAATTTATGTGGATTGAAATGGAAGAAGGACCTAATTGAAGAAAATGAACAGTTTTGGAGGAAAAGGGTAAGGGTAGAGAATTGGGTCTTTTGCCCTATTGTGAATGGTAGAAGGGGTTTAAAGAGATGGTTCTAGGGGGAATTAGAGATGGAAATTTCAAACCACCACCCCACTCTCTCATTTTCCTATTTCCTTGTTCTTCTTTCTCTCTATCTGCTTCTTCTCCTCATCACCCCATCATCATTCACCATCCTCCATCGCAAAATCTGAAACCTAATAGTGTTAAGGAAAGGTTTGGGAGCTAGAGAAAGGAAGGGATCATCAAAGAGGGTAAGAATCATCTCATTTTCTTATTCCTCAAGTTTGAGAATTATGACCAATAGAAGTGGGGTTAGATGATTTGGAAGAGAACAAGGAGTCAGAGCTCCATATATCATGGTTAATACATAGAATAGACATGTTAGAAACTCAAGGAAGAAGGTTAGAGATGGTTGTGGATTAAGGGGGTGGAAGTTCCAAAACTGGGTTTTTAGGTTCACTTGAATTGAGTGTCGACTCCAACTCACAGCTTTAAATGGTTTGAAATTTGAATATTTGGTAGTTCTACGAATCTAGTTTAATTATAAAAAGAATCAATTGATTTGGTTAAGAATTGAGGTTGAAATGGCCAAAACCGTGAAGGGGGTAAATTACACAAGCTGTGTAAACAGCCAAACGACCGTGTATAGTTTCCAGGGATAGGACGGAAGTTTACACGAGCAAACAATGAAAATGCACGACCTTGTAAACTCAGGGGCATGCCGTGTAATTCCCATTTGTACCCAATATCTCATGTTTTTGTCGAACCACTGGTGTTTTTAACCCGATTATGAATGTATGGACTTCCTATGTGCAATGGTTCACCGAATGACTTGTTATTTTCGTAATTAAAGGAAAGGAGCAAGTCAAGGAGTCCTCAAAAGGCAAAGGGCCTGCGTAGACCTGGCAATCGGGTCGGGTTGGGTAATTTTGGGTTGGGGACTTCGGTTATGAGTCAGTTCATGTTTGGTTGGCTGATTTCGGGTCAAATATTGACCCAACCCATTCTGTTTCGGGTCGGGTTACAGGTCATTTCGGGTTACGAGCGTTCTCAGAAACAATATCAAACATGCTTCATATTTTATTAAAGAACCCAAATTTTCACATATGCATGACAATAGTTTAGTTAACACATGTTAATTAACATATTCTCAAATCCTCCCACGCTAATGAAATGAAATACATATTGCGCAAATCGTCAAAAAACAATCATAAGAGTAATACTACTACAAGAAACACATGATATTTGATTATCCTTAAACTCCAAACATGTCATTCAAATCCTTGTGATTTTTTTAAACATCTCACCAATTTATGAGTGATTTTATCATATTTTGGGAGTGATATATATATGGAACGAGTCTAACTGGTCGACCCGCTAACCCACCCAATCTGACCTAAAAAACAATGGGTTATCGGGTTCGGGTCATTCAGATTTCGGGTTACAAAAAGTTCTAGTTTTTGGGCGGTTTCGGGTCGGGTCAACGGGTCGGGTTATAATTTGTCAGGTCTAGGCCGGCGGATTAGCAAATGAACTATGAGTAAACTCTAACCTATTAACCGTATGAAGACAAATATTGTATTCGGGTCATGAAGCAGCTCGAATACGGCTACAATACGGAATATGAACTATGGCATCAATGAATAGTTATGACTATATGTATGCAATGAATGATAGCTGAATGTGAAGTGTGTAACGGTTGTGTGATTTCATGTGTGAAATGTGATAAATGATGTTTATGAATGGAGATGTGATTTACATGAGATGTGAAATAGTCTAAAAGGCGATATTACAATACTAGAAAGCCTATGAGGCAATGAGGGGATAATGCATATAGCCTGAATGGCTATGTGATGATATTTAGATAGCCTAACTAGCGATACTGTGATACTGGAAGGCAGAATGTGATAGTGGGAAGCCAAAAGGAGATGTTATACTCATGTGGAATGGTGTGAATGTTGTTAATGCATGAATAGATATATATGGTATGTGATTGATACTATGCTTGATACTTGGTTAGTGATTAACTAAAGAGTTGTCTGATCAGCTAAATCAAACTTAATGGCTCCTTGCCCTGCAGTTTATGAGATATGATACTCAGAGTTTCTGCCTAGCTATCTGGGAGCGATACCATGCATAGTGTTTCGCCGATGCTTTATGCATCTACTTGCGATTCTTAATGCATCAACTGGCAGTGCTTCATGCACCTACTAGCAATGCCTCGTACAACTACTGGATATACCCGGGGGAGTGCATGACTTGGCAAAGTAAAGGGCTAAAAGACACGTAATCTAGCTAACTTCAATATGTGTATATATATGTGTACTGGTGTGTACATGTTGATTACTGAATTATGGATGGTTACATGTATGGAATGTTTTGACAATGTGAATACGGAAAATGGTTGGTTTGGGAAATGAGAGATTACGCACAAGGTTTGACTTCCCCATATATTATATGTTTTTGTTGATATTGTTGGTATGTTAGTTTGTACTCATTGAGGAACCGTCTCACAACTGTAAAAAAAAAGTCTCATATTTGAAGTTTTGGGACTAGAAGTCAAGAAACTCAGTAGGGTTCAACTCGACATCAATGAGGTGGGACGGTGGACTCATACTTAGATTCCGACATGAATTGTTTTATAATGGTTTTGCGAGAAGATGATATTTTGTATTGTCATGTGTTCTGAAGTCAGAAGTCCTAAACTTTTGTGCAAATTATGGTTTGGTTTGTAAACTAAAGGGGATCTTGAAAGATTTTAATAAGGATGATCTTGTATATGGTTTTAAATGTGTATGGGTGTTAAAAAGAACTTTGTTTGTAAAAACAACAACATGTAACACAACGTGTCCCCAAAAACGAGAATGAAGAGATGATTGAAAAAGAAGAGCACGAGCAAGAACAATGATATGCTATTTCTTACGTTCCACCGACCATTTTGTTGGAAAGAAACAACACATGTTGTTTGATGAACTATTCATAAAGAATAAAAAATACACGCATTTGAAACTCTTGACCATTATCAGAACAAATGAATTTTATCCTAATTTTATATTTAGTTTGAATGTATGTAACAAAGTTTTCTAACAAATAATAAACCTCATAATTTTTATGCATAAGATATACCCATCTATTACGCGATTAGTCATCGGCAATTGTTAAAAAATATCGGTGACCTTCAATGGTAGGGACATATAAGTCACCCAATATATTAGTATGTATAAGATCAAACATAATTTCACCTTGTGATTCACTTACCATGAAAGGGAGATCTTTCCGTTTAGACACTAGACAAACATAACAGTGCTTAGAACACTTAGAATCAATATAACTAATTCTGTAAGTTATATCAAACAATACATAAAAAGCAAGAACATTTGAGCTAGAAGAGGTTGGTAGAGGCAGAGCTATATACTTTCGCTAAAAATAGGAAAATCCACCACTCTCTCTAGTTGTACCAATGATAACACCTAAAATATGTATTACTTAGCCCTCATTCTCGATGCGTTAATGTGCTAAATAACCATGTCTAGACCACATATCAAGCTAGTTTAGGCCTATATTCGTTCCTATTTGTAAAACATCCATTTTGTGAAGAGTTAACTTGATATGAAGATCTTCATGGGGAAATTGACCCGCCACTATGTCGTATTTTATGTTTTTTGTTTGTGTTTGTGATGAAATTCCAGGTCTTATATTCATTTACAACTGATTGGAAATCGATTTGGAGTTCATTTGGGCATGTTTGCATTGCATAGGAGCGGGAAAGGGAGATAAAGCACATGTCTGGATCACGTCACATTTGTGACCAAGTAGTGACAATGTTCGCGTTCGTGAACAATAGTTGTGAACTTCAGCAAGTAGCCAACAAGAGGGTAGAAGGTCTCGACACCCGACTCGCAGCCAAGGGGCTTTTCGACAACGAAAAAAATCGTGACCGTGACACAAAGATCGCGTATGTGATCTCATGATAGAGGCCACAATCTTGGAACTTGAAGACAATGACAAGATGCAAAGTTTTGGGTGACCATCGAAAAAAATCGTGACCGTGACACAAAGATCGCGTATGTGATCTCATGATAGAGGCCACAATCTTGGAACTTGTTATAGCCTAGTCATGCCTGTGACCATCGGGTCTCGCCCTTGAGGCCGTGATCAGCCCCAAGACTCAATAAATATCCCATTTTCTGCACTTAATGAAGTAAAACCGATCTAGAGTGAGAAATTAGGGTGCTTGGGTAATTTTTAGAGGGAGAAACACCTTGAGAGAGTTGGAAAAGGTCAAATTGATCCAAGGATCAAGGAGGAAGGTGCAATCCAAGGAGAAGAAGATGATTCCAAAAATTTCCCATCTTCTTAGTTTGTATTTCCTTTCTCTCTCTCTATGGCTTGAGTCCCTATGGTTGTTTAGGGAAGATGAACCCTAGATTATAGTTTGTGTATGGGTCATATGTAAGCATGATTATGAACCTATTTATCTGTGTGTCTATTGATGTTTGTGCATAAGAATATATTGCTTGATTGTGATTGGTTAGTTCTTAACCTAGGTAAGAGTTCCAGCAACTTAGGTCAAGATTAGCATAACCATCAATTAGTATGGGATTGTCTATATCCCATTTTCCTTAGTTGAAACCTAGATAATAGGGAAATTATCATTACTTTGCACATGAATCTATGGTACAATTAGGTTGAAATAGACTGCTTAATTTTTATAATTAGAGTTTAGATGTGTGTAAATGCTTCTTACCTCGATTAGATGACCTAGAGACCTAGCGAAAGGTCGAGGTAACCATCCCTTTCTACTTAGATTCTTTACTAGTTGATACTTGTCAGGTAAGTGTATGATCGTCGACTTAATCGACTTGTGTGTGGACGGATATAAGCCATTTAGAGGAGGTAGAATCAAATCCCTAGTTGGGTAAACAGGTTGAGGTGACATTGGGCCGGTGCACCTAGCTAGGAGGGGGGTCGATTGCATGACTATTGAGTTGATCCCCACCTTCATGAACTTCGCACATCAATGTACCATTATATTTCAACATGCATCACCCTATAGCTAGAGGGAGTCGACCCTAGACAACCATCTCATCTCTACAAGTCTCCCAACCACTTGTTGGTAGTTTTTAGTTAGGTTAAGTTAGTTCTACCCCAACCTTCTGATTTGATCAGATAGTAGTTCAGAGCAAAGTAATAATAAACTTAAGGTACCCTTGGAATATGGTCGAGCCACTTCACTACAATCCTACCATTGATATACTTGTCATTGTTAGGGTTAGAGTAGGTGTTCTTCGACTTTAGAAATTTAAAGCAACCCGCGTGTGTTAACCAATCATCTTCCAGGAGGTCAGATCCTATATGAGGCAGTGATTATGAAAGAAAGTCATTGCTTAATTTTCAAACTTATATTAAATTAAACCCAAATTGAGGAATTAACAAAACTATTTTAAGTATTAAGTGTTCACTTGAACAAACAGAACCTATATGAGTGACAAAAAATCTTGTTACATTTGGTAAGGACACAAAAACATCATACACAACAATAAAGAAACCAGATCGGCAATGTTAGAAACTACATGATCAGAAGCACCGCTATCTAGGATCTAGTTTGTAACAGGTCGAGGCAACATAGTGGTTAAAATATACTTGCCTCCATCATGGCCATGAGGAATAGTGGAGGTAGAGGCTATCAGATGATGGGGTTGTTCAACATTAAGGCCAGAAGCAACAAAATTGATTGTAGGCACAGTAGGGGGATCTTGTGGGTGACACTGAACAACTAGGGCACGATAATGTTGCAGTGATAATACAATATAATCGTAAGGAACACATCCCTTCTCACTAGAAATAGAACTACCAGTACCAACATGCTCACCGAATACTACATTAACCTTAGGAAGAGGCTTGTATCCAAGAGGATACCCGTGTTTCTTGAAACAATGGTCAATAGTATGTCCAATTAAGCATCAAAAGGTACATACATGGTTTTTAGACTAGTTATTTCCTTTATATTAACCAGTTTGAATAACACTGACCGTAACATTAGTGGAACTAGAGTTTATAGTGCGGGTTTGATGCTTATGTTAGACTACTATGGAAAATACCTTGTTAATAGAGGGTAATGGATCCATCAGTAGGATAGAACACCTCACATACTCAAATTCATCATTAAGCCCTCTAAAAATCCTAATTACTTACTTTGCTCTCATGTATTCAGCATAATAACATATAGGTAGGCGAGCATAGACAC
Organism: Linum tenue; assembly: GCA_946122785.1. Classification (NCBI taxonomy): domain Eukaryota; kingdom Viridiplantae; phylum Streptophyta; class Magnoliopsida; order Malpighiales; family Linaceae; genus Linum; species Linum tenue. The sequence continues at coordinate 23,455,799 of CAMGYJ010000007.1, read as the reverse complement.
AAATATAATGATAAGTAGTCAATTCATCCCATAAAACCCTAAATCTAGTGAAGAGCGCACCTACACACTCAGTGGATTGCTTTAATCCTTAAATCTCATCTTGCAGACATGCAATCTGAACTAGATCAGCAAAGCTGAAGTGCTCTTTAAGGTCTTGCCAGACTTTAACGGTAGTTTTCAGCCACAAAACACTTTGCGGGATCTTCATCGGGAGCAAACAAGGAATCCAACCAAGACCTAGCGTATTGCACTGCTCACCAGCTTAAAACAATGGATCTTCGGTGGGAGGCATCGTGACAGATAGATCTACGAACGAGATCTTGTTGTTCGATAGAAGGCTGAAGTGCACGGAACTAGCCGAAGAATGGTAGTTTGGTCCAGTGAGAACGACTGACACGAGTTGCATCATTGCCTAATCACCTTAACTGATGTAGTAGTATTAGGGGTGGTTCGTGACGAGAGTAACTACTCTGATACCATGTTATGAGAGAGAAAAAACCATAATTTTATTTTACCAAAAGGTAAATAATACATTATCCATTATTGCGTTTATATCTTTCCAAAATAACAAATTACAAAACGATAAGTTATAAAAAAAAAATATTACATTCAGTCCTAAACTAATTCTAATTTACAATATACTTTAAATGGGCCAGCAACAGTTTAAGGAAAGACGATATGAAAATTGATGGCTAACGAGGAGGAATGACATCGCTGATGAGGTGGGAATGACATTTGACGACACCAAATGATATGATCTCAATGACACCCCTCCATAAGCTACAATACATTGAGAAAAAAAGTTGCTTTGATCAAGGAACGAGACCATCAAAATTGGCTAAGTCCTTTGCTAGTTTCAGGTAGAGTACTTTGTGGGTTTGGCCGACGTGCATGGCTTGGTGAAAATGGAGGTTTGGTGGTTTGTTGTGAACCTGAGATGCTGCTCTACACGATGGTGCGCTTTGAAGCTCAGTTTCAAGGCAGAAAACCATTTTCAAGGCAATCCAAAAGTGTATGGCAGAACTGGAATTCCTGGCAGATTTGGCTAAGGCAGGATGCGTGAGCAAGGAGGTCACTTTGAGACTCGATTTTGGACGATTGGCTGGGAATCCGTCTCCGAGGTTTGTTCCACATCAAAGTGCAGATTTCAGGCTACAACGACAAGGAATTGGATCGTTGGTTTAGGTTCTGGAAGCACTCGTGCGAAGAGGCCAAAGTTCATATCGAGGTTGCAATTCTGACTTTGGGGAGCTGTAATCCGAATCCGTGAAGGATTAGGATTAGTGGACTGTTAGGGAATTTTCTTCTTTCCTTGTTAGTTTGGTTTCTGTTAGAGTTCTAATAATTGTAGGATTTATTTTCCTTATTAGAAACACCTAGCTAGAGTTTATTTAAAGCAAAGCGTTGATAGCATTGTAATTGAATTCAAGTTTTATGAAAGAACACTTTTGGTTCATTGAGTTGATCTCGTGAATTTTGTCCTTGGTTGATTGGATTGATTCCATCGAGCAAGCGAGCTCTGCATCAGTTGAGTATCCACCTCAATTGTGGACAAGTTGCTACCTTTCAATCAACCGAGCCTCTTCCCCAAATTCCGGTGAGAATTTGCACGATTGAACCATCTGCTCCTTCCCTGTTTTCGAAATCTTCACCCTCCAAGCTTGTGACGAGGAGTTTGGGTCGTATCAAGTGGTAATCAGAGCCCAGTTCCACTCAGTGGGGTTCACAACATCGTCAAAGGAAGGCGGCGCTGGTACAACAAGGTGGACCAGATCGAAGGGTCCAACGGATTGTGACCCTGTTGCTGTTTTGCTTACAGAACAGAGGAAGAAGAAGAAATCCGTGAAGAGGGTTGGGATTCACAAAGGTCCTGCCATTGCGGAGCAGGATGGTCTCGCGGAGTTGCTGCGGACGATTCTGGCGCAACAGAACGCTACGATTCAAACCCAGCTCGACAATCTGAACCAGCAATTGCCGAAATTTGAATAACTGTACACGTCCCTGTTCAGCCGAGGGATATTGCAGGGGAAGATCAAGTACCTAAACGCAATCAAATTCAAGGAAATCTCGAGTTACCACCACCAGGAGCAAGACAATGACACAATGTAGCCGAGTTAAGAGGCGTTAAGCTTCAAGTGCCGTCATTCTCTGGTTCGAACAACGCCTCCATGTATTTGGACTGGGTGCATAAAGTTACTCTGTTCTTTCAATGCGGGGAATACTCAGAGCATCAGAAGGTATCCCTCGCCACCTATGAGTTCACTGACTATGCAGCACAGTGGTGGGAAAAGACCCAACTCCGGCGTCGACAAAACCTCCAGCAAGAGGTGACCACTTGGATGGAGTTGCGAGGTCTTATGCGCGACCGGTTTGTTCCTGGTTATTATCAGCGGGACTTACACGAGACGTTGCAAGGATTGAGGCAAGGTGTCCGTTCTGTTGAAGACTACTACCGTGAGCTTGAATTAATCATGATGCGCGCCGATGTCTGAGAAGATCGAGGGGCGACAATTGCGCGTTTTCTTCATGGCTTAAACCGCGAGATTCGCAAGGAGGTTGAGCTGCGAGCTTTCGTTGAACTAGAGGAAGTTGTGCACCTAGCGATCAAAGTGGAAAGGCAGCTCAAGGTCGCCACTAGTAGACAATTTCAATATGCTAGCAAGGCCAGCTCAGACCCAGTTCCCAACCCTGGTTCGACCCCCTTACGCGTTGAGATGGAGAAGCCAGCAGCTCGCAGTACCCCAGCCAAGAATGAGGGCTCTAGTGCGCAAATCCAGTGCTTTAAATGCTTTGGCCGTGGGCACAAGGTGAATCAATGCCCAAATCGAAAGGCACTAGTGCTTAGAGATGGGGAGTATTATTCTGAAGAGGAGGAGGAAGCCCCGGTAAAAACTGTGAGCGATTCTGATGAGGACGAAATTGACGAAGAAATCCAGGCCGAAATTCCTCCACCACCAGGCAAGTTGTTTGCTGTTAATAGAAGGGAACTAACAGCTACAAGCCATCCTGAGTCAGACCAACGTGAAAACCTTTTTCATACTCGTTGTTGTGTCAAGGGAAATTTGCTATCTGTAATCGTCGATGGCGGTAGTTGTGCTAACGTCGTTAGCCAGGACGTCGTTCGCAGGTTGGGATTGACCACAATTCGACATCCAGAGCCATATAACTTACATTGGTTAAACGAATATGGTGTGATCAAAGTTCAGCGGCAAGCTCTTATGAAATTTGCAATTGGAGAGTACAAGGACGAGATGAAGTTTGATGTCGCGCCAATGCAAGCTACCCATCTTCTTTTGGGCCGCCCGTGGCAATTTGACAGAGGCGTCTGCCATTATGGCGACACCAACTGCTATAAAGTTCGGCATGGTGGAAAGAGTATCCTGCTGAAACCATTAACGCCAGCAGAGGCTCAAGAAGACCAGCAACAATTAGAAGCAGGTCGTCGAAGAATGAAAGGAGGATCTAATCCGGTGAGTCTCGACGATCATCGAGGAAGCACACTCTTAGCCCGCAGGTTCATGCTCACTGGTTTCAAGAGGGTAAGGGCGCCGCGACGTCGTCGCCCCTGTAGAAGGTCGAAAAAGCAGAGTATGAGAGAGGGGGAATGGGTTGGAGCATTCAAGGCCATCTCGAACCTGACCAAGAGCACCAATTCAACCCACGACACGCTGGGAAGCTCCACCCCTGCTTGGATTGAGTCGACTGATGCGGGATTGCTGGAGCCAATTCTCGCTAAACTTGCTCTGGAAATGGGCAAATACGACCAAAAATCAGGTCTATTAGGTGGAACGAACGACGATGATTCCACGCAAGGGGCCAGTGCAGGACGGTTGTTGATGATCCCAGGAATGTGTGGAAGTGATGAATTCAACCTGGAGATACCCACGGAGCAAACGCCCAATTCGACATCAACAATTCTGGTTTCTTCGTTTTTGAAGGTTGACGTTGGCGGGAAAAATGAACGGATCAATTCGAAGGAGATAATGATGAATCGAGCCACCCGACCTCTCCATGACGACGATTTGGAATATGGCGAAGCTCTCAGACCAGGAGAATTCAGCTGGGCATACGTTGATTCGAAAGCCCCAATTTTGATCTCCAAGAACACTGTCGACCTCACCTGGCAGCAAAGAGAGTTATGGCAGGCAACTTTCGATCCAATCTGGGCTTAGTTTTGTGCACGATTTGAGCAGAGGAAGGTGGAAGTGATGAGGGCAACACTTTTTCAAGAGATGGGGCCTGATATGATCTCAATGACACCCCTCCATAAGCTACAATACATTGAGACAAAAGTTGCTTTGATCGGAACGACACCATCAAAATTGGCTAAGTCCTTTGCTGGTTTCAGGTAGGGTACTTTGTGGGTTTGGCCGACGTGCATGGCTTGGTGAAAATGGAGGCTTGGTGGTTTGTTGTGAACCTGAGATGCTTCTCTACACGATGGTGCGCTTTGAAGCTCAGTTTCAAGTCCAAAGACCATTTTCAAGGCAATCCAAAAGTGTATGGAAGAACTGGAATTCCTGTCAGATTTGGCTAAGGCAGGATGCGTGAGCAAGAAGGTCACTTTGAGACTCGATTTTGGACGATTGGCTGGGAATCCGTCTCTGAGGTTTGTTCAACATCAAAGTGAAGATTTCAGGCTACAACGACAAGGAATTGGATAAGTGGTTTAGGTTCTGGAAGCACTCGTGTGAAGAGGCCAAATATCGTATCGAGGTTGCAATTCTGACTTAGGGGAGCTGTAATCCTAATCCGTGAAGGATTAGGATTAGTGGACTGTTAGGGAATTTTCGTCTTTCCTTGTTAGTTTGGTTTCTGTTTGAGTTCTAATAATTGTAGGATTTATTTTCCTTATTAGAAACACCTAGCTAGAGTTTATTTAAAGCGTTGATAGCATTGTAATTGAATTCAAGTTTTATTAAAGAACACTTTTGGTTCATTGAGTTGATCTCGTGAATTATGTCCTTGGTTGATTAGATTGATTCCATCGAGCAACCGAGCTCTGCATCAGTTGAATATCCACCTCAATTGAGGACGATTTGCTACCTTTCAATAAACTGGGCCTCTTCCCCAAATTCCAGTAAGAAGTTGCACGATTGAACCATCTGCTCCTTCCCTGTTTTCGAAATCTTCACCCTCCAAGCTTGTGACGAGGAGTTTGGGGCGTATCATCAAACAACGGTGAACAATGATGTTGACCCGTGCAGAAGGTTGCGACTGAAGATCATACTTTTTTTGACGACCAGATCATAAGCAAATTATAACGAAATCTTTGGCAAACTTATGACTAGTCAGCTTTTTTTATTCGACAATTGGAGTGTAGATCGAAGCTTCAGCCAACATTGTAATTTATTTAGATCTATATCTTCCATTGTTTGAGAGTTGTTGGCTTGAGAGATAATTTTCATCAATAATTTTTTAATTAATTAGAGGGCAAAGAAACTCCACCAACAACAAGCGCCTTTTTCCTTTTTCTCATTGCATCCTGATTTGGGGGGTAAGGGCAAATAATATATATGCCCCTCATTTAATCCCCCTCCACACTCTTCAAACAAAAATCAAATGAGAGAAAATGTATAAAATTTTGTGTTTACCCTCCTTTTTACTTCTCTCTCATTTACCCCTCTTCCCAAACATAACATAAAGAAAGGAGGAGAGAGCTACGAATGTAATAAAAATGTCAATGCATAGTGTAGTGAATATTTATTAAAAAACAAATAAATCAAATTTAATAGTTAAATAATTAAATTGTATGTGAATTTGATAGTAAACAAACAAACGACTTATATATCTCACAAAAGAATTGTGGATTCAGTTTAGAACAGTTTGAGTTCGTAATATCTAAAAACTCCAGTGAATTACCCAAATTTTAATGATCTTATTTTTTTATCCTTACAATTGGCATGATGTTGTTGACAAAAATTAAATATTGAGAGCTCATGGTTGACTAATAATCTCCAATTGGTTGTGATAGGATAAATCATTAATGTTTGACAGAGTTTTTTTTTTGTTTCAACTATTTATTAGATCCTTTGATTATTTAGTAGACTACTGAAGTGTTTATAAGTGATAAAACCATATAACTATACCAATGCTGAGTGGTACACATCACGTAAATTGATGTCATTTCATTTTCATAGGGGTATCACCTTATCTAATTGGGTTTATGGATATTTGTGTTGGAAATTTGGTTGAACCGGACTAACCAAGTCAAACCGATTTTGGGTTGGACCGACCGACCGGTTTGATATTAGACCGACCGAACCGATATTCTAATTCCGTGAAGGGACACATCCCTTTGGCCTAGTGGCGGTTGCATTATTTTATGGATAAGGATAACCTTATGGATAGAGGCAACCCTTCATATGGATAAGGATAACCTTTCATATGAATAGAGGCAACCTTTCATATGGATAGAGGCAACCTTTCATATGGATAAAGGCAACCTTTCATGAAACAATGCATGGATTCGGCCCCTATAAATATGTGTGGGGTGGATGATGCCACATACCATCAAACATATTCTTCTTCTTTCTTCCAAAAATTTCTAAGTATGCTTTAGTGTTCTTGAGCCTGGAACCTAAAGTGGTGATAGTTTTATCCTCGGGAGAAATTTCCTGTAACCCAAGGCTTTGTAGAGGGTGGAAATATTCTTTTCGGAAAGTGAACATTGTTCACGACTCTATCACAATCCTGGTCACCCGGTCTCGGGCTATCGTACTTGTACCCTCGTCCCTAAAAGTCCCAACAATCGAAAAGAATATTTTTCCGGTACGATGGCTCGAACCGCTCTTTACAAGAAACCGGTTCCGGTCTATGGAATTATGAGAATGTTCGATGATGGGTTTTTCATCGATGGCAGTAGAAGATGGGTTTTCTTCGTACTTGTCTCATGGTGTATTCCATATCCGAAAGGTAACTTGGAAGAGGTATGATTCGAAGATGAGGAAGAAGGAGAATGATTCGTAAAATGGAGAAATAGAAGAATGAAAATTGTCTTTGGGTAGGTCACATACTCAATGGTTAATTAGTCTAATTCTCTGTTCGACATTTACGAAGTTCTAGATAAACTTGGATTTGTTTAGTGGTTTGGTGGTGTGATTTTGTCTAGTGGTTTATGTTATTTTAAACCAAGGAGACAAAATTGTATATACAATGTTTGATGATTCTGGTAATAGAGTCGTTCTGTTTGTATGTAGATGACATATTTATCTTTGGGGCCAATCAAAGATAAGTGATTTTGTCTAGTGGTTTATGTTATTTTAAACCAAGGAGACAAAATGTGTACACAATTTATGATGATTCTGGTAATGAAGTCATCGTACATTTGTATGTATAAGACATGGTTATCTTTGGAACCAATAAAAGATAAGTGAACTTTTATAAAAAGTTGTTATTTCAATTCTCCATGTAGGACATGGGGGAGGCAAATGTGATTCTGTGTATTGTATCAAGCGGAACGACAAAGAAGAGTCCTTCTCTCAATTTTTCTGCATGAGAAGGTACTTGCATAAATTCCATAGTATGAATTGTAGTGAGTTCAAGACCCCAATGGATCCAAGTATGGAACTTATGGTTAATACTGAAAATCAGTTATACAACTGGAGTATTTCATGTTAAATTGAGGGCTCGATGTATGCGTGATTTACATGATGCTAGATATCGCATGTGCGATAAAACAATTAAGTTGGTATGTGATGAGTCCTAGTTCTCATCATTTGAAATGAAATGAGGCGTGTACTAGGATATGTCAAAGGCACACTGTATTGACTTATAATGGCTTTCCATCAATTTTGGAAAGAATTTGTTGATGTTAGTTGGATTTCTCATGTTAAAGGTGATACTTCAATATTGAGATGGGTCCTCTTGCATGGGAGAGGTGCCATAATTTGGGCCTCTAGAACGCAAACTTGCATCACGAAGTTTCACTATGAAATCAAAATTTGTGTGGCCTTGATTTCTCTTAGAGAAGAGACATAATTGTTGAGAGGTTTGGTTTATGACATATATTTATGGCCTAAACCAATCTCACCTATTACTATCTTTTGTGATAGTAATGCTAATTTGGCTAAGGGATATAGTCAATTGAAAATGACAAGTACGGTCATGTGGGAGTAAGGCACGGTAAAAGATGTGAACTGATCATTCATAGTGTTGTGTCTAGACAGTATGACCAAACTCAAAATAATTTGGTTGATAATTTGACAAAGTGGTTAACTAGTGACTTGGTGATCAAGTCTGTGAAAGGGATGGGTTAAAGTCCATATAATTTCTGGTAATGGGACACCCAATTCCCCTCTAATACAACGTTAGAGGCTGAATTCAATGTGGAAAGCTTATTATCAGAAATTGAAGCACACAATTATTCATCCCGAGGTATGTGCTTGTTATCCTGCATGAGAGAAGAGGATGAAGTTCAAAACTTCTTAATTGAATCTTTGAAAAAGTGTATTATGCGGGTACACGAATAAGAGATTCAACCTACGTAAGCATGAAGTGTAGCCGCTTCAAGAAACCCGGACTTTGGTTTCGTGTGCGCTTATGAGAAGGATTGGACACATGGCGGATAATAGTGTCAAGGTACTTAGAAGTTTTGAAAACTTAAGTGTATATTATCTTCGAATATTCATATGAGTCAATGGGTTCAATCGTTACCGACACCCTTTGTATTCGAGTATTCGTCAAGTGTAATATACTAAGGTGAAAATTCAATCGTCACGACATTTTCATTTATGCTTAAGTTTTGTTGGAAGAATGTTGTGATTTTAGTGAATTCTAAGAATACACTAAAATGGGGGAGGAATGTTGGAAATTTGGTTGAACCGGACTAACCAAGTCAAACCGATTTTGGGTTGGACCGACCGACCGGTTTGATATTAGACCGACCGAACCGATATTCTAATTCCGTGAAGGGACACATCCCTTTGGCCTAGTGGCGGTTGCATTATTTTATGGATAAGGATAACCTTATGGATAGAGGCAACCCTTCATATGGATAAGGATAACCTTTCATATGAATAGAGGCAACCTTTCATATGGATAGAGGCAACCTTTCATATGGATAAAGGCAACCTTTCATGAAACAATGCATGGATTCGGCCCCTATAAATATGTGTGGGGTGGATGATGCCACATACCATCAAACATATTCTTCTTCTTTCTTCCAAAAATTTCTAAGTATGCTTTAGTGTTCTTGAGCCTGGAACCTAAAGTGGTGATAGTTTTATCCTCGGGAGAAATTTCCTGTAACCCAAGGCTTTGTAGAGGGTGGAAATATTCTTTTCGGAAAGTGAACATTGTTCACGACTCTATCACAATCCTGGTCACCCGGTCTCGGGCTATCGTACTTGTACCCTCGTCCCTAAAAGTCCCAACAATTTGAGTTCTTAAGGGATGAACATTTACATACATATTCTAAGCTAAAATGTTAAAGTTACATTTGGGGGGTAAGGGCAAATAATATATATGCCAAGAGAAGCACATGTCATGGAATCAAAGCCTCTCTTTTGAGTTCAAGTGTGTCATTATTTGAAAAGGTTTTCTTCTTGACTTTAAAAGATTGTAGAGTGATCTACTTTGTAAAAGGAAAAAAGAAAGGACATGAATTGGTGGAAAAGGTTTTGAAAAAACCAATATTTTACTTTGTCGTCTTTGGAATCCACTAGACACTTGCTTCCTTCGTTTAGTCTAGTCATTGTTGTCTTTACCGTACTAGTTAACAAACAGAAAATCTCACAAGATATGTTGATGTATGATCAATATTTCAATTCACAAAAAATAGTAATAAAAAATTCACTTACACTATCATAACCCGATTGAAGTGACTTCCTTTTGTGGACTCATGTAGATATAGACATGTGGGACGAGAAATTAAATCGACGAGTAACATTAATATTAATTAGTCCAAACTTCAACCAAATTTGTTAGAAATAAAAAATTAGGTACCCAAATGCTAGTTGCCCAAAAATTCCATCACCTTATATGTAATTGACCAATTTTTTTCAATACACACCAAACACTCAAGCTTCCTTTCCCTCCTTTTCCCCAAATTCAAAACTTTTAAAGAAAACCAAGCCAATACACGCCAAAACTTGAGGAAGTTTGTCACAATTGATTCAATTTGGAATAAAGGTCCAAAAGGGGCAAGAAGAATGAGCAATTATAGGTACAAAAACAAAAGAAGGAAGGAAACAAATCCTCTCACTACAATGCACCAAACCCATCTTGCTAAGGTTGGAATGATCACAGATAGTTGCGGCTATATGTTCATAGATTCAGCCGCAAAATGCTTCCTTCTTCTTCATATGTACACGTTTTCCCTTGGCCAAAGGAAAAGCCAACTTGTACAAAAGTTTGGGTTATATGAACATAGGTGGCTAAGTAAAGTGAACACAAGCTCACAAAAGGCTAATTAACACATCAATCAATGAAACCCTCTTGACCCTCTAGATTGATACAATTCCAACCTACTCTTTGCTTCTGGCAATAACCCTTGAATTGTCACATTCTCCACCAAATGCCCTTGCTTCATTGACCATTCGAGCACGATAAGCACCTCTTCATTCGCCAACACCTCGCTATCTGGACAATTCATTGTAATGTAACACAACATGATCAAGGAAGGGATTTGAATCATCTGCTCCCCAAAGTAAACCAACTGAATCAAATGCTTTGTCCCTCCCGCGGCGATAATAGCCTTGGAATGGTTTACACACAAGAAATTCTCTGTGGATGCGAACTTGTTCAATGCCACAGTTGCCTCCACCATCACCTCGGGCTCTCTCTCATCCAATAGCTTCACCAATGGCCCCACCATCCTCGTCTCGGTGGCACGAAAAGTCCTGGCTAGGTTCCCTATGGCTCGTATGCATGGGACCAATAGGTCCGACTCTGCTATCTCGATCACTTTGAGGAGTTGGTCCACCACGGCTCGAGCAGATGGTGATGTGGGCTTGAAGGCTGATCGCCTCAAGTCTGCATGCTGCTCTGCTACCGTGGTGATCTCCATCAATGCCATGGCCGAATATGATTGCACCTCCTCCGCTCCCTTCTCGAGCAAGATGGCAAAGCAGAGTAGTGCTCGTGACTCTGTTATGCTACGACATATCGTCACGTTGCCTCGTGCTAGTTGCCATAGTGCTCGAGCTGCCATTGCTTTCATGTTGGCTTTTGTGGCTGGATCTTCTTGCTCTCTTTTCTTGATGCTCGTCCCAGATAATTGAACACGGTGGTGTTGGTGGTGGCGGTGATGTTTGCCATTGTGATTCTTCCCTTTTGGCTTATGCGGACTAGGGCTCTTCTTCTGGGCTCCTGCTAAGTTCGAAGAGGATGACGATGGTGTTGTGGTTGACGGTTTTTGGTTGTTGTTATTTGGTGGTTGGTTCTGAACTAATGTGCTAGTGACCACATTTTGCATTTGAGATGGGGTTTGATTGTTCATTGGGTGGGCGATTTTTGGGACTGTTAAATCCTCCTCGGATTCTCTATCGTGCGAGTTCTGGCTATTGCTAGCTACGAGAACTGAATGAATAGAGTTTTGCTTGTTCATGTTCACAATCGTGTACTTACTATGTTCTTGAACAGTTTCGAAGGCTAGGTGACTAACCAAGAACCGGATTATGTTGTTCTGAGCAAAATGGTCTTGGCATTTGGGATGATGTGCAGCTAATTCCGACACAGCCCAAGCTACAACTGACTGGACCTTCATGTGACCTTCTTTGAGTATTTTTGCGAACACATTGCAAACCCCGGCATTCACAATTTGTTCCACACTATCCGGGTCCCGGCCCAACAACCCTATTGCTCTGGCAGCGTTTTCTTGGCCTTCCATTTTCCCCTCTTTTGCCAATTTGAGCAGCGGCGGGACTCCCCCTTCCTCGATTATGAGACGGCCGTACCGATCATTGTCTCTAGCAAGGGAGACGAGGGAGGCGGCTGCGTCAGATCTTTCTTCGGAGGAGCCCGTGTAGAGGATTGCAATTTGTTCCCAGATGAGGCATAAGATAGGTTCGTTGGCGGCAATAGGCGGGAGGCCGAGGTATTCGTCATCTCGATCATCAGCAGATGCAGAGACGCGGAGGAGCCAAGAGACGTCTCCGATTGAGTTCTCAAGCTGGACAGAGAGCTTGCGGAAGGCGGTGGCTGGGATGATTGTGAACATCCTCTTCATGATGCCAGTGGCGCGACATTTTATGACTAGGGTTAGGGCCTTATCGAGGACTTGTTCGGTGTCATCTATGATACGACGGGTGGGTCGTTCGTAGAGGTCGTTGCTAGCACGAGCAGCTTGGCGGAGGAGGGTGGCGAGTTTTTCTGTCTTAGATTTCAACTCCTGGCAATCTTGCTTGAAAGATTGGGCCTCGTCGGCTGCTTTCGTGACATGGTCGGCCAATTGGATTGGTCGTGCCAAGATCTCCTTCACGATGTCCGCCATGGCCAAAAGCGGACCTGAAGAAACTCCTTCAAGGAAAAAACTTGGGCACGAGTATTTATACTCTCAAAATGCGGGGAATGGAGAAGGAAAAAGAAAGACCCAAAAATTGAATTACAGAGTATTGTAATGGGTTTCTTCTTCTTCTTTCTTCCTTTACCCCCTTAGAGATTCCTTCGTTTTTTGTTCTTCTTCCTTCCTCTGTTTTCTTGTAAAATTGGTTTCTAGGGTGCATATTTTTAAATTTGTTTCCCCACCCTTTTGGGGATTTTGGCTTGGGAAGTGACGGAGAAGGTGGGGGAGGGTGATCTCACCGCCGGCGGGGTGAGGGGATTAGGGTGAGGAGAGAGAGAGGAAATGCAGGGGAAAGAGGAAAATGGGGGTTTGAGGAATTGGAAGGGTCGAACTGGTTTTGCTCTAATTTTACCATCAAAATTATGAAGGCAACAGGTAGCCTTACGTTATATATAGGAAAGAAAGTGTAAAACTTTTGTGATATAGTTAGTCCATACCATCATCAATGAATTAGCATTTAGTAAGATTTTCATAAGTTATTTTGTCGTTATGTCGTTTTTGTACACTCTTATAATGAAGGAGGATGAATATCTCAATATTAATATTTGTCACATTAAATATGAATTAGATCGAGTAATACTGATATGAGATAGATTTTGAAACAAATCAATCTATTTGATATATATATATATATATATATATATATATATATATATATATATATATTACCCAGAAAATCAATGATAACAATACAATTTAAAATGAAAAGGAAGACCATGAAAAGTCAATTACTTTAGACTCGAATTCATCGAGAAAACGAGGCTAATACTTGGATCTTGAAACCATTAGCGAGGTGGCTCTTGCCATGCCATGAGCATTTCCAGATAGGACCGTGTTGGAGTAGCAAGTGTAGCATGCATGAAAGTCTGATGGAGACTGAAGTGTGTGCCAACATCGGGGTTAAGATTTGGATATGGCGCCTTCTTTTTCTACAACAATGGTTTGTTTATAACTTTTTTTAGTTTATTTCCCTTGTGCCCATGTAATTGACGATTGAGAAGTTCTCGACTCCATATCTCTGTCCAAGTTTGCATGCCTAGTATTTTACAAACAATTTAGAAAGTAGAATGTTTATCTCCCATACAACAAACCCTAAAATAGCCAAAGTAGTTCTATAGCTAGATCAATTACGTTACTTTTATAAAAAGGAAAAATACATCTAGAGGATAGCCATGATTGTCCTTTTTTACAATAATAGCCACCCAATTAAAAAATACACAGAAGTAGCCACACTTTTTAAACAAATTTGACTAATTTAGCCATTTCCATCAAATACTTTAACAGCATCAGAGACCTTGTTACTTGTCAATAACGTCAACCTGACGCAGATTTGGATGCCACCTCAGCTCATACATCATCTCCAACTAGATACACCGTGCCACATCATATTTTAATTGAAAAAACTCATAAAAATATTTTCTTAGAGAGGGGCGGAATGATTTTTTAGCATGATTTTGCTTCATCCTACATCCTCCCAGTCCCACCCAAGCCATTCTTGTCCACTTGTGGATCCCCCACTCTCGTCTAGCGCATGATTTATGATTCATGAATGACGATGGTGTTTCACATGGAACAACCACCATATGCTCCAACTCAAAGCCTCCATCCAACCCATCAGAATAACCACCATATGGCAGTGTATCACTGCCGGATGAATCAAACCCTTCTCATTTGGAAGCAGAAGACCCATCATAAACATCACCACCTCCAGAAACATCACCACCAAAGGAACCATCACCACCATTATAGAAACAATCGGCGGGTAGTAACCACCATAGGCGAAACAATCAGCACCAGAACCATAGTGAAACCCATCAAGCCAACAACCACCACAACAAACGGGTAGTAACCCACCTCAATTGCCCAATCGACGCCTACTCGTCATTTGATATTCGAGATCCTTTAGATCCGAAGTCATAATTTTTCCTTCGGCAGTCCAACTTCTAGATTGGTCACCCTGTCTGTAGATCAACACTGCACCTCGAGGGTGGGATAGCGTCACTTCCCCTAAGGGGATGTGAGTTTCACATCCAATGGCAATTTGGTTATGTAAAAAAAAACAGAATTTATTAATTTTTTTTGTATTAATTACACAATGAGAATTAAAAACCCATTAAATACATGTTTTTTTAATTTAAATACTACAATTTTCTAGCAGCCTCTTCGCTCCAATCGCCAAACTTTCTCCGACCGGCAGACTTTTTCCGGATGAAATCCTCTAATCAGACTCGCTCCGGCGATCTGCAAAAAAACCACTCTGTCAGTGCGCTAGTGGTATTGATTTTCGTCTAGTGGTACGCTACCAGTGGTAGAGGGTGCGTACCACTAGAGAAAAATTAGTACCACTAGAGATTAACATAAAAAAAAACAGATCTGGAATCTGAAAAATCCCAGATCTGGAAAAATAATTAAGGGATGAGGAAAGGAGAAGTCAAGGGAGAGCTCGTTACCTCTGCGGAGGCAGCAGCAATGGATGAGGGCAGCGACAGAGGAGGACGACGGAGAGAGATGGCAGCGAAATGGGGTTCTGGGGAGAGGGGAGAGAGGGGAGAGAGGGAAGAGAGAGGAGAGAGGACGCGTGTGAGGGGTGAGTTTTTATTGTTAATGAAAATAGATTATATTGAAAATGAGAAAGGATCCTGTGTGGTAATATTTTTTCATTCCAAAAATACCCTTCTTTTAATCCTAGCCATCAATTTGAAAAAAAGAAAAAAGAGACAGGAAAGAGAGCGTATCCAATGGCTAGGAAGTGGGTGGTCAATCTCACAACCCCCAAAGGGTGTTGTGACCGTATCCCATCCCTGTACGTCGTCTTCATCTTCCCTTTAGAGGGATTCTTCTTTGTCTTTCTCACCCTCCCTTCATCCGTCGAATGCTTATGTACATCGATGTTAATAAGGGGGTATTGGGTGGGTATCTTGTCGAGAAAATGGAAGATGAATTGATTGGGGTTTGGCAGTGTGGACGGGGAAGCTCAAGAGGTGGTGGGATGGAATGGAGACAGGGGCGGGACCCACCTTGTAGCAAGGTGTGTCACCCGACACACCTTGCTCCAAAATTTTTGTGAGGAACACACATTTTTTCGGTGTAAAAAATTCGTACAAAGGACCTCCGACACACCTCCAATAATTATAATCGACACACCTTAACCTTATTACATTACAAAAAAATTATTGTGATAATAGTATTAAAATATGTAAATATAGGAGTTATCGGATTTCATATTTGGTAGTTAATTAGTTGGTTGTACAAGAGTAAACAATTAATTGACTACTTACTACTTACCGAGTATTCAAAAGATAGCTATCACCTTACAGATAACCCCAATAAATTGAATGAGAATTAAATTGATTAATAATCTGGTTGAGTCACGTAATTAGATAGTGAATTCCATATAGATTTTCCCCATAACTTCTTCCATGGATTCTTCTTAAGTTAATATTCTACTTGCTTTCCAGTTTAGCTATTTCTTTCTAAATTGACGTATGTCTCCACTGTCTGGTTGTCGGCATCGAGCCAACGACATCCTCATTCTCATTCAAACTTACACATTGACGTCTGTGGCCACCCTTCCAGCTTCTCATACCAGCTTTCTCATATTAAATTAGTGTTGACTTTACATATTGCAACTGTAAGCTACAAATTACATTTTTCATATATGAGTTTAATCGAGAAAAATCTTTGGTATAAGTTGAGTGATCAATTTATGAATAATTTTTTAGTTGTGTACATAAAAAATATATTTGATTTGCAGCCTAATGAGCAAATATAGTTAAGAAAATTTTTAGAATATGAAAACTCATCGTGGTTCACTGGCAAAAATAATGAAATTGATGAACTTTATGAATAAATTTTTTATATTTATTTTAAATTAATTAATTAATTAAATCTTTTTTTATTGACCGACACACCTATACCAAAATCCTGGGTCCGCTACTGAATGGAGATGCGTTACATATATGGGTAAGATTTGGTCGGCAGGTGCACAATGGATCTTGAAAGATTGGTGGAACAGAGCCAGGAGGTGGAGAGCTTCGAGAGCAAAAACATGCATAGAGTCTGATATGGAGAAGCGCAACATGGATATCATTGTCACGAAGAAATCTTGTTCGGAGATCGAGTCATCAAAGAGAGGAAATCTCTGGTTGTTGATAAAGCTACTAGAGAAGTTCAACCAGCGACGTTGAAGTCGACAACCACTGCTGGAACGGGAAAAAGAAGAGGAACGGGAAGAAGTCTAAGCGGCGGAAGGGGAATTTTTTTAATGGTTTTTAGTTAATGAAAAGAAAGAAAAAAAAAAGATAATTTGCACCTAGCTTGGTTTTGGATGAAAAGTTGACACATCACCCCAAAATGCTAGTCTAATCAGCATTTATTATGGCGTCGTTAATGTTATGTACGAAATGACTATTTAGTGTATTTTTTAGAAGTTAGATATTTTAGTCACAAAATAAAACTTATAGCTATTCAGGTGTATTTTGCCTATAAAAAAGATCAATTACAATGCTTATATTTGTCACGCACCAAAGTCAAACAAGTGTCCTGAAATTAGTTGGGGACACGGTCTGCTCCTCGATTTATTAATAACCCTGTTTATAATTAGATCAACTACATTGTTTATTGAGAAAGTTTCAACGTGGTAATATTGTTACTCACATCAATGTGGAGGCAATAGGATGTTTGAGCTTATTTTAGTTATGATCCTTGACACATAATCCCTTTGATCTAAATGATTTGTTTCAATATACTTTGATTGTACCAAATTTCAAGATATAACAATTACACTATGCAGCAATAGATCAATTGTGCTAGTTATCTGGACACATTTATCAATTGTGTCATTATCCACGTGAGAATTTATACTATGCATCATAGATAAATTATTTTGTCGTAGTGATGGTAGTTTCTGACCTAATCGGCGCGACCTCACTGCCCGACCTGTTTGTTCGAGTACTACTCGACCTGTAGTAGCGTGAGACGAGCATGGATATTGCTTCCGACCTGCCACGCCTCGTCCCTCCCCATTATCGACTCGTTCTATCATGATTTTCATCAAGGTCCACCTGTTATCTCATATTTTTTACATTTATAAAATCATACCTTCACCACAAAGAAATTTTAAGACTCCATTATTTCCTATATTATATTTCTCATTCAATTATTTAGTTACTCTACATTTTCTTGTAAAAGAATTAAATTTCAACGTTTTTTTTCCTCAATAACACATAAGGATGGATCGAACCGTCCCACCATGTATCCGAGTGTGTATTTCCGACCTAACTCGTCCTTAGTACGGGGCGGGAATGGGCATTGAGGTACTTGGCCCTCCCATTGGCATCAAGTTGTACAAAATTTTATGAGTCCTACTAAGGTTTCTTACAACAAAAGTGGGCGATGAACAATTATTCTCATTTAAGCAAATCTAAAAAAAATAATGGACAAGCTCAGTTTTTCTATTACTAATTTTAACGTTCGGGTGATGTTATTGAGATGAGATGACTCATAATAGTTTCTCAAATATCGACCGACTCCAAATTTAAATCTAAGCATCATACATCATTATTGGTGAATTAGTTCATATAACAAACTAATTCATATAGTAGTTCATTACATGTATTGAGTTCTAGAAAAGTTAATGGATAAGCTCGATTTTTCTATTACTATAATTTTAATGTTCGGGTGACGTTATTAAGATGAGATGACTCATAATAGTTTCTCAAATATCAACCGACTCAAAATTTAAATGTAAGCATCATATATCATTGTTGGTGAATTAGCATATAACAAACTAATTCATATAGGAATTAGTTCATTACATGTATTGAGTTCTAAGTAGACAAGTTACTATTACCATGGGGAATTTGAGATAATCAAATTAGCAAGTAATTAATTATATGAACTATGATGTAAAATATATTGCGTTTAAGACAATCAAATTAGCAAGTAAATTATTTAAGTCTATATTATGTTTCATTAATAATTTTGTAGAATATTTAAATTAATGAGACTTTTAATATGTATATACTATATTAGATATATATTGAGATAGTTATTCATTATCAATATGGACATTCTGATAAGTTTATATTTTGTAAATGTTTTTTTCATATTTTTGTTAAACAACTTAATGTTCAAGTGGATTATGAAATTAACTTTACGAAATAATAGAAAGACTTCACTTGGATTTCGAAGAAAAAAACCTTCATTTTGCATGACTATATATTATATACTATGGCAATAGATGCAAACAAATTCGGTCACTTGCCTAACGAATTAGTCGAGTAGTGAATCAATCGAGTTCGGATTAATTGAGTTGCAGACCAATAAAGTTGCACTTCAATCAGGTTGCGGACAACCAAGTTGCGGATTGGACGGATTGCTTATATGCTAACAGACACACACCTATACCTTCAGAGTCTCCATTTGCGGCCACAAGGCTGAATGCACAGCAAGAAGCTACTAATCACATGATTTGCTTCGTATATGATGTGTTTGCATATGACAATTTGCAAAAACACATAACCTACTACTAGGCACTAGCAGAAAGACTAAAGCGTAGCAAACAATTTGACTATCTTTATTTTCCATAAACTCTTGTATACAGCTACAAAAATGTGAAGTATACTGTCATTCATCACATTGCCTATCTGAACTTAACCAGCCAAACTATCTGACAAGCCATCCGTCGTAGAGATTTTACTCTGTGAAATCAGCAAAAGGGAGATGCAACCTTCAGAATTGGAGGGTCACACACAATTTTGATGCCAGAGCAAATGTTGAAGCTTCTACCTTCCAGCAATGGGCGATGATGGCAATTCTTCTTCTTCTTGACCAGCTAATTGTTCTGATACAGTGAATGTCTGCAGATTGTTCTGTTGCTCTATCCAACTAATGCCCTGTTCTTTCTTCACATGTCGTTTCTCCATGAGTTCTCTGAATTGCTCCGCTGATTCCCATTTCCCAAGTGTAGCATGTATACTTGACAATAATACATAGGAGGCAGGGGATTGAGGCTCCAACTTCATAAGCCGTTCAGCTGCTGTGCTCCCCAGCTCCATATTCCCATGAATTGCGCAAACACCAAGTAAAGCACTCAAAATCTGCTGGTTGGGCTCACATGGCAATTTCTGAAGCTGGTTTATCAAATTGTCGAAATCTCCAGCTCGTCCAAGGAGATCGATTAAGCAAGCATAATGTTCCTGATCTGGCACGACACCATGACTAAAGGTCATAGACTCAAAGACCCTCAGCCCTTCCTGCACAAGACCTGAATGACTGCAAGCATGTAGGAGGACAATCAACGTTATCCTATTTGGCTTTACCCCTGAACAAATCATCTCGTCAACCATGTGAATGGCTTCCTCACCACGTCCATGCTGTGCTAGGGCAGAAAGCATAGTATTCCACAAAACAACATCTTTCTCAACACCCATGACATCAAAGACCAGCCTAGCAGCATCCAAACACCCACATTTTGCATACATGTCGACAAGAGAGCTCAGAACAATTGCATTAGGCCTGAAATTCATACGTGTCAAATAAGCATGTACCTGTTTCCCATGTTTTAGAGAAACTACACTAGCACAAGCACAAAGACAACTGCTAAATGTAAATTGATCTGGTCTAATGCGGAAAGCCATCATTCTAGCAAACAACTCAAGAGCCCTTTGCCCTTGACCATATCTGGCATACCCAGCGATCAAAGACGTCCATGAAACAGGATTCTTAGCAGGCATCAAATGAAAGAACTCAGTAGCCGATTTCATGTTCCCACACTGGGCAAAACCTGAAACCATCGTTGTCCATGCCAGAACATCCTTTACTTTCATCTCTTCAAATAAACTACAAGCGGAAGCCATCTCCCCACATTTTGCATAGCAATCAAGAACCGAGCACGACACAACCACATTTGAAAAAAGACCCATAACCAGAACCTGCCCGTGAGCCTGCCTAGTTAACTGAATTTCCTTAAACTTAACACAAATTGTAAGCAGACCAGTAAAAGTATAGTCATTGCAACCAATCCCCGCCCTCCTCAATCCCCTATAATAATTCAAAGCCTCAGCGCATAACCCACTCTTTGCATACGCAAACACCATAGTGTTCCAGGATACAACGTCTTTCTCTGGCATTTTATCAAAAAGCTTCTTAGCCGGCTTCACCATGCCCATTTTAGCATACCCAGAAAGCATATGGTTCCAAGAGTAGAGATTCTTGTGTACCATTTTGTCGAACACCTTCCGAGCGCCTATATGGTCACGGCATGCGGAGTACATGTAGATCAAATGGTTGGACAAAAGCGTGTTGGGTCGTTTCAAACCAGTCACCTTTAAGTGGAGATGGACCCATTTCCCCAACTTCAGTGACTTCCACTCTGCACACTTCTTAATTAGGAAAGCTAGCGTGTCGCAAGGGAGGCGGATTCCTTTGCGGGTCAAGTGCTCAAGGGAAGAGACTGCTTCGCGGAGCTGGCCGTTTGAAGACTGGTTCAGAATTGTGCGGGCTATGCAGGGGATGTCCGGGCGTGATTTGGAGGGAGAAGCCAGTGTTTTGAATGCGGAAGGGGCAGCAGTGAAGCCAGTGATATAGAGATCAAGAGTTCAGACTACAAGCGGGAAGCAAAAACCTACATCTTGCATCAGAAATATAAATGTTGTCGAGAGATAGCGGAAACCCCAGAATTTCGCCACCAGCGTGACCCTACCACGGAGCCACCGCCATCACAGCTATGGAGAACAAGGGAGTAAAGCAATTCGAATAAGGACTGCATAGTGTGTAGAACAGAAAGCCAGAAGCGCAAATCCCATCCTTCGCAGTTGAACTTTCCACAAGCCGTCCACGGTGAATAACGCGACGGCTATATTCCATATGCAATCCACCAGCGGCGGACAGTACAGCAATGACTCTCCAGCTTTGCTACTCGGATACGGCTTCCGGCGGCGAGGAAGGAGAGGTTTGCTGTGATAGATCTTTCCAATTTGAAGTTCCGATTTCCGAATCCCTAAACTCTATTTCTTTTTTTTTTGGTAGAACCTAAACTCTATTTCATTTGTGTTGGAAAGTTACAAATCCTGGCACCAAAAAAATTACAGATCCGATATAGCGTTAGTAATTATATGAATTAAATAAATATAATTAGTATCAACAGGTCACCAATTCGAACCCGATTGGGCCCTTTCTAACGTTTATTTTTCATTTTACCAGCCTATGTTGTTGGGTTTTGGCTTTTCTTCTCCCATCATACTACAAGTTCCGGCTTTCGTTCAAACCAGGTTGTACCCTCATTTAATGGGCGAATACTACGGTGCCTATAGCGGCACCGATGACACAGATTTTAATTGGTCCACGTGAAAATGATATGGCATGGCTGGCTTTATTTAATCGAAGCTCAAATCTAATGACCCATGAAAATGCCCAAATCACTGTTAGTAAAAACGATTTCGTCTATTTCGTCTTCACATTCGTTTGGCTACTTGTTATTTGTTTCATAAACTAATTGAAAATTAATTTAACTTAATTGCAATTGTTTTTTTTTTCCTCTATTGTAACAGAAAACGAAGGAGAAAGGAAAAGCGATAGTCGTCTTCCTCGATCTTCACTCTGTCTGTGTAAAGAAAAAATTGCTCTGGCGAACTCTGCCATTGTTGATCTGAATTCCGAACTCCACTCTCTACCACTCGCCTCCACTTAACTCCTTCACCGTATTCCTCCTCCTAAATTCATAGTGTACAACAAAAACGACGATTTCCTGGTTCCGATCAAGCGGCCAGTTGTTTCTGTCGAAGTGTTGTGCCGAGATGATCCAAAGTCGAAGGAAGTCTCAGTGGCCTTCCCTGCGTCGTCCCTCGCTCTGCACTCTCTCAAGCGGCCAGTTGTTTCTGTCGAAGTGTTGTGCCGAGATGATCCAAAGTCGAAGGAAGTCTCAGTGGCCTTCCCTGCGTCGTCCCTCGCTCTGCACTCTCTCTATTGAATCTTTGAGATATGGTAAAACATCACCAAAGTTCTTGTCACCAGTGGGGAAAATTAGAGCGCCTCACTTGTCCTTTAATCCCAACCGCCTTATGCGCCTTGCTAAAGCAGAGGAATGGCAAAAGGGCGATTAGCGAGGGCGGAAGGGGGTGGCATAGTCCATGGGATTGCAGCTTTGCGACCGAGAAACATGCAAAGAGACAATGCTAGCAAAGATGGGAAACTAGCAGTAGCTTCTCAGTTGCCATTGAATTTGTAGCTTCCTGCATCGGATTCAAGCAGATCAAGGGAGGGACCGCTAGTATTGGGTGTGTTTCGCGCTGGTTGTTGGAACTAGGATGGTGAAAGGAGGGTGATGGAGGCGACGGGAGGACGAGCGAGGGGGACTGTTCCTCTGGTTACGTCTTCCATCTTCTTTAATTCCTTCCTTCTTGATTTGCGAATTGCGATTCATGATCCTAATTATAGGCACGAAGACAGCTGTGGGGGTGAGAAGGACACTGGCAGGGGCGGCCGAGAGGGCAGGTGTCAGCGCTAAGGAAAGAAGCTTCAGCGGAGGGAGAAGGCAAATGCGGGCATTAGTGAAAAGCTCATGGGTTGAAACCGCCTGAGAAGCTCAAGGGTGAAAGCTTGTTGATTTAAACACCCAATGCTGCAATTGGCGTCTTCATGCCGGCAAACAAAGGAGAACCATTAAACATAGGATTATAGGTATAATATGAACCCTTTATTATGACGTTTTATCAAACATGCCCTTCTACTATTTTTTACATCAAACATGCCCCTGTACTTTGAAAAAATTATCAAACATGCCCCTCTGTTAAACTTTCCATTGAATAATCGTCAATCATGGTTGGACCGAGATTTAGACGACCCGACATCTGCAAATGGGAGCGAAAATGTCAGTTTTGTCTCCTGTTTTATTTCTCTGGGTCTCTTCATAGTGAAATTATTTGAATTATTTGGCTATACAAAAGAACCAAAAAAATTCTAAAGTGAAATTATTAGGGATATTTTAGACATTTGTGTCACCCAAACCAAAGTTCGGCCTTTGTTAACGGGTTTTGGATGGAAATTTTAACAGAAGGGCATGTTTGATAATTTTTTCAAAGTACAGAGACATGTTTGATGTAAAAAATAGTTGAGGGGCATGTTTGATAAATCGTCATAGTAGAGGGGCATATTTTACCTATAACCCAAAATGATGACTTTTGTTAATTTTGACTTTTCTGGCAGCAAATTTCCTTTGTACCCACCAGAAAATATGGCACATGAGTGCTTGCTTAATTTTGTTCGTTTGTTCTTGGAGAAACTTAAATGCAGTGAAATCAAATGAATTTTAATTTGAATTAATGGAAAAAAGCATATGACGGAAAGAGTTTGGTCTGTGTGGTTAAGTATCGGTTCGTCCCAATTCTAGCGGGTCATCAAGTTTGGGCTCGGATTAAATAAAATCAGCCAATGACAATAAGGTCCACGTGAACCAATCAGAAAGTGCGTCTCCGGTACCGCACTTTTAATAGCGGCACCGTAGCATTAGCCCATTTAAGGTCAAACTGTCATTTTACCCTCCTATGCTGTTGGGCTTTGATTTTTCTTCTGTCATAGTTCCAGTGGTAAATTGCAATTCCTCTTCGTGACACAAACGCCGATCTCCAACTCACAACCCACTTCTGTCCCTCCACCGGTCTCTTCCTCTGGTTGATGACTGATTAGTCGCAGTGAATCAGAGGGAAGAAGAAGATGTAGGGCAACGGTAGGAGACAGACGATGACGATGGTGAGATGACAATTACGATGGAGAGATGGGGATGGCGAAACCACCAAAGAGTGTTCCCTTACTATTACCAACATGAAAAGGGAAAGAAGAATCAATGGGAGATAGGGGATGGCGGACGACGATGGCGATGCCCATGTCTGCAATTTCCTCAACGAGATCCGAACTTTGATGTTGAATCGACGATGAGGAAAACGGCGGTGGAAGCGATGATTTTCCCATTTGCTTGAATCCAATCTCTGAAGTCCCATATGAGAAGAGAAGCGGATTATTTGGATTTGGTTTGATATGGAAGAGGCATATTGAGGAGATGAACCGCGAAGAGAAGAAGTGGGTGCGCAGGTGAGAGGTGGGATTTTGGAAAGAGGGATTTTTAATTTTTTCCTGATTCTCATCCAAACAGTAGCGTTTTTTGAAGAAAATATTTACATCCAATTTTTTGTTGAAACCGTATCAGACCAGATCCCATCCGGTCCGCTCATAGTTGAAATCGACTAACCATCCAAAATTGTCTTTGCTTGTGGTATTGGTCAAAACTGTTTAAAAACCGGGTTAATCTGGTCCAATTTAACTGGACCAGACCATTTCCCACTCCTACTTATTAGGTTTCATTTTGCTTTTAAGTATTTTAATAGTATTGTACAGTTTTATTTCTTGATTGGAAGCCAAACGCCAAGAAGAGGGGATTACAAGCAAACTAGATGGAGGAGGTTACAAATGAATCCACAATATTAAGCTCAAAGCTAACACCCATCGTGTCATCTCTGATAATCAAAGCGTGCCTAGTGGGTGGATTCAGCCAACTCATACATACCATAGGGTTATATGAGACTATTCTTCGAGAGCCAGTGTGCAGCTCTATTTCCTTCTCGATATGTATGAGTTATGCTTACCAACCAATCTCGGCTAAGTTTTCTGCGAATGGCCGCCAAGAGAATGGAGTGGGGATGAAGAGGGTCGTGTCGGTGCTTAAGGAGCTGAATAGCTAATTCCGAATATTATTGTAGCATTATGGTGCGACATTCTGTCTTCCAAGCCAGGTCCAGCCCATGGAAAAAGGCTCAAAGCTCGGCAAGGGTTGTTTTTGCGTGACCAATGTTAGCCACAAAGCCACACAGTCATCTTCCCCAGACGTCCCACAAGAGACCCCCCACACCTGCCGCCCCAGGATTCCCATTGGAAGCACCATCAATTTTAAGAGCCACCCATCCATTAAGCAAAGCTTGCCACCTCAACTCGGGAAGAACCCTCTGTGGCCAAAGTCTTTTGTTGCTTGACATTGTTGTGTCTGGAGTCTAGGCTTTGTACCATAGCCACGTTTTGAGCATGATGGAATGGGCTATGAAAGGAGCTGCGAGAGCAGCGTTGATGCCCTTGTACGTCGTCGTTGATATGTTCTTCCAAAGTAGCCACACCGCCATGCTAAAAAAAACAAAGGCCACGGGACTCCCAACATATCCTCGTCTCAGCCAGGTTCCTTTGCAGCCAAACAGAGACGTCGCTGCTGAAAAAAGCCTTTTGTTTCTTCATATGTATCGTCTGGGTCTAGAAGAAGATTGCCAGAGCGTAGTCTCTAAGGATGTGAAGGATGGTCTCTGGCTGTCCTTGGAAAAGAACACAATAAGGATTTGCGGCAATTTTCCTGTAACAAATAAGTGGATTAGTGACAATCTTCCGCAAAAATACCAACCACATAAAGCTGTGGATCCTCTTAGGGTCGGGTAGCCTCCAGATAATCTTTCAGAACTTTTTGTCGGGATACTGCGGCTGCGGGTTGAGAAGTTTGTATGCCGATCTTGCCGTAAAATTCCCGTTGGAAGAAACTGTTCAAAAGAGAGCATCGTCTTCAGTAAAGAGTCCATCCACCGCTACACTAGTGATCTTCTGCTGGACCTCGAGAGGGAGGAGGTTTCCGAACAGGTCAATCCTCCAACGCCCTTATGGTGTGATAAAATCTGCAACCACCGCGTCCTCGAGCTCCTATGGGATTGGATTCAGAACCATCTCCTTGAGTGGTACATGCATCAGCCAAATATCCGACCAAAATTTAGTCTGTTTTCCATTCTTAATATTGCATGCACATCCCTTCCAAAGAAGGTTGCTAGCTTTTACAAAACTATTCCAGGTAAAGAAACTCCTTTGAATTGGCTTGAGGATGTCCAAGTCGTCATTATCACCGCTATATTTGGTTGAGAGTATTAATATTGGGCCAAGAGACACGCTCGGTGACTGATCGGCCCATAGCTATTGTCCAGCCTGAGTCGCATGTTGTTTGGTTTGTTGGTCCTATGCAGTTTTGGAGAAATACTTCTCCTAATCATACCCTAGTTACATTTGAAGATGGTTATAAATACTCTTGTATCTTGGCCAATGGCCGAACAGTTGATTGACAATAATCAATAAGAGAAAAGCTGAGGGCGCTGAACCCTCCGTGGATTAGTCTCAATCACAATTGATCAAGAATACCACGTATTTATTGTTTGTTTTTGCTTATGCTTCTTTACTATTTATCATGGTATCAGAGTTGTGAGTTCCAGCTTTGTCGACTTCTAATTTGGAGGCGCCATGAGCAAGTACGTGGATGACTCGTCGAATGGCAAACCACCGCAGACTGGCGGCAGAGTTGGGAATGACCTCCCATATGAATATCAACTCCATAACTCTGACAGCCCGGGGAATATGCTCGTTGGATAAGTCCTAACGACAGCAAATTATAGACAATGGGCGCTCGACATGAGGGATGCCCTACTGGAGAAAAATAAATATAGTTTCGTTGACGGGACGGTTGAGAAGCCGACAAATCCTGTAGAACGACGGGCTTGAGCGCGATGTGATGCCATGGGGAAAGGCTGGTTAAAGACATCCATGGACAAAGAAATCCGAAGTAACATCTGTTTTGCTGAAAGTGCTCGAGCTATACGGGCGGATTTGAGCGAGAGTTTTGGCCAAGGGAGTGCATCTCGCGCGTACGAGCTACGACGTCTGATCAGCACCCCACAACAAGAAAAGAACTCAATATCGGCCTTTTATACTAAGCTCATAGCACTTTGGGAAGAAGCATCGGCCATCTCGCTGATTCTGCGCAATACTTGCTGGCAGTGCGCTTGTGACGTATCGCGCAAGGTACGGGAGCAGCAAGAGAACTCCAGGATTTTTGATTTCCTTATAGGACTGGACGAACTTTTGCCGCAGTCCATACTCAGGTGTTAGCCATGAAGCCGACACCATCATTGCCCGAAGCTTTTAACATCGTTATTAATGAGGAGCAGCAGAAGCTAATCTCGCAACAACGACAACCTAAATCTGAGGCGGCAACCTTCGTAGCACGTGGGGAGAATGAAAGAGGTACCCGAAGCACGGGGGAGCGAGAAAAGTTGCGGTGCAGACATTGTCAAAAGGTGGGGCACACACGTGAGATGTGTTATGAGTTGATCGACTCCCACCTCGTGATCAGGATCGACAAGGTAACAAGCAGCCAAAGCGTTGTGGGAGCAAGAATGAAGGGACATGGTGTGATCCTAAGGCCTCGCAAGTAGAGGTAAACCAAAGTCTTGTAGCTGGATTTACACTGCAGCAGTTGGAACAACTCAAGAAATTCTTTGCGGGTCACAACCGACTGGGGAAGATCCTGTTGCGAATATAGCAGGTGTGATTTCTGAAACCTCTTAATGGTTGATTGACTCTGGATGCAATGAGCACATTACTATGGATGATTCATTATTATCAAGAAATAAGAGAAATTGATGGGAAGCCGGTTCGCATACCAAATGGGGCGAGCATCCCTGTTAAACATATTGGGTCTATTACTCTGTAGTCTGGGTTGAAACTTAGCCGAGTATTACATGTTCCCGAGTTCCGATGCAATCTGGTTTCTGTGAGTCAATTAATGAAGGATAACAACGTCACATTAATCTTTCTTGATGGTTTCTGCGTTATCGAGGACTTACACTCCAAGAAGTTGATTGGGAAGGGTGAGCTCTAGGACGACCTGTATTATCTCTGACTGTTTGGGAATGGAAGGATGAAAGCTTGTGCGGTCAGTGGAAACAAATCCATCTCTGAATCGACCTGGCATGCTCGACTGGGACACCCCTTGTTGGAGAAAATGCAGCAGCTTGGTCGCATCCTATCTGTTGTTTTTCATACTAATAACGACCTTCCCCATTCTTGTTCAAGGGCAAAGCAAACTCGTTTACCGTTTTTGTGTAGTTCGATGAAAACAAAATCGGTGTTTAAACTTAATAATGTTGATATATGGGATCCCTATCAACAAGCTTCACTCAGTGGTGCACATTATTTCCTCACTATCATCGACGATTTTAGCCATGGTGTTTGGGTATATTTGATGCGTTATAAATCCGAGGTTGGCACTTACATTAAGCTTTTCTGCAACATGGTTCGGAAACAGTTTGGTAAGCCGGCAAAGGCATACAAGGGGACAATGGTCTCGAGTTTAATACTGAGGTGTTAAAGGAGTATTATAAAACTGAAGGAATTTTGCTTCAGACTCCTTGCACCGACACACCACAAAAAATGGTGTGGTAGAGAGGAAACATCGACACATTATGGATACTATGAGAGCTCTGCGGTTTCAAGCAAGCTTGCCCATTCGTTTTTTGGGTGAATGTGTACTCACAGCAGTTTATCTCATAAATAGGTTGCCAATGACAGCCACTGGTAAAACTCCCTTTGAGCTGATATTTTAATAAACCTGCAAATTATAAGTCCTTGCGTGTGTTTGGGTGTATCACTTTCTACAAGGACACTCATAGGCATCTAGATAAGTTTGCTGCACGTGGGCGCAGTGGAGTATTCCTTAGATATGCAGCAAGTCAGAATGGCTATCGTATTTACAATCTCACAAATCAGAGAGTCGGCACCTCTCGTGATGTGATCTTTCATGAGAATACCCTCCAATTCCAGTCCAACGTTGGGAAACAGCTGCACTGGGTGTCGCGTCCGATTTTGCAAGCGGACTGTTTGGAGGACTATGAAGAGCACGATATGGCCCATCCTCCACCGGAGATTCCCTCCTCTATTTCCTCTCCGATGTCCCCTAGGGTCGAAGCTAATTCTTCTCTGTCGTCATCGAGCTCGTCTCCTACACAAGACCACACTTCCTCGCATCAACATACATATGTGGTGCTTGGTGGAGCATCTCCGCTAGCTGAACAAGACCCAACATCTGCGGCTGCACCTCGCAGGAGTGATCGAACCAGGTTTCGGTCAAAACACCTGGCGATCTATGATACGTCGACTTCCGTTCGAGGAGCCCGCACCTCTAGTAAACAGGGAAGCACCTCTCTTCATTCTCACTACCTATTAGCGTCTTATGTTCACTATATTAATTTTACACCCTCGTATTGTGCTTTCCTTGCTGTAGTCACAAATAGTGATGAGCCAACGTCATTCCAGCAGGCCATGCGTGACCCCCAGTGGCGAGATGCGATGACCCGTGAAGTGGTTGCCTTGGTGGAAAATGGGACTTGGACCCTAGTTGAGCTCCCTCCTGGCAAATGGACTATATGGACTAAATGGGTCTTCAAAATTAAGTTCTTTCCTGATGGAACGATCGAGAATACAAGGCTCGTCTTGTAGCCAAGGGCTACACGTAGATAGAAGGGCTGGATTTTCACAACACGTTTGCTCCAGTACCGAAATTAGTGATTGTCCGATGTTTGATTGTTGTTGCAGTTAGTCGTGGATGGCACCTTCACCAGTTAGATGTTAATAATGCATTCTTGCATGGAGATATTGATGAGGAACTATACATGGAGATTCCTCAAGGTTTTCGAGCTCCGGGAGACACTAGAGTGTGTCGACTGCACAAGTCCATCTATGGTCTGAAGCTGGCTTCTCGTAATTGGTACCAGAAATTTACGACTGCTTTGTGTATGGCTTTCGCGCTTCACCTACAGACCATTCTTTATTTATCTACCAGCGGGGGAGCAGATTTGTGGTTGCTCTCATTTACGTAGATGACGTGATACTAGATGGCAATGACCTACCCTTCATCACTAGTGTCGAACAGTTTCTGAATGAAATATTCAGCATCAAGGAACTTGGCCCGTTGCGCTACTTCTTAGGGATTGAAGTGGCACACACAACTGATGGGATTGCACTCAGCCAAAGAAAGTATGTCCTGGACATACTAGAGGATGCCGGTATGTAAGGGTCTCGGTCGAGCTCGTTTCCCATTGAACAAAACCATCAATTGATTCGTCCTACTGATGTCGTGCTCGCAGATCCTTTTTTCCTACCGTCGGCTCGTTGGTCGTCTTCTTTATCTGACCATCACACGACCGGACTTCACCTATGCGGTGAACATCCTCAGTCAGTTTGTTCATGCGCCTAGCCCTATGCATATGAGCTTATCACGTTCTCCGCTATCTCAAAGCCTCACCAGGCCCAGGTTTGTTTTTTCCTTCAAATAGTCCTCTTTGATTAACGGCTTATTGTGATGCAGATTGGGGTGGTTGCCAGAGTACTCGCTGGTCCTGTACTGGCTATTTTATCAGTCTCGGAGGCGCCCCAGTATCCTGGCGCACTAAGAAGCAACGTGGTGTTGCTATGTCTTCCGCTGAAGCTGGATATCGTGTGATGGCAAGCACGGATAGTGAAGTAATCTGGCTGCGGTGGCTAGTACGTGAGCTGGGCCTTCACCACACGGCAGCGACACCACTACATTGTGACAACCAGGCGAAATTACACATCACCAACAACCTAGTTTTCCATGAGCTCACCAAACAGGTGGAGATGGACTGCTATTTCGTCTTTGAACGAGTTCAGTCTAGTGAAATACTCCCTATCAAGGTGCACACCGAATTACAGCTCGCTGATATCCTTACGAAAGGTCTTGGGGGTGATCGTTTTCTTTTCCTTCTGTCCAATCTCAACTTTCGCGATCTGCATTGTTCAGCTTGCGGGGGAGTATTGGGTCGAGAGACACGCTCGGTGACTGATCGGCCCACAGTTGTTGTCCAGCCCGAGTCGCGTGTTGTTTGGGTTCCTGGTCCTATGCAGTTTCGGAGAAATACTTATCCTAATCATACCCTAGTTACATTTGATGATGGGTATAAATAATCTTGTATCTTGGCCAATGGCCGAACAGTTGATTGACAATAATCAATAAGAAAAAAGCTGAGGGGCTGAACCCTCCGTAAATTAGTCTCGATCACAATCGATCGAGAATACCACGTAAATATCGTGTGTGTTTACTTGTGCTTCTTTACTACTTATCAATTAAAGACCTTGTAATTCTGCCCACAACATTTCACTTCTTATGTGATAATATATTACTTATTGGCCCGTTAAAAAAAGACAATAATTGTTTATCTACACTCCCACATTAAGTTTCGGTAGTCAACTATTCTAAATCGTCAATAATAATAATACCATAATAGTTGTTTACAATAAATTTCACATAACATTTGAGCTTCCATAGAATTAAAGAAGCTCCCCTGTTCCGTCCTAAATCCTAATATGTGTATACTCTGCTTTCTCCGTTGAACAGAAGAAACAGACTTTCTCTCCAATAAAAACCACACATTTACAAAACATAATTATGCACCACCTGATATTCCATATAAAAATTAAAACACTCCCAGCACTGATCGGTTTCCCAGTTCCTCCGGCCGCCGTAAAAAGCTGCAGAGTAACCGGGCGCGGGGGCCGAATCGAAGTTAAGCAACGAAGACACAGAAGGACGGCGGCGGTGGCTGTGGAGATCCCTGTCGTAATCGGCGCGCTGATCGGGATCCGACAACGTGGAGTATGCGGAATGGATTTTCTTGAACTGGTCGGCCGACATCTCCCTCCGACTCACGGACACCAAATCTGGGCGGCACCTTCTCGCTAGCCGGCAGTACGCTGCCTTTATCTCCCCGCCGCTCGCGCTCGTCGGGATGCCCAGCACTTCGTATAGCAATGAGGACCTAGCAGCAGCAGATGCCATTGCTTTGCCTTGTTTTTCTTTTGTTTCTGCCTCCAGTTATCTCTCCTGTTGTCCTTGGGTTGGGTGCGTTAGGGACTCAGGGTTATAGCTAGGAAAAGCTTTATATAGACTCCACATGGTGGTGAAATTAAAGGGGACTTTTGGAGGGTACATATTTTATAGATTTTAGTGACATCTTGCACAATTTCAATTTCTACCATGTATATCTCTTCAAATCGTTTTTTTTTTGTCAAAAGATATCATATATTAATCCAATAAAAAAGATAGTTACATCCTGGAAATCAGCCAGGCCCGGAAATCAAAGAAGCGACTTACAGTCGGGTACAAAGAGAGGGCTTTAAATGGTATCGGAAGTAATTTTTATGACTGTAATATATATTTTAATGAATTCAAATATGAAATTTTAAGTTTGAAAACTAACGATAGGACCACTAAACCAAGTCTTTATTCGAAGCATAGCAATTTTACCAACTATATTAGTGATTAGAATGGGTGGTGACTGGTGTCGAGGAAGTGTTCACAAAATCAGGTTATGAATTGAACGGTCATATATGCATGGAGAATTTTTTCAGTACCACAAGCAAATTAAAGCAATTATATGCGGTTGACGTTAATGATTTTGATTGCAGGCTTATCCATAAGATGTAAAATGTACTGCGCTGACTCAGCAAACTGGATAAATGGATAGATATCAATCCTTACATATTTTATCTCATCCATCATTGTAGAAGAAAGAAAGACTAGAGTAGCATGGGGTCCGACTCTGATCTTCTTTCTGCTATCTATCTTTCTTCATCGTGTAAACATAATTATTGCGGTTGCCAATATTAATAGTGTATATACTAGGTGGTAAACGATTATAATTATATCACAAAATGCAGGGAAGGGACAGATAAAGTTTGAGGATATGCCTATGGTGATATGTATGTCACGGTAACTTGTACTTTTCGTTCGACTTAATTTTAATAGTGGTCGATCGAATACACTAATGTGGGCATCCTGATGATTTATCATGGTCGACCTTTAAAATGTAGTGGTCGACCATTTGTAGTTTAAGTTGTCATTGTTGGTCAACCACAATAAAACATCGGTCGACCTTTTCATTAGCGTCAGAAGCAAAATGGTCGACCGTAAAGGTATATAGGTCGACCACTTGATGGCGGTCATTAACAAAATGGTCGACCATTTACAGAAAGAGGTCGACCATATGGAAGAGAAGTGTTGTAATCATTTATCCATCACCATTTGACGTAAAATGAAGATGAAGAGTGTTGGTTTTGCGGTTGACCTAATTTGGTACGAGGTCGACCAAATACAGGAAAATCAACCTATGCCATGCATCTTTTTTGCTTATGTATGTCGATGTGGGTGCCCTAAATTCAAACTCGAGCAATTGTCAAATATAGGTGGACCTGATTGAGATACAGGTCGACCGAATGGTATTCTGCATGCAACAAAACATCAAATTAAATGGTGCAGATTACGCATTAGACAAGATGACGACGATAGCTACATTAGGTCGACCTCACCATCGACGTGGTCTACTTCTTGAATCACGTACAACAGGAAACGCAAAGGATCTTCTTCACAAAAGCTCTAACCGTAAAAAAAACTAATTCAGAGTTTCGGTGGCGATGAATGTGACATATATTCGTATTTATAGATATTTAGGACGAGAATGGATCGAATTAAGTGGTAGATAAGTTAGGGTTACCTTTCTGGTGTTGGAATCCTTATCCAATACGGATACGGTGTGCACACGGTCGGCCTCGTACTTATGCGGTCGACCTCAATTAATCAAAATGGTCAGCCTATGAGGTATTTGGGTCGACCTTTCATTCTGTTCGCTTCCCAAAGAGGTCGACCATTTGCTATAAAAGGCCAATCGCGTCGTTGAACCTCACAAAACTGAAACGGCAGATTAGGTCGATCTAATCCTTTATAAGGTCGACCTAAAAGTGGAGATTATGTCGACCTAATCCTATATAAGGTCGACCTAAAAGTGAAAGTTACGGTGACATGCATGTCACCGTAGCAAAGTCCAAAGTTTGATTGTATATGAAACAGAAAAAGGGTGACAGACAGCAGGTCCCTCTTTGGTTCAACAGATCTATTATATCATCAACAATGGATTTTGTTCGTTTGGCTTGCTTGCTTGCGTACGTACAACAGAGCATGGGAGGAGACACTTCACATGGAAACCGGTACGTCCTTTTTGTTACAGTGCACCAGATCAATCAGTACCATTATGAAGAGTTCCGGCCGGTGTTCGTTGGATTTGAAAGCGAATATGAATATTGAGATACCTATCCATTTATTTTTGCATCATTGTCATCACTAACATGTCAGGAACTTGTACTAGGAACATTCATTGCTACAGTCTATTTGTGAAGGATCCAGGGGGTGGCCATCCCGGGTCACGACCCAGTACTATTCTGGGTCCAGAGCTAGTATAGTCCTTATGAATCATTCGATTTTAGACATTCGGCCCAATGTTATTTTTACAATAGGATTGCAAGTAACTAGAAAAATAGTTCAAATGAACATGTTTAAATCACTATTCTAAATTTAGCATAGAAATTTTAGCCTCAATGATTTTCGTCTAAAAAAACAATACCTAAAATTCTAAAAGTCTAAAACGTAAAAGACTACAAGAAATATGAGGTTTTTTCCTTCATTTTTTTTTTGACAAAAGATAATCATATATATTGATTTGAAACATAGATCATTATATCATGGATTTTAACCAAGCCAGAAAATCAAAGAAA
Organism: Linum tenue; assembly: GCA_946122785.1. Classification (NCBI taxonomy): domain Eukaryota; kingdom Viridiplantae; phylum Streptophyta; class Magnoliopsida; order Malpighiales; family Linaceae; genus Linum; species Linum tenue. Next base: position 23,420,827 of record CAMGYJ010000007.1, on the reverse strand, counting down.
CGACGCATAGTTGAGTACAATGAGAGGACCTTTCTAGCCACCAAATGGGCTATCCTATTACTGCTCCGACCTACAAATCGCACATTAAGCCCATTGTGAATCGTGAAATTAAGCACGACCTCCTCGAGGATGACCCCCATCCTATTATCCTAGGTATCAGCCTGATTGATTTTATTAATGACCACTTTGGCGTCACCTTCAAACCTCATCTCCGTAAACTCGTTCTCCAGACACCATAGAATAGCCTCCCAAAAAACAAGCAACTCGACAATCATCGGATCATCAATATCATCAAACTACACCCCTTTAGCCAAGAGGACGCTCCCTTCTTGGTTCATGATAATCATCCCCCTCCCCCCTGTCGATGGGACTCACTCCTAGTAGCCCCATCCCACATACAGACAACTGAATTAGGGTTTCCCACACCCAATGACCGTGCGAGTGGGATGAATGATCGTTGAATACTTTCAATCGGCACACTTATCCACTCTTGGTATTGCTGGTGAAATTAGCGTATTAAAGCTAGGATTCCAAATTGTTTGTGTTGAAATAAAATAAAATTTAATTAAATAAATAAAAATATCAGAATCGCCTAGAGACTAGTAGACGTATGAGTGTATGGAGAAGTGTAGAATTGTGTAGAGAATGAGAAAGTTGAGTGATTAAACAAAATAAAAAAATAGGAACCACACAGGAGGAAGTCGGTTCCAACTACCATACTTAATAGGTTTGATATTTTGTGATTGGAGGCCTATAAATAGGCTTGTGTTGTACGAATCAGAGGGTAGAGCAAAGCAAAAAAGAAATATAAAGAAGCAAAAGCTCCTCTTGTCTTAAGTGCTCTCTTTCTCTGCAGCCTATTCTTCCCCTTGTCCCATTCTCTAATCAAATAAAACTCCTTCCTATTTTCTACTAGCCCATAAACGAGCTCCTCCACCAAAAGCCCCCCATTAGTGTTTCAATTATATGGAAATAAATATTTTATTTCCAACAAAGTGGTATTAGAGCCCGAGTTATTTCTGAGTATGCTCTGTGGTTGCAGCGTAGTCTGAACTTCCACATCAGAAAAGAATTTCTCGTGTTGTGGTTATCACGATTGTCCCATGGCCGAAAAATCCACTTCCCCCATTCAATTTCCCCACCTTACCAAAACCAATTACAAAAATTGGTGCATCCGTATGAAAGCCTTGCTAGGATCCCAAGATGCTTGGGATATTGTTGAGAAAGGTTACGAGATTCCCACAGAGGATTCTCGGTTATCTCCTACTGAAAAGGAGGTATTGAGAAAAAATAGAAAGAGTGATCAAAAGTCACTCACTCTAATTCATCAATGTCTTGATGAATCGATGTTTGATCAAATAGCAGATGCTACCACAACTAAGGAAGCATGGGAGATTCTGCAAAAGGAAATGCAAGGCGTGGAACCAGTAAAAAAGGTTCGACTTCAGACACTCAGGGGAGATTTCGAAGCAATAAAAATGAAGGAAGCTGAATCTGTTTCTGAATACACCGCACGTGTGAAGTCTATCATCAGCAAGTTGGAGATAAAATGAAGGCCGTGATATCAAAGCAGAGATGGAGGAAATTTCACCATGAACAACTATGAATCGTCCACCAGAGGCAGAGGTCGTGGTCGTGGACGCGGAAGAGGAAGTTGGAGATCGAATGAAGGACGTGATAAATCCAACGTCCAATGCTATAATTGCTCGAAATACGGGCATTATGCATCGCAATGTTGGAGTCCGCCTAAAGAAGTGGAGGAGACAACAAACAACGTGCAAGAAGAAGTCAAAGGCACATTGATGTTGTCGCATCAAGGAGATGAAAAACCGAGAGATAACATGTGGTATCTGGATAATGCAGCAAGCAACCACATGTGTGGAAAAAGAAACATGTTCGTGGATATGGATGAATCAGTGAAAAGAAATGTCGTATTTGGAGACTCCTCGAAAGTTCCTATCAAAGGGAGAGGAACTATACTCATCCGATTGAAGAATGGCTCGCAGCAATTTATCAGTGACGTGTACTATGTCCCGAACATGACTAGTAACATCCTGAGTTTGGGTCAATTGATGGAGAAGAATATGAATTCCACATGGTGAATCGTCAACTAGAGCTGTTAAATGAGAAGAAGCAGTTGTTGGCCAGAGTACCAATGTTGAGAAACAGAATGTTCACGCTGAACATCCAAACTGAAATGGTGAAGTGCTTGAAAGCATGTGTGAAGGACAATACATGGCTATGGCCATCTAAAGTTTGGAGGCCTGAAGTTACTCGGTCATAAGAAGATGGTGCACGGTCTGCCAGTGATCAATCATCCAGACCAATTGTGTGAAGGATGCTTAGTTGGAAAGCAATTTAGGGCAAGTTTCCCAAAGGAGTCCCTATCAAGAGCTAAAGCACCGCTTGAGCTCGTCCTTGCAGATCTCTGTGGACCGATTACCCCAACATCGTTCGGAAAGAACAAATATTTTCTATTTTTCATTGATGACTACAGTAGAAAGACATGGGTTTACTTCTTGAAGCAAAAGTCAGATACATTTGAAGCTTTCAAGAAGTTCAAGATGCTCGTGGAGAATGAAGTGGCCGCTACATCAAAGCAATGAGATCATATAGAGGTGGAGAATTTATGCTCAAGAAGTTCAGAAGGTTCTGTGAATATCAAGGAATTCACAGGTTTCTCACAGTCCCAAGATCCCCACAACAGAATGGAGTCGTTGAGAGGAAGAACAGAACCGTCCTCAACATGGCGAGAAGTATGATGAAGAGCAAGAACCTACCAAAGGAGCTATGGGCTGAAGCTGTTGATTGTGCAATCTACTTACTGAACAGGTCACCAACAAAGAGTGTTTGGAATCAAACACCCCAAGAAGCATGGAGCGGGAGGAAACCTACAGTTTCTCACCTCCGAGTCTTTGGAAGTGACGGATATGTGCACGTACCGGATCAAGAAAGGAAGAAGTTGGATGAAAAAAGCAAGAAGTACATATTTCTGGAATACTCAGAACACTCAAAAGGTTACAAGATGTTTGATCCAGTGGAAGAGAAGTTGATCTTCAGCAGAGACATGGTAGTTGATGAAGAAGCAACATGGGACTGGACTACTGAAGCAAATAAGAGTTACACTTTTTATCCATTCACTATGGATGAAAGTGCTGAAGTACCGGATGGTGATGTACATGTGACAAGTCCACCCAGTCACAGAGAACCTACCAGCCCAGAAGGAGAATCTAGTGAAAGTCCCCGAGAAAGGCCACAAAAGTATAGAAGACTTGATGAAATTTATGAGGAAACTACAGCCATTGAAGTTGATGAATTGACACTATACTGTCATTTCATTGATAATGAACCGGTGGATGTCCAAGAAGCCATGAAGGATGAAAAATGAAAAATAGCCATGGATGAAGAAATTGGAGCAATTGTTGAGAACAAGACTTGGGAGCTTGTGTCACTACCTAAGAACCAGAAGCCCATCGGTGTGAAGTGGGTATTTAAAGCGAAGAAATATGCTAAAGGAGAAGTCGTCAAACACAAAGCAAGATTGGTGGCGAAAGGGTATAGTCAGAGACTAGGCATTGACTATAATGAAGTTTTTCCTCCCGTGGCAAGAATCGGGAGTATCGGGATGGTGATATCTCTCGCTGCTCAAAATGGATGAAAGATACATCAGATGGATGTAAAGTCAGCTTTTCTGAATGGATATCTCGAGGAAGATATCTATGTGGAGCAACTACCCTGGATATATCATTGAAGATCAAGAAGATAAGGTGTTGAAGCTAAAAAAGGCACTTTATGGTCTGAAACAAGCACCAAAAGCTTGGAATAGCAGGATTGACAAGTACTTTCAGCAGGACGGGTTTAGTAAATGCCCGCATGAGCATGCACTATACTGCAGGTGCAAGGGGGAGCAATATTGATGGTTTGTCTATATGTAGACGATCTCATCTTCACAGGCAACGATCCTAAGATGTTTGAAGAGTTTAAGAAGACGATGGTTCGTGAGTTCGAGATGATAGACATTAGACTAATGTCATATTATCTCGGTATTGAAGTAACTCAAAAGGAGGAAGGAATTTTTATCTCACAGAGTGGCTTCGCAAAGGAGGAAGGAATTTTTATCTCACAGAGTGGCTTCGCAAACGAGGTCCTGAAGAAGTTTAAGATTTAGAATTGCAATCCTGTGAGCACACCTGCTGAGTGTGGACTGAAGTTATCCAAGGATGATAAAGGAGAGAAGGTCAACTCAACGGAGTTTAGAAGTCTCATGGGAAGCTTGAGATATCGGACTTGTACTAGACCAAATATTCTCTACGCAGTTGGATTAGTCAGCAGATACATGGAGGCACCAACAATGTCACACTGGAATGCTACCAAGAGGATATTGCGCTACATCAAAGGTACAATCGATCATGGTCTGTTTTACACTAAGTCAAAAAATTTCAAATTGGTTGGCTACTGCGATAGTGATTGGGCAGGAGACGTGGATGATCGCAAGAGCAATACAGTATTCGTATTCTTTCTAGGAGATACAACTTTCACATAAAGTTCAAAGAAGCAAGCTATCGTGACACTGTCAACTTGTGAAGCTGAGTATGTTGCTGCAACATCGTGTGCGGGTCATGTTATATAGCCGAGAAAGTTGCTGAAGGAGTTGAATATGACACAAGAAGAGTCAACTGAGATTTATGTTGATAACAAGTCTGCTCTGGCCCTAGCAAAGAATCCAGTGTTTCATGATCGTAGTAAGCACATTGATACAAGATATCATTTTTTGAGAGAATGCGTTGAGCAGAAAGAAGTGATGCTAAAGTATGTGAAGACTGAAGACCAGATTGCAGATATTTTCACCAAACCGCTGAAGCAAGACGTGTTCGTCAAGATGAGGACGCTACTCGGAGTTACTACTATTTAAACTTTAAGGGGGAGTGTTGAAATTAAATAAAATTTAATTAAATAAATAAAAATATCAGAATCACTTAGAGACTAGTAGACGTATGAGTGTAGGGAGAAGTGTAGAATTGTGTAGAGAATGAGCAAGTTGAGTGATTAAACAAAAGAAAAAAAGGAACCACACAAGAGGAAGTCGGTTCCAACTACCATACTTAATAGGTTTGATATTTTGTGATTGGAGGCCTATAAATAGGCTTGTGTTGTACGAATCAAAGGGTAGAGCAAAGCAAAAAAAGAAATATAAAGAAGCAAAAGCTCCTCTTGTCTTAAGTGCTCTCTTTCTCTGCAACCTATTCTTCCACTTGTCCCATTTCTCCAATCAAATAAAACTCCTTCCTATTTTCTACTAGCTCATAAACGAGCTCCTCCACCAAAAGCCCACCATTAGTGTTTCAATTATAAGGAAACAAATATTTTATTTGCAACAGTTTGCCCTGAAAGACAACCCAATTTCGTGATCACCAGATTCTCCAAGCAGTGTTTCTGATTTTGTATTAGTAGTGATTTATTATTATTTTTGCTAGAATTAGTAGTGATTTATTATTATTTACAAAAACCTATATAGTAATATTGATTCTACTAAAAAATTATCAAAATCAATACTAATATATCATAAAATCAATACTGCACACCAAATTACTACTACATACCTGAAGAAAAAAGTTAATAGTGTTTTCCAAAAAAATGTAGTATTTTACTCTGCGAAGACAGAGAGACACGATGGAGAGAAGGGAGAGCGAGAAAAAGAGACGTTGTTGAGAAAAACTTGTAACCACATCCATTAAAATCCCAAAAAAAGAAAAAAAACCCAATTCCACCAAATCCGCCTTCTGTCACAAAACAACAAAAATAAAAGTCAGAAATTAATAATTAATGTAATCTCTTCTTAATTTACTCTCATTATTTTCCTAAACATAAAATTTAAATTTGAAATGAACTGTTAATATTATAATTCGGACGGTGCTAAATCCCTATGGACTATGGAATTAGCGTCCTAGCTTCTCGCTAAAGGATAAACATTAGCCCAAGCCCAATTATTTGGGTCAACTTTAAAACCCACCGGGACAAAGTTCTCGGGTTCCTTGCCGGTAGCATATCCTACCCGCCGCCGTCGCATTTGTCGGTTTCCAAAATATAACTTTCATCGACCGCCGGTTCCTGACAATTTCGGGAAAATGCCAAGCAAGAATAACAAGCGGAAGAGACCGGAGCGGCCAACGATTCACCCGCGAAACAAGTACGCCGACAGTCCTCCGGACTTCGCTCTCCTGGCGTCCCTCTACCCTTCTTTCGAGCCTTTCGTTTTCTACTCACGCGACGGTCACCCTAGAATCGACTGGACCGACTTCAACGCCACTAGGGAGCTTACCCGGGTCTTGCTCCTCCACGACCACAGCCTCAATTGGTAAGCAGATGATTCACCAAGTGTTATTAAACCTCAAAGATTCTGCCTTTAGCTTGTTCGCTCAGCTGAATTGGTGAAATCCCTTCCCGAGTTTTAGAAATTGGAAGAATTTAGCCAATTCAAGTTCCGAACTTTGATCCCCTTTGAGTTCATAATAATGCAGTTTGGCAGCCTTTTGAGTAAAAATTCAACGAATTGCCAATTGATCAAATCCTTGTTTTCAGAAATTTGTGGCTTCTGATAATCTTATTTGAGCTCAGACAAACTGAAACTCTCGGCTTATTTTCTTTTCCTATGGTTGTGTTTAAGGCTACTTGAAATCTGAATTTGATTCTGTTGAGGTTTGTTTATGGTGTGGGAATAATGTGTAGGTGGATCCCTGATGGGCAGCTATGCCCCACTGTGCCCAACAGATCAAACTACATTCATTGGATTGAAGATCTTCTGTCTTCTGAGATCATTCCAAAAAATCAGACTCTTGGAGATTTAGTTAGAGGGTTTGATATAGGCACCGGAGCAAACTGCATTTACCCACTGCTTGGCTCCTCCCTTCTGGGTTGGAGTTTCGTCGGTTCAGGTCACTTGATCTTCTTAGTGCTAGTATTATCCTTATCAAGCTTCAGCTTTGTGTGTGAATCATTAGTAACTTACAGCCTTTTTGTATCCCTGTACTTGGTTGCAGATATTACTGATGTTGCATTAGAGTGGGCTGAGAGAAACGTCAACAAAAATCCACACGTGTCTCAACTCATTGAGATTAGAAAGGTTACAGTCCATGGAGTTGAGCTGCCTGCTAAAGAGTTGTCTGATGCTCTTGCAGTAGATCATGAAAGCAGTGAGGTTGCAGGTGGCCGTTATTGTGGGCCGCCTATACTTCTTGGGGTAGTCAGAGAGGGTGAGAAGTTTGATTTCTGCATGTGCAATCCTCCTTTCTTTGAGAGCACTGAGGAAGCAGGACTTAATCCAAAAACTTCTTGCGGAGGTACTCCCGAGGAGATGGTCTGCCCTGGTGGAGAACAAGCTTTCATTACTCGTATGATTGAAGATAGTGTTGTCTTGAAGGAATCGTTTAGGTCAGTATTCTTTGAATATACATACCTTTCTTTATCACTTTACTGGTTAAAGTAATGGCTTCATTCATGCTTTACCTTTTTAGGTGGTACACTTCAATGATTGGCAGGAAAATAAACCTCAAGTTCCTAACTTCAAAGCTGCGGGATGTTGGAGTGACCATAGTGAAGACTACCGAGTTTGTACAAGGCCAAACGTGTAGATGGGGATTGGCTTGGTCTTTTCTGCCACCAACTAAGAAGATATTACCGCCTGCTGCAGTCCAGAGAACCAATATTAGCTTCATGCTTGAGGTTTGGATGACTGTTGCTTTCTACCTGTGGTCTTTTTGAGTGTTTCCTACTTATGGTTTGATTCTACTGTCTCCCAGAGGGTTGATCGCCAATTCAGTGCCATGCATATATTACAATCAATCGAGCCGTTATTTCAGACCAACGGTGCATCCTGTAAATTGAATGCCTCGTCATTTACTGTTGATGTAAGAACTGAATCTCTCAGTTTAACTGATGTAGTAATCTGTTTAAGTGTTTGTAATGTTTCTGGGGACTTACTTGCAGTACACTCTAATTTACTAGATCACTGCACCAAGGCTTCACTGTGAAGACCTCATGAAGTATGATGCAAAATGCATTGAAAAACCGATGGAGAGCAAACCGGTGGAGAAGGCTTCAGACAATATGAGTTTTCAAATTTCAGTATGTTCGCCTCCTTGCTTAGCCTGAGTGCCTGACTATGACTTGTGTATTATTCAATAAAAGTCAGCGGCTTGAGTTGTTCCTCTTGCAGATTTTTCAGCAGCAGCCAGGCACCTTGTTGGTGAAAGCATCACTACAAAACAAAGATTGTCCATTTTCAGGTCTCCAACTTCCATTGTTGTTACAAATCTGAATATGAATATGAACATGACAGCATGATTAGAAGAAAAAAAAGCTTTGATATGCATTACTTGGGAGGCTGATGTTGTTTCTGGGTTGATCACTTGCAGGAATGTTCTCTTCGGTGATCCATAAGTTGGAGGAAATTATGAGGCAGAGATTTTGTAAAGCAAGGGACTTACCTAGATGAAGGACGCCCTTGGAGTTTCCATTGAAGAACAGCATGCTGATATGGTCATTAAGATAAGGCGAGAGGTGATAAGCAGCCATCTTAATCAAGTTTGAAATGTCCATAGAAGTGGATTTCCCATAAGAATTCCCATTGTATCAATAGGTCGGTCTCATGGGTTTTATGTTGCTCATAGATACCTGGCTGTAAACTTCAGGAGTTTGGTTTATCAGTTACCACTTACCAGATTAAAATGAATGTTCAGTGTAGCCAAGTAACCTTTTAGAATATTTTTTTTCCTCCGATTGAGAAAAATGATTCTGTTTTTGTGCGGCTAAGAAGGACATCAAAATTATCAATCGATGGGATGTCAATTGTCTGCACCAATCATGAGATGCCGAGTGGCCTAGTGCTGTCTCATCCTTCCCGGTTGGGGCTCAAGATAGGGTGCATAACCATGCACCCATCAATAACCAAATCTGGACTCTTCATTTAGAAAATCCAGATCTAAGGATGGAGAATTGAATGTTATTTTTATTTTCACTAGCTTTTTTAATTGACTCATATCTTTTTCGTTTTAACTCGGATTTTAATTTTTTTTGCACAGATGGAACGAATTCACCATGCTCTACAAAATGAGATCAATTTTCAATATTTTTTTAGGAAAAAAAAATTCTGGCCTCTCGGTACCAACTGCATACCATATGGTATCTTCTTCGTTTTTAATTCGTTTTTGAAAATGTTTGCACAGCAGGGATGAGTTCATCATGATCTACTGGATCTATAAATTTCTGGGTGAACAAATTACAGGACAAAAAAATACCACACAATACCATACAATACCACCCCGGTACGGGGTGGTATTGTATGGTATCTTCTTAGTTTTTAATTCGTTTTTGAAAACGTTTGCACAAAAGGGACGAGTTCATCATGATCTATTGGATCTACAAATTTCTGGGTGAACAAATTACAGGACCAAAAAATACCACACAATACCATAAAATACCCCCTGGTACGGGGTGGTATTGTGTGGTATACAATGTTAAAAGTCGTAAATTACAATTAATATACTTCTACTATCATGTATTCAACCATCCTACAGTATTGGTTTGTTCATACCACCATGGTACGTTTTTCAAAACATAGGTATGCTTTTATTTCAATACCAGTCAATACCATATGGTATAGGCTGGTAAAAAATGGCTCAATTTTTTTTGTTCAAAAAATATATTAAAGTGGATATCATTTTGAAGAGCACAATTAATCTGATCTAACTGTGCAAAAAAAATTAAATTTCGACTTAAAATGAGCGAGAAATCGTCCGTCAAAGATTAAAGAGGAAAAAATTAAAGGCTTTCCATGAGAGAGAGGATGCTGATGTCATGCTAATGTGGACGGGTTACTCATGGTTACTCACCATAAGGTTACTGACCTGATCCATTCCCCGGTTGGAGCAAATCCAAAGCTGTAATCTGTACATGAGTACAATTGTCTTCTTTTTTTCATATTATTTGGAAGTGGGAACATCGAGTTCACATTAAAATGGAGGATGGCGTTTAAGACAACCACCTTTTCATGTGGTGGCTCGTGTACACATAAAATGCACCAATTTTACCAATAATCTAGCTGACGATCCTAATCAAATAAGAAGATTTGAGACATTTGTGTAATAGCTTGCCCTTCATAATCCAAAAATAAATAATAAAACAAATTTTAAACTGGATCGAGATCTTAATCACCAGTCTTCTTACAAACAACACTAAAAAATTTCCGCAACCCTATTCCCTCCACACGAAACTAATAATCATACATCAACACAAACAGACATCTCTTCTAATATAATCAGTTCATCAAACACCCCACCACCACAATTTTACATCCTGGAAACAAAGCAAAAGCTTCAACCAAGATTTTTGGACATCCTCTCATTCCACTCAGCCACCACACCAATGTAAACAAACAAACCCCACCCACCATACACAATAACTCAATATTATTATTATTATTATTATTATTATTATTATTATTATTATTATTATTATTATTATTATTATTATTATTATTATCATCATCCAATCGTTATCAAACACCCAACCAACCTAACCCAAATAAAAATCACAAATCATGATGAATTCACACCACAAACCACACCCACCAACCAAACAGACCCTCATCACAATCATCGATTCATCCATTCCATTGTCCGTCTCCGAAGCACAGCCAAAAAACAGCTCTCCTTTCTTAGCAATAATCATCCACTACTACATGCCACCTACGCCCCAATAATAACTCTAATACCCAAAACACACACCCCTCTGGCTCTGTCTGTCTATATTTCCCATCCCTAAACAACATCCATCCCATTTCTGCGCTACCCAGAAGAGTCCACACCGTACCTTACAATGGGGGCGCAGGCATCCAAGCAGATCGCCCGTCGGAAGGCCATCTCCACCGAGAAACAAACCCTCTGCGACCTCAAGGGCAGCTGCGGCACCGACTTCCCCGGCTCCGACTACCGCCCCGCCGACCGCCAGAACTGGATGTCCGGAATCGGACCCGACAAGATCCGGATCAACCAGATCGTGTGGCCCGGAACCCACGACTCCGCCACAAACAAGATCGGCATCCCTTTCGTCACCCGCCCTTTCGCCCAGTGCCAGTCCCTCTCCATCTACCGCCAGCTCTGCCGCGGGGCCCGCGTCCTCGACATCCGCGTCAACCAGGACCGCCTCATCTGCCACGGCATCCTCAAAACCTACTCCGTCGACGTCGTCATCGCTGACGTCAAGAAATTCCTCTCCGAGACACAGTCCGAGGTCATCCTCTTCGAGGTCCGGACCGAGTTCGGGCACGACGACCCGCCCGAGTTCGACAGGTACCTGGAGGAGCAGCTCGGGGAGCACCTGATCCACCAGGACGACGCCGTTTTCGGCAAGACGGTGGCGGAGCTGCTCCCGAGGCGGGTGATCTGCGTGTGGAAGCCGAGGAAGTCGGAGGCGCCGAAGCCCGGCGGGGCTTTGTGGGGCCCCGGGTATTTGAAGGACAATTGGATCGACACGGACCTGCCGTCGACGAAATTCGAGAGCAATCTCAAGTTTCTGAGCCAGCAGGGGGCGGCGGCGGGGAGGAGGTTTTTCTACCGGGTGGAGAACACGGTGACGCCGCAGCCCGACAACCCGATCGTGTGCGTGAAGCCCGTGACCAGCCGGATCCACTCCTACGCAAGGCTGTTTATCAACCAGGCAGTGGCGAAGGGGTGGGGGGATCGGCTGCAGATTCTGTCCACGGATTTCATCGACGAGGATTTTGTGGATGCTTGCGCGGGTTTTACTTATGCCAGAGCCGAAGGCAAAGCTTGATGATGAGGATGATGTTCGTTGTTGTTTCAATTCTCAATCACCTTCCTGAATTCGTAAGCTTTTCTTTTTTCCATCTCCATCACATTGATGGATGGATGGGTGGGTGGATGGATGGAGGATAAATCTGCATGTGTCGCTGTCGTCTTTTTTTTTTTATTATCTATCATTTTGTTGTACAGTATTTGGTTCATTATTGCATGGGATTTATTGGGCACCGTGTACGACTGTATAATATACTTTTCCTTTTCATTTGTTTTGCTGTGTTAATTGATACAATTACATCTCGAACTCGTTTCTCAGCCAATACAAATATTGGGATCTCCTACCATAACTTGGGTATAATTTGAAATTAGGTAACTTGCATAGATCTAAACCGTTAAAATTGACCAAATTTATTTTCAACCATTGATTAAATAAATAAATAATAACTAAAAAATAAATGGCAACATGGGTTGCCGGTCACCCATTCCAAGTTACCTTTTTCTATTTTTTTTCTTTCCTTTTTCATATTTAGTTGGCTTTCCATATTTTAACATTTCCTTTTTTAATCCTTATTGAATTAGAAGCGTTACGTAAGCCTTCCGTAATAACTTAGCTCTTTACGTAACACGATGTTAATACTCATTACGTAAAGAAATCTTCTATTACGTAAGGCTTCCGTAATGATCTTTTACAACTGTTGCGTAAAATACATATTCACTACGTAAAGGTTACGGAATTATAGTTATTTCTTACGTAACAGTTAAATCGGAAGCGTTACGTAAAGCTTCCGTAATGACTTAGCACTTTACGTAACGCAAGGTTAATACTCATTACGTAAAAAGACCTTCCATTACGTAAAGGTTACGAAACGACAATTATTTCTTACGTAACAGTTAAATCAGTAGCGTTACGTAAGGCTTCCGTAATGACTTAGCATTTTACGTAACACGAGGTTAATACTCATTACGTAAAGACACATTCTATTACGTAAGGCTTCCGTAATGATCTTTTACAACTGTTACGTAAGATTATCATATGTTACGTAACCATTACGTAATGCCTATTGTATTTTACGTAATACGACCTGTAAAACCTGCTATAGCAGGTAAAAAAATTCAAGTTACCTTACTTCAAGTTACCGTAGGAAATCCCTACAAATATTATGTTATTATTATTTTTTATTTTTGAAGTTGACCACATTTATTACAGATTTTACAAAAGGAGGGAGCCCTTATCATTTTGAAAAATTAATGATCAGCCACGCTATCATCACTCCTACCAACCAAAGGTAAGAAAGGCTAACGGTAAATCTGTCGCAACATTGAAGATTTGGGAGTTGCATATCATAGGTTTGAAACCAAGCGAGACCCGTTGGTGTTCCCGGATTTACAAGGCTGCTAGGGGAGAAGCCCCATTGGCGTCGAATATGATTGCAGGTGGCTCTCAGATTTATTAGTCCCCGCTGTCACAAGGTGGCACGTGAAACTGAGGTTACTGGATAATTAAAAAAAATTCATCACCCCCTACCAAGTCCAATTAGAACCCTTCTCTCTCGGTCTCTCTACTATGACCACCAAGGTCTCCATGTTGATTTTTATTGTTGAGGTACCATTATGTAATTAGTCACTTAATTGTCTATGTTAGTGTTTAACCCTATATTAAGCCGAACTCGGCTGTACTCCTATAACTAAGTCATAGTGGTTATAGTGACACTCTTGGAGAGCACATTCTCTCCCGTGGATTAGTCCTGAGATTTAGGGATACCACGTTAAATTCGGTGTTGTCTCTTATACATTCGTACTATTTGACATGGTATCAGAGCCTATGCAATAACAGGTTGGTTCTTCTCTTCATTTGTTTCCGTTCGGCGGATTGGTGATTTGGCTGCGTAGGGTTTTGTTTTTGGTTGCATTGTTTTTGGATGTTGGTTGTGTTCGGATTTCTCTGTGGCAACGTGCGTTTGGCAGTCTTGGTTTGGTCTTCTTGCAGCTTGAGATTGTGTTTGGCTGTTGGCTGCGTTCGGCTTCCTCCGTGGCAGTGTGGGTTTGGCATTCTCGGTTTGGTCTTCTTGCAACGTGGATTGTGTTTGGGATTTGTTGTCCTCTTTTTCTTGGTTTGTTGCTAGCTGGGCGTCCGCCGTAGCTAGTGGGTTTGCCTACCGCTTGTCTCTGGTGTAATTTTGGGGTGTTTGGCTGATTGACTCCATGGATACTTCTCGCATGGATTCGGTGATCAGGTTTGATGGCACTAACTTTGCCATATGGGAATTCCAATTCTGGAATTTTGTAGCCCGGAAGCGTCTTCTTCGCGTGTTGACTAGTGAGCTCAAGGAGCCAGCTCCTGCGGCAAAGGATGTGGAAGATTGGAGAGCGGCTAATGCCCAGCTTATCACATGGCTGGATGGTTGTGTTGATATCCCCACCGCACTCAGCTTACGTTGATTCACCAAGGCGCATGATATGTGGACACACATATGTTGTACATATGCTCAGAATAATACGTCTCGGCAGTTCGAGTTGGAGACTGCGATTACTCGTCTGGCACAGGGAGATATGAATATTTGCGGTTATTATTAGGCATGTCTCCATCTCTAGACTGAGTATGATCTCTTGACTACATCTTTGGTTCCCGATGCAGCATACGGGGCGATGATTGTGGAGCGTGCTCGTACACGTGTTCTTCAATTTTTGGCTAAACTCTGTACTGAATATGAGCCCATTCGGGCCTCATTGATCCATCGGGGTGTCACAAGTACTGATGATGTCGTGGCTGAGCTTATGAGGGAGGAGATGCGCCTTAAGGGTCAGTCTTAGCTAGATAATTCTACTACCTTCACCGTTCGGTCTTTGTTGTTGGCCGCCCCGCCGCGACATCTCAACCGCAGTTTGTCCCTCCCAGCTCAGGAGATGTCATTTGTCACTTTTGTAGGGAGTCTGGCCACATCCAAATTCACTACAAGAAGCGGAACTATTGTAATTACTGTAAGCGGACAGGTCACATTGTGTTAGCCTGCCCGACGTTGAGCATGAAGGGACGTCTGCGTCCAGCTCCAGGGAGCATCCTCACCTCGCGACATTGCTTCTCCGGTCACACTTGGCTCGACTTCGGCTGCTGCCCCTGCTGGTTCAGGCACTACAGCTCCCCTGTCGGCAGAGCAGATCCAGCGCATGGTTCATGAGGCATTACATGCTGCACTTTCTTTCGCATTTGCTACGAGTACTTCGTCTGGTAAGTCTTTGCATTTGCTTTTAGACTCCGCAGTGTTTAACCATATGACTCCAAATCGTACAGAATTCACTTTTTTACGTCCTGTTTCGCCAATGAGTCTGCAAGTGGCGAATGGTGCGGAGATTCTGGTTTGTGGGTTGGGAATCGCTCATATGGCCTTGATCAATCTTCCCGAAACTTTATATGTTCCTAAGTTGCATCTAATCTGACCTTGGTGGGCCAATTGGCTAATGAAGGATGTAGTGTCAAGTTTGACTCTACTAGTTGTGTTGTGCAGGAGCAGAAGTCGGGGAGGGTGATAAGGAGAAGCGGTAAGCATGGACGAACATTTGTGTTGGATGCTTTGTCTGGGCAGGATGTGAAAGGTGCCTGAGTGACTACCACGTCGACCAGTAGTGAGGGTGTCGCCTTGCCGGGTTCTCTTGCACGCATAGAGGAGGGGGATTTATGTCTAAGACTTTGGGTAGTGATTTTTTGGTTTTTAGTTGGATATTTCTGTTGGCAATTCATTATGGGATTTGTAGCACATTAGGCTTGGTCATCCTCATTATGAGAGGTTGAAGGTTATGTTTAAACAGAATTTGTTACTAGATAAGTTGAACCTGTTAAAGTTTGATGGAGTTTTCGATTGTGTGAGTTGTATCGAGGCCAAAGCCTCACATGCGTCTTTCTCTTCCAATGATACAGAATATGCATAACCATTTGATTTGATTCATACAGATCTCTGGGGGTCGTCTCCTGTACTCTCTCGACTTGGGTACATATATTTTGCTTTGTTTATTGATCACACTACTCAGTTTACATGGGTATACTTTTTGAAGCAAAATTCTGAGTTGACTTCTCTAGCTCGTAAGTTCATCGCCATGATTAAGACACAGTTTCGTAAGACGATCAAGGTGCTCAGGTCTGATTCTGAGGGGATTTTTCTTCGAATGAACTCTTTAAGATCTTCAAGACAGAGGGTATTTTGCCGCAACAGTCCTGTCCTGGTGTGTCCCAGCAAAACGTCATGGTGGAGGTAAGAATCGGCACATGTTAGAGCTCACACGTGCCATTCTATTTCACTCTCGCGTTCCTATCAGCTGATGTTCCTATCAGCTGATGGGTCGAGGCTGTTCACACAATCATGTATCTGATTAATCGTCAAATCACATCAATTCTGGGCCAACAGTCTCCATATAAGCTATTGTACTTGAAGTCTCCAGATTATTCATTTCTATGGTCTTTGGGTGTACTTGCTTTGTTTAGCTCCAGCGGAAAGAATGTCACAAACTAGCTCCTAAGGTAGTACACAGTGTGTTTCTCAGCTACAACGACAAGCACAAGGGTATATGTGCTATGATCTCGTTGGTCGTCGTATGCGTATTGCTCATCATGTCAAGTTTCTAGAGAAATAAATGTACTATCGGGTTACTCATGCAAATGCTAGCACCGTTGCTTCACTTGTATTTCTGACCTCTCTGCCTGTTTTTGAGCTGGTGCGGCCCTCCACTTTGCCGAACGACGGGACTGCTCCTACTGGGTTCGATTCGGACAGTGGTCCATCCTCAACAGAGGGTTCTTAGGCCACTAGTTCGTTGAGTGGTAGCTCTTCCAGCGACTTCACATCACCAGGTAGCTCTTCCTCAGCTCCAACTCGTCTTCTGCCTCCCGTTTGCCTTCTGCGTCTAGCTTGTCTCCAGGGGGTGATTCAATGGGATCGTTTGTGGCGGGTAATGAGAATTCTCCTATTCAAACTCTTGTCCCTTTGCATCGATCCAATCGGGCGATATTAGGGAAACCGCCAGCTCGCATGCAGGATTTTGTGGGGTTTCTGGTTGATCCTGTCATCATTCCCACTCGCTACTTTGAGGTTGCATAAGACCCCCGATGGAATGCTTCGATGAAATTTGAAGTGGACGAGTTGGAAGAGAATGGAACTTGGGAGCTGGTGTAACACCCCGACCTTTGGGTTCAGGTTCCACCATAATACGTGAACGGGTGGTTTAACGAGTATGTACGAATAGTTGCAACCGGGGATTAGGAATAATAGTATAATAATAATAATAATAACTATTATTACTATTATGATTATTACTATTATATAAAAAAAGGGGGACGAGCCCTGATTAACCTAAAATTCCCCACAATCCCTCTCCTCCCCAGGAACAATTTCCCCACAATCAACCTAAACCTAATTCTAAGCTAGTATCCACCCCCTGCTCCATCTCTATTGGTATTTCTCACGAAATTCCTCTCATAGCCACGCTGGGATTTGGAATTGGCTACTCCATGGTACAGCAGCAAGATCCTTAATGGTACCAAACACGGGCTGTTCACATATTGATTGTAGAACCCCATCTTCACCTACCGCTACTAGCTCTATGGACGTTGCCTTGCCGAAGACGATGTCGGAGGAGGAAGGGGAGCGGAAGTGAGCAGAGACGACGTGGAGAAGTGCCCAGCTATGTTTTACCTCGCATCGCCCACTTTTCATGGAGGTAAGCGCTCAGCTGTCCAAGCTCCTACATAACTCGATAGGGGTGGTGATGATGGATGAATTGAGATGGGCGTTTAAACTGACAAGGCTTAAAGTGGACCTTGTGCTGGAAACCCCCCCCCCCCCCCCCCCCAAAAGGGACGTGAATGCGTGTGTTAAAGGAAGGGATTCCCAAACACTTGGCATTTACCAACTAACCCTTCACATGGTAAATCACTTTTCAGTCCCACACTTACTAAAATTTACCAAACTGAACCAATCTCGAAATGACCTAAATACCCCTAACAACTCATCAAATTTATAAAATCATGCCCTTGACTTCCAAATTAACGGGAAGAAGAACTCATCACCGTTCTTCTCTTCCACTTGCCATCATCTAGCATGTTTCGGTTGCAGTCGTCGTCTCCAGCAACCCCAAATTCGAGTCCATCATCGTTCCACTCCTCCGGCTCCACCTCCTCTTCCTCGGACAGTAGCACCCGGGGATCGATTTTGCGAGAAATTCGCACCACCGACGCGAACTCCCTTAGCTCTTCTCGGCCCACACATCGGAGGCCAACTTCGAATTGCCGACACCCCAGGTCGTCACGGAGGATAAGAGCATGGCCTTTCCATCGTACAAATAGTCGCGACTGTCGTTGTCGAATTCCCAGCCTTCCTACCGCCGCCGCCGGTGCCTCTCCTTCTCACTGCGTAAAGTTCTTCGTCACTTGTTCTCCCCCCCCCCACTCGTCTGGTGGTTTCTTAGGAAAGCACCTCTCGTATATGCCCAGGAACAACCACCTGACGGAGAACATATAATCCAAGCCCCACTCGTCTCGTGGTAACTTCCTATCTTGACTGGAAGCAAGCACCTCTCGTATATGGGATGAAGCAACTCTCCTGCCATGTAGCAACGATTTCTGGTAGTTCGTGCACTGTTTTTCTCCAACTTTCGCCCAACACGAACTGCTCGCTTCCCTGATCTTTCCTTCGTCTCTTTTGTTGTGGGAAAATCCCCCAACGGATGCTCTGTTTTCCACCACTGCTCTGCTTCCGTCTCCTCTCTTCCAACGCGAACAGGCTGGGGCCCTCTTCTTTCATCCATACCCATTTCTTATCCTTCTCAAGTTCATGACCCACTTTCCTCTTTAACTCACTCAAAGGGCTTACTTCATAATATTGCCCTTCATAATACTCGCTCGGGGATAGAGGACTTAGTTTCAGCTTCTTCCCTTCACGAATGAAGGTATAGCGATTAGAACGGCCATGGTGGGTTACTACTCGATCATACTGCCACGGTTGACCCAACAAGATGTGTGCAACGTGCATCGGCGCCACATCACAAAGAATTCGATCGTGTTACTGGTCGATTTTGAATTCAACCCATGCCTGCTTCGTTACTTTCACAGCTCCATGACCATTGAGCCAGTGTAGGTTGTAGGGCTCGTGATACTTTAGAGTGCTCAAGCCAAGCTTCCTCACTATCTCTAGGCTCACAACATTGGTGCAGCTTCCTCCATCGATCACCATCAACGCCGTCTTTCCTTGAATTCGGCAGCGGGTATGGAACAAATTATCACGCTGCTGGGTTTCACTAACTGCTTCAACAGTGAGTGCCCTTCTGTTGACGAGAAAATGCCCACCTAGAGCCTCCATTTCAATGTTCTCTTCTACTTCTTCATCAGTAACCTCGTCATCAGCTCCCTTCTCCTTTTCTTCCTCCTCTGAATAGTACTCACCATCACGCAGAATTAGTGCTTTCGGATTGGGGCATTGGAAGGACCTGTGACCTCTCCCATGGCACTAGTAGCATTCCAACTTGCTTAGCCCTCCTCCAGACCGTTCCTGATTACCAATTTGGACGGATGGCTTTGATGTCGTTGGCCGATTTGAAACAGGAGCTTCGAGTGGAGGAGATTCCGAAGTTGAGCTTGGATGAGGGACTATTGGAGCAAATCGTCGTCCCTGTCCCACCTTCTGTTGCTTCTTTGATTGCGAGGTGAAGGACTTCCTCCAAGTCAATGAATTGACGCAGTTCCACCTTTTGCCGGATTTCTCTATTGAGGACGTGCAAAAATCTCGATATAGTGGCCTCTGTATCTTCTCGCATGTCAGCTCAGAGCAAGAGCATTTCAAGCTCCTTGTAGTAATTTTAGACACCACATTTTTTCCGGGTTACTTATTAATTCTAACTATTAGTTAAGAGGAGTTGAGTACTCCGTTTGTTTTGAATTGACAATAGTCATTATCAAGTATCTCTTTATATGATTACGTTTAAAACCAATGTTCTTATCGTGACTCTACAAGATTAAGCAATAGCAAATCTAAAGATGCCGATAGCTTATGAACATGGATAATTTGTCTAAATTTGGATGCTAACTTTTAGTTGCCAGGAACAAGATGGACTCCCGAATTTATACACTTGATTGGTTTTGGTCGCAATAATAAAAAGTAGAAGAATAATAATCTTATTAAGATTAATTACCAATATAATAAACAAAAGTACAATTAGAACAATTACAGTCATAAATACTTCATAGCATTTGTCAAATGCCAAACACATTGCAACGTTTAACAACAAAAGAATTAGGAGTCAAACCCAAGTCAAAACGGAAGTCAACTTTGGTCAATCAGTCAACAAAGTCAAATTCAGTCAACCCGGCAAGGCCCAACCAATACCCAGAGCGGTCCGACCCTAAACCGCTACTGTTGGTGAACAAGTAGCCATTTTTCCTATAAAAAACGAGCCCCTTGGCTCTTACAGGGGGCAGAGATTTCCCTTCCTCTCAAATAACAAAAAAAAAAAAAAAACAGAACGAAAAATGGGTTCTCCTCTGCCACACTCGAGACTTCCTTCTTCTTCTTCCCTCCACGGTTGCTTCTTCTTCTTCATCTCTTGATCATTCCCCAACACCTTCCATTTTCCCTGCTAAACACACACATACAAATAACTAAGTTTAAAACCTGAACAGATAGACTTCCCTCTTTCCCTTTCGGCTCTAACAAATACAGAATATACAAAAGAAGAGGAGCCTTCTTCTACCTCCTCTTTTTCTTTTTTGTACAAACATCGCCATCATAACGAAAAAGCAGTCAAAGACAGAAAAGACTCCATACCATGTTTTATTCTTATTACCAAGCATCAACAACAAAAAAACAAAAAAAGACAGCAGCCAGAGAGCGGCGGCAACCCTACAGCAAACCTTCTGCTTCTTTTCTTACACACAAAAAGACCCACCACAAGAAGGCAATAAGTTTCCAGCAGCCAAACCAAGCGAAGACAGAGGAAAACAGCTTCATCCCCGCCCCCAAGCTACACGAACAGGTGGGTATCCTAAATCTTTTTCATCTTTCCATGATCATCATTTGCATCACCAGATCTAAGGCTAGTTATCTAAGGTTTTCTCAAACACAAATCAATCAATTCCAAGCAATCACAGGCATACAAATTTTGTATAAAAGAGGAATCTCAATCTACCACCAATCAAACTACAACATGACCAAACTAATTTGAAAAAGGAAGATAAAAGCTCAATCGACTACCAAGCGAAATACAACATGGCAATAACAATTATAACCAATCAAAACAATCGAAATCAGGTCTGAGGTTATTTTGTGGCCTTTCCATAGATGCATATACATGTTTAAGCATATCGCGATAAAAGTCAGATTTGTTTTCCCCGTTCTGGCTTCGACTGTGTAAGTTAGTGTGGTATTTTCTAGTTTGCATTACATTAAACTAACATATAAGACTCAATTAGACTCAAAACACTTGAAGGTATCTTGAAATACACTTACTTTTTCAAAGGACTTCCCTCTAACCTAAACCCCCTTTAATCTAAACACATTAACTAAAACCACACACACAAGCTATCATAACTCACAAATTTTGCATATCTACCAGATAAAATTTTACTCAAACTTACAGAATCCATACTCAATCATCAAACATCCAATACATAAATATCCAGATTTCACAACTCAATTAACCCCTAAATTCCTATCCATCATAGCCGAACCCAATCTCAAAATTCAAGCATCAAAATTAATCACAAAAACCACACCAAAACACCTAATAATCTCAAGCAATAACAGTGTTTTCGGTAGATATCAAGGTTTTTTTTTTTACTCCCATCAATTTAACAAAATCTGGGTTTTCAAATCACCAAAAAACCAAACTTTCAATAAGAACCAACATCCCACCCACAATTTCCAGCTTCCAAACCTTCATATTCAAAATTCCATATTGGCAAAAACACCCCACATTAACCCCAGAAGAGAACTCTTAACTTATTGCCATGCGAAACTCAAGTCCGATGCCAGGCGACCCCATCTCCGCTCTCCTCTCCGCGCCCATCCAAACATAGAACAGGGGAAGGGAGGTCAGAACCCCCAAAATTCCATGAAAACCAAAATCGAAAACAAATGAACCTCCAAATACGACATGCAAGCAAAAAAAAACCTCTTACCCTCATCACCAGTGATACCCAGAACCGCCACCGCGTCCATCGCCGACGGCGACCTCATTCCCCCTTTCCTTGCAATCAGAACAAAAAAAACTCTTTTAAAATAAACAAACACCAACAATCAAACCAAAAAATCCCAATGCATCCAAAAACTACTTACCTCCGACAATCTGCGCCGACGTCATTGAATCTCGCAGTCTTACTGCCGTCGTCGGCTTCGTCTGAAGGAAGGGATCACTCCCGTTTATTCCTTCCCTCTTGTCGATCCCAGAGAGAAGTGAGCAATTCTGTCCTTGCTCATCTTTAGATGGCGAGAAAGAGGGAGACAGATCGAGAAGGAGAGTGTAGGAAGGAGCTGTTTTAGAGTTTTCTTTTCATGGAGTTCGTGTTCTTAGAAGAAGAAGAAGAAGAAGAAGAAGAAGAAGAAGAAGAAGAAGAAGAAGAAGAAGAAGAAGAAGAAGAAGAGAATGGATCGAAGGAGGAGAAGGGCGGTTCTCGGATAGATTAGAGGAGTAAGGTACATTTTGGATATTAGTTAGTATATACTAATAACTTATGACTTATGCAGTTAGCAGAATAACTAGGTAGGTTTTTAGTTGATCTGTCTTCTGGAGTTGAGAACGAGAGAAGAGGAGGAAAGGGCGCTGGCCCTTCTCTTTTCTTTTTGGTTTGTACAGAGTAGGGGTGTTCAAATGGTGTGGTTACCATGGTAACCGTTTTGACCAGTACTATTTGGATAATTTGGTTTGGTTAATATGGATAATTGGTTTGGTTTGGTTAAAGTTCTTAGCTTGTTTGGTTTAGGTGGTTTGGTTTGGTTTCAGACACTCCTAACCAGCCAAACCAAATTAACTAGATTAATAATTAGCCATATATCTAATATATACACATACTTAATACTTTGAATAACCACTCAAGAGTTAAACATTCATCCCTTTTAGACTCATAAAATATGAAGCTTGATATTGTTCCTATAATGTATATTTGTATATGTAGAGTGTAGACCACAACATATGAACGCCTAGTTTAGATAAATCTCATACATTATGTTGGATGAAAACTTGAAAGCAAGGTCCTTTTCAGCCTATGAAAATTGCTAAAAGACTAAGTCAATTCAAACAAACACAACAATTCATTAACCCATACCATTGTGATAAATTTTTGTTAGGTGAATACTTCTATACTAACCGTAAGATAATTGTCTTAGTTGCATGTATTTATGTTAGGGGTTAACTATAACTATGTGTTGATTGTTATATTTTATTCATTATATAAATTGTGAATTGATAAATTAATCAAAAACTTTCTCACTTAATGATAATGTGATTTTATATTGGTTAATCTGGTTAACCAATTAACCAAACCGATTAAACTTTAGTTTGGTTAATTTGGTTGTTGTATTAGTTTGGACGGTTTGGTTATGATATTGTATTCCATGGTTAATGAAATTTAACCTTATTTGATTTGGTAATAACCATGGTAACCATTTGAACACCAGTAGGAAAAATAAGAGGAACCGAGAGAGAGGAGGTGAGGTGAGAGACGGCCACCAAAGACCAAATCACCCTTTCAGCTTCGCCAAAATTGCCCAGCTTTGCACTTACCTCGTCCTAATTTTCACAACCTTGATATGTAAAATCACAAACCAATAATGTGATTAAATTCTTAGTTTGGATTTAATATGATTATTCTTATATGCTAAAATTACCAAAATTATTTCCTACAAGATTAATCTACTTCATTACACGTGTGCATATTTTCTTAGAAATTCCTAGTACAAGATCAATTATCCATGGTCGTTTTTTAAGCCCAAATCGTAAAAAATACATATCAACATTATTTCCTCACAAAACTTAATCTCAAACTCTAAACCCAAACAATAGAATGTGTTAAGTGTCCTCGTTTAAAATCACTCATGTTTGAACGAACTACGTGGACTTTGATCCCGACTAAGTCGGGTAGGTAGGCAACCAATAGGTTCGAGTCCAACCAATCTAAAAAATATATTTACGTCAATAGACGTAAACATTATCAAGTAACTACAACAATTCAAAATTTACGCTAATCATATCGTCCAATTGGACTCTAAAAAATACACCTAGAATAATTAAAAATAATTCAATTTTAAGATTAAATACACAAAAAAGGCGCAAATAATAAAGCACCCAACATTTTAAAACTTATCGATTTAAGTAGTACCCGTTTGGGGCGTTGTGGGGTGTGAATACACTTCCCCACACGTAACCATACTCCCGAACCCAATTCTCCAAAATTTCGCGGACCAAATCCCTGTTTTGACCATAAGGTTGGAACCGGACCAAATGAGTGTTCGATCCACTCCAAGTAAGGTCGATGGCGACTTCGAGCATCAACGCGATGGGTTCCCCGATCTCGGAGGGGCGGTTGCGACAGTGGCGACTCCGCTGGGGAACGAAAGAGAGTCAAACTACATTAACAATCGATAAGCATTTTCTTACTTTCTTAAATGGATGTTATGTGTTTACTATATCAATTTGCGCCTTTAATTTATGATGTTTTCAATTTATTGCATCCATGCATAAAGTTCTATTCCCGAGTTATCCTTGTAGGAAAAAAAAGGAAGAAAGTAGTGTGACTCCTACAATAGTAGGGGAAATACGAAACTTCCCAACCAGGTTGAACTCAAATCCGAGGATGATTTGAGGTGTCACGCTAAACTCGAAATGGTCATAGTGTGGTACAAATTGGGAGCCTAATTCCTAAAGATCCATACCCAGCATATAGTTTGCCTAGAAACTACCTAAACCGCAACTTATCCCGGAGCCTACCCTTAACCTCATCGTTAAAGCCTCTGAAACCCTAAGTTGGCTGAAATAGGATGATGTGTTTATGATTTATGTATGTTTATGATATAATGAATTATGCTTCGTCGGTTATACATGAATGACATGATTAGATGCTCTTAAAAATTTCTCAAACTTCGTGAAATTAGCATATCTTTCATTAATACGACATCCACTCATTCAAAATCAATCATAAAGGAAGAGTTGCGAGCATTCGTGCATTCATAAAAATTATTCTTGCATATGCGCATTCATATCATTTAACACGAATATCATACCTTCATCTCATCTAGCAAAGAGGAGTTATTTAATGATAATAAAATCATGACCAAAATTTTTAAAAAAATATTGATCATCCACAACGTATGTCAGGCCTCCTAGTTCTTGAGAAAGATCCAGGGTTGAGTTTGTTACGGAGTAGATCAGAAGGAATTAAGCGGCATCAAGGGAAAGCTTATGAAACTTTAAGAAATGAAAGGGGAAGGCAACATGGTATTGAGAATTTTGACAAACAAGGAGCATACAACAAAAGGAAAAATCGGTGATATGTCATCTTACTCCAAGAACTTATACCAATCACTCAACGAAGGAACATCAAGTGATAGGCTTGACACCATAGCCACAAAGAGCGTAAATGATCAAGAAGTTGCAAAAGGATCAAAACCATATGACTCACAACATTTAGGTAATATGGAAGAGCAATAGATCAACACTAAATCAAGAGTCAAAAAGGAGTTTGTGGATAATCGTATAAGAAAATTGAATCATACAAGGCCACGGGTACATCACACCTATATGAAGTTCAGAATATGGTGGTCCCGCATGATCTTCAAATGCCAAAGTTCAAGAAACACAATGGAACCACCTACCCAAGAATCCATTTGGTCATGTATTGATATGTAATGGCCGACCATATTGAAGGCAAGAAACTAATGATCAATGATTTCCTTAAGAGTCTAAAGGTTCAACCCGAGTAGGAGCAAAAGGGAAGATGTGCAATTGCCACCCTAAAAAAAAAAATCAAACTCATCCATTGTCGTACATCTATACCAATATTACAACTTCCAAAATTCATTGTTCGATCAACTTTTCAAAATCTGTCCCCCAGTATCCCCCAAATGATCTCCGGAGAGACACAAATCAAATTTTACCCTATATCTTCCACCAATGCCAAATTTCCCCCTCAATTACCCTGAAGATACCTACACATTACTATTTTGAGTGAGACTCTACAAACTCAATATTCAAGAGGGTACAGAGCCAACAGACAATGTGATCACCATTCTAGAGTTCCGGGACACTCAGTGGAAAATTTCAATACCCTAAACATAAGGGTACAAGAAATGGTGAAAGCTGGATGCATGGTCGAAGTTTGAAGAAGGTGCCAAATCGTCCATACATCAACAATGACTCATAGACTACTCATGGGAATCAGTTGGCACTGTGTTTGTACGGAGTCATTCTAAAAGGGTCGGACGACATCAAATGAAGTTTCCCAAATCGTGAAGAAATGAAGATCAGTTAGCATGTTCATGGTGGTTTGGTCAAACGTTAAAGAACTAAGGTGCCAAATCGTCCATACATTAACAATGACTCATTTACTACTCATGATCAGTTGGCACACTACAAGATGACGCTCTATTCAATGATGATGTTAATCCTCATTAACCAATGAGTATGGATACACATTATCTTATGTATCAAACAATCTCCTTCATACTAAAGAATAAGTAGTTATTTGCATTTCCACCTATTTGGAATATTGTGTGATTGCTACCAATCTTGATTTAGAGATGTTTGCATCAATGGTCCTTCTCTTTTCAAAATGATGAGCATGTTTTCCAAAAACTTTAAGATCACCTTGTTTTCTCTAAAATGAGAACCATAAAAATGCATTTCATGTTTTCAAGTAAAGCCATGAGATTTTCATATTAAGCAACCATAAGCACCCCACTGGTGCTGAGTGTTTATAAACACCATACTGGTGTCCAGAATTTGAGCCACCCACTTATATTGAGAGTATGCACACTTTGCTAGAGTTGAGAGAAAAACACCCCACTGGTGTCCACAAATTATGTGAGCTAAATAGTCAAAGGGTGCAACGAGGATATGACACTAGGCTATTCGTAGAATCTTGTCACTATCCATAACCGATATAGGTCGTGTATTTCGAATTATGGCCTACAAGAAGCGTGATGCCGACATTATAATAGCCAAGTTCTGACAAAACCCTCATTGGGGCACACATAGAATCCACATCATCTATTGAGGCTAAAGAGAAAAATGTCTCATTGCCATCCAATGTTTACACGCATAAATCTAACTTGAGAGGAGGCATTCAACCTGACGTCATGAGTATCACTTCCTCAAGAAATGGATAGCCAGTAGCCCATACGATAAGAAAATCACTCACGTCGACAAATTTTTAACATTTTAATGCTCAAGTCAAAATGACAGCATGTATGGGGCATAAAAACATTAAGTAAGTCCCACAAAAATTAAAAGGAAAAAAGAAGTCAAAATGGCAAGTAAAATCAAAACAAAGAAAAAGAAAAAGAAAAATTGTGGGACATACACATTAGATGCCCATACACGAGCGCTTGCAGCTACAATCACTCAAACTCGTCACAAATGACCGACTACCTTTGCAAAGAGGCAAAAAATGCGATCCCAAGTTTAATGTCGATATGGTTACAAGAGTTCAATATTGGACAAATATCTCAATCAGGATATACTCAAGCAGAGCTAGCCATCAAGTTAACTAGCTTTCCAGATCAAAGAATGCTTGCCTCTCAAGCATGAGGAAATAACGCAAATAACTCGTAATGAGAAGGGTTCATAAGATGAGAATATCAGCATACACTTAAATTACATCCCCATGATGATCCCTATTATCCAATTCTTTCTAGTAAGAGAAGAACCCCCATGATAATAAGACTTGGCAATCGCCACATAAAGGCCTTCAACACTCATAATTCTGAGAGCGAATGAGAAGTAGAAGCTTGCATCATACCAAGACCTCCTTTATCCATCCTTTCAAGGTCAACCAAGGACCTCAACAAATGAGAATATTTTTATAATCGAATTTCTACTCAAATGATCTCGGTTACTAATTACTCAACCCCACCTCTTTGAATCAAGTTGCAAGACAAGGGGGCAACTTGAGTCAAATATATATCCACAATGATATCCAAGACGAGCAACCATTTTCAGAAAAAATCTCAACCATGATCTCGTATATCCATCAGTCACTCTCGTGCTTTGGAGGGCAAGTCATAATCCCTCAACATAAAACTTTATACGACTAAGGACGTGATTTGCATTTATCCATCACTCTTTTGGGGAAATTCATATTCCCACAGCACAAGGACTCTTATAGTTAGATTCATATTAGACGAGATCATCCTTTCAAGAAAGTTCCGGAATTCACACGAGGTGACCGTACGGGGATCTACCAAAACCTCAATGATCAAACCTATACCTCGAGCACATTTTCCCAACAACATGTGACAAGAATCTTAATAGTAGCCGAAGTATCATAAACTCAAAACACCCATATGATCGAGTGAGAGTGAAACTGAGAGTGAGAACGAAAGTGAGGGCTTATGGATACTCTCATGGCTTGGCTTATAAAAAACAATGTTTTAAACAATATGGCAATAACCACATAAAAAATCCTTTTTCTCAAATTACACACACTTCCCTCAAGCGAGGCTTTGATTTTTTAAATATCAAGTTCCCATTATAGTTTTTCAAACATTGTTTGCATTCATCTTAAATCAGGATTCGCAAAAGTTACACTTTGTTTCAAAGAGTGGAAAGCAAGTAACATCTTCTCGGGGGCAAATGGTGTGACCCAGCAAAGAAAGAAGTTCAAATACTCATAAAACGGGTTTCCCTACTCTCCAAATCATGAGTAAACAAGAAATCTCAGAGATCTTGAGTCACTCCGTTCAAGCTATCCTACTATTCAGTCAAATCATCCTTAAAGCAAATTTGCTTTAAGGAGCTCATAACTACCAATATACCATGATTAATCAAGAGAAGATACGTGGAACCCTACCTTGAGCAACAAGCAACCCAACAGTTGGCACCGATGGGACATACCACAAGATGAAAGTGCACAACAGATCCCGGGATACAACTTGTATGGCCTTGAAGATGGAGAATTTGAAATTCTCACAAGTCCAATACTCAATCTTCTCACTAATTCGTGTGAGATGTCAAGATACTCTTCACCAATTGGAGAAACAGGTCAATCGAATATCCTCCCATGGTGTATTCTGTGTGTCACACCTCTCGGCAAAGTCAATCAAGCATATCTTGAAAACCCACATCAACAAGACAATACCTTGAGATGACAAATTCCTCTTAGCCAAGCGTGACATACTCGCATAGCAAGAATATTAATCAAACTAAAAGAGCACATTATCCTGAGGCCACCATGCTACAAAAGCCTCCGACAACGCCAACCTAACAAGCACATCTCATGAATAAGAAGATCATTTGGCAAACACATGAGCCACTCAAACACCAGTTTCCAAGGTGGAGAAAGTACACGACCAACCTTTCATCAAGTCCGCAGAAATGACATGCTTTGGGCTTAAAGAGCGGATGAAGAGGATAAACTAGTTGGCAAGCCCAGTACCTCGAGATGCTGACGTACGTCAAAGGAATAATGTACCCACGACAACCAGGCTACTCCAATGCGTGTACAACTAAAGATCATGTTTACTAAAGGGAAAGGAGTTTCCTTGTGGATGATCGATTTAAGAGAACCCTCGACATACAATATATAAACGATGAGGAGCTATCATAATCTTTGATACCCTTCAAGACATCATCAAGTGACTTAACGTGCAACATTTTATTTGAATGCACTTCATATCATATCATTCATTAAAATAACTATTTTCAAGGAATGTACAATTAACCATCATATATATCAATCAGGCATACCCTCTCAACAACATATCTCACCATATTACATCATGACATATCACATCATACAACATCCTACATTTTCCCACCAATACGACACCTTGATAATCTTTACTAGAGTCAAGTTTGACCCATACCTAAAATCTACCTAGACCCAACCAATTGTTTGATTCAACAACTCATGTCAAGAACACAATTCTATATCGAGATAAACTTTCACATGTTCTCATGAATTTTACTGCCATGACACACATGATCAATCAAGTTATGCAGTCACTAGGATCCAACCAAGCATAAAACAGGTTATACCGCCGTAGAAAAAACCAATGCAGGCTATATTGCCATGCCAAAAAAATCAAACAAGCTATACCGCCATGAGACAAAAACCACACAAGGCTATACCGCCGCACAGAAAATTTCATACCATGCTATACCGCTACGAGAGTAAACAAACCCAAACGAAGCTATACCGCCATGGGAACAAGTTAAAACCAAATCAGGATATACCGCCATGGGAATAAGTTAAAACCAGATCAGCTATACCGCCATGGATAAAACTCCCAAATCTGGCTACTTTTATCGGATCACAAAAATCCAAATCAGGCTATGGGAGCAAGATGGAGCCAAATCAGGCTATACTGCCTTAGATAAAAACCCCCAAAGTCAGGCTCTACCGTCACGGGAACAAGATAACCCCAAATCAGGCTATACCGCCACATGAGCAAGATAGAGCCAAATCAGGCTATACTGCCTTAAATAAGATAACCCGAAATCAGGCTATACCGCCATGGGAACAAGATACAAGTCAATGCAGGCTATACCGCCACACATAAACCAGAACATGCCTTATCGCCAAATAAAAAACAAAAAAAGAAGACAGGCCCTACCGCCACAAAAAAATGTAGGCTATGCCGCCATAAAATATAACAAATGCAGGCTATATAGCCATAAAAAATGAAATCAGCGCTGGCTATACCGCCAAGATACAGAGAACCACTGCAGGCTATACCGCCATACAAAAAGGCCAATCAAGCTATTACGCCAAGATACAATCCCAATCAGGCTATGCCGCCATGGGAAAAACAAAACTCTAATAAGGCCCTACGGGTAATTTCGAAACTACCTAGTTAATTTGTTTCGTCGACTGTCACGAGCAAATTAGACCCTCCTACTACACATGTTTTGTCGACTATCACTAACAGGTTGAGTACATTATCACTACCATTCCTAACATCTTTCACATTCAAAATGTGTCTCTCTAAAACAACTTTGTATACCTCTTTACACAAAGAGAGATACAAAGGTGGGCAACTGTAGACACCACATTTTGTCCGGGTTACTTATTAATTCTAACTATTGGTTAAGAGGAGTTGAGTACTCCGTTTGTTTTGAATTGACAATAGTCATTATCAAGTATCGCTTTATATGATTACGTTTAAAACCAATGTTCTTATCTTGACTCTACAAGATTAAGCAATAGCAAATCTAAAGATGCCGATAGCTTATGAACATGGATAATTTGTCTAAATTTGGATGCTAACTTTTAGTTGCCAGGAACAAGATGGACTCCCGATTTATACACTTGATTGGTTTTGGTCGCAATAATAAAAATTAGAAGAATAATGATCTTATTAAGATTAATTACCAATATAATAAACAAAAGTAAAATTAGAACAATTACAGTCATAAATACTTAATAGCATTTGTAAAATGCCAAATACATTGCAACGTTTAACAACAAAAGAATTAGGAGTCAAACCCAAGTCAAAACGGAAGTCAACTTTGGTCAATCAGTCAACAAAGTCAAATTCAGTCAACCCGGCCAGGCCCAACCAATACCCAGACCGGTCCGACCCTAAACCGCTACTGTAGCAAACTTGGTGAACAAGTAACCATTTTTCCTATAAAAAAGGAGCCCCTTGGCTCTTACAAGGGGCAGAGACTTCCCTTCCTCTCAAATAACCAGAAAAATAAAAACAGAACGAAAAATGGCTTCTCCTCTGCCACACTCGAGACTTCCTTCTTCTTCTTCCCCCCCACGGTTTCTTCTTCTTCTTCATCTCTTGATCATTCCCCAACACCTTCCATTTTTCCTGCTAAACACACACAGACAAATAACTAAGTTCAAAAACTGAACAGATAGACTTCCCTCTTTCCCCTTCGGCTCTAACAAATACTCACAGAATATACAAAAGAAGAGGAGCCTTCTTCTACCTCCTCTTTTTCTTTTTCTTACAAACATCGCCATCATAACGAAA
Organism: Linum tenue; assembly: GCA_946122785.1. Taxonomy (NCBI): domain Eukaryota; kingdom Viridiplantae; phylum Streptophyta; class Magnoliopsida; order Malpighiales; family Linaceae; genus Linum; species Linum tenue. The sequence continues at coordinate 23,388,840 of CAMGYJ010000007.1, read as the reverse complement.
AAGCAGTCAAAGACAAAAAAGATTCCATACCATGTTTTGTTCTTATTACCAAGCATCAACAACAACAAAAAAAAAACAGCAGCCAGAGAGCGGCGGCAACCCTACAACAAACCTTCTGCTTCTTTTCTTACACACAAAAAGACCCACCACAAGAGGGCAATAAGTTTCCAGCAGCCAAACCAAGCGAAGACAGAGGAAAATAGCTTCATCCCCTCCCCCAAGCTACACGAACAGGTGGGTATCCTAAATCTTTTTCATCTTTCCATCATCATCATTTGCATCACCAGATCTAAGGCTAGTTATCTAAGGTTTTCTCAAACACAAATCAATCAATTCCAAGAACACACTGGCATATAAATTTTGTATAAAAGTGGAATCTCAATCTACCACCAATCAAACTACAACATGAGAAAACTAATTTGAAAAAGGAAGATAAAAGCTCAATCGACTACCAAGCGAATTACAACATGGCAATAACAATTCTAACCATTCAAAACAATCGAAATCAGGTCTGAGGTTATTTCGTGGCCTTTCCATAGATGCATATACATGTTTAAGCATATCGCGATAAAAGTCAGATTTGTTTTCCCCGTTCTGGCTTCGACTGTGTAAGTTAGTGTGGTATTTTCTAGTTTGCGTTACATTAAACTAACATATAAGACTCAATTAGACTCAAAACACTTGAAGCTATCTTGAAATACAATTATTTTATCAAACCACACACACAAGCTATCATAACTCACAAATTTTGCATATCTACCAGATAAAATTTTACTCAAACTTACAGAATCCATACTAAATTACCAAACATCCAATACATAAATATCCATACTTCACAACTCAATTAACCCCTAAATTCCTATCCATCATAATCGAACCCTATCTCAAAATTCAAGCATCAAAATCAATCACAAAAACCACACCAAAACACCTAATAATCTCAAGCAATAACAGTGTTTTTGGTAGATATCAAGGTTTTTTTTCTACTCCCATCAATTTAACACAATTTGGGTTTTCAAATTACCACAAAACCAAACTTTCAATAAGAACCAACATCACACCCAAAATTTCCTGCTTCCAAACCTTCATATTCAAAATTCCAGATTGGCAAAAACACCCCACATTAACCCCAGAAGAGAACTCTTACCTTTGTCGCCATCGACTGCCGGCGAAACTCAAGGCCGACGCAGGCGACCCCATTTCCGCTTCTCCTCTCCGCGCCCATCCAAACACAGAACAGGGGAAGGGAGGTCAGAACCCCCAAAATTCCATGAAACCCAAAATCGAAAACAAATGAACCTCCAAATACGACATGCAAGAAAAAATAATCCTCTTACCCTTATTGCCAGTGATACCCAGAACCGCCAACGCGTCCATCGCCGACGGCGACCTCATTCCCCCTTTCCTCGCGATCAGTTTCAAAAAACTCCATTAAAACAAACAAACACCAACAATCAACCCATAAAATCCCAATGCATCCAAAAAATACTTACCTCGGACAATCGGCGCTGACGTCATTGAATCTCGCAGTCTTACTGCCGTCGTCGCCTTCGTGTAAAGGAAGGGATCGCTTCCGTTTATTCCTTCCCTCTTGTCGATCCCATAGAGAAGTGAGCAATTATGTCCTTGCTCATCTTTAGATGGCGAGAAAGAGGGAGACAGATCGAGAAGGACAGTGAAGGAAGGAGATGTTTTAGAGTTTTCTTTTCATGGAGTTCGTGTTCTTAGAAGAAGAAGAAGAAGAAGAAGAAGAAGAAGAAGACAGAAGAAGAGACAAAGAGAATGGATCGAAGGAGGAGAAGGGCGGTTCTTGGATAGATTAGAGGAGTAAGGTACATTTTGGATATTAGTTAGTATATACTAACCAATAGCGTTATTCTGCTAACCCTTTAAGTGGTTAGCAGATACTAACAGGGTGGGATGATTATCCTCGTCGCCGAGCCACCATCAGAGGGTGAGGGATCACCGGCGCTGTGATGTGAGGGGGGAAGAGTGTTTTGCCCAAGCCGAGCCACTTTTGGGAGAAGTGGGGCCAGAAATTAAAAAAAAAACCAAAATTTCAAACCCAAAAACCGATTCTCTCTCCCTCAACCCGCGTTTTCCATTCTCCCCTCTCTCTCCAAAAAACTGTCGAACCCTCTCCCTCTCTGTTTCTTGTTCTCCCGAAAACCACAACCAACAGCGACGACGGCTGCGACGATGACGACGGCTGTGACGACGACGACGGCTGCGAGGTCGGCGACGACTTGTTGGATCTCCCACTGACGACGACGTTGAAGCTATCCCGAACGACGAGGAAGAAGACGCTACCGACGAAGAAGGAAGAAGAAGACGACGATTTCGCCGACGAAGAAGGCCGCCGCCGTTGCCGTCGATAGTGGGAGGTAGAAGAAGACTGCAAGGATATCGCTAACCACTTAAGGTTGGCATCTTCTCCTCTCTTTATTGTTCAATTTGTTTGTGGATAGTAAGTTAGGGTTTCATGGATTTTTTTTTGTGTGGAAATCTGGGTTTTGTTTATCGATTTGAAAATTTAGGGTTCATGCGATTCGATTTAGGGTGTTTAGGGTTTTGATTCTAGATTACCAGATTTTGTGTCCGTGGGATTCGAATTTGGGGGTTTAGGGATTCGAATTTGGGGGGTTTAGGGTTTCGTTTCTCAATTTGTAGATTTAGGGTTTCATGGATTCGAATATGGGTGTTTAGGGTTTTGTTTCTAGATTACCAGATTCTGAGTCTGTGGGATTCAAATTTTGGGGCTCTGGTTTTTTTTCCTAGTTACCAGATTTATGGTTTCTCGAATTCCATTTTGGGGGTTTGTTGGATACGATTTTGGGGAATCTAGGTATTGTTTGTTGATTCCTTGATTAAAGGTTACATGGATATCAGTTTTGCCACTTTCGATACTTATTCTGGTCATTTTTTATATTGTTTCAGTATGGTTTCTCGAATTCCATTTTGGGGGTTTGTTGGATACGATTTTGTTGAATCTGGGTATCGTTTGTCGATTCCTTGATTAAAGGTTACATGGATATCAGTTTTTTGACTTCTGATACTTATTCTGGTCATTTTTTATATTGTTTCAGTGAATGGGGAGACCGAAAAAGAACTCAAAGCCCAACAATGAGGGAGAAGGATCATCATAGCAGCAACCGGATGAACAACAGCCACAGGTTTCATTTCTTACTCCGTTTCTCGATTGGTTATGTTGGCTAAAAATTACTAGTCGGATGCATTTTAATATTTTCCTTGGCTGGATAGTTTTCTTAATATCTAACTATGTTTCAGGAACAACCCGTGAGGAAGAAATCCAAAACTGTTGCACCAAAATATGCAGTGAAATCTCGTGAAGCAGCTGGATCATCACAGCAGTCGCTGGATGAACAACCACTAAGGGTTTTATTTCTCACTTCGTTTCTCGATTAGTTATATTGGCTAAAAAAAATAATATGTTGTGTCTGATGTGTGGATATCAGTTCTGTTAAGGTGGATACTTAACTGTTTGTTTTAGTTATTTTTCTGGGTATTATGGATATTTTTTTCATGGATATCAGTTATCTCCGTTTGGATACACTTTTGCTTTACTACGATAATAATTGTATGTATTGGCTAAAAAAATAATCTAATGTGTGTGATGTGTGGATATCAGTTCTGTTAGTGTGGATACTTAACTGTTCGTTTTAGTTATTTTTCTGGGTATTATGGATATTTTTTCATGGATATCAGTTATCTTCGTTTGGATACAATTTTGCTTTACTATGATAATAATTGTATATATTGGCTTAAAAATCTACTCTGATGTGTGGATATCAGTTCTGTTATTTGTCCAAGGATATTTAAGTGTCTGATGTGTGGATATTTAAGTGTGCGTTTTAGTTATTTGTCCAAGGATTATGGATAATTTGCTTAATATATAACTGTGTTTCAGGAACAACCTGGGATGAAGAGAACGAAAATGGTTGCATCGAGATCTCGTCAAGGAGAAGGATCAAGACAGTCGCCGCCTGCTATTCCAGAAGGTGAGGAGGAAGATGAGGAAGAAGATGATGAGGGAGAGGGACCCTGCGGCTCATACTTCAGATTTCGTGGCTCCACCTATTCCCTCTTCAAAATTATAAACTACTGGAAACAAGATGCTGGATACTATGCAGCATGCAAGAAAGAAGTCGAGAAGGCAGGATTCGGGGGCCTATTGGACCTTCGCATGCCGAAGATACCCAATGTCTTCATGGACGACTTGATGGCTTCTTATGACTCCTCAACCAGTACTTTTGTGTTTGGGGAAGGAGACTCGAAGAAGGTCTTCGACTTCACACCTGAGGATGTGGCACGTGTGTACGACCTTCCTCTCGGTGGCGTTGTGATTGATTTGAAGAACGTTGAGGGGGGGATGCTCGACAGTTTCAGCGAGGAAGTTGGCATGATTCCTAACAGGGCTCGCATGGTTCCTATCAAGAAGCTGCAGGAGTTGGCCATTCCAGCCAACGGTCCTAGACCACCTGTTGCAATTGCTGTCAAGCAATTCTTGTTGCTAGCTACTGGTTCGATGCTCGTGCCAACATTTTCTCGGAGGTGCAAGCTGGACTTTGCCCCATACCTAGGTGGGAGTGTTGAGGACATGAGGGTGTACAATTGGTGTACATTTATTGTCCGTGAACTGAAAGTAGAGTTGACTGTTGCCAAGAAAAAAGAACATAGTGCAAAGGCGTTGGGCTCGCCGTGCGTGTGGGTTCTCGGAGATTGCTACTTCTTGATAGTAAGTCCTAACCTTTTCGATAATTGTTGGTTCAATTGCATGAAAACTAGTGAATTTCGTATTTGGGTATCATCTAACTGAACTCGGATACTCTTTGTTTTGTAAGAAATTAGCTTGAAATGATTTCTGGATATCAATTTAGTCACATAAGATACTGTTTGTGTTGACTCTGGATATTTGTTGATTAAATTGCTAGAAATGGCGCTTAACCATTATTAATTGTAATTTTTTTACAGCTCCATCTGCTGGACTCTCTAAAACTAGGCGAGTTGCACACAAAGACCATGCCTAGCTGCCGGTTTTGGTGGAAGCAAAGTGTCGAGAGGGCAAGCACATCTATCCCCTTAGTCAGGGGAAGATATGACCTAGCTGCCGCTCTGCTGAGTAGGGAAGAAATCGCCTCTCGCAGGCAGCTCCAGCCGGTGGCTTTTGGGGGTACTAGTGCAGCAGGTGCAAGCAGTTTAGCTCCTCCTCTGATCGTGCACCGATGCCCACCACGGAATGGTGGGAGACTGAAGATTTGACTAGCCTTCCGCTAGGGCAGGTAAAATGTTTTCTTCCTCCCTAACTAAGATAGTGCATTGGTAGACTTGGACGATATAGTAACCTAAATATTTCACAACATATGTGTAGCTTAAGGGATTGAAGGAAATGACTGAGAGCATGATTGAAAAGTGGGTGGCTCGAATGGACAAGGTCCAAACGATTGTCCGGAATTTGGAACAGCAAGAGTGAATTTGATCTACTATTTTCCGTTGTTTGATGGGGGGTTGTACTGTTTTCCCTGAATTTGATGCCGTGTTGGAATGGCTTTGGATATTAGTCGGATTTTAGTTTGTTGTTCTGGAATATTTGTTGGTTTCATTTGGATATCATCTTGTGGCTTCTTTTCAGTTATGAATACTGGTTTGTGAGGTTTGGATATTAATTTTATGCATTTGGATATTTCTGTGAAATCAATGTTTGTTATTTTTCGATATCAGTTCTACCAACTTGAATATTTGTACGCTCTCTTCTGATACTAATCTGGGTACATGGGATAATTGTACGAGCAGTTTGGATATAGTTTTTCATTTGCGCAAAATGTTCGTTTGTCTTCCAGCTTAAGGTACTAGGTGCTGGGATTGACCGGCATATGGGAAAATTGCTGGACTTTGCCACAAAACTGGGACATATGATAGGAAAGAGAGAAGAGCATGACAGGTTCAAGGTCGTGGATTCCAGAAGGAGACCTTTGGAGAATACTGTTGAGGAGGTGCTAGAGCAGCTTAAAATAGAGGTGGTGGAAGACCAAGTGGAGAATACTGAAGCTAAAATGGAAATGGATGAGCAGCCTCTAGAGAAGGACCAGGTCGAGCCACAAGTGGAGACAACTGGAGAGAAATGTGAAGAAGATCCTGAAGAGAATATTAGATTTGAGGTGGTGGAGAATGAAGTTGAGAAGACTGTAGAGACACCGGACGAGGAGGTGTTTGAGCCGACAGTCCCTATGGTGATACACTATACAGTCCCAGATACCTCTTTTGAGGACATTATGCAGATAGCTCATGAGGCTACTACAGCTGCTAATGCCGAGGAAGAAGACCCACCTACAAGGGAGGAAGTTCTAGAGACGACTACTCATGATGTGGTGGAGTCGTTCGATCAACTTGCAGAGATGGGAATGTTGCCTACAGACGAGGAGTTGGTAGAAGCGGCTTGTAAGAGCACTGAGAGGAGTCTAGATGTGATTATCACGCATGAGAGGAATATGAATGACGAGGACAGAGACCGTCTGTACAACTACACACCTGAGAAATGGCTTGCAACACTAAAGACCCCAGAGTTCGAGAGGTCGAAGAAGAACCCATATGCTTCTTCATCAGTATATTTGTCGAAGGATGTGTCGACAAAGCTCGACCCAGTTGCTCATCGTATGGTTGAGTTCGTCTTCAATACCCCTGAGGGTAAGGGCTTGGTGGTGCACACTCCTTCAGTTAAACTCGCCCGTCTTCATCTGTTGACATTGAAGCGATTAGAGTGGGTCAATCTACAAGTGGTTGAGGCTTATGGTCATTTCTTGAACGACAAAGCACTTGCTGGTGACAAGAACAAGGTTATCTTTCCGTTCACTTTTGGGGTAAGTAGGCTCTTTACTCACACCTTACAATATTTAGATATCTAGTAACTAATCAGCTATTATTTTCCTTTGCAAACAGCAACTTGCCATACTTAATTCTCAGACGAATGTGCCCCCGTCCAAGGAGAGACTCGATGCGGTCATTGAAGTGACCCAGCGGGTTCCAGTCTTCAAATATGTTGTATGGGACAAATTAGAATATGTAAGTGAATCCTTATTCTATCTTGATACTGATTTACGTGGTTGTGGATACTAGTCTGGGTTTATTGGATATTTATCCGAGAGAATAACTGATTTGTTTGAAGATTTGCCTGAGAATATCTGAAATGTTAGTTTTGGATACTAGTCTGGGTTTATTGGATATTTATCCGAGAGAATAACTGATTTTTTTCTATGTTTTAGATTTTCCCCCTATGCATACAAACAAACACTACCGGGTCTACGCTGCTGATCTAAGGAGTCATAAGACTTTCCTTCTAGACAACATAAAACCCAAGCCAGCAGTGGCCAAGGTGGATCACAGTCCCATGGGGAAATTGATATTAGAGTATGGGGCTGCTTTCCTTGCAAAGCACAACATCGATGCTCCCTTGCATGATTGGGAATTCTTAATTGCGGATGTTCCTCAACAAAAAGGAAACGATGACTGTGGAGTGTTCGCATGCATGTTCATGGAGCACTGGGCGGGTCACATTCCATCGAAATACAAGGAAACTTGAAACTTGGCACTTGGCAAAGCACGTGGAGCACCATCGAGCATCTATTGCAGGCAGTCTCCTTCAATGGAAATACAAAAAAGTAAGGAATGTCATACTTGAGGAGGCAAATGAGTGGGCAACAGATAAGGAGAAAGGGAAAGGAAGCTGAAACTTACCTCCTTATGTTTCATGGGACATATGTTGATGTTAAGGTATTAAGGTGATTGGGTTATTTTGGGAAGTTTTGGAGAAAAGGAGACACTAATTCTATCTTGATTGCTCGCTTTATTAGTTTAAGGTGATTGTGTTATTTTGGTAACTTTTGGACAAAAGTAGACACTAACTATGTTGATTAAATTGCTCGCTTTATAAGTTTAAAGTAGACAACACTAAGTGTATCCCTGATTTTTTACCAAGGATGGATTAAGAATATCTTTCCTTCAACAAAAGTATATCATATGACCCAAAGTGATATCCAAAACACCTAAACTAAAATCTGAGCATATGTGATGGAAATACATAAAATCCACACAACCACATACATAAAATATAACAAAAATATCCGAATGTTTAGAGATAATATTTGTAGAACCAAAAGACATATCCCTACAATGCATACTAATATCCTTACAACGTAGAGAAATATTGTAGCCTGCTTAACAAATATCCGAGTTTGACAAACTAATATCCACACCCTAATTCATCAAGGTCGTCTTCCAAGTCAGTGAGATGGTCATCATGTTGAAAATGGGTGTCATGCGTGAGCACTTCCAATGCTTTCAATCTCTTTCCATAGATAATCTTCTTTCGGTGACGCTCTTTCTCATTCGTGGACTTATAACGCTCCTTGCCGTGCTTCCTTGGATTACTCTTCTCCTTGAGAGAGAGGCCACTTGTTGGTACATAATTCCCTACAATGTTAGTGGCTTAAGTAATCCGTCTAATGATATTAACTTATACTAATTTACAAAAAATATTCGATACACTTACCGTCCTCGCTAGTTATAGTCTTTGAAAATGCCTTGTTTGCCTCCTTGCACACTTTCTGCAATGCTCCCATCCACCTGTTGTACACTTTCTCATTCGCCATTGACAATTTTATTGCGAGCTGATTAAACATTGCAGTGGTTTCTCGGTACCTCATTGCTATATCTCCTTTTCTCGTCTCGTTCTCATGACTATGTGAAGTATCGTCTGAAGCATCAGCATCACCAACCTCTTTCCTCTCGCCTCCAACGTCCATCGCTTGAGTATGTAATGATCTGGAATAGTTATCATACTATCGTTCCCAAACTCTCCAAGCAATCGCATCACCTTAAGCATATGCCGACATAAGACCCCGAATGTTCTAAACATCCTACAACCGCATACCAATGTGGCCGTAGAAGTATCGACAAGAATGACACGTTCATCGCTACGCTCACCATCCTCCATCTTATATGTACGGTAGCTAATGAAGCCATCATCCCTATTATATGGGACAAGCTCAATTAGATAGTCTTCAATTTCCAGATACTGCTCTTGAATCCGGTTGAATATGTTTTTCGTGAAGATCTTGGCAGCATGTTGGAGGATCGAGCTTTTCTCCAACACTATGTAAGGGGCTGATTGTTTCCCATCGTAGTCGGACTCAGTCTCTTTGCGCCTTTTGTCAGCCAACAAACTGCATGTATGAAGAAAATCAAATTGCCCAGACTGATATCCATTGACAAACAGAGCAAATATCCAAACAACACAAAAATGTATCACACCATCACATACAAATACCAGAAAAGCATCTACAAATATCCTTAAGGTGCTAAGTAATATCCATAAATGTCCATCTAGTATTTGGATAACGTACCAGGTAAAATGGATGAAAAACTCGTCGAGATTATGTTTCGGTTTCAAGAAGAGTCGCACTTGTGCATTGCACGACTCACTGGCTTGCGTTGTCAGCATTCCCGCTGTGAATTGATCTCTCAGATATAAGGAACACCATTGATGACGAAATTTCTTCAAATATTGCATCCATTGGTGGCCATCGACAGTTTCACTACCGGGAAAACAATCAGAAACCATGCTGCTCCATGCCTCATCAAACTCGGCCTCGCTGTCGACGTAGTAGAAAAGATAAGCAAGATGATTTTGGAACTTATGCCAAAATTTCTTGCTCTTACGAAGATTCTTCTTCCCATTCATCAAGATGTGCCAAGTACAGAGGGCATGAAACACATCTGGCCACTCCTTTCTAAGGGCAACTGCCATACCGGCATCCTGATCTGTGAAGATGGTCACTGGGAGTTTCCTCTTCATGCTCCGACTAAATGCTTCAAACAACCATTCAAAAGAAGGAGTTGTCTCGTCATATAACAAACAAGCGCCAAACACACAAGTTTGTCGGTGATGATTGAAACCTACAAACATCCCTGCAAAAGACTTGGTATTAAAAACAATGCATAACCGCTTGCGTATCAAAAAAATAAGGAAAATAAGTGGTCAACATACCCAATGGCCGGAAGTGTTTATTGGTTCGGAAGGTGGTGTCGAAGGAGACAGAGTCTCCGAAAAGTGCATAATCTTCACGCATCCTATTGTCTGCCCAAAAAATATTGGCAACTTTCTCCTCACAATCTACCTTTACAGCATAAAAGAAGCCGGGATACTTCTCCTTTTGGTCTTGAAAGTAGTCAAGCAAGAAAGTCACTTCGCCACGAGGCATAGTCTTTTGTCTGTTCTTGTTCAAATGGTTCTTCTTATCACATTTGGTAAAAGTCAATTTTTCATACCCTCCGGCACACTCAACCAATAGCTGATACGATGACCTAAGACTCATCCCGGCATTGCGATTTGCTTCAGCAACAAGTCCTTGAGGAACGCTCACAGACTTGTTTGACTTTAATAGGTGAGCATGCTTGGTGGATTGCAAATCATGATTGTGAGCTCCAATGAAATTGTGCACCACATATCCATCCCTGTTCACATCCCATCGGAAACGAATAAGGGAGGGGCATTCAGGCCTAATTCGAGACCTCTTTCTTTTAGGGCGGCTTCTCTCTACAACCGAATCCTGTCCATGTTTCTGTTTCTCAACATTGACTTCTTCCGTTGACCCTTGCTTATTACAAACATAATAAAGGTAGGCATAAATTTCCACCACCTCTCCTTCAGAATTCTTCTTTTTTCTCAAATGTTGCGAATCTACTCGAACACCAAACCCTTTTTTGTGAGAATAGCGTTCGTAGAAACGAACACACTCTTCCTTAGTGTGAAAAAGATGTTATTCCTCGCTTCATCATCTTCTAGGTCCGAAGTGTTGTGAGCTGCGAGATATTTCCATTGCCAATTAGTATCTAATGTGCCCAGAATAATTCTCAGAATACGTCTAACAAATATTCGTAAACAGTAGTATCCATGAATCTTAAACTAGTATCCGATTGCTCCAACGATGTATCCACACTATAATCCGACATACTAGTATCCACAATAGTTAATGAATATAAAAAATGCCCAGAGTAGTATCCACACAAATTAAACATAGGCTACAAACTACGTCCAACAAACACTAGGTAACTAGTATCCAACTAGCTCATAGTAGAATCCCAGAAGACCAACAAACATTAAACTCACACCAAAGACATTAAATTTCATTCAATGCTCCCAACCAAAATTCAACAACACAAACTTATAAATATGTCAATCCACAATAACCTTCTTCTTCTTGTTGTACTGTTGCATCGAAGCCAAACACACAACCACCATCTATTTGAGTCAAACCTTCTAATACACCATCAACAAATTCTTCTTCTTCATGGGACGAGCTCGTTGATGGATGATCTAACTTGGCCTCGTCATCGATAATCATCAGCAACGTTTCCTGGACGGCGGAGGATGAAGAGGAAAGAGACAGGCCGTTGCCGGCGACTTTTCCGTCGGAGAAAAGAAGAGGGAATTGAGAGAAAAGAAGAGAGGAGGGGTTGGGAGAGTTGAGAGAGAAAAAGTGGTTGTGGCATTAATTGCTCTATCACTTCTATTCTTTCCCCAATTTTTTGAAAAGACCTAAAACTGATTCGGGCCCACCCATACTAAGATGTTCACCATAACAAGTATTCACGCCACCACGAATAGTATCTCAACAATCCACACAAATATCCAACACAAGAAATAAATGAATATTCTTTAGGTTCAAAAACAATCCAAGAAACCCAAACAAATATCCACATAATACAAACAAAAATCAAGAAATAAGTAAAACATATTACAACGAGACTGACAAATATCCACAACACCCCAACTAATATCAAATTTTTGTACTCTAACCCTAAACCCTAAACTCTAAACTCACCCTAATCACTAAACACTAAAAAAATAAAACTATTATTGTTTTCCCAAGCCGAGAATATTCAAAGGTTACTCACAAATATCTAAACACATGAACTAAAGGAATATTTCCTCAGGTTCAAATAAATATCCACACAACCCGGACAAATATCAAAATATTTTAAAGAAATATCATGTGGTTAGTAAAAAGTATTACAACTAGGAAAGACAAGTATCCACAACACACCAACTAATATCTTCTATTTGTACCCTAACCCTAAATCCTAAACCCTAAACTCTAAACTCTAAACTCTATCACCCTAATCACTAAACACTAATAAAATAAAACTATTATTGTTTGCCCAAGCCGAGAATATTCAAAGGTTCCACACAAATATCCAAACACATGAACTAAGGGAATATTTCCTCAGGTCCAAATAAATATTCACACAACCCGGACAAATATCAAAATATTTTAAAGAAATATCATGAGGTTAGTAAAAAGTATTACAACTAGGAAAGACAAGTATCCTGAACACACCAACTAATATCTTCTATTTGTACCATAACCCCAAACTCTAAACTCTAAAACCCTAATCACTAAACACTAAAATAATAAAACTATTATTGTTTGACCAAACCGAGAATATTCATAGGTTACACACAAATATCTAAACACATGAACTAAAGGAATATTTCCTCAGGTTCAAATAAATATCCACACAACCCGGACAAATATCAAAATAATTTAATGAAATATCATGTGGTTAGTAAAAAGTATTACAACTAGGAAGAACAATTATCCACAACACACCAACTAATATCTTCTATTTGTACCCTAACCCTAAACCCTATACTCTAAACTCTATCATCCTAATCACTAAACACTAAAAAAAATAAAACTATTATTGTTTGCCTAAGCCGAGAATATTCAAAGGTTCCACACAAATATCCAAACACATGAACTAAGAGAATATTTCCTCAGGTTCAAATAAATATCCACACAACCCGGACAAATATCAAAATATTTTAAAGAAATATCATGAGGTTAGTAAAAATTATTACAACTAGGAAATACAAGTATCCAGAACACACCAACTAATATCTTCTATTTGTACCATAACCCTAAACCCTAAACTCTAAACTCTAAAACCCTAATCACTAAACAATAAAAAAATAAAACTATTATTGTTTGACCAAGCCGAGAATATTCAAAGGTTACACACAAATATCTAAACACATGAACTAAAGGAATATTTCCTCAGGTTGAAATAAATATCCACACAACCCGGACAAATATCAAAATATTTTAAAGAAATATCATGAGGTTAGTAAAAAGTATTACAACTAGGAAAGACAAGTATCCAGAACACACCAACTAATATCTTCTATTTGTACCCTAACCCTAACCCTAAACACTCAACTCTAAACTCTAAAACCCTAATCACTAAACACTAAAAAAATAAAACTATTATTGTTTGACCAAGCCGAGAATATTCAAAAGTTACACACAAATATCTAAACACATGAACTAAAGGAATATTTCCTCAGGGTCAAATAAATATCCACACAACCCGGACCAATATCAAAATATTTTAAATAAATATCATGTGGTTAGTAAAAAGTATTACAACTAGGAAAGACAAGTATCCACAACACACCAACTAATATCTTCTATTTGTACCCTAACCCTAAACCCTATACTTAGGGATGGCAATTTCGACCTGACCCGTTTTACTCGACCTGTTTGACCTATTTTTGGGCATGGCGGACATGGGTAGTCTCATCGACCCGACCTGCCCTGACCCACCCCATTCTCGACCCGTTCTTGTCTAATTTACATGTAATCTTAGTCAAATTACTTAGAATTTTCCTTTTATTGCATCATATTTTAGCTATAATAAAGTTGTAAATTAGTAAAAACTTCAATTTCTCCAATAATTTAACTACAATTGTCATAATATTGTTTGTTTTCTTAGTCTTATAATAAAAATAACAAATATTTCTAATGTTTTTCATATAAATTGCATACCCATTGGGTCGACCTGCCCCGACCCGCGACCCGTGATCAATTACCCGACCTGGACCCGACCTGCCACGGGGCGGGTCTGGGTACCAAGAAACCCGCCCCGGACCTGCCCCATTGCCATTCCTACCTATACTCTAAACTCTATCACCCTAATCACTAAACACTAAAAATATAAAACTATTATTGTTTGCCCAAGCCGAGAATATTTAGAGGTTCCACACAAATATCCAAACACATGAACTAAGGGAATATTTCCTCAGGTTCAAATAAATATCCACACAACCCGAAAAAATATCAAAATATTTTAAAGAAATATAATGAGGTTAGTAAAAAGTATTACAACTAGGAAAGACAAGTATCCAGAACACACCAACTAATATCTTCTATTTGTACCCTAACCCTAACCCTAAACTCTAAACTCTAAAACCCTAATCACTAAACACTAAAAAATAAAACTATTATTGTTTGACCAAGCCGAGAATATTCAAAGGTTACACACAAATATCTAAACGCATGAACTAAAGAAATATTTCCTCAGGTTCAAACAAATATCCACACAACCCGGACAAATATCAAAATATTTTAAAGAAATATCATGTGGTTAGTAAAAAGTATTACAACTAGGAAAGACAAGTATCCACAACACACCAACTAATATCTTCTTTTTGTACCCTAACCCTAAACACTAAACCTTAAACTCTATCACCCTAATCACTAAACACTAAAAAAATAAATCTATTATTGTTTGCCCAAGCCGAGAATATTCAAAGGTTCCACACAAATATCCAAACACATGAACTAAGGGAATTTTTCCTCAGGTTCAAATAAATATCCACACAACCCGGACAAATATCAAAATATTTTAAAGAAATATCATGAGGTTAGTAAAAAGTATTACAACTAGGAAAGACAAGTATCCAGAACACACCAACTAATATCTTTTATTGGTACCCTAACCCTAACCCTAAACTCTAAACTCTAAAACCCTAATCAATTAATACTAAAAAAATAAAACTATTATTGTTTGCCCAAGCCGAGAATATTCAAAGGTTACACACAAATATCTAAACACATGAACTAAATGAATAATTCCTCAGGTTCAAATAAACGTCTCTGCTATCTAATATTACCTACTTTGTTCGTATTATCATACGTCAGCTAAATTGTTACGACATAGAACATAGAAGTATATATCGATTTGTTGAAACATTAAACGTCCCTCCCATCTAATATTACCTACTTTGTATAAGCTGTTAATTTTTCAACAAGAAACCCTAACCCCGAACCCTAAACAATGAACACTACTAAATAAACTCTAAAAAAAATATAATCAGGAAAGAATAGATATTCATACTGACCAGACTAAACGTTAAATCCTAAAAGAGAACCCAAACCCTAATGTTGAAACCTTAACCCAAAGCTCTATAACGTAAACCCTAAACCCTAAACCAAACCTAAACCATCAACCCTAAAAAATAAACTATAAACAATAAAAACTATTATTACTTAATGGGCTTTCGGCCCATGGGCCCTCGGCGGGCAGCCCTAACAAAGGTTGCAAGCCTTATGTGTTAGGACTTGATAGTATGTAGGACTTGATATTGTGTTTAATTTGATGTAAGACACAATATTCCAATCCTTCACAAATTGAAAACCAGAACCCTAAACCCTAAAACGTAAACTCTAAATTGGTGTAATCAGTTTATGGTGGTTGGGTTATTTTCGGCCGTCGTTAAACATTAGTTTAATGATGGATATTGGCTTGCGAAGGAAGAATACTAATTCATTTCAACAATGATGTAAAGCAATATCAACATAACAGAAAATAATATCGACCGAGAACAAATAAATATCCACACAAACAAACATACATAAATATCACATGGGGCCCATCAATTTTCGTTCTCTTTCCACTTTTCTCCATTCTCCCGCCCAAACTCAAGCCGGGCCCACCACACCACTTGCTCGGCTCCGCCGCTGCCGCCGCACGCTGGGCCGCTTCTACACGTTGGCCCACCTCCAGCTCACTTAAGTGAGTCACCACCACGCCGTCTCTCTCCTCCGTTGGATGAAACATGGGCCGACGTGGCCCAAAATCCTACCCTGTTAGTATCTGCTAACCCTTTAAGCAGTTAGCAAATTAACTTCTACGAAGAAGAGGAACCGAGAGAGGAGGTGAGGTGAGAGACGGCCACTAAAGACCAAATCACCCTTTCAGCTTCGCCAAAATTTCCCAGCTTTGCACTTACCTCGTCCTAATTTTCACAACCTTGGTATGTAAAATCACAAACCAATAATGTGATTAAATTCTTGGTTTGGATTTAATATGATTATTCTTATATGCTAAAATCACCAAAATTATTTCCTACGAGATTAATCTACTTCATTACACGTGTGCATATTTTCTTAGAAATTCCAAGTACAAGATCAATTATCCATGGTCGTTTTTTAAGCCCAAATCGTAAAAAATACATATCAACATTATTTCCTCACAAAACTTAATCTCAAACTCTAAACACAATCAATAGAATGTGTTAAGTGTCCTTGTTTAAAATCACTCATGTTTGAACGAACTACATGGACTTTGATCCCGACTAAGTCGGGTACGTAGGCAACCAATAGGTTCGAGTCCAACCAATCTAAAAAATATATTTACGTCAATAGACGTAAACATTATCAAGTAACTACAACAATTCAAAATTTACGCTAATCATATTGTCCAATTGGACTCTTAGAAATACATCCAAAATAATTATAAATAATTTTATATAATTAAATACGTAAAAGAGCCAAATAATAACAATATACCTAATCCTTAAAACTTATCGATTTAAGTAGTACCAATTTTGGGCGTTGTGGGGTGTAAATACACTTCCCCACGCGTAAACGTACTCCCGAACCCAAAATCTCAAAATTTCGCAGACCAAATCCCGATTTTGACCCTAAGGTTGAGACCGGGTAAGATAGTGTTAGATCCACTACAACTAAGGTCGATGGCGACTTCGAGCAAATCGCGACGGGTACCCCGATCTTGGAGGGGTGGTTGCGACATTAATCATCCACCGACCTCGTTCCCTGACAAATTGACTGCAAGGCTTCGTGCAATTCTCGGCGATAATAAGCTGGCACGAAACGCTCCCGCATCAGTCCCGTCAACTCGTCTCAGGTCGTTACTGGTGGTCGCATGTTTTGCTGCCGTCGATGACGAACTTGCTCCCACCAATGCCCGACGTAATTCATAAATTCATAAGTGGCCAACACCATCTTCTGTGGATCTGTATAATGTCCACACTCAAAGAACAACATGATCTTCCTCTCTGAATTCAGATAAGCAGACGCATTGATCGTTCCTTGGAAGGAGGGAACGGACAATTTGATCCCCCGTAATTCCGAAACCGGAACTTCCTCTGCTACTTGATTCAACCGCGGAAATTCTCCTCGATGCCGATTGTGTGGCTGCAGGTCTTCAATATTGACTTCCAGAGTCATCAATTGCCGTTCTAGGGCATGAACTCGTTCGGCCAGAGCTTGTTCTGTTTCCTGGTTTCTGTTTTCCGGCGGGTCAACAAAATTCTCCGGTGGTGGGAGGTTGGCTTCCCGACGAGCCCTGATTCCTGTGGGACTGGTATTCGTCACTCCGTCCTGCCAATTGAAGGTCCCAACCTGCTGAGACAGATCGTCGAACTTGGCTAAGAGCGTAGCAAACTTCTCGTCCGGTTTTTTAATTGTTCCTGTAACAGAGCAACAACTTGCTCCTTAAAAAATTGCTGCAACACCGCCATCGTAATGGGCTGTTGGTCACCCATAGCTGCGTCCTCGTTGCTTCCAGTAGCCATGTTGTCGCGCTCAACTAATTTAGCCGCCGCCGTGGCCGCCTGTTTCTTCTTCTTCTTCTTCTCCGATAGCAAAACAGGGGGCGGTTCTGGCAAAGGTCCTTTTGACCTCGTTCAGTGAGCAATTCTGGAGCCGTCAGCCTCCGTCGAGCTCGTCGTTCTTTGCCCTGTGTAGAGCGAGGCTTTGATACCACTTGATAACACCCTGGATGGGTGTTGGGTCAGAATTGCGCAACTTAACCCAAGGAATTGAAGTTCCTTGTTTGAGAACTTAAGAACAGGGTCTTCAAACGAGCTCGGGTAGGCTTGTTTGAAGGGGTTTCGATGGAAACGAAAGGGGACTCTTACACCAGGAAGAGTACTCGATCATTATGAGGTCGCTTTAGATGTAATCAAGTGGGTTTTCTCGAGTAATAGGCCTAGATTCAGAAAGCTTTGATCGCAACTAAAACCAAGACAACTCACAACTCAAACGTTGGGAATATTGGGGTTTTCTTCATAAAATCAACTATGCCTCTTACAAAACGTGAATGAGGCCTTTTATAGGCTTAAACAATTACAAAAAAACTCGAACAAGGATTGAAATTAACCTAGTTAAACAAGGAAACTAATTAGACAAGTAATCCACAACGGACTAGGAATCCTAATAGGACTCGGATTACTAGCAGCTCGAGGTAGCTTCCTTGTGGCCCTCGAAAATGGTCTTCCAAGTTGATTCGAGTTCAACCAATGCCTTCCCTGGGTTTATGAAGTCTTCTATTTTCCATTCCATCTTGAATCAGCCCGAGATCATACTCCAAACTCCCAGCAATTGCGTCCCAAAGTCAACACCTCAAACACGCTAAATGACATAGCCAAAAGCAGGCAGTTTTCCGGTTCTGAGCTAGCAACTTGGTGAACTTCTAAATCAATCTGTTGGACTTCCCCTTGAGCCACCAATCACTTGTCGTTGAAGAAGACATCCCTAGCTTCAAAATAAGCTATTAAACACACATTTTCGTGGAGCCAATCTCTTGATTCAAGCCTTCCAATTAGGTAACCTGAAACAACAAAACGACTTAGCCAATTTTCAGGTTCGTTGTTGTGTATTGAACTAGCTTCTTGATTACTCCATGGAAAGCTAAAATGGATTGTGATTTGGGATCATATCACTTTCAATCAATCATCAATCGAATACTACCTCACGATTTCCTTCATGGAAATAATCTCCATCACATATCATATGCAATGCATGAAATGCAGACTCTCCATTTGTTATTAATTTGCGCACTAAGGTCACCATACGCCCACCCGGTCGAGCTCATCATCTTAGTGGTTATATAAAAAATCACACTCTCATCAAATCTAGGATTATCATAAATCCTTTCATTAGGATCGCAGCCCAATCAATTTCATAAGGGTTGGCATAGTCCCTTCTATGTCTATGTGATTTAACATGATAAAAAAATATCAATTTCTCTCTTCCATCATATCTCAATCGATCCAAGAAATCAACAGTGTCCCATTGATAGTCCCAGTCCATTCATATCTCACATCATCTATGCATACTTTGATGCATTGCATGATCTCAATATAATCATCATCTTCTCAATGATATAAATAATTCATTCTCTTCGATCAAACTTGAAAATCTGTAAAGTACTCAATTAATCAATACCTCATTCACTCATCGTAATCATTTAACACATCAATTACAAATCGATCATGATAATATCTCATCCACATCATCATTAATCAAAGCATTCATCATACCAACATTGTCACAAAATATCTCAGTAATATCTATATTTACCAATCACATTTATACCAATCGATATTCTAATCACGTCATACTCATACACGTCAATCGTATCACTATCACTCAATATCACTATCATCGTCATCATCATGTCATAATCATACATAGCAATAATCAATATATATTTTATTCGTCATCAAATCATTTTATCATACGAACCATATAATAATAATAAAAATACATCAATTCATCCATATCGTCCATTAACTAATTTCATCATCATATCAACTAAACATATTATGATTAAAATCTTGTTTTCATGAATTTATATTAATAACTTGAAACCATTATAAGGACCATACCCAATATATATTCTCATGATTATTAAAAGATCTCCATTAATTACACATCTCACAGTGATCATATCTTAAAATACAAATTCAAATCCAAATCCATTAATAAGACCATCTTTCGTATTTAAACTAAATACTCAATTAACCATTACTAAAAGTTGTTCTGAATACGTAAATCAAATCAATCCAAAATAAAATAACTCAGGGCAATCATTGTGACCTCATACTCTAGTTTAAATAAATTCCATAATCACTATTATTCTCAAAATCATAATACATTCTCTAATAACAAAACCATGTAGAAACCTGTTTCGTTCATCCAAAACTCCAAAAAAGTTCATAAATCCTTTCTTTTAATTATCCAGACCAGAGTCAACTTCTCATATTCTTACTCAATTCATAAATTCACTATTTATCCTCTTAAAATTAATAATATCATTTAATTTCAACAAAACCCAATTATCACAAATATAATTATTCTTATGGTGAGATCTCATGACCAAAGACCATCTCACTAGTTCTTAAATATCTTTTCCTCGTTGTGATAGCAGTAGACATTTTCCGAAAATACTTGGTTTTCCACCTCTACGTCAACAATTCCAATACGAGATTAATAATATTTATTATCATAAAACTTAGTTAAATTAATTAAAAATTTCATCCAAGATCACAATCATGAATTAATCACAAATCCATCATAATCATCAACTCAATCATGTACATTTAAAAAACTAAACATGTAATTTCAGTTCCCTTTTACCGTAAGCCCACACACCTTATTTATGAGGAAACTGATTCTGTGATGACTCTGTAAATTCCGAATCTCACTTCTATATATTCTCCTCATCCTCGCGATCTTCTAGGCGAAGACGGTTCATCATTTGGACGTCAAACGAATGAACTATGAACGAAATATGAATTCTGTAACAACTCAAAGCACTAGGTACTGGTTTCGTAATTTTCAGTCAGCATCTGATCATTGACCTCTTTCACAGGTAAATTACAGAAAGGTACTCAAACATTTCGAATTCACAGTAATGGTACATGAACCAATCGATTTTCATCCCAAACTTCACAAGCTCGTATCTTACTCGTCCGACGTCGAAAATGGGTTTTGTCGAAATGTACGCACTCCTAAGATCGCCCTTTTTGTCATGGTACCAAACTTTAGGAGTTTTGTTGAAGTCAACGATGCTGCTGCCGCCAACGCAAATTTCGGGCGAGTCTCCGATGAACTCTTAGGAACCTTCAACGGCGATTATGACTCCGTAGATGGTCTCCGGACATCCCAATATCTCCAATACAACCCACAAGAGCTTGGTTCCCTCTCTTTTATTTCTTTCTCTCGTCTTTCCTCTCAAGGTTTTTCGTTCGTTCATGGCAGTGGTGAAATGGGAAGAAGAAAGAAAGCTTTCCATCTTTGTTTATCAACGCCTCCAGAAGACCCTTCTCTCAATTATCACACGCCAACAGGAAGTGGGTGGGAGAGTGAAGGTTGTCGGTTGGTAAGCCTTTAACAAAGTCGGTCTTCAGTTCAAGCTTTGCTGGAAGTGAGGTGCATAGGTGGTGGGATGTAAACAATTTTAGAATGAATAAATTGGATTGGCTATTTAATTCCACCATTCCGTCCAAAAAATTAATATTAAAGAAAGGATTCAGTGGTCGACAGTTAATGGAAAGTTTCATTGTGGAAATGCTCCTTCTGAATTTTTTTCCTTGTCTATATGATTGTGTGAGGGCAAACAGCTCGTTGTTTCGATTCCAAACAAATAAGTGCCCAAATTAGTGTCGGTACATACGCTATTTCAATAACTGAGCATGGACTTCAAAATGACATATCTCACTCATTCGGAATCCAAATGTAATTCTGTAAAATTCTACGTGATTGTAAAAGAATTTTATAACTTGTGGAATCGAGATTTGTTCGCAACCTCTGATTCATCATTCCAGAATATTCGTCATTTCATAAACCATTTGGTGTGGTCGCAATTTCTTTGAGTATGGTTGAAATTCTTGATTCCTCATCAAACCGAATTGATTTATAAATTCCCCGAGGTTTGGGATGTTACAACTTATCTTTGTAGGGGTGAAATACAACTTTGTCGCGGTGATTATTACTGTGGCGGATCTTCCAGCGCCGCCGAGGGGCGGCGGAAAGAGGAAGAACGTAAGTATAGCGCCGAATCCGAAGGTGTCCAAGGTGGCTTGGATTAAGAAGCGGGTGGAGGTGGAATCCAAAAAACCTCCAAGTTTGGAGAAGGGAGAAGGCAGCCATGGTGCTCTAGTAACGCGAACAGAGAAGGTTCCAGTCGGGAAATCCGGGGTTCAGAATATGCGGCAAACCCTGCCAGATATGGCGGTCTTCCAAGACATGGCGAACCAATGTCGGGACATCAAATTGCCAATTGCGGCTGCTCAAACCCTTCCAGCCGTGCAACTGGCCTTGAAGGATGTTGGTGCCGCTCTTGCTCTTCCTGTGCGGATGGAAACCAGCGATCCATTCTCGAATTTGGCGCATGCTCAATTCTAGGTTCGTCTGTTTTCTCTTCTTTTTCCTTTGTTAATTTTGTTATGTTGTCGGGCGGTCGGGTAATCTAGTTTCCTCTGTGTTGTGGCAGGCTCTAGTGGCCAGCTTCCACACGCAGAAGGAAAAGGTAGATGTTATGGCGCGGTTGGGGTCGGAGCAGGCTAAGGTGATCCACCTGCAAAGTCAAGCGGCAGGTGCTGAACGGCGTGTTTCCTCGATCCAGAAGGATTGCGATGAAGCTCTCGCCCGTGTGGACGAACTGACTCGCAAGCTGAATGATAATCTTTCCGCCGAACGGGAGAAGTTGCGGGCCGAAGAGCGGGCGAGCATCCGAACGGAGGTGAAGCGTGAGTTCGAGGAGGAAAAGAAACTTCTTGAGACGGAGTTGGAGCGCATTTGATCGGAATAACCCCGTGAGTCCCCTGCATTTGGGAAGCACCTGGCGGATTGCATGTACCGCACCATTATGGCGGTGCGCAAGAAAGTGCGCACGGATAACCCTGAGAGTCAATGGAACACCCGTTACATGGTGCGTCATGTGCAACAATTTTTCAAGGAGACTCGGTCAATGTCAGATGACTCCGAAAGCAAAATCGAGGAGGAAGGCGCTTCTGGGTCTGGAAGCGGTGTTGCTGCCGAAGACTGATTTGTGTTTGCTTCAGCTGTTTTTATTTTATTTTTATCTTTTGAAGTATGAATAGCATTTTCAATTCTCGGAATGACAATCTTTTTCACGTTTGGAATGAAAGCCACTTGTATGTTTAACCCATATTCTCATTGTCTAGACGCTTTACTTCTTTGTAGGCGTACTTTGATTTTTGGGATCGGTTGACGTGACTTGAGAAATTTGTAATCGTAGTAGTGAGGCGCATCCGCACTCAGTTATCTTTCATTGGAATTTTTTTTTCTCATAGTAGAGAGGCGTACTTTGCACTCCGTTTATTATTGAAATTTCTTGTTGTACGTATTACATTGGTTTAGTGGGTTGATACAAACGCAAATTTTGCGCGTTCCACATCCTGGGTATTTTTGTCCCACTCAACTCTGCCAGCTTAAATGTGCCCGTGCCTATGACTTCTCTTATCTTGTACGAGCCTTCCCATGATGCGCCAAGTTTCTCGTGCCTCTTGTCCGGTAAGAAATTCCACCATAACACTTGATCTCCGTGTTTGAGCTTGTGTGGCCGGAGCTTCGCATTAAGGTACTTAGCAACTTGTGCTTTCTCTGCCGCTAGGCGGATGGCTTCCAACTCCCGACGTTTGGTGGCGAGGTCAAATTCTATCATCCGCTTCCCTCTGTTGTCGGCTTCGTTGTATAGTTCGATTCGAGCGAAGAGAATATTTGTTTCAATGGGGATGACTGCTTCAGTGCCATAGGTGAGTGCGAATGGGGTATCACCCGTGGCGATTTTGTATGTTGTGCGGTGGGACCATAAGACATTGTGGAGCTCGTCTGGCCAGTTGTCTTTCGCTTTGTCTAGGAGGATATGCAACCCATGCAATATACCTTTATCGACGGCTTCAGCTTGACCGTTTGCTTGAGGGTACACAAATATATCACTTCCGCACAGTCGAATTGGGTGCCATGGTCGAAGACTAGCGATTGTGGGGTATCGAACCTGGATAGGATGTTCTGGGTGAGAAAGCGGGTGAATTGTTGAGCTTTGATTGAGGTAGTCTACCGCCAGGATCAAATATTTGCACTTTCCCTATGCCGTCAGGAAAGGTCCGAGCAGGTCAAACTCCCCATTGTGGGAATGGTCACGAGCTGATATTTGACTGTAAATCCGCCTACAGGGTGTGATGTAGGCGACCAGTAATAGCCGCTTACCAGAATAGATCTTTCCAAGCTTCTCGCTTTGTGGTGCATAACACATATTCCTTCATGGACCTCGCGCACAACTCGAGTGGCTTCCACAGTACCCAAACACTTTAAGTATGCCCCGACATGCGATCGCCTGTATAGCTCTTGGCTAATGATTGTGCATCAAACCGCCTTTTGTCGAAGCGCCCAAGCTTCTTTTGGATCCTCGGGAACTTTGATCGTGGTGAGATATTCGAGTATGGGGCTGCGCCAGTCCTCATAAGCGTTTTGGGTGGTATTGATGGTTGGGGATTCGGTGTTCGAAAGGTATCCCTCCTTCTGCACCGAAACCATTCAAGACTCCTCAAAATTCGTGGTTGTGGCCAACTTGGACAGGGCGTCAGCATGAGCATTTTCTTCCCGTGGAACGTGGACATATGTGCTGGAGTGAAAGCTTCCGGCCCCTGCATTTATCCTGCATATGTAGTCCTACTACCATGGCCTCGTACTCAACTGCATTTTTTGCTTTGAGCTCCGGAAGCGCACATCTATCTCATGTATAATGCCCAGCGGAGTGCGGATCAGAACTCCTGCCCCCGCCCCGTGCTTGCTTGCGGCTCCATCTATGTGAACTTCCCACGTTCCTTCTGTGGCGGTTTCGAGGACCACCCCTTCCGCTATGAAATCTGCCAAGACTTGTCCCTTTATCGCTGGTCGCGGTGCGTATTTGATGTCATATTCAGAGAGCTATACTTCCCACATCACCATACACCCCGATACTTCCATGGAACTTAGGATTTTTATAAGCGGCAAGTTGGTAAGCACAGTGACTGCATGCGTTTGGAAGTATGGTCACAACTTTTGAGATGCAGATACCAGCGCGAGAGTTGCCTTTTAGATGGGCAAATATCGTGTTTCCGGGCCTGTCAATGTGCATGATGTATAATACACTACCCTTTCACCAGTACCTCTTGATTGTGGAAACTAACACTACGCTTATTGCTCTAATTGACATCGCAAGGTAAAGATAGAGCATTTGATTTGCCTCTGGGGCAACCAACACAGGCTGGGATACAAGATACATTTTCAGTTCTTCAAAAGCCTTTTCGCACGCGGCGTCCCACTTGAGCTTTGTCCCCGCCTTGAGAGTTTGGAAGAACGATGCACATAGATCGGCGGAGTGAGGGATGAATCTTCCGAGCGCGGCAAGCTTTCCCGTCAATGACTGGACTTCTTGTGCGCTACGTGGAGCCTTTAGCCGTCGGATGGCATCCATTTATTTTGGATCGACTTCAATTCCTCGCCTAGTGATCATGTGACCGAGGAATTTCCCGGCTTCTGCTCCAAACACGCATTAAGCGGGTTGAGGCACAAGTTGTGAGCGGGAAGGGTGGCGAAGGTTTCGCGTAAGTCATCCTGGTGGGACTCTCTGCGCTTGGACTTTACAATGAGATCATCAACGTATGCCTCGACATTATGACCTATCTAATTCTCGAAGACTGTGTTGATAAGGCGTTGATAGGTGGCTCCGGCGTTCTTCAGTCCAAAGGGCATCCCAACGAAAAAGAAGTTCCAAACGGGGTCATGAAAGAGGTTTTTTCCTGGTCTTCGTGCCTCATGGGTATTTGGTGGTACCCAGAGACCATTTCCAAGAATGAGAGCATGTCGTGGTTGGACGTTGCGTCCACCAGCAGGTCAATCCGCGGGAGTGGGTACAGATCACTTGGGCAGACCTTGTTGAGCGTTGTGTAGTCGACACACATGCGCCAAGCTCCCGATGCTTTTTTCACTAGGACCACGTTGGAGAGCCATTTAGGATACTGAATTTTTCTGATCAGGCCCGCTTCTAACAAACGCGCTACCGCTTCTTTGATAGCTTTCAGCTTCTCTCCCGTGAAAGTCCATTGACCTTGTTGTATTGGTTCCGTGTTTCTTGGCACAGCTAGGTGGTGTTCTGCGGTTTCCCTTTGAACCCCCAGGCATGGCTTGTGTGCTCCAAGCAAAGAGCTCTTTGTACTCCACCAGAAGTTGTATGACCGGTTGCATCATATCGTCAAGTATGTGGGACGACAGGCGAACTTGTTGGTCAGGTTGGGCGGGATCTAACGATATCATGATGTCTGAATCTGCAGGGACAGGCCGTGGCTCCTCTTGTCCTCCTCTGTGTTGTGGGGTCCCTGTGCTCACCTCTCGAGAAGCCTGTCCCCTTTGAAGTTGGGAATTTTATGAGTTGGTGGCATGTGGATGGTAACGCCCTGAACTTCGCGAGAAATGGACGTCCCAATATCGCATTGTGAGGCGATTTGAAGTCTAAGATGATGAATTCGACTTGTTCCGTTGCTCGGGGGGATTGGTTGCCCAGCACCACAGGTAGAGTGATAGAGGCGATTACTGGCACCAACGATCCCGAGAAGCTCACCAGGTTTCCCTCTGCTTGGAGAATCATTTGCGGATCTATATCCATCATATCAAAGGTCTATTTAAATAGGATTTACGTGGCACTGCCTCCGTCTATGAGCAAACGGTGCAACTTGCATTCGGCAACTAATGCGGGGATGAGCAGCGAATCCTCGGACAGACCTCCCTCTGGGTACTCATCATCGCTGAAGTAGAGCGGTAACGTCGGCATTGTTACTGCTGCCGCAGATTCAAGTGCCCTTTCCCTCTTCGGTTTCTTGTGCGGCCTGGTACCTTCGACTGAGACTACCCCAATTTCCTTCCGTATCACTAGGTCGCTAGTTTCTTCATCGTACCCCGTTTGTGGGGGTGTGGCAGTTTCTGTGGCGGCGCACGATCTCTTGTCTGTACGTATTCTACGAGGTGCCCTCACGCTATGAGTGCTTTGATTTCAGCTTTGAAGTTGTAACAATGTTATGTGAGGTGGCCAGTCTCACAGTAGAAGTCGCAGTACTTGCGGTGATCACGTCGGTTCTCCAGCTTCCATTGGTGGCCCGACCAGTTTATGCGGTATCCCTTCTCTCTGACCGTGTGAAAAATGTTCCTCACCGTGTCGTTCAACGGTGAAAAATTTATGTCGTTTTTGTTCTACTCCGGAGAACGCTTTCTCTGGGGTTTGACCACTGGTGCCATGTGCGGTTTTCTGAGTCCGCTGTGGTAGTGGGTCAGCGGGAGCGGTGGTTGGTGATGCGGTTGCTCATCTCTGGCGTTCTTTTGTTTGAATCGGTGGATTGACCCTGCCCCCAGGGTCTCGTCTAGTGTGATCGCCTTTTCCACCTTGGCCTCCAGCTTTGGGGATGATAACAGGGGGCGATTGGCCAACGAACGCCTTAGCTCAGAGTTGTTCTTGGAATCCATAAGATGACGCGCAACATTTTCAGGGGTCAAGTCCCGAACTGCCATGGCAACGCGGGACCACCTATTATAGAGAGCTCTTAGGCTTTCGTTTTCCTTTTGCCGCACGTCCACGAGTGCCACTGTATGTAGTGGTCTCCGTTTTTGGGAAGCAAACTTTGTGGTGAATAGGAGGATGAATTCTTCAAACATCTGAATTATCTCGTTCGGCAGGCGGTTGTACCAGTCAAGGCAAATGCCTGCAAAGGTGGATGGAAAGGTGCGGCACAAGACCACGTTAGAACACGTTTGAAGCTGCATGTGCAGGCAGAAGGCACTGACGTGGTCTTCCGGGTCAGTTGTCTCATTGTAAGTTGGCAACGTCGGGGGGGGGGGGGGGGGTTCCCATCATTTGTTCCGCCATAATAGTTGCACAGAGGGGTTGATGGAGAATAGTTTTGCCGGGGGGGGGGGGGGGTTCCCATCATTTGTTCCGCCATAATAGTTGCACAAGTGTTGTTTGAGGTATTCGAGATCATGTCGCCCTTCCCTCATTGTGTGGGTATTGTGAGGCACCGATTCCGTTGCTGGGTCTGCGGCTTCGATTGGGACTGGGTTTGCACCAGGAAGGGAGGTGTTAGGTTGGGCGCTCAGGAGCGCGATCACTTGACTCATTTTCCCTTGCATGTCGGTGATGGTTTTGTGTTGCCTCTTCATCTGTTAGCGCATTTCTTTTGATGACAGCTCCACTTCTTCTTCCTCAACCAGCACAGTGTCTGGGTTGCCGCTCGAATGGAAGAGTCTCATCGCGTTTGAATTTGTGGGTGCGTTGAAGAGGCTTTGGCTGATTGTGGCTTTGAGCGGGGTTGTTTCTTCTGTCGAAGTGTTCGCAGCGTTGTGTTTTTCTTCTTCCCCATCGAATCTTTGTCAGCCCTATAGTGAGTGCCAATTGTTTGTGCAAGGCTGGGTGTAGGAGATTTGCACGGTGGATTTAGGGATTTAACGCTGATCAATAAGGAACAAAGAACCTTCTTTATTATCTGATCACTTACAAGTTAATGACGAGGCAGAATTCTCACAGAAGGGGAATATTGAGAAGTTTCTAGAAAGAGATTGAGGGAGAGAGAGAATCCCCAAAAGTCCCCTTCTAAGTGTAGTAAATGTGGTATTTATAGCCTACTCGGGTTTGGTGAGAAGATGCAGATGACAAGATAGGATAGTCAGAAACAGATACGCGGGCCCCCCCGATGTCCTTTCTGCAGATTCCTCTGCACGTGATCCTTGGGTGGTCCTTCCGCAGACCAAGTTGCGAAGGTGTGCGCTACCCGCGGTGTTCAGCGGATGAGCGGGAAAACGTCTAATTGCGGCACGTGTCTCTCACGTGTCCTTCTTGACCTTTCCCCCCAACAAATATCATGCGACGTTTGCTCTTTGGCAGGTCCAATGTGCCTCACATTCTCATCAAGCCTTGTGACTTAGGTCCGCCTTTCTTTATCCTCTCCCGCAGGCTGAAACCATTGCTCTCACACCCAATAGCTTAATACCATTTTTTTATGGTAATCAAGTACTAGAAAAATAGTATGAAGTAACTAAACAAATTTTTATTTTCCGAATTCACTTTCAGAACTCACCAAATTCTCAACCAAACAAGTTTTCTTTAGTTTTTTGTGTGTGAGAAAACGACATTTTCACTTTCATTAGAATTTGTTTCATGTTGCAGCAATTATATAAATGTAATGCCAAGTGAACATAGATACCTCGTTCATGTTAGACCTAGAAAAAAAAACATAAGAAGTTCAATTAAGTTCTAGGTAAATTGCAAGTTTGGTCACTGGGATGACTAATAAATTTCACGTTGCAACTAAAAATATTTTATTTCATCCGTGGTCACTGAAATTTATTCAAAGGTTCAAGTTTGGTCACTGACTGTTACCTTCCTTTAGTCCTCGTTAACGACATAAGTTTTTACTAATGTCATTAAAATTAAAGCTAGCCACGTAATTAAAATCAAACCCGTGAGCAAACCCTTTCTCTTCTTCCTCTATTTGACCCGAAAGAATAACAAAAAACCTACCTCCCGACCATTTATTAAACAATTTGTTGGAAGAGACTGATGGCAGATGGTGTTTGGCGGCAAATTTAGTGGTTAGGAGGTAGGTTTTTGTTTTTTCAGTTGGTCAAATAGAGGAAGAAGAGGAAGGGTTTGGTTATAAGTTGGGTTTTAATGACATGTCGGGTTTTAATAACGTGGCGGGTCAAGTTTTAATTTTCCAGGTTAAAATTTGTAAATTAGGTACTTTTGTTAGCTACGTCAGCAAAAAATTGATGCTGTTAACGGAGGCTGACAGAAGGTAACAACGAGTGACCAAATTTGAATTATTAAACTAAGTTCAATGATCACAAATGAATAAAATATTTTAGTGACAAAACTTGTCATAAGCAATTTGCCATTCAATTCCAGTCCAATTTATACTAGTTTTTTTTTTATTTTTGGTAAAAATTCATACTAGTTCTTCAGTCAGACGGGACTGGTGCATTGGCTGCCCCTACTTTATTAGTCCACGTCAGCAGGAGAAAATGAGATTTGGCGTCTTTCAGGAGCGTTGATTTCTATGAACAATCAGCCATTGTCACCCGTCAGATCAATCGTCCCCAATCTCTTATCATCCTCTTCCTTCTTCCTCTTTCGCTCTCTCTGGTAAAGCGAAATCCCAAAAATTCGCTGCCCGGTAGATATTAGAAACGAGCTAAAAAGAAAATTTAACACATATTCACAGCTCTCTCTTTCTCTGTGTATCTCATCTCATCTCGCTTCGCCTTTTATCAGTTACTTTCTCTTGGCGCCCACAAAACCAGGTGAACCTGTTTCTTCATCCTCTCTTTTCACTTGCCATGGGAATTATAATCGCCTCAATTCGTTTCCCGTCCTGCTCCCTATTCTTGGGTTGTTGGAAAAAACCTTAAAAGGAATGATCTTTGAGATCTGAGCTTGCGTTGTAGGTTGTTGTATTCTATGTGAGATCCATTTTGTTCGTTTTTATTTATTCAATCTTGGTTCGGTGGGGGATTGGGTGGCAAAAACCCTATTTTGTTAATTCTATCCTGTTAGATTGTTTTTTTTTTGGTCGAATTGGGTAATCTGGGTTCTTGCTTGTTTTGGTGATTGTTGCTGACTTGGGGTTTTTTCGGTTGAATTTAGGGTTTTTGTGGCTGGAATGGAAAATGAGGTAGGGAGAGTTGTTGGTTTGCCCGAGCTGGGAGAGAAACCCAATGTGGGAAATGGGATTTTGGAGGTTGCAGTAGAGGAGAGAGTTGTGGCGGTAACTTCAGATGAATTGAAAGAGGTAATAGAGAGGGATGCTGTGGTTATGGAGGAGAAGGTGGAGGGTGCCGTGACTGAGTCCATTGAATTGAAGGATTTGGAAGATGAGGTGTTTGAGGAGGCGGTTGATTCACACGAGGAAACGCCAAAAGAAGGAATAACAGCTGAGTTGGGCACTACTGATAATGCTGGTTCGGTGGTTGGCGCCGAGAATTCGGGAGCTGGAAATGAAGTGGAGACATTCGTGGAGGCAGTTGGTGTTCATGATCAGGATGTGAGCTTAGAGGTTCCGACTACAATGGTGGTTGAGGATAAGGTGGAAGTTTTGTCAGGCGGTGAGAGCATTGATAAAGTTAATATTCCTGAAGTTGCTGTGAACTCTGAGGATGTGGCATCAGTGGTAGTTGAAGATAAGGTGAAAGTTCTGTCGGGCGGTGAGAGCATTGGTCAAGTGAAGGTTTCTGAAGAGGTTGTAAACTCAGAGGATGTGGCATCAGTGGTAGTTGAAGATAAGGTGGAAGTTTTGCCGGGCGGTGAGAGCATTGGTGAAGTGAATGTTCCTGAAGAGGTTGTAAACTCAGAGGATGTGGCATTGATGGTAGTTGAAGATAAGGTGGAAGTTCTGTTGGGTGTTGCGAGAATTGATGGAGTTGATGATCCTGAAAAGGTTGTCAACTCAGAGGATGTGGTATCAGTGGTGGTTGAAGATAAGGTGGAAGTCGTGTTGGGTGGTGAGAGCATTGATAAAATTGATGAGGGAGGAACTAGTAAGGAATTCGAAATCAATGAATCCCTGGCTGAGACTTGTGAAAATGAAGGGCATGAGGTTTCAAATGGCGACGCTGAGGTTGTGGTTACTTGTGAGGAAACTATAATCAGCCGTGATATTCTTCTGCCTGAGGAAAGTGGTAAAAAAGAAGAAGACCCTTGCCTCCCTTCTGAAAACTCGGATCCCAAGGACATAGTTGATGTTGTTGAACAATGGGTTCAAGTGGACAAGGGCAAAGAAGAAAATGAGAATGATACAAAGTTGGATATCGAACATAGGGATGACACCAAAGTTGAGGAACTGAATCATGATGATACTGTAGTGATTGATTCGGTAAACGGTGTGGCCAATCTGGTTACAACAGATGAAAAGCAAGAAGATGTTGTCAGCAATGGGGAGCTTAAGGCTGAATCCTTAGCAAGTTGTGAGGAAGTAAAAGATATTTTAGTTGTTCTTGACACTCCTGTGCCGGAAGCAGCAGCTACACCGAGTTCAGTTGAAGAACTGGTACCGGAAGAAGCAGCTACACCTGTTCCCGTACCTCTTGAAGCACCTGTGGTGATAGAAGAAGAAGGATCAGCTACATCTGTAATTGCATCTTCTTCAGAGAAGCACGAGGATGAGAAGAAAAAGGAAGTTATTCAGCCATCAGTTTCTATCCCTCTTGAAGCACCTGTGTTGAAAGAAGCAGCAGCAGCAGCTACACCTGTTAGTTTAATCACGTCTTCTGCTGAGAAGCGCAAGGATGAGATGAAAAAGGAAGTTATGCAGCCACCAGCTGTGGAAGAAAAGTCTGATGGAGGTGACATAAAAACAGTAATAGCAGAGGGATCAGGAAAGAAAGTTGAAACTAATAAAACAGAAGACAAGCAAGAGATCGATACTGCTCATCGTTCAAACGGAGTTCGTGGAGTTCAGCTTCCACCACCCAAGATCGCATCCACCTCTCAGAAACCTGGGCCTCCAGCTGGCCTAGGCCGAGCTTCTCTGCTCGAACCTGCTCAGCGACCTGCGCAGCAGCAGCGTGTCAATGGGACCACCTCCAACGCCCAATCTCAACAGATTGATGAGTCGGGCAATACCGAGGGAGAAGAGTTTGACGAGACTCGTGAGAAACTACAGATGATCAGGGTGAAATTTCTCCGACTAGCACACAGGCTTGGCCAGACACCTCACAATGTCGTCGTGGCTCAGGTCTTGTACAGACTCGGATTAGCCGAGCAGCTACGTGGCAGAAATGGTGGCCGAGTGGGTGCTTTCAGTTTCGATCGCGCCAGCGCCATGGCTGAACAGCTCGAGGCAGTTGGTCAGGAACCACTCGACTTCTCCTGCACAATCATGGTTCTCGGAAAATCCGGGGTTGGCAAAAGTGCGACGATTAACTCGATATTTGACGAGGTGAAGTTTGATACAAACGCTTTTCAATCGGGAACCAAAAAGGTTCAAGCTGTTGTGGGAACCGTTCAGGGAATTAAGGTGCAGGTCATTGACACGCCTGGACTCCTCCCTTCATGGTCCGAGCAGCGCCAGAATGAGAAGATTCTTAATTCGGTCAAGAAGTTTATTAAGAACACGCCTCCAGATATCGTGTTGTATCTTGATCGTTTGGACATGCAGAGCAGGGACTTCGGTGACATGCCATTGTTACGAACCATAACTGATATATTTGGGCCATCAATTTGGTTCAATGCCATTGTGGTCCTGACTCATGCGGCTTCTGCTCCACCTGAGGGTCCAAATGGTACTGTCTCGAGCTATGATATGTTTGTTACTCAGCGGTCTCATATTGTTCAGCAGGCGATTCGTCAGGCTGCAGGTGATATGAGGCTGATGAACCCTGTTTCACTGGTGGAAAATCATTCGGCTTGCAGGACGAACCGGGCTGGGCAAAGGGTGTTGCCGAATGGTCAGGTTTGGAAGCCTCACTTGTTGCTCCTCTCCTTTGCATCCAAGATTCTCGCCGAGGCAAATGCGCTGTTGAAGTTGCAAGATAGTCCGCCCGGGAAGCCACATGTGGCTCGATCGAGAGCTCCTCCTCTGCCGTTCTTGCTATCGTCACTCCTTCAGTCGAGGCCTCAGGTGAAGCTTCCAACTGAAGATGATGGTGGTGAGGATGATGATTCAGATGACGATGAATTGGAGGGAGATGAGGAATCAGAGTACGATCTGTTGCCGCCGTTCAAGAGCTTGACGAAAGCTCAAATCAAGAAGCTGACTAAAGATCAGAAAAAG
The DNA here is from genome assembly GCA_946122785.1 of Linum tenue. Lineage (NCBI taxonomy): Eukaryota > Viridiplantae > Streptophyta > Magnoliopsida > Malpighiales > Linaceae > Linum > Linum tenue. The sequence continues at coordinate 23,355,071 of CAMGYJ010000007.1, read as the reverse complement.
GCTTACTTTGAGGAGTTGGAATACAGAGAGAAGCTCTTCATGAAGAAGCAGTTGAGCGAAGAGAAGAAGAGAAGGAAGTTGATGAAGCAAATGGCTGCTGAGTACAGTGATAGTATTGCCGGAGGTGGAGAAGAAGAAGAAGGTGGAGGACCGGCGACTTCTGTCCCGGTTCCTCTCCCGGATTTTGCCCTGCCGGCTTCTTTCGATTCTGATAACCCTACGCACCGATACCGATCTCTCGACAACTCGAACAGATGGTTTATACGTCCGGTTCTTGATTCTCATGGCTGGGATCACGATATTGGTTATGATGGGATCAATGCCGAGAGGCTTTTTGTAGTAAAGGAGAAGATTCCGTTGTCCTTCTCCGGCCAGGTGACCAAGGACAAGAAAGATGCCAATGTTCAAATGGAGGTAGCGAGTTCAATCAAGCATGGCAAAGGGAAGAAGAAGGCCTCCTCAATGGGGTTTGATATGCAGACCGTTGGGAAGGACTTGGCCTACACTCTCCGCGGAGAGACAATGCTGGGAAGCTTCAAGAAAAACAAGGCAACAGCTGGCGTGTCAGTTACCCTCTTGGGGGACGCTTTGTCTGCTGGAGCGAAGTTCGAGGACAAGCTGGTTGTGAACAAGAGGTTCAGGATGGTTATGTCCGGTGGGGCCATGGCTGGACGTAGCGACGTGGCGTATGGTGGGAGTTTGGAGGCGCAGTTGAGAGATAAAGACTACCCATTGGGCCGTTCGTTGTCGACGCTGGGGATCTCGGTCATGGATTGGCATGGTGATCTTGCTGTTGGTTGCAACCTGCAGTCGCAGATTCCGGTGGGGAGGTCGACGAACTTGATAGCTCGTGCAAATTTGAATAATAAAGGTGCGGGGCAGATCAGCATGCGGCTGAATAGCTCGGAACAGCTGCAGATTGCGTTGGTGGGATTGGTTCCACTGTTGCAGAAGCTGTTCTGTAATCCCCAGCAGTTACAGTATGGACAATGAAGAAAAAATAAGAACTGCACTGAGGAATCCCTTTCTCTTTTTATCTATATTTCTATCTTGAGCTTCTTGAAACTGGTTATGGTTAGAGTTGATTTTGACTATATAATTTCTTCTGGGTTATATCTTTTGTGGTAGAATGATCCATTTGTAGTTTCATTTTGTTAGATATATCTCTGTTTCCCAATGTGGTGGTTTTGTTGCAGTAAGCCACTGAGCAAGCAAAGTGATTGGGGTTTTCTCAATAATAATGGGCATTGTTTGTAATTTATATTGGCTGTGAAGGGATTGATTCTAGTTTTTGTACAAAGTGCATTCTCTTCTATCTTCCGTTAGAATGAGACTGATAAAATGTAGAAGCCATGTTGAATAATGTTTTACCATATCCGCAAAATGTAGATGAACGCAATGGCTAACAGCCTAACACACAGTGCCTTCTTCTGCAGTGACAGGCAATTTTTGGACTGGTTCCATAGACACTTGCCAGCAGTTTTGCACTCAGATATACTCGTAGGCTCGAACTAAAATTTTCCAGCAAGGTGACAGGTGAGTGCTTGCTTAATAATATATAGAACATTACAGAAAATTAGTCAGTAAGTTAGGTTCTATGGTGTAGTGGTTAGCACTCTGGACTTTGAATCCAGCGACCTGGGTTCGACTCCCGGTAGGACCTCTTTTTAGCTTGCTGGTATCTTTTTCCTTCGGTTGTTGTGGTTACTGGTTAGCTCCTCTTTCCAAAGAATTTTTCATGCTGTTACACTTACATCATTACTTATCTTCCAAGTTCCAATTCCACCTAAACTTGGACAAAATTCAACAAATATCAAACGTTTTCTTTTGGAGCCCCGTAAACACGACAACTCTCCTAAGTCCTAATCATGGCAGCCTACTTAACATAGGAACCCACCATATGTTATGTTCTACAGAAGTTTCCGGCTAAGCTACCCTAGATCGAGGAAGCCGAAAGGGGAAGGTAAGTGTGTCTGAAAAAGTTAATATGCTAACTTGAAGATTCATTAGCAGATACTAACTGATATCCAGAATACATGAACTAGTATTCAAGTACTAAAGTATCTAGAGAGCACAGACTAGTACTGAAGGTTTTCTAACTGATATCCACCATGAATCAACTATTATCCCAATTTCACAAACTAATATCTAGACAACACAGAATAGTATCCATACATAACATAATTAGTATCCAGATAACACATAAGAGTATCTAGATATCACATAAGAGTATCCATATTGAATACTAGTTGGCTGATTGTGGATATTAGTTGGTATCTGCTATCTGGATAGTAGTTTGTGATGTTTTGAATACTAGTCTGTGATATCTAGATAATTTAGTAAAATCAGCAGACTTGGATACTAGTTCATACATTTTGGATATTAGTTAGTATATACTAACAACCTATACAGTTTGCAGAATAACTAGGCTGAAGTGTGTCTGGTTTATTTCATTTGGGACTATCAATTATAAGAGTGACATCTTCAAATATATTTAAAAGGTTTAACCAAAAAATCTTTCTCATGTCATGTCCGACTTTGAAGACTTGCATAAATATGATGTACCAAAAAATTCGTGATTCCCAATAAAAATATGTAATAAAGCAATCTTCCCACCCACTACCATCTAATCACCACACCCATAGTCAAATTGGTGCTTGTTGTTGCACCAGGAGCTATTGCGCTAAGTGCTAAAGCATGAGTGTTTTGTATCCATTGAGCAAAAACAAGTTGCAATTGTATAGGAGTATCTGAAAAAACACACAATTGTTGACATTCTATATGTTTTTAAGAGTTGTTGACTCGTCAATACCGTCACACTAGAAAGTGGCCAAGTGTAACCACAAACTAATGCGTAGTATACGGGTTTAGCTTTATTTGTCAACTCGGGTCCTAGATGTAATGACTACTCAGTGAAGTTCTTATTATCTAGCCATTTAAGTGTAGTGAAATTGTAACTAATCTAAGCAAACACAAAGCAGTAAAGTTGTGATTCAAGTTCGGGAGAGGTTACCCAGATATGGTTCCCCCTAGATTGCAGTTAAACCAAGTTGTAATTCATCAAGTACAGATATAATGATATTTATACTGCGGTCTGCGGAAGGTTCTTATTCAGTCTGAAGTCTCGACTAAAGGTCTTCAGACCCTCCCAGTTTGAATACCCGACGGGCGACTAACCTCCACCGGAGTATACGAACTAAGGCCCTAAAGTGCAAAACCTCCTCTTCTGGATTAAATCCAGTACATAGCAATGAATTGATTCATCTACTAAAATAGTCAATTCACTACCTTCAATTAAGGGTGCTCTATCAACCTATGTAAATATTCTCTTTCTATCTCAAAGCAGAAACTACAAGAATGTGATCAAGATTCATGCAATTCAAAAACCATGCCTCAATTGAATATAATCAATATAAAGAGATCATGTACTTGCGTTCATACAATCAAGCCTAACATACAAATCTAGGGTTCTTCATACCTAGGTGAGAGAGGGAGTTTACTCCATAGAGAGAGAAGAGAATCAACTTCAGATGCAGAAATCATCATGGGGAGAATGAAATTCAGCTTCTAGTTGTCAATCGGTGCTTCTCTAGGCTTCCATCGAGCTCCAATGGTGTCAAAACTCGATCTAGGTCACCTTGAAGGTTGGGTTCATCACTTTCTCTCTCTAAAACTTTGTTTTCAGATCTAAAACTTGGATGATAGACCAAACCCCACAATCTGCTTGTAACAGGCCGAGTTTGCGTAACCTGGTTCAAATACCCGGTCAGGTATTACGGGAACCGATCGGGTATTAGTTAAACGACGCGTATCGACATGGGGAAATACCCAACATCGAGTGAAAATATTTGGTCGGGTATTTAAGGTTCCTGACCCGGGGGGTCGACTGGGTCCCTCTGGTTGAATACCTTGTCTTGGTAGTCCTTTACCCGGTCGGGTATTTGGGTGACCTGACCGGGTAATTTGCCCTTCCAGCTCCACTTTCTGCCAAGTCTCCGTTTTTTACCCAAAACTCGTGCTTCCAAGCTTCCCATTTCGTTTCAGGTCCTGAAATATGATTTAAATGCACAACCTAGCGTGAAATCGGTTTAAAACACGAGAATGGACTCTCAAACGGTCAAGAATAGTGGGCAAAACACGTGCAAATATCGGTTTATCAGTTGTTCTGTTGACAATTTGTATCGTTGTTTCCATGAATCATTGTCGCAATTTTTACGTATAATATGATTTTTTCCTATAAATTTGTAATTTACTTGAAATATAATGTGTGGATCTATTAAGTCATAATTTTATCTGATTTTTTCGGCTGGATCTCTAGATATAGCACTAATTTTATTTTGTAGTCACAAATCTAGCTACTCTCCATAAAGTAAAATGGTGTGTAATGTTTAGATAGTTGTGACATATCCTTCGAAAAAAAATTAATAAGTTAATATATGTTCAGATATTGCGTTGGAAAAGGAGGAGGCCTTTTGTAGGTTTGATTATTGGTTGATTATTCTGATCTAATCATGTAGGATCACTTACTAAACGGTTAGTCGGTTAACTGATAATTATCGATAATTGACTATATGATTATGATTATCCCACTAATATAAATGATATGGTTAATAGTAAGCAAATTGATTAACGGTTAACAGTAACAGAAAAAAGTATGATAATAACAAAACTTACTAACATCCCTACTATGATTAATGTATCTGAAAGAAAGTTGAGAAACTAAAATAGGATGGACGGAACAATGAAATAAAAATTCATAAGAAAACTAAATCAAAGATTTATACTTACTAAAATGATGTACTCCAAGAAATCTAAATGTCGTTAACTTTCTTTTTCGATGAAATAACTTTCACTTCATTTTCTATCCGCTCACTATGTTTAAACAATATTTTTCTTACCACTTTCCTTTAATGAGTGAAACCAGCTTGCAGCATGTAAGATGGAATGGAAGATGGCCTGGAAGAGCTGACTCATCATCCAAGATACATGGGAAAACCTCAATTATTACAATAAATAGTTACGGGACAAAGAATCCATTTCACGAAACCCATTGTGAGCAAGATGAGAAAGATTGACTTAGCTCGAGAAGCGTATAGGAGTTGAGAGCAAGAAATAATAATGCACGAATATTTTTATAAGAAACCCAACTTACAAATTTATACTGACTAAAATGAAATAATGCAAGAAATTCAAATGTCATTAACCTTATTTATTCAATGAAATGAACTTTCACTTCACCTTATATTCGCCCACTATGTTTGAATGATATTTTTTCTTACCATTTTCATCCAATGAGCCAAACCAGCTCGCTAACACATAGGACAAAATGAAAGAAGGGAGGAAAACGTTGGCTCATCCAAGATACATGAGAAAACCATCATTGTTACAACAAAAAGATATGGGACAAAGAATCACTTTGACGAAACCCATTGTGAACAAGATTGGAAAGATTGTAACCTAGCTCGAGAAGCGGCTAGGGTTTGAGAACAAGAAGGAATAATGCACAAATATTTTCATAAGAAAAGCAACTTACAGATTTATACTTACTAAAATGATATAGTACAAGAAATTCAAATGTCTTTAACCTTCTTTATTCAGTCAAATTAACTTTCACTTCAGCTTCTATCCGCTCACTATGGTTAAATAATATTTTTTCACACCACTTTTATCCAAAGAGCCAAACCAGCTCGCTAACGCATATGATGGAATGGAAGAAGGGCTAAAAGAGCTAAATCATCGAAGATACACGAGAAAACCCTCCATTTTTATAACAAATAGATACATAACAAAGAATCCCATTGACGAAACCCATTGTGAGCAAGACGAGAAAGATTGTAACCTAGCTCGAGAAGCGACTAGGGTTTGAGAGCAAGAAGGAAGAAGACAATCGTTTGTGGAAAACAAGCAGTGTGCATTTGTCCTCTGTGAGATTTGCATATATATACTCTGAAAGTATACATCAAGTGTAACGAGACTAACTAACACTTAAACTAACTAATAAGAGAATGTCAAGTGGCAAGCACAAGTTTAATCACAATTAACTAATCTCTACTTTTATGCGACATCGTTCAATCTTGAGGACTGTATACCACTTGAATGCTCCAGCGACTCACTCAATGCTAATATGTATAGAGTGAAAGGAATCTCTATACATTGTCTCTATTCTCCTTCTCCAAGCATGCTCCAATGGTGAATTCGTCATCTATAGACCAACTAGTCATGTTTAGTTTCTTTACACGTTCCCTCAAGCTGGCAAACACATATTGTCACTACCAGCTTGCCCATCAAGTAACGAAAAATTTCAACTGACAATCATTTGGTGAAGAGATCTACCAACTGATCTCCAGTGGGGATGTATTGGAGTGTCAGGAGTCTTGACTTCAGACTTTCACAAACTACATGACAATCAACTTTAACATGTTTTGTGTGTTCGTAAAAGACCATATTTTTTGGAATATAAATTGCACACTAGATGTCATCATAAAAATTCAACATGTTGAGAATGAGTGATTCCATAAAGCTGCAACAAAGACTTCAACCATTGCACTTCACAAGACAACTGCACAAGTTCTTTGTATTATACTTTTGAGGAAGAGCGTGATACTGTTGTATGCTTTTACTCTTTCAAGTGATTATGGAGTCACCAAAGAAAGTAAAATAGTCTGATTAATGATAACGGGACTAACGCTTAAACTAACCATTAAGAGAACGTCAAGTGACAAACACAGGCTTAATCACAATTAACTAATCTCTACTCCTATCCGACATTATTCCATCCTGCGGAGTGTAAACAACTTAAATGCTCCAGCAACACAGGCTCGACACTAAGTTGTTGATGTGTATAAAGTGAAAGGAAGCTCTATACATTGTCTCTGTTCAACTTCTACAAGCATGCTCCAATGGCGAATTCATCATCTCCAGAGCAACTAGTCATGTCTAGCTAGTTCCTTTACACAAGAAGGTAGCTCACCAAACCCCATTAAACACGACACCAAACATATAAAATGTAAACCACATCCTGATCCAATCAACAAATAACAAAGGAAACTCAATCACAACAAGAACAATGAGTACAAAATGTCTATCAACTTACATTTCAGGCACTAAATTCTCTGGTTTCTACACTATATTACCTTTATCTTTTTAAATGTGTATAAATAGGCTAGCTGAGTTGATGTCGATTCGACTAGCCAACCCGAACCCAGTTGCTTGGTCGGTCAATGATCTAATCGAGGTTAACAACCTTGCTCCTTAGACTACACTACACGTAATGTTTAGATAGACATTCACATATATTGATTTTTTTTTTACTGAAATATAGTGTAATCGTTGAATAAGCATTTAATTGTTGGTCGAGAAATGGTGGGCATAGGCAAGACTGCAAATTATTTTTAAAAGAAATATAATTTATTTTTGAAGATTCATAACTATTTACATATAAAATAATTAGTAAAATGAAACTCGTATAGCAAAAGCCTTATTAAGTATGATATAAATTTATGATTAATGTATTTGAATGAAAATTGAGAAACTAAAGCCAGATAAACGAAATAGCGCATGAAAAATTTATAAACAAAAACAAACTTTAAAGATTTGTGTTTACTAAGATGACATAATAATACAAGTACTCCAAATGTGGTTAACCTATTTTATTCATTCAAATTAACTTTCATTCGAACGAAATTTGTTTACCCAGTAATTAACTTATTAGCTTGAATAATCACCTCTTAACTAAAAAAAGGTTGAGAGACCTTTATTGTTATTAACAAAATACAAATCGCTCACGTTCAATCTACCAATACACTTGATCTTAGCCAAAAGGCCTAGAAAGGTATCAATCTATCAGTAATGAACGACTGTAACATTGTAGTGAACTATTGCATCTCCGGTGACGACATTGAGCCAATAAGTCTCCGCCACCGCATAACCTCTCGCCAGCCTGAAAACACTGGTCCCGCCGACGACCGACATCTCCGTCACCCTGCTAGCTGCAGAGTTCCTCCCTAGAACGCTGACGGAGCTCCCGCTGTAGTCCCCCTCCACGAAGCCGAAGCTCAGGGCCATGATCAAACCGATATCGTGCTGCGAGGCGGACCCGTAAAGCCCTTGGGCCCAGCCCACCAGCTTGGAGTTTGGATCAGGGCCTTCAGTCAGTGGATCGTTGGCAATCATGAGGGATCCAAAGAGGGTGAGCTACTTCCACGTGTCGCGGCTCTCGGCCACCTTGATTGCGCTCGGGTTGAGAGCGGATCTGGTGACTAGGGGGGTGCTTAGTCACTTGGCTAAGCCCCCCTCAGCCATTGGATCCTTATTAATTGATCTAATGGTGGAAATAAGGGAAGGGATGATTAAATAATGAGAGGGGCAATTTTGGGATTATGAAAATTTTATTTAATTATTTTTTTCCTCCAGCCTGTCTTCTTCTGCGTAGCACCGCCGCCCATGAGAGAGAGAAGCGCTGCAGCGGGGGAGAACGCCGACAATGATGGAAGAGAGGGCGGCGACGACGACAATGGAGATCTCGACGGTGCCGGCGACGACGAAGAGAGGGAAAGGAGAAAGAACGTGACAGAGGCGGCAGCTTTGAAGAGAGAGAAAGCAGATCTCGTCGTCGTTGGGAAACCAGAGGAGAGAGAGAGACGATGGTGGAGGATAGAGAGGCGACGGAGAGAGAGTGTCGGCGACAATGGAGGAGAGAGATGCAGCGCGACGATGGAGAGAGAGAGAGGTGGCGACGACAGTAGAGAGAGTCGGCGGCGGCGGCAGCGGCGGTGGAGAGACATCGTATACGTCGTCTGAAGGAAGAACAGTGATTTGTATAGTTTGTATGTTTTGTAACATTAGTTTGTATTGTTAGTATTTTTGTACAAAATGTCAGTATGATTTGTATAGTTTGTATGTTTTGTAATATTAATTTGTATACTTTATATGTATTGATTTGTGCTGCAAATCACGTCGCTTTGTATTGTAAGTATTAATAATTTGTATACTTTATATGTATTGATTTGTGATGCAAAAAACATTACAAACATGGTTGACAAAAATGACAAACATGTGGACAAAAATAACAAACATTACAAATAATACAAAAGAAACCAACAAACATTACAAACATTACAAAAGAAACCGACAAACAGTACAAGCATACTACACGTACAGAATATCACTACTTACAATACAGATTGGTAAACTTGTATTACAAACAAATGAATACAAAGTATACAAATCATAACATAAAAGTATACAAACTTAAATAACAAAAGTTACAAATTACAATATATACAAAATAGTCATACAAACATTACAAACAATACAAAAGAAACCAACAAACATTACAAAATAACAAACATTACAAACATTACAAACTTGTATTACAAACAAATGAATACAAAGTATACAAATCATAACATAAAAAGTACTCTCTCTCCTGCTGGGGAAAAATCCCCAGAAAAATGCAATCTCCCCCACGAAAGCTCTCTGTTGGGAGATAAATCCCCCTCTGGTGGGAATAAAAATCCCAGGGAGAGGACCACGCCGCCGGACTCGTGCTGCCACCGCCGGACTCGTGCTGCCGTTGTCGGACTCGCGCTGCCGTCGGCGGAAATTCCCAAAAAGGATCGCGACGGGAGGGTGGAGCGACAGTTGAATATTGTTTATTATTTTATTTTAATTTTTAAATAAATAAAATGTGTAGTTACAATCTTGTCCTTCATTAAACTAGATAAATTAGAACCATCATATTTTAATGAGGCTGGATGGTTGAGATTGGCTTAGTCATGCCCTTAGTCACCTGATCTTATCCCGCTCGGGTTGTTCCCGCTGACCGTGTCGTGGAAGTAGAACCGGAGGTTGGTGATTTTCAGGGTCGAGGTTTCATGTTCGAGTTCGAAAGGTAATGTGTTGGCCCAGGGTGCTCCGGTAGGAGTTTTCATGGCGTTCAACTGGGTCGCAGCCATGGAAGAGATGATGGCGAGAGAAACGAGAAGAGAAGTTCTGGCCATGGTTGTGGTGCTTTGGAGAGAGGCTAGCTAGTGGGTGTTGGGAGTGCTCGGACGAGGAAAGAATACAACGTGCATGGTTTTAATGGTGTCTGTTTGGGAGCTTTGGTGAGCTTGAAGCGAAGTGAAGGAAAAGTTTCAATGGCGGGTTAACTACATGAATTTTTGCTATAATTTTGGGGCACTATCTTTTCACTAGATAAGCCAAGCCCTAGTATTCATATTTCAACTACTTGAAAAACAACTTGTCACAAGATACATCATAGTGTTTATAATGAATGAATATTTCATATTAAGAGCAGGGCTGACAATGTCTTGTTATGTTCTTAACGACTGAATGCTATGATATAATAGTAGGGATTAGGGAGAGCGGATCTGGTGACTAAGGGGGAGCTTAGTCACTTGGCTAAGCCCCTCCTAGCCATTAGATTTGGACACTTCAATCCAATGGTTAAAAAGTGGGAAGGGCTATTTAATTAATGACAGGGGTAGTTTGGGTATTATGGAAAATTACGAAGTATACAAACCGGATTTACAATCAGTACAAACCATACAAACATACGAACAGTACAAACTAGAGCGACAAAACATACAAACAGATTTACAAACATTACAAACTAGACTGACAAACAATACAAACCATACAAAAAGAAAAAACAAGCGGGTTGACTTTGGAGGCTCCATCCCTATATAGAGGGGCTCCTTCCCAAAGTCAACCCGGGTGTTTTTTAGACATACAAACAGTACGAACACGGTGGACAAAAATGACAAACTAGACCGACAATCCATACGAACGGGAAAAAACACCGGGGTTGACTTTGGAGGCTCCATCCCTATATAGAGGGGCTCCTTCCCAAAGTCAACCCGGGTGTTTTTTAGACATACAAACATTACGAACATGGTGGACAAAAATGACAAACTAGACCGACAATCCATACGAACTAGAAAAAACACCCGGGTTGACTTTGGAGGCTTCATCCCTATATAGAGGAGTTCCATCCAAAAGTCAACCAGATTGTTTTTTAGACATAAAAAACATTACAAACATGGTTGACAAAAATAACAAAGTTTACAAACATGGTGCATAAAAATAACAAAGTTTACAAACATTACAAAAAAAACCGACAAATATTACAAAATATGTCAACAAAAATCACAAAATTAGCACTGTCGCCAGGAAATTCTTCTCCGGCGACGATGTCCGTCGAAAAAAAATTTCCAACCAGAAAATCTCTCTCTCTCTCTCTCCCTCTCTCTCTCCGGGGACGACACAAAGCCAAAATGGGGTTTATGGGAATGAAATAAAACCCAGCAGGGGGAAATTCCTGTCCGGCGGCGGCGACGGGGCGCTGCCCTCTCTCTCTCCCGGGACGTCACAAAGTCAAAATTATGGAATGAAAAAAACCCAGCAGGGGGAGATATTTGCCGGCGGTGGCAACGGGACGCCGGGCAGCGCATAAATTTTCCTGGTCGCCAGTGACGCAGGTACGCCGGAAACCCGGCAGCGTATAAAATTTTCTGGTCGTCGGTAGCGTTGGTACGCCGGAAACCGTGCAGCAAAAATCCTCACGAGAGGGAGGTTATTTTTAAATTTATTAATAAATAAAAAATAAACATGCAATTACCATATTGTCCTTCATTAAATTGAATTAATTGGAGCCCTTGAATTTTAATGAGGTTGAGTGGCTTAGATTCACTTAGCCATGTGACTAAGGGGGACCCCCCTAGTCACCTGATCTTGGCCCGGGATTAGGGATTACCATTATTCAATTATTGAGTAATCTTTTTTTATATAAAGGCAATATCATATATTAATACATATACATAGTTGGATTTGTTTGAAAAAAATATATATTCAATTGGAAAAGTATTGAAGCACTAAAATTTAATTTTCATAATGTTTCGGACTTATTTAAAAAGTTAAACTCATAATTATAAAATCCTTAATATAGGCTTTGTAGATAAAATATCTAAATCCATGAGTTGGAAACAAACCCAACTAAATGGATTCGAATATGATTTTTTTCAGAGGGATGAACTGCCGGTCAAGGGAGGAGGAAAGTGGATGAAGCCTAATTATGGGATGGTTAAGATTAACATCGATGTTAGTATTCTGATTGGAGTGGGTAGGTCTTGGTGCAGTTGTTAGAGATGCGGACGGAAGGTTTATCTTTGCGGCGGTGAAACGAGTTCCGGGTAGCTTGATGGTCGAGATGACAGAAGCACTAGCCGCTGAATTTGGCCTTCAGCTCGACCTACAGCTGCAAGTTGGGACCCCGATACTTGAATCGGATTGCTTGAATCAAGTGAGTGTACTCCATGACGTGCATGACACTCAAACGGAGTTGGGAATAATATGCCATTAAGACCATCCACAATGTGGGAGGGTGGGAAAGGTGGGAAAAGAGGGAAAAGGGGGAAAATGAGAGGGTTTGGTCACAATGTTGGTGTGGGAAAAAGGGGTAATTGGTTGAACACTTTTTTTCGTAAAATCAATTTATAGTTGATTTCAACACTTTATTTTTATATAATGATCATTATTTTTACATAGTTAGTGATAATTAATGAATACGAACATTTTGATATAATTTTTTTTCTAATTTGGACATATTTTTTTTCATCACTAATTAACGTCATTAATGAAGAAATCGCAATAATTTATACAAGAAAGTTGTTACATTGATAGTTGAACATAAACATAATTAAGAAGAAATAAAAGCAAACAAATAAACACTAAACCCTAAAAACAAACACTAAACCATTAAAATAATAATAAAAAAATAAAATAAAAAACAAACTGAAGTGAGCCCCACCCCTTCCCCTTTCCCCCCACCATTTGTCTCATCTGGTGGGTTTTCCCACCCACTAAACCCATAAAACCCATTTAATCCCCTATTCCCCCCCACATTGTGGTCACATTTCCCCTTTTTCCCACAAAACCAACCCACGCTGTGGGTGGTCTAATAACATACGTAAACTTTTGGAGAAAATGGGAAATGGAAGCTGCAGGCAGCACTATCCTCGGACAAAAAATGAAGTGGCGCACTTGCTAGTGTAGGAGGAGACGAATTGGAACGAAAGAATAGTATGGTTAGAGAGGCCCCTGATTTTGTTAATGAACAACTTAAGCTGGATTCTATAACCGTTTTGATTCATTAATAAAAGCTCCTTCCAGGTTTTGATAATAAAAAAAAAGAATATGATTTTTTAGGCGAGGATCTGGTGACTAAGGGGGTGCTTAGCAGAAAAGATAAGGTCCTCCCACCTACTGTTCGGAGGACGTCCTCCCAGCAGAGAATATGATATTTGTGTAATAATAATATTGTGTACGATTTACAGGAATACATATTCGTCCAACAAGAAAAATGTATTCTTATAATAGATAGTAGTATGAAATAAAACCTTCAAGAATATCATATTCTCATACCATAAATATCATCAAGCCTTCAAGAATATCATATTCTCATAACATAAATGTCATATTCTTGGAGGTTTTATTTCATACTACCATCTATTATAAGAATACATTTTTCTTGTTGCACGAATATGTATTCCTGTAAATCTTATACTATATTATCATCATATTTTCCGTTGGGAGGACGTCCTCCCAACAGTAGGTGGGAGGACCATATCCGATCCGGGTGTTTAGTCACTTGACTAAGCCCCTCCCAGCCCTTAGATCTAGACACACCAATCTGACGGTTAAAAAGTGGGAAGGGCTTTTAAATTAATAATAGGAGTAGTTTGGGTATTATGGAAAATTACGAAGTATACAAACCGAACTTATAAACAGTACAAACCATACAAACATACGAACAATACAAACTAGAGTGAGAAAACATACAAACAGATTTACAAACAATACGAAACATACGAACTATACAAACAATACAAACTAGACCGAGAAACATTACAAAACATACTAACTGTATAAAATGCCACTACTTACAATACAAAACAGTAAACTTGTATTATAAATCAATGAATACAAAGTATACAAATCACAACATAAAGTATACAAACTAGGATGATAAACGATACAAACCGAATTGATACAAAATTACAAAACATACTTACATATATTATAAAATCGTCCGACAAACATAAGGGGTTGCCGGATTTGTTGTCCAGTGGTTGTAATTTGGGAAGTGATAATACTATAATATGATAGATATGACAGTGATAATACTATAATCGACATGTGCTTCGAAAAACTAATTTTTTCCTTGCTCAAATATAAAACATAGATATCATTGTGTAGATCATAATTAATACCTTCTTGTTATGCAAAAGTTTTTAAATTCCAAGTTAAAGGATGTTATAGGGTCCGATTAAGAAAACTAGGGGATTAGAAAAAAAAAATAGTTGTTTTCTCTCTCTCCTTTGGATCCGTGTCAGTCCAAACAAAAAAGGAAAGGGTAGCATAATTACCAGTCTGCTCCTCTCTCTTTATTTGTGAATTAATCTGGTTCATTAAATGAGAAGAGAGATAAATGGTGGATTATGAGTTTTTGTAGTGGTTTTGTACCCTATCCCTATCCTTCCTTTTTTAATGACTTTGTTATAACCAAATGAGTGAATATGCAATAATTTAACTAAAATCGTCATCCCTAATTAATAGTGACCATTAATAAATATAGTGTGCTTTTTTTTCAAATAATTGAATGAAATATATACAATGAATTCTCAAGATAATCTTCTATAAAATGTATAATGGAGATTCAGGTCTCTAATTTTCACGATTTTCAATTTGCTGGTCATAGAGCACTATATGGAATAGGACTAGGAATCTAGACCAAATTGTATGGGGAAACGAGGTCTAGACCGTATCGTATGGTTTTGTCTGGATTGTGAGACCAGAACTATGGTCTGTTCCAGTTTGCGGTCTCCTCCTTTAGCTCGTGGTTTGAAGTGGTCTGTACTGTGGTCTACCGAAGTAAATCGTAACAGACCGTACACACTACCTACTAATTCAGACCTAAATAACGCTAAATTAAACCTCCATTTTTGTATTTGAAGAATATATTTATTTGATTCTTCACCCAGTTGAGAGCCAACAGAGTGCACAAACGATCGCTTATGCATTATCTCATTCTCAAAGAAGCACACAAAAAGCAGAAAGATTCATAAATAATATTTACCAACAATGTCTAGACTATAGAGTCGATCGAAGATAAATATTAGAAAAAAATCATTAACCTTGATGAGATAAGAAAAATTATTGAGAGATAAACGGTCATCTTAGTGGTTCAAAACGACCTCGACGTCATCATGAAGGTGATCGTCTGCGACAACCTTCCAGATCACCCGAGAGAGTGAGAAAAGCAATAGCACAAAGAGGAAGAGAGAAACAAGGCTATTTGATGTGTGTTTTTTTAATGAATACTGGATAGAGCCGTGGATACTGGAGAGAGATAGTTTGAAAATTGAAAAAGACCACTTCTCTCATATATCTATTCTCATTTTAATTACGATCACTAAATTTTTGTCTCACAAGCATATTAGTCTCTATAATTTTTATTTTTATAAATACCCGCGAGGGGTTGGAGGGCAGAATAAAAGTGATTTTTCAACATGGTCTGCCTAATCCAGATGTACCAGACCGCACTGAATAGACGTGGTCTAGTCTGGACCGTATAGTATATTGGTCTGGTTCATGATCTCTGTTCCATGATCTCTGTCTGAACCATAGATCGTGTCCATGGTCTGATCTGGTCCAGACCGTACCTTTTCCCACCCCTAATATGGAAGACTATTTCAGTAATTTCACCTCCAACTGAATTGTGATGTGCGTTTTGTCACACTTACCGCAACCCAAGTATAGCTGTGTCTGTCGGGCTTTGCTCTCCACTAATTTGGGCCGGAATCGGTTCTTCAACTACATTTGCCCATAATATTTCAACCCTCGGCAGTAGATCGAGACTGGAAGAGGGATCAATTTTTTTTGACCGTACCTTTGTTTTGTAGCTAGGCAACAGAACCCAATTTTTTAATGCACAAAAACTAAAATTCCACTGGCGGTTACTCCGCTCCAAATTTGTAAGCCAGAGCAACGGTGATATTGAGATGAAATTGAGTCAACTTGGAGCATTGCCTGAGGAAGGCGGAGACGGAGACGGAGACGTGAGGGGGGTGGCAACAGAGATATAAGCGGCGGTTGTTTATAAATGTCTTTTTTCTTCATTGGCATCAAGGGGTTTGGCAGGTTATCCTTCTCTAATTCTCTTGCTATCATGTTTATGATTGGAAGAGTAAGAGATGGGGGACTAGCAGAGAAAGCTTCTGAGTAATGGCGGAGAAGTAATTAAGCTCACTTACTTTGTAAGTTCCTTTAGCAACTTATTCTCTTCATTTATATCTCTTAAATGGCTGTCAAGATATTGGATCTAGCTAAGATAGTAATATATTGTTCGTTGAATCTTATGGGAACCATAACTAATCAAAATGAAGTACTTAATTTGGAGTGATTGGATTCAATTGATGCATTGAACAGTGAGTTTAAATAATACTAGGTAGTGATGTCGCGTCTTGTCGCGAGGCGGAAATGGCCTATGGGCATGTATTATGTGGCCCGTTATGGTGTTTTGTTAGTATTATTATCCTAAAATTAATTTTTTGTTAGCAGTTTTATTAGTAACACTGACTTGACAATATGATATTGACTGAGAAGAGATATATGACCAGCATCCAATTTAAAAAAAAATTAAATTTTTTGGCTAATAAATGATATTTACCTAAACCCAAGTAGACCCATTGATTATGGGGTAGGGTATGGGTGACGTATATATGGGTTTGGAAGTTTGTAGATGAGTTTTGGTAGCGTATGTATATTTACCTCCATAATCTAAATGTGTATGAGTTGGGTATGGATACTCATTTGTTCGAGGGTGTTTTAATTACACATAGAAAAAATAGACCTATTTGTAGAACTTAAACGGTTAAGGTACCAAAATGTAATACACATAAATTTTAGGTACTAAATTTAATGTTCCATCAATATTTTGAGGACTTATATGCTAAAAAAATAAATTTAGGTTATAAATCTAAAGATATATCAAGTTTAGGTACCGAACTGTAATTTGCATAGTCGAGACTTAATTCCTTTTATGGTGATGTATTTAAGATGATAATTATTTACTTTTTTATAGAAAATGAGAACTATTGACTTTATATGGGTAGATGCCTAGCCAAACATTCCATGTATAATTGTTGAAAATTCTATCTTGAGTGAAAATGAAAAACTCTAGAGAGAAGCAAAATGAATACTAACTGGAACTCGATTAAAATTTCACACATTCAAATTCTATTGTGGAAAATAGCGAATTTCTAATAAGTAATAACCATATACATTTATTTTTAATTTGACTCAACATTAACCTGAAAAAGTTAGTGGTTCATGGTTCAATTATTAACTCTCTAGACTATTTGATGAGGACATCAATGAGTCAGTCACACGTGCTAAGGCATGGACGTTGAAGGAGAAGCTTGCGACATATTTGGAGAGCTACTTTGGAGCCATGGACGTGGAGCTATTTCGAGGGAAGCCATATATGATGATTCGAGTGGAGGAAGAAGGATGAAGTGCTGAAGAGAAGGCAGATTGCAAGAAGCAGCAGCCTTAATGGGTCCAGCCTTAACAGGTTTACTTAACGGGTCCAGGCTTAACAGTTTGGGCTTAACGGGTTTGCTGGGCTATTTCCGAGTTTCCATGTTTTAAAGTCGGTTTATGATTGTTTTTCCATGTTGGAGTCGGATTTGGGTTGTACTTTGCCTATTTAAAGGGCTGAATACGTTGGTTTGCCCTTAGACGATTATTATTGAATTTCAGAGGCTAAAGCCAAGTTCCCTACGCGGAATTTTGCCGTAATTACTCTGTCGAGAATCTCCAAAGTGCTAGAGAGACTCTTATCAGCTAGGTATTCACCCTAGTTGTGGCGAGCTACCCATATCGATTGCCCTTTATTCCGAGTTGAATCTGTCAGATCGATTTCCCTTATTCACAGGTGAGTACTGTCCGATCGATTTCCATCTTATCCGGTTCTGTTTGGTTCAAGAAGCTTGACCCTACGCTACTTTGATTATATCAAGTGGTATCAGAGCTAAGGTTCAAATCAGTGGCGTGTTCTTGAAGTTTTTTTTTTTTGAAGATCTTGTGCGTTCTTGTTCGTGTTATTGGTGGTTTTGTGTGAGTTCTTGAAGGTCTTGACTTGTTCTTGATGTTTCTTGGGAGTTCTTGGTGTTTCTTGCGAGGCAAGAAGCAGGTTGTGCGAGTTCTTGAAAGTTCTTGGGTTCTTGGAGTTTTCTTGCATCGCAAACATGGAAGCAGCACTCGAAGTGATAAAAAATCAATTGTAGAACATTGCTCTTGTTCAAGAAGAGCAAACATCAAAACTTTCCAAGCAAGCCATGAGGATGGAGGCTGTCGAGACAAGGCTCCAGCAGCCGGTTGTGGTCGACACAAACCCTGACCCTAGACCTCGACCTGAAGAAAGGGGAAGGGAAAACCGAGCTCCTCCACCCTTGGTTCACGAATTGCAGCGTCATATGCGCCAGCATAGACGCCTTGGAATGCCTCGAGCTGAAAGGAGAGGGCGGAAACAGCATCATGAAGAGGAGTTTAATGACAAGGAAGAAGAGTGATATAATCCCAAATGGTCCATTATACACGTTTAATCTACTTGACGAAGAAGCTAATGAAGTTGGGAAGAAGAAGGGCAGAATTTGGTTAAGTCAAAATCCGTGTTCAGCGTACATACTTTGGAGGCATGGTTCTCTCAATTTACTAGGTGGAAATTCAAGTTTAATAGTTTGTTTTGCGGATAAATTTTTCATCTTTCCAATGGTATGCTTTTTATATCCAGAAGATGTCAGTAAGGTTGTTTTCCAAACCTCAAAGTTGCTACCTCAAAACTGGAAAACTGCCAGAAAATGGCTAAGGCAGAAAACTGTTTTGTGAAGCCTACTTTGGAGCTCAATTCAAGGAGCATGGATGGTATTCAAGTCAAAAGGCTTCTACAAAATGAAAGTAGGAATGTTTATCTACCAAGGGAAGGAATTGGATGAAAGATTGGAGTTCTGGAAGGCCTCGAACGAAAGGCGCGAAGTTAGTACGAAAGCTGCTTTTGGACTGTTGCTGACAGCTTACTTGCGCTTAAAGAAAGGAGTTTAAACCCGAACTTTGTGTCCTTTTTATTGTAGAATTTTACCTTAATTGTTTCCTAGTTATACTATGATTGTATTAGGTTTTATTTGCCTTTAAATACCATTCCATTTACGTTGTAAAAACAGAAGACTTTGTTGAATAGAAAAGAAACAGTTTGGTTTGTTCAAGTTTGCGAACTTTGACACGCCAAAACACAACACCAAACTGCGACCAAGTGTAATCGCAATCCGGGAATGCAGTAACAGGCAAGTTCTATTATCAACCTCGGGTCTAGATCTACTGCTTACTCCGTGATTGTCTATTATCTAGCCAACTAAGTCGAGTGATTTGTGTTTAAACTAAAAGCAGTAAGAAAGCAGGAAATTATTCGGTTTTCTCAAGCAGGTAAGAGTCACTCGGGAATGAGTCCCCCTAGCCCCTTAGTTAGGTTCAAGTGTAATTTCCCTGGGTTGATTTACTATTGATTAGACTGCGGAAGATCCGACAGTAGCTTGGAATCTCTTAAGCTGACCAAGCCCTCTCAGTCTAACTACCCGGCAGACGACTAGTCTTCACCGGGATAGAAAGCTGAAGCAATAAGCACAGAACTCCACTACTGGAATTGAATTCCAGTACAAAGCAGTAAACTGGCTAACTCTCGTATAACCAATCTCCTACTATCGAATGAAGAGGCTCTAACAACCTAATCAGATTCTATCTATCTCAGGTTGCAGCAGAAATCAAGAAAAGCTGATCAGACATCAATCGATTCAATAAACATGCATCATTCGATTAAAACCAAACAATATAATCATCCCAAGTCATTACAATCAAATCCCTAACACCAGGAACTAGGGTTCTTCATACCCAAGTGAGAGAAGGGTTCTACTCCATAGAGAGAGAGAAGAAAACAGTAATCGGAGTAGTCATACTCATAATGATGAGGAAAATCTGCTCCGGGATGATGATTTCCACTCCTATGACGATCTCCAAGCTCGATTTGACGAAACCCTGTAAAATTTGATAGTGCGGAATAAGAGAAGAAGAAGAAGTTTACGTGGTTTCCCCGATGAACGGGACTAGTCCACGGCGAGCAGAGCTCGAGATAGGGTTTTCACTATACTCTGGCCGAATAGAAATCAAGGCCTGATAGGTTACAGGTTACAATACCTCTTGCCTACTAATACCCAATGCAACGAGCTAACCTAGGGTAATTAGTGGAAAATTACAAGAATGGTACTATAACAAAACGGGAACGTCAAATGACGTCCCAATACTCCCCCTCAAGCGGAGGCATGAAGGTCACAAATGCCCAGCTTGGACAAAAGTGAGTGAAACTGATCGGCACCCAAGGCTTTAATGAATATGTCCGCTAACTGAGAAGCAGAACTGATCTTCAGTGGAGCAATGGCACCAGTGACAACGCGTTCACGAACAAAATGACAATCCATTTCCACGTGTTTGGTACGTTCGTGGAAAACAGGATTAGCGGCAATGTGAAGTGCAGCCTGATTGTCACAATGTAGGGGAGTGGCGGCATGCTGTGGAAAGCCCAGCTCAGTGAGAAGAAAACGGAGCCAGATGACCTCGCTAACTGCACTAGCCATGGCCCGATACTCAGCCTCAGCAGAAGAACGGGCAACAACGCGCTGCTTTTTTGTACGCCAGGAAACAGGAGCAGCACCTAACTGGATATAGTAACCCGTAGTGGAACGTCGAGTAACTTGACAACCACCCCAATCAGCATCGCAATAAGCAGTCACGGTCAAAGAACCACTAGAAAGGAAGAAAAGGCCTTGACCGGGAGAGTTTTTGAGGTACCGGAGGACGCGATGCGCGGCTGTCACATGTTCAGCACGAGGGGCATGAACGAACTGGCTCAGGATATTAACTGCATATGTGATGTCTGGCCGCGTAACCGTGAGGTACAACAAACGACCCACTAGGATGTGTTCTTCGTACTTTCTCTCTCTAGGGCTCTGTTTTTGCTCTGAAAATCCGATTCTCTCCTTTTTGGCTCGAAATTGGTTGAAAAACCAAGATTTCCCGACTCACACGGACAGGCCACACGGCCGTGTGGCTCACCCAGTTGCCCGTGCGAGTCGAAACGCAGCGTATCATTAAGTTGGCCTTCAGCCATCCCACACGGCCAGGGTCGCACGGCCGTGTGAGATTTCCATCCTGCCCGTGTTTGCTCTCGGCAAAAATCACACGGCCACAATTGCAAGTTGCACGGCCGTGTGATGTCTCGGGCTGCCCGTGCGGCTTCCTTGGCACCTCGCCACGCGTCCGATCTACGTCCAATCGACCCCAAACTCGCTCCCAAGCCTCCATTCACGTACTAGGACCTGGAATATCACAAACAAGCACAACCTAGCGTGAAATCGGCCTAAAACACGAGAATCAACACCTCAAACGGTGTAAGAATAGGGGTAAAAACATGTGTAATCAACGGTCTATCAAACTCCCCCACACTTAACCGTTTGCTTGTCCCCAAGCAAACCAAGTCAGACACCAGGTAAGCTTACATATTTCAATCAACCAACATTGGGGTCAAGTCATAAAGGCACAAAACACGTGAATCGTACTGGTTTTCAAACATTAACACATGAACAACCTCAATAACAACATGGACAACCACCACAAAGGACAATCGAGTGCAGCAAATCGAGTAAAGGAAGAGTCTCCCTTCTGTTCACCAACCAACCTAGACTTGAATCAACCACTCACTCAAAACAGTCAACTCATGCATCCAACTCAAGACATCAGAACAGCGACCGAGCAATCTAGGTTCTCACCGGGGTACAAGAGTATAAAGAATATGAAAATGAATCACTCACTCTCGACTAGTGGGGTCAGGACGATTTGATGCGAAAAATGCGCATGCTATTTCTCTCAATCCCTATCATCTCTTCACCATGATGGCAGCCTCTAAATGCTAGAGTTCACATATGGAGTGTCACCACTAACTAATCCGGAGGTCTTAGACACAGGTTCAAATGACTGGCTAGGGTCTTGGACATGGGGAAAAGGCCTTTTAGGTGGTGGAAGCATTCATAACACAAGGTTCCACATTTCCAAACCCACACAATCACAGTCAAACAAACCGCTATTTCCTTTCTGCTATTCTGCAATACTCAATATCTCAAGAGCACAAGAGCGAAGGAGGTATAAACATCAGCACTTCCAAGCCAGACTGCTCAGAAACACTACTTACTGGGCATTATTCAGATTTTTGGTAGTGGCTCTCTTTTGCTTTCAATTTTTTTCTTTGTTTTTCTTTCATTTTCTTTCTATTTCTTAAGAGAGCCACCACTTCTGCACATATTTCAAACACCTGCCCAACTTTTAAGCACTACCTCCAACACTCACATCAACTTTAGCAGAAACAGCAGAGAATATGTAACAATCACTCTATGGAACCTTCTAAAAGATGCAAAAGGGTGATTTTTTCATTAGAGACCAAAAGAAAGGATAACACACGGCTCAAAGGGGCTGACTAGGGGATATGACACATCAGGACAGTCCGTTTGGTCGTGGGCTAATCCTATGCCCCCATCATCTTGCTAATGACAACGTGAATGCTACACATCATGGAAGAGGGATCTATCGCACAAGAAAGAAACGAGCAGGCTCAAATCTCACATGGCTACCTATATGCTCTATCTCACATTCTAATTCCATGAACTAGATGCATAAACGAGTGTCAAGAACAAGTGATTAAATCAAGTCACAGTTGGTACGCAAACAGTTGAAAAACTGAACCCCTACATAGTTCTACTGCACATCTCAGTCCTCATCATAGGTTGTCCTAGTCACAATCAAGCTGTCATGCATCAATACGAAAACCATTCAATTCATCAATCAAAGCACAGTGCCAATATGATCAAACAGCAGTACTTGGAGCCCTCAAATCGTAAGATTCGGACAGCGGACTAGGCTCCAAGCACACAAATATATATTCCAACCGATACAAAGCACCCCCCCCCCCACACTTAAGCACGACATTGCCCTCAATGGAGTAGAGGGAGAGATAAGGGGAACAATGTTACCGGATTGAAATACTGCTGGGCGACTGGAAGTGGACCAGTCAGCGAGAGACAAGTGGGAAGATGGACAGTTCTGCACGAATCGAACACCAAGAACACACTAGCACACTGTGCGTTAGGGATAAGTGTTAGCCCAGACGGCTACACAAAAACAAACCACAAAAGAAAAAGAAAAACAAAAACAAACGACACGAAGTTCAAGCTCCTCACACATGGAGCAAACACAGAAAAGTCTAAAACGAAAACAAAACACACTGAGATGGGCAACTAGTACAGCCTACTCGTCGCCAAGATTATCCAGATCGATGTCGTCCATGAAGGCGTCATCACCATCAGCACCATCATCACCATCATCTGGGGGAGGTGGAAGTGGAGAGTCCTCCTAGGGAGTCCTCCAGACGGGCTGCTCGCCCGGGAGCAGCTGGAGCAGGTGCTGCTGGACCTCCTGCATGCGCCGTGAACGGCGCTTCTCCCGCTCGATGTGTGCGAGAGTCACTCCCTGCTGGGTCTGGAGTATGTCCAGGCGCTCATCATAAGCAGCCATCATGTTCTGGTACTCGGCCTGGTATTCCGCGTACTGCTGCTGGAACTGCATCTGCTGGTCGAGGATCTGCTGGTTCTGGATCCGCAGCTACTCGAACTGGTAGGAGAAGTAATCCTGGCCCGGGAAAACGGAGCTGCCACCGCCGTACTCGAAGGTGGTGGGGCGGGGGGCAGCAGCAGCATCCACCTCCTCGGACTCCACATAATCAGCAGCCTCCTCCTCCTGGCCCTCTGGCTGGACCTCTGGCTGGGTCTCCGCGGGGATCTGAGGTTCTGGAAACCCCTCGACCCATAGAATGCCGCGGTTCTCTCGCAGCAGGTTCATGTGACTGATCATCTTCCTGCCAAAGACGAGGGGGTCCCCCTGCTGTGTGCACCCCTGCAATGATAGCCCGAAGTAGCTGGCCAGGCGGGTGATGAGAGGGGCGCAGTGGAGGCTCTTCAGTTCCGAAGCGGTCTTCTCAAAGGTCCTGGCCACCACTGATCCCAAGTGGAGAGGATGGTCGTACTGGCGGATCGAAGCGATTAAGTACATGGCCCTCTTGGTGATGGCGCTGGCACTATCTGACGCCGGGGTGTAAGACTTCGCCAGCAGGTGGTGGAGAAGGTAGTTATCGAGCAGCAGGGTAGTGGCCTTCGTCCTCCCAGCCGAGAAGGGACGTCTCTGGCCTGGCTTAGCCAGGCGGGTGTACAGTCTCATGAAGTCCACCTCCGGCGGGTCGTTGACCTCGGTGATGTAGTCCGTATCGTCATCCAGGTCAAGGTCGAGAGCCTCGGCCAGCTCATGCTAGCTCATGGACCGGGGGGCACCGCCTAGCCTGAATTTGACGGCTGTACCGTCCTTCCAATCGGTCCTGGGTGTGTGCCTGAAGGTCGTGTAGAACTCCAGCACGGGCTCGTAGTAGACCTTCTCGCAGATGGAGAGCAGACGGCGCCATGTGCGGTTGGCGACGGCAGCGGAGAGTTGCTCGTAGTAGTTCAATCGCCGAAACTCCCGTTTGGACCATCAATGGTGCTGCCCAAACGGGCATGCCAGGACCTGCTTGAAGCGGTCCTCGTCGGGGCCCCTCCTCAGATCCCGGATGAACGGGTGCTTGAGGTCAGGTTTCGACATTGTCCTGCAAAAGAACAACCCAAAGTGGAACCAAAAGAGCCAAAGAAAAGGTCAATCACACCCCCACACTTAAGAACAGAAAACAACCTAACCATAGTTTCATCCATAGTTCGGGGGTCAAAAACTCGATAAATAATGCATAATCTGAGTGGGGGTGCACATCCACGAGAAAGTAGGCAACTTAAGGTTCACATCCATAGCAAATACACCCTCAAAGAATATCATTAAGGGCCCCAACCGGTGGCCACAACATGGCATGAAAAACAGGCATTTCATCGAACACCTTGTGTGCACTATTAAGTTAAGCATGAAATTGGAAAAATTCTTGCACACAAGGGCTCAAACAATCAAGGGGGACATTGCCCAACACAATTCAAACACACTCCATGCATTCCCCTCAATCAATTGCACACAAATCACAAGATTCAATGAGGTTCTCTAAACATACACCCTAACACCCAATTCTCCAAAATTAACATAGTTAAGGGCAAAATCAAACCTGGAGACTCAAGTATAGGTGTAGGGGATGATGAGGGGAAGGCGATGGACGCGAAGAAAAGCCGAAAAAGTGCCCGAAAGTGCTCGTCGGAGCCTCGCCGGAAATCGCCTCCGGCGACAAAAACGTTGGCCAAATCTCCTCAAAATGGAGGGATAGGCCGCGTTTGGTGTGGGAAGGATGGGTTTATTGTTGGTTTGGCGAAAAAATGACAAAAAATGGCTGGAAAAATCAAAATAGGGTGGTTTGTCGCAGTTTTCCGGCCAGATTCAGAGGATTCCGGCGAGGTTTTTGAATTTTCTGACCTGCTCGGCCGTGCTGGCCGAATATATAGGCCGTGGCTCGGCCGCACGGGCAGGCTCGCACGGCCGTGCAAGGTGCACTTTTGCCCGTGTTGGCCGACACGGCCAGGCCGAGGAATTCCACACGGCCGTGCGAAGTGCACATTTGGCCGTGTGGATTTTGCCGAGAGCTCGCACGGCCAGAAGATAAAATCCACACGGCCGTGCGAATTTTTGTGTTGCCCGTGTCGGCCACACGGCCAGAGCAGGCCAAGCCACACGGCCGTGCAAATTTGCACTTTTGGCCGTGTGAAAATTGCCGAGAGCTCGCACGGCCAGGGGATAAAATCCAAACGGCCGTGCAAGTTTATGGTCTGGCCGTGTGAGGTGCTGGAGCCCCGAAATCAACCTGTTTTCACCAAAAAATGACATTCGACTCTGGAACAACATCTTAAGACTCAAAAAACACAAAAAACAAAAGGAAAAAAGTAAGAAAATGCAAACCTCGGTGGGGTTGCCTCCCCACAAGCGCTTCTTTACCGTCTTTTAGCTGGACGCCAGTATAGATGCTCAGGGAAGTGTAGGATCAGGTGCCTTCAAGAGCGGATCCACATCGCTCTTGAGGTACAGCTTCAAATTGTGGCCATGCACACGACGAATGTGGCCACCAGCATTCGCCAGCTCGACTTGGCCATCCGGCAAGATGCAAGCGAGTGAATACTCGGATGGCCAAGGTGGGGGCGGGACCAGCTCGTAGTGGTCTCCGGCTCGCTCTCTTGTTCCCGAGCAGGTGGATCAACAGTCACCTTGCCACTCCTGGTCATGATGGCATTGCAGTGCTCATTCGGGGTCTGCGGATGAGGGATGGTCTGCCCGAGTAGAGTACCAGGAGCCCTTTGAGCCACTGCCTGAGCCACGCTCCCCAGCTGGGTCTGGATATCCTACAAGACAGCCAGTGTGTTCCTTTGACCAGCTTCAAGAGCCAAGAATTTACCCGAGGCCTTTTCCATGAACTGCTCATTAGTGTTGATTTTTTGAGCACTAGAACTGGCGAGAGAACCCACCAAGTCCCGTAGTTCAGCCATCCGATCATTCTGCACTGGGGAAGCAGGGGCTGCACCTGGCTGCTGGAAAGGTCACGGCTGTGATTGAGCAGCATGCCCTGGCATGGGCTGGTAGAGAGACTGTTGCTGCTGCTGGAATTGCCCCTGTCTAGGCTGATATGGTGGCCTCTGGAAACCCGGTGGTCCCTGGGGGACTGGTGGTCTGGAATTTGCCCCACCCCAGGAGAAGTTAGGATGCTGGCGCCACCCCTCATTGTAAGTGTTACTGTAGGGGTCATTGCGCCTGACGTTATTGATGAAGTTCACCTGCTCCTGGGGTGTGGTTGATTCCTTCATCGCCTGGCAGTCCTCTACGGTGTGATGGGAGCTCTCACACCACTGGCAGTGCATCGCCTGCGGCTGCCCTGTACCTGCAATCAAACCAGAACGATCGATAGCTGAAACCAGCTTTGATACCACCTGCACCAAATCAGATGACTGGGTGCCTACAACATGCACACCCCGTCCTGGTGCTCGTCTCGATCTCCTAGCGGTGCCCCAATCGTACCCGTTCTCCGCCATCTCCTCAAAGAGTTGATTCCGCTGTGGCGGGGTTTTGGTCAGCATGTTCCCGCCACAAACCGAGTCAATCAGCTGCTTGTCCTCCGGGAAGAGGGCGTGATAGAAAGTGCCCACCTTGAACGCATCGTTGAAACCATGATTGGGACACTTGAGGTAAAGACTGGTGTATCTCTCCCAAGCATCCCTGATGGTCTCATCCTCATCCTGAGCAAAATGGGTAATTTGCTTCTGCAGGTCAGCTGTCTTGGATGGAGGATGGTAGCGGGTGAGGAACTTGTCCGCCAGGTTGGCGAACGTGGTGATAGAGCCCGGAGGTCGAGTGTCTAGCCACTCCTTGGCCTGCCCCTCCAGAGTGAATGGGAAGTACCTCAGCTGGATGGCATCTGCTGGTACCCCGTTGAACTTGATTCCATCGATGAGCTCGTGGAATCGCCTGAGATGTGATCGGGGGCACTCCCCCTCCTTACCACGGAACACCACTGAACCGTGCAACATGGTGATTACTGATGTGCTCACCTCAAAATTGTTGGCTGGGACATGAGGGTGTTGAATGGGTGACCTCATATCCGCAGCTCTAGAGGTCCAGTAGGATCCCATGGTCTGCTCCTCTGGATTGATCACATCATGGTTCTGTGGATCAGCCATCTCTTCTTCTTCTTCGATCTGCAGCTGTGATAGCGCCTCCTCCGCAGCTAGTCACGCCTTTAGAGCCCGCTTAAAGTTCCTGCAGGTTCGTTCAAGTTCCTGGTCTAATGGCAGTAGATCTCCCGACTGGCTACGGGTCATGCACTACCTGCACACAATCAGCAGAAGCAACCCGTGAAGGCACACAGGTGGAAGAGAAAAATGCAATAAAGAAAAAGCTAGAGTAACAAATTCTCACGTTTCCCCAATAACCTAGAGGATCCCCGGCAACAGCGCCAAAAACTTGACACGCCAAAACACAACACCAAACTGCGACCAAGTGTAATCGCAGTCCGGGAATGCAGTAACAGGCAAGTTCTATTATCAACCAGGGGTCTAGATTTACTGCTTACTCCGTGATTGTCTATTATCTAGCCAACTAAGTCGAGTGATTTGTGTTTAAACTAAAAGCAGTAAGAAAGCAGGAAATTATTCGGTTTTCTCAAGCAGGTAAGAGTCACTCGGGAATGAGTCCCCCTAGTACAAAGCAGTAAACTGGCTAACTCTCGTATAACCAATCTCCTACTATCGAATGAAGAGGCTCTAACAACCTAATCAGATTCTATCTATCTCAGGTTGCAGCAGAAATCAAGAAAAGCTGATCAGACTTCAATCGATTCAATAAACATGCATCATTCGATTAAAACCAAACAGTATAATCATCCCAAGTCATTACAATCAAATCCCTAAAACTAGGGTTCTTCATACCCAAGTGAGAGAAGGGTTCTACTCCATAGAGAGAGAGAAAAAAAAGTAATCAGAGTAGTCATACTCATAATGATGAGGAAAATCTGCTCCGGGATGATGATTTCCACTCCTATGACGATCTCCAAGCTTGATTTGACGAAACCCAGCTCCAAGATAGCTTCTAGGATGTGTTCTTCGTACTTTCTCTCTCTAGGGCTCTGTTTTTGCTCTGAAAATCCGATTCTCTCCTTTTTGGCTCGAAATTGGCTGAAAAACCAAGATTTCCCGACTCACACGGGCAGGCCACACGGCCGTGTGGCTCACCCAGTTGCCCGTGCTAGTCGAAACGCAGCGTATCATTAAGTTGGCCTTCAGCCATCCCACACGGCGAGGGTCGCACGGCCGTGTGAGATTTCCTTCCTGCCCGTGTTTGCTCTCGGCAAAAATCACACGGCCACAATTGCAAGTTGCACGGCCGTGTGATGTCTCGGGCTGCCCGTGCGGCTTCCTTGGCACCTCGCCACGCGTCCGATCTACGTCCAATCGACCCCAAACTCGCTCCCAAGCCTCCATTCACGTACTAGGACCTGAAATATCACAAACAAGCACAACCTAGCGTGAAATCGACCTAAAACACGAGAATCAACACCTCAAACGGTGTAAGAACAGGGGTAAAAACATGTGTAATTAACAGTCTATCAAACTTGTTTTGGGTTTGGTGGATTCCAAAATTGCTGAGCTTTGTATCGATTGTACAGTCCCTTCAATCGTGGTCGAGCAACTACCCTTTTATACCTACGAGCTTTCCCCAGGTGTGGAATTGTCCGTTGATTCCGTTTTATCAAAATTTTGTATTAAGAACGCGTTGTTCTTGATTCGAGTTCAATCAATCTTTGGATTGATTGTTTGCTGCGTTACTTTGATAAAAATACACCCCCCCGGGGTCGTATTAAAGAGGGTTTGAGGAGTATGAGGATTTGCGAAACCTCAAGGTCACGATTCCACCTTTTCGCGATACCACGAACCCTAATGCTTATTTGGGTCGGGAGCAAAAAATGGAACTTGTGTTTGATTGCCATAACTACTCCGAGAAGAAGAAAGTAACATTGGCTTGACTCACTCCTATTGTCACTCTAGAAAATGGCCAAGTGTAACCACTTCCTAAAGCGTAGTATAGCGGGTTTGGGTTTTAATGTCAACCCGGGTCCTAGATATGATGACTACTCAGTGAATTCGTATTATCTAGCAATGAAACTTTAGTGAAGATTTAAACTAACAAGCAAGCAAAGCAACTAAACGGTTGTTTTCAGGTTAAGAGAGGTCACCCGGATATGGTTCCCTTAGACTGCAGTTAAGCCGGATTGTAATTACCAAGTTCAATTTCTATGATAGTTATACTGCGGAAAGTTCTCAAATAGTCTGAAGTCTCGACTAAAGGTCTTCAGACCCTCTCAGTCTGAGTCTCTAGCTGGCGACTAACCTCCACCTGAGTAAACAGATTGAGGCCCTAACGAACCAAATCTCCACTACCGAATGGAATTCGGTACAGAATAGCGAATTGGCTCCTCGACTAAAGTCACCAATTCGCTACCTTCAATTAAGGATGCTCTATCAACCTAGGCAGATATTCTCATTCTAGGTTAAAGCAGAAACAACAGGAATTTGATCAGGATTCATGCCATTCAATCATTCAAGCCTCAATCGAATAAAATCAAATCATAGAAACAGTACTTGGGTTCATACAATCAATCCTAACATACAGATCTAGGGTTCCCCACACCCAGATGAATGGGAGAACTACTCCATGGAGAAAGAAGCAAAAGTAGAATCAGATGCGGAAACCATACTGTGAAGGATGGATTTCAGCTCCTGGACGTTGATCGGCACTCTTCCAAGCTCAAGCCAAGCTCCAATGGTGATGAAGACCAAGCTAGGGCACTTGGAGACTCTTGTTCGTCACTTTCTCTCTCTAGGAATCGCTCTATCTCTCTAAAACTCGAATCCCCTCTCTCTTTGGCTGAAATCTGCCTAAAAGGGCATCACTGGCCAGAACACGGTCGAGGGCACGGCCGTGTTCTGGTCAAGCCCGCCCGTGCCCTCTGCCACGTGGTAATTACACGGGCACGGGCTGGGGAAAACACGGGCGTGTTCTGTGTGGGACACGGCCGTGTTCTGGTTGACCTCGCCCGTGTTTTTTAGCTGGTGTAGCTCACATGTTGGGCAGCCTCGGCAGTAAAAACACGGCCGTGTTCTGAAGGCCTCCTGCCCGTGTTTTGGTCGTGGCTCGACCAACGACTTCCAAATGCTCCGAAACTCGCGCTTGGCCTTCCCTTTGACGCCTGGGACCTGAAATAGGACAACCCGGCGTAAAATAGGCCAAAACACCCAACTATGCCCCGCAATGGATAAGAAATAGGGGTATAAAATCATGCAATTACATCGTTATCAAACTCCCCCACACTTAACCGTTTGCTTGTCCCTAAGCAAACCAAGTCAGACACCAGGTAAGCTCAAGACATTTCAATCAAGCAGGCTTCAGGGCAAATCATATCGGCACAAAACACGTGGATCATACTGGCTTTCGGTCATCAACTCATGGCAACTCGAACGACAACCTAGACAACCACCACAGATGACATTCGAATGCAATAAAACCGAGCAAAGGAAGAGTTCTCTTCTGTTCACCACCCAACATAGACTTGACTCAATCACTTGTTCAAAACAGTCACTTCATGCACAAAGCTCAAGATATCAGAATTAAGACCGAGCAATCTAGGTCCTCACCAGGGTAAAGAGTATAGAGAATATGAGAAAATGAATCACTCACTCTCGACCAGTGGGGTCAGGACAATTTGATGCGAAAAATGCGCATGCTTATTCTCTCAATCCCTAACGTCTCTTCACCATGAATGCAGCCTCTAAATGCTAGAGTTCACATAAGGGGGTGTCACCACTAACTAATCCGGAGGTCTTAGACGCAGGTTCAAATGACTGGCTAGGGTCTTGGACATGGGGAAAAGGCCTTTTAGGTGGTGGTAGTTATAGCACAAGGCTCCACATTTCCAAACCCAACAAAACCACAATCAAGCAAACCAGTAACTTTTGTCCTGCTATTCTGCATTAATCCAATTCTTTAGGGCACAAGAGCGAAGGAGGTTATATAAATGTTAGCATTTCCAAGCCAGACTGCTAGGAAACACTACTTAATGGGCATTATTCAGATTTTTGGTGGTGGCTCTCTTTTGCTTTCATTTTTTTTTCTTTGTTTTTCTTTATTCATTCCTTAAGAGACCCACCACCTCTGCACATTTTTCATATACACCCCCAACTTTTAAGTACTACCCCCAACCCTCACATTACATTTAGCAAAAACAGCAGAAAACAAGTAAAAACCACTCTGTGGAACCTTCTAAAAGATGTAAAGGGTGATTTTTCATTGTAGACCGAAAGAAAAGATAACACACGGCTCAAAGGGGCTGACTAGGGGATATGACACATCAGGACAGTCAGTTTGGTCGTGGGCTAATCCTATGCCTCCATCATCTTAGCTAGTGACAACGTGAATGCTACATTTCATGGAAGAGGGATCTATCGCACAAGAAAGAAACGAGCAGGCTCAAATCTCACATGGCTACCTATATGCTCTATCTCACATTCTGATTCCCTGAACTAGATGCATAAATGACTGTCAAAAGGAAGTGATCAAATGCAAGTCGCTGTTGGTAAGCAAACAGTTGAAAACTGAACCCCTACACAACTCTACTACACATCTCAGTCATCGTAATAGGCTGTCTTAGTCACACTCAAGTTGTCATGCATCGAGTCAAAAGCCATTCAATTCTCTAATCACATCCACAATGCCAATACGATCAATTATCAAGCAAACAGCAGTGCTTGGAGCCCTCAAATCTCGAGATTTGGACAGTGGACTAGGCTCCAAGCACCCATACACACGTTCCAATGAATACAAAGAACCCCCCCACACTTAAATGCGACAATGTCCTCAATGGAGCAGAGGGAAGGGGAACGATATGTTATCGTGAAATGAGATCAGAAACGGAGATAGAGAGGCAGACCAGACAATAGCAGGGGACTGGAAGGGGAACCAGTCCGAGGCACAGAGCTAAAGTCAACAAAAGACACACACTGGGTGATAGAACCGGAGTCCCAAGTCTACAATCCAAAATAAAAGAAAACAAATCCAAACGAAACAACAAAAACATGGAGTCTCAGTCTGGACCATAAATCACGGCCAGAACCAGGTACTCTCTCCACTAGAATGCGTCGCCACCATCGCCGGAAGGTGGGGGGTACTGGTCCTCATACCCCGGAGACTGGACGAAGGGGTAGTGAACTGCGTTCTGGTCCAGGCCCAGGTATGACATGATGTAGTGCTGGCCGGACATCAGACGACGGCCGTGGTCCCTCTCACGATCGAGGCGGGTGTGAATGCGCTCCTGGCCGGCCAGAATGCGCTCGTTCTGCTGAGCGATGGCCGCCAACTGATCAGAGATGGGCACCACCACGGGAGGAGGAGACCCCGGAGCAGGCGATCTGGGAGCAGCGGAGGGGCTCGCGGGAGCCTGGGCACGAGGAGTAGCACGGCGAGGAACCCGGCGAGATCCAGCGGCGCTGGACTCCGGCTGGTCTCCCTCTGCGGGCGCAGGAGGCTGGGGAAGACCCGCAATCCAGCGCAGACGCCCTAGGCGAGCCACCAGGTGCTGAGCGCGGAGGTTGGCCTTGCTGAGTGGAGTGGGCCCGTGCACCTGGGTCATCCTAGTGATATCGACTCCGTAGTAGCGGGCCA
Organism: Linum tenue; assembly: GCA_946122785.1. Classification (NCBI taxonomy): domain Eukaryota; kingdom Viridiplantae; phylum Streptophyta; class Magnoliopsida; order Malpighiales; family Linaceae; genus Linum; species Linum tenue. The sequence continues at coordinate 23,321,645 of CAMGYJ010000007.1, read as the reverse complement.
GTGCCGTGATGACCGGGCCACAGACAAGCTGGCGATCCTGGTGAGAGGCGGCCTTCCCGAATGTCCGGGCGACCACCGAGCCTAGTTGGATGGTGTCCTCAATGCGACCCATCGCCTCCATGAAGAACAGGGTCCGGAGGGTGACCCGGTTGGCCGAGCCCCGGCTGGGGGTGTAGGAACTGGTGAGCAGGTGGTTGAGGATGCGCCACTCAGGCCTGAGGAGAGAGGCCCGCATCTGGCTGGCGATGTATTCCTCGTCCACGTTGTTGGGCAGGCAGATCCGGCGGAAGTACGCATGACATGGAAAGTCTGTGGGATCAGTGAGGTCCAAGCGCAGGACCCCGTCTCTGAATGCGGAGAGTTGAGCCCAAGTGCATTGGCGAACTCCCAGTAACTGATGGAGTGCTCGACCCCGCCAAGTGTGAACTGAACTGCGTTACTATGGTCGGCATTCCCCCTCTGGTTGTGGCGGAAGGAGGCATAGAACTCCCAGACGAGCTCCTGGTAGGTCGGCTCGGCGAGGCAGAGAAGGCGCCGCCAACCATAAGCCCGCACAGCGGCCTCCATCTGCGGCCTGGCATGAAGTGCATCGAACACCTCAAAATCGAGGTGCAGGTGCTCGGGAATGGTGCGGGTACGGATAGTCCGCAGCAGATGGCGCTGGGTGATGCTCAAATGGTCGAGGTAGGCTTCCATGACCCTGCATAGCACAAGGATGAACAAAATGGCACACGAGCAAACAAGGTCAATGTTAGTCAAAACCACACCGGGAGCCCTCATATCGAAAGATATGGACAGTGGACTAGACTCCCGGTGAAACAAGCATACCCATCGCACAAGAATCACACAACCAAATTCACCGGGAGCCCTCAAATCGAGCGATTTGGACAGTGGACTAGGCCCCCGGGAAACAAACACCAAATCGAATCCAAGTAAGCACCAATCAACCAACCACACACAAAATCACAACAAGCCGGTAAATAATGGCAACATGCAAATGGTAGGCCGAGGAACTGAAATCCCAAGATAAAATATAGCATGCAAAGAAAGCCATCGGCCTACCAAATCGTTCTCAAATTATTGCACAATCACAAGTTCTTCACCTAACTCTAGGTATCGATTCTCCAAAAATATAAGACAAGACTAAGAGAACACACCTGGAGACGCAAGTAGATACCCTGAGAGAGGTGAAGAAAGTGGCAAAACGCACCCCAAGTCGCCGAAAAACTCACCGGAGACTCGCCGGAGAACTCACTGCCGGCTACCCAACCTCGGCCAAACTCGCCCAAACCTTTGGGGAATGTGCTCCTCGACGGCAGGAGCGTGGGGGTGGTCGCGGTTTGTGATTTGGAGGTCGGGGGAGGGATTTATGGCCGGAAAATCGAAGGATAAGGTGAAGAGGGCGATTTTCCGGCGAGGGGGGGCGGCTAGGGTTTGGGAAAAATGGTGGAAATGAGGGGGAAGGTCTAAAAATTTGATTTTATAGGGGGGGGGGTTAAAACACGGGCAGGCCAGAACACGGCCGTGTTCTGACCGTGCCCCGCCCGTGTTTTTAAGCCCGAGACCGTGCTCCCCCCTCTTTAAAACACGGGCGGGCTGGGGGGCAGAACACGGCCGTGTTCTGACCCCCAGGCTGCCCGTGCTTTTACTGCCGAGGGTAGTTTAGCGAGGGCCGAGCCATGATGAAAACACAGGCGGGCAGAGGTCAAAACACGGCCGTGTTTTGAACCCCTGCTGCCCGTGTTTTCACTGCCAAGCCCAATTTGCCTTATTTTCCAAGTTCCAATTTCAAACCACCAAGACTCATTCGTGCCCCGGATCTAAAATTTACTCAATCACACATTAAAAAGCACCGCCAGAGGCACGAAATACTTTCCAGACAGACTCAAAGACTCAAAAACCGACAAAAATGGAATAAATAAAAAAAACAAAGGGTAGAAATGCAAACCGTGGTGGGGTTGCCTCCCCACAAGCGCTTCTTTACCGTCTTTTAGCTGGACTCCCATGGCGGAACTAAGGGTCCGCGAGTTCCACTACCAACTCCGCACGTTCGACCTCGTCTCCCAGGTAGAGCTTGAGACGATGGCCATTCACTTTAAACGGCTCAGTTTGCGGGTTGGCAATTTCGATTGTACCATACGGGAACACCTGTGTGACCGTGAACGGTCCAGACCACCGGGAGCGGAGTTTTCCGGGAAAGAGCTTCAGGCGAGAGTTATAAAGGAGAACTCGATCACCAACCTGGAACTCTTTCGGACCCCGCAACCGTGCATCGTGTAGGCGCTTAGTGCGTTCCTTGTACAGCTTGGTGTTCTCATAGGCGTGGTAACGCCACTCTTCCAGCTCCAACATATGCATTTTTCGCTCAATACCTGCAACACGAACATCCAAGTTGAGCAGCTTAAGGGCCCAGAAGGCCTTGTGCTCTAGCTCCAAAAGCAAATGGCATGCCTTTCCACAGACAAGCCGGTACGGTGAAGTACCAATGGGTGTCTTGTAGGCAGTGCAATACGCCCAGAGAGCATCATCGAGCTTGGTGGACCAATCTTTGCGGGACTGATCCACCGTTTTCTCCAGGATCCGCTTGAGCTCCCGGTTCGTCAGCTCGGCCTGGCCACTGGTCTGAGGATGATAGGCCACGGACACCTTGTGAGTCACACCATAGCGAGATAGTAGCTTATCAAATTGGCCCTGGAAATGGGTGCCTCGATCGCTTATGATGGCTCTGGGTGTCCCGAACCGGGAGAATAGCTGCTTCAGAAAACCACAAACACGTCTAGCATCGTTAGTGGGCAAAGTTTGCGCCTCAGCCCACCTAGAGACGTAGTCAATAGCAACCAGAATATAGGTATTACCAAAAGATGGAGGGAAGGGGCCCATGAAGTCGATACCCACAAGTTATAAATACATTCTTGGGCATCTCATCACGGGCAGAGATGTTACCTGACCTCTGGCATCGGTCGCACCTGCGTGCGAAGGCGTCTGCATCCTTGAAGAGCGTGGGCCAGTAAAAGCCCGACTGGAGCACCTTCCTCGCCATGCGGTTTCCTCCGTGATGACCGTCAGTAGGTCCCTCATGACAGTGAGATAGAATGCCCTCCATCTCACTCTCCATAACACAACGACGGACGATCCCGTCGGCTCCGATCCGAAAAAGATGAGGGTCATCCCAGAAGTAGTACTTCAGATCGGAGAAAAACTTCCTCTTGTCGTGAGTTGTCATCCCCTTGGGTAGCTGCTGGCCCACCAAATAGTTCGCAAAATCAGAATACCAGGGGGTGACGCTCTCCACCAAGCACATCATCATCAGTTTCTCATCTGGGAAGGAGTCGTTGATCTCCTCCACGAGATTGTCCGCAGGGGGTGCGTCCAACCGGGAGAGGTGATCAGCTGCAACATTTTCTGCCCCCTTCTTGTCCCGAATCTCAATATCAAACTCCTGCAGTAATAAGATCCATCGTATGAGCCTAGGCTTGGCGTCGGCCTTGCTCATCAGGTATCGAATCGTGGAGTGATCTGTATACACGGTCACATGGGACAAGACCATATAGGGGCGAAATTTATCGAAGGCAAACACCACTGCAAGCAGCTTCTTCTCTGTGGTGGTGTAGTTCTCCTGGGCATCATTGAGGGTCTTCGAGGCGTAGTAGATAGGTCGGAAGTGTTGATCTCGCCTCTGCCCCAAAACAGCTCCAACAGCAAAGTCACTGCCGTCGCACATCAGCTCAAATGGTAGGGACCAGTCAGGAACAACCATGATAGGAGCTTGGGTGAGCTTCTCCTTCAAGGTTGTGAACGCCGCTGTGCAAGCATCAGTGAACTGGAAGGGGGCATCCTTCTCTAGAAGCTTAGTAAGGGGCAGGGCGATCTTCGAGAAATCCTTGATGAACCTCCTGTAGAACCCTGCATGGCCAAGAAAATTCCGGATCCCCTTAACAGATGTAGGAGGAGGCAGCTTGCTGATGGTCTCGATCTTTGCTCTGTCCACCTCAATCCCCATCTTGGAGATCTTATGCCCAAGAACTATGCCCTCTCGAACCATGAAGTGACACTTCTCCCAACTCAGTGCCAGGTTCGTTTCTTCACACCGTTTAAGAACAAGTTCCAGGTTATGGAGACAGTGAGAGAATGAGTCTCCATAAACCGAGAAATCATCCATAAACACCTCCATAATCTCGCCGACCAGACGGTCAAAGATGGCAAGCATGCATCGCTGAAAAGTGGCCGGGGCGTTGCATAGCCCAAATGGAATCCTCCGGTAAGCAAATGTGCCAAAGGGGCAGGTAAAAGTGGTCTTCGCCTGGTCCTCCGGTGCAATAGGGATCTGAAAGTACCCGGACATCCCATCCAAGAAACAGTAGAACTCGTGCCCCGCCAATCTCTCCAACATCTGATCAATGAATGGCAGCGGGAAATGGTCCTTCCGAGTGGCGTCGTTGAGACGCCGATAGTCGATGCAAACACGGTACCCAGTCACCGTGCGCATCGGGATGATCTCGTTCTTCTCGTTAGGCACCACGGTCATCCCACCCTTTTTGGGCACCACCTGGGTGGGACTGACCTACTCACTGTCAGAAATGGCGAAGATGATCCCCGCGTCCATCAGCTTCACGATCTCTGCCCGAACCACAGCCTCCAGGTTCGGTGTCAATCTCCTCTGCGGCTGCCTCACTGGCCGCATCTCATCCTCCAGCAGTATCCGATGGGAGCAAAAGGAGGGGCTGATCCCCCGTATGTCTGTGATCTTCCATGCTAAAGCTCGCTCGTACTGCTTCAGCAAGGCCACCAGTCTGGTCTTCTGCTCGGGTGTGAGGGTCGAGCTGATGATGACTGGCAGCTTATTCCCCTCCCTGAGAAATGCATACTCCAAATAAGGAGGGAGGGGCTTAAGCTTCAGCTCTGGTGGTTCCTCCAAGGAGGTGGTGATGCGGGTGGAGGATGAGATCGGTTTAAACAGCCTGTCGCCCTCCAAGAAGGGGCCACTCTCCAACGCGGCCAACTGCTCCGCCAGCTGCGGTTCCTGCGATGCCTGCTCACCTAGCAAAATACAACGCTCAAGAGCATCATCAGTACCCACACTCGTTATGGCGAGTGCGGTCTCAAAGTCAGTAAGAACATCACAATAATCTATCTCATCATGCAAATGAGAGTGCTTCCCATTCTCAGACACAAAAAAAGTAGCATGTTCATCACCAGCATGCAGAATCAATTTACCACTATGCACATCAATGAGCGCCTTGGCGGTGGCGAGAAACGGCCTACCCAAAATCAAAGGCACATCCACATCCTCATTTATATCCAAAATAACAAAATCAACAGGATATGTGAATGCACCTACATTAACAAGCAAGTCCTCGATGATACCCCTAGGATGCACGATAGAACGATCAGCTAACTGAATGCTCATCCTAGTAGCTCTAGGTTCACCTAGGTCTAGCTTCTTAAACAATTTATAGGGCATGACATTTATGCTAGCGCCTAGGTCCGCCAAGGACTTTCCTACATGCATGCTGCCAATAACAAGAGGGATAGTGAAACTCCCTGGGTCTTTGCGCTTCTCGGGCAGCTTGTTCTGCAGGATGGCAGAACACTCCTCGCTGAGCATCACTGTCGAAAGATCCCCAAGTTTCTTCTTGTTGGTGAGGAGGTCTTTCATGAACTTGGCATACTTGGGCATCTTCGATAGTGCCTCCACGAATGGCATGCTGATGTTGACCTGCTTCAACATTGCCATGAACTTGGCAAATTCTGTCTCCAGCTTGTCTTTATGAAGTCGAGTGGGGAAGGTCAGCTGGGGTGTATGCTCCTTAACCACAGGCTGTGGCTTGGGAGCAGGTGCTTCGCTGCCTTCCCCCACTTCTGCAGTATCATCTGGAGGTGTTGAAGCAGGTAGTGGTTCGTCTTGCCTGGGCTGGGCAGAAGCAGCAGATATGGTCTTGCCACTCCTGGTGGTGATGGCGTCCAGCTGCTGGAGAGGGTCACGAGGATTGGGAACAATGGTGGCAGGCAGAGTCCCCGGTGCCCTGGTAGTGTTCTGGCGAGCTAAGCTCCCAATCTGATTCTGTAGATCCTGCACAATGGCACCTTGGTTTCTCTGGCCTGCCTCTAGTGAGGCTATGTTCTCATCCATCCTCGTGAAATTCGCCTTACTGGTGGTCATGAATGCCTGCAAAATATTCTTCAGATCAGCCATCTGATTATCTGGAGCTGCGGCTGCTGGAGGCTGGGCATACTGGCGCTGCTGGAATGGCTGCCCCTGCCTAGGCTGGTAGGGCTGCTGCTGTGGTGGTGGCCCCTGCCTAGCCTGGAAGGGCTGCCTCTCCTGAAAACCACCTGCTGGTGCTGGGAAACCAGGTGGTTTGTTGGTGTTGCTGCTCCAGACAAAGTTGGGATGCTGGCGCCATCCCTCATTGTAGGTATTGCTGTATGGGTCCAGGCGCCGAGCATTGGCGATGAAGTCCACCTGCTCTTGGGTAGTAGAGGACTCCCTCATAGACTGACAATCCTCCACCAGGTGGTTCGGGCTCTCACACCACTGACACTGAGCTACTGGAGGCGTAGCTACACCTCGGCCCGGAAGGAGACTGTTGGGCTGCTTCAATGTCTGCACCAACTCAGCCACCTACTGCTCTAACCCTGACCTGGCCTCCAAAGCATGCACACCACGGTCCCGGGAGTGTCTGCCTCTGCTGCTCTGCCCCCAGGAATGATCGCGGGCAGCCAAGGTACTGATCATCTGGTTCAGCTCGGGTGGAGTCTTAGTGAGAATATCCCCTCCTGGGCATAGAGACTCGATCACCCTCTGGCTGTCTGGAGTGAGGGCGCTGTAGAACTTCCCCACTGTGAAAGCATCACTGAAGCCATGATGGGGACACTGCCAGAAATATCCCATGTACCGCTCCCATGCATCACGAAGTGACTCATCTGGCTCTTGGTGGAAGTGAGTGATCTCCCGCTGAATCTCTGTGGTCTTCGATGCCGGATAGTACCTGTGCACGAACTTATCTGCCAGATCGTCCCAAGAAGTGATGGACAATGGGGGCTGGGTCTCCAACCACCTCTTAGCATTCCCCGCCAGAGAATGGAGGAAGAGGTGAAGGCGGATTGCGTCATCCGGAACACCGTTCAGCTTGAACCCGTTCGTCAGCTGCAGAAAACGGGAAAGATGTGCCCGGGCCTCCTCATCCTTCAAACCATGGAACTGGATAGATGATGTAATGAGTTGAATCCAGCATGGCTTGATCTCGAGGTTGTTCGCTGGGATGGGCGGATAGAGGATGACCGGGCGGATGTCGGCAATCCGTGGAGTGTAGTAATACTCCAAGGTGGGACCCGGCGGTGGTGGTGGATGCTGATTCACCGGGGGAGCCTGTCGAGCATTCCCCGGTTGTGGGATGTCTTCGCCCTCCATCTTGTACTCGTCCTCGGATTCGCTGCTCAACTGGCCGTCTCTGTGCTCCACCGTAACCAGTCTAGCTCGCTTTTGTCTCCGAAGTTGGTTGCAGGTGCGTTCAATCTCTGGATCCAACAGCAGTAAACCTCCCGACTGGCTACGGGTCATGCACTATCTGCACACAATCAAGCAATGCAAACCCGTGAAGGCACAAGTGGGAAAGAACAAACACTCAATGCGAAAATGAAAATGCTAAAGTAACAGAAATCACTTTTCTTCAACAACCTAGCCGTCCCCGGCAACGGCGCCAAAAACTTGACTCACTCCTACTGTCACTCTAGAAAATGGCCAAGTGTAACCACTTCCTAAAGCGTAGTATAGCGGGTTTGGGTTTTAATGTCAACCCGGGTCCTAGATGTGATGACTACTCAGTGAATTCGTATTATCTAGCAATGAAACTTTAGTGAAGATTTAAACTAACAAGCAAGCAAGGCAACTAAACGATTGTTTTCAGGTTAAGAGAGGTCACCCGGATATGGTTCCCCCTAGACTGCAGTTAAGCCTGATTGTAATTACCAAGTTCAATTTCTATGATAGTTATACTGAGGAAAGTTCTCAAACAGTCTGAAGTCTCGACTAAAAGTCTTCAGACCCTCTCAATCTGAGTCTCTAGCGGGAGACTAACCTCCACCGGAGTAAACAGATTGAGGCCCTAACGAACCAAACCTCCACTACCGAATGAAATTCGGTACAAAATAGCGAATTGGCTCCTCGACTAAAGTCACCAATTCGCTACCTTCAATTAAGGATGCTCTATCAACCTAGGCAGATATTCTCATTTTAGGTTAAAGCAGAAACAACAGGAATTTGATCAGGATTCATGCCATTCAATCATTCAAGCCTCAATCGAATATAATCAAATCATAGAAACAGTACTTGGGTTCATACAATCAATCCTAACATACAGATCTAGGGTTCCCCACACCCAGATGAATGGGAGAACTACTCCATGGAGAAAGCAGCAAAAGCAGAATCAGATGCGGAAACCATACTGTGAAGGATGGATTTCAGCTCATGGACGTTGATCGGCACTCTTCCAAGCTCAAGCCAAGCTCCAATGGTGATGAAGATCAAGCTAGGGCACTTGGAGACTCTTGTTCGTCGCTTTCTCTCTCTAGGAATCGCTCTATCTCTCTAAAACTCGAATCCCCTCTCTCTTTGGCTGAAATCTGCCTAAAAGGGCATCAATGGCCAGAACACGGTCGAGGGCACGGCCGTGTTCTGGTCCAGCCCGCCCGTGCCCTCTGCCACGTGGTAATTACACGGGCACGGGCTGGGGAAAACACGGGTGTGTTCTGTGTGGGACACGGCCGTGTTCTGGTCGACCCCGCCCGTGTTTTTTAGCTGGTGTAGCTCACATGTTGGGCAGCCTCCGCAGTAAAAACACGGCCAGGAACACGGCCGTGTTCTGAAGGCCTCCTGCCCGTGTTTTGGTCGTGGCTCGACCAAACGACTTCCAAATGCTCCGAAACTCGCGCTTGGCCTTCCCTTTGACGCCTGGGACCTGAAATAGGACAAAATAGCACAACCCGGCGTAAAATAGGCCAAAACACCCAACTATGCCCCGCAAATGGATAAGAAATAGGGGTATAAAATCATGCAATTACATCGTTATCATGGCTGCCCTAGAGTTCTCGGATTATGCACTTGTTTGGTGGGATCAGTGTGGAACGAGACGAAGGAGAAACAGGCAGCGTCCTATTGAGACGTGGGATGAGATGAAAGGAATTATGAGGGATCAGTTTGTACCGAGTTCCCATTTGCGAGATATGTATCAAAACCTCCAGCTTATAGGACAAGGAACTAAAAGCGTTGAAGATTATCACAAGGAGTTGGAAGTGTTGATGATACGTGCTGATGTGAGAGAGGACCGCGAGGCTACCATGGCTCGTTTTCTGAATGGTCTCAATCGAGAGATCAAGAACGTGGTGGAGATACAACCGTTCTTTGAACTTGAAGATTTGGTGGATATGGCAAGTAAAGTGGAACGACAACTTCGAAATAGGAGGTTTCAACCCTCCACGAATTCCACACGTTCGAGCCAAGGAGTTGCAACAAACCTTAAGCCGCAACTGCCCGTGAAAGAAGCTCCTAGACCCGCGGCAAGGGCTGATGGTGCAAATCCAGTTATGAAGCAAGGTGGATCATCGAGGGAAATTTGTTGTTTCAGATTCCATGGAAGAGGACATATTGCGAGCCAGTGTGCCAATAAGAAGACACTGATTTTTCTTGATAATGGCGAGTATGTATCGGAGGAAGAGGAAGAGACCACCGATTCTGATGTCGATGAGTCTATGGAAATGGAACCACCTCCAGGCAGTTTGTTTGTAATACGGAGAGTATTGTCTGTGCAGCTTAAGGAGGAGAGTGAACAACGAGAAAATATCTTCTATACGAGATGTGTAGTTTATGGGAAGTTGTTGTCTCTAGTGATCGATGGATGAAGTTGCACGAACATTGTGAGCGCGTGTGCGGTGAAGAGGCTAGGGCTGCCTATCCTGAAGCATCCAAAGCCATACACGCTGCAATGGCTTAATGATCACGGATCCATCAAAGTCACAAAGCAGGCACTAATGAAGTTCGAGATTGGAGATTACAAATATGAGATTTTGTGTGATATAGTGCCTATGCAAGCTGCGCATGTGCTTTTTGGCAGGCCATGGCAGTTTGATTGACAAGCACAACATGATGGAGTGACAAATAAGTACAAGTTGCAACATGGAGGACATAAGTTCGTGTTGAAGCCTCTGTCTCCTAGTGAAGTATATCGAGATCAACTCCAAATGCAGCAACGTCGAGAGCAAGAAAAGGCAAGTAATGCCTCGGCCAAGAAAGGAGAAGAGGGAGCTCGAATTGTGGATTCAAAGGCAGTGATGCTAGCACGCAGTGGAGATTTGAAGCAAGATGCCTGTGCACGAGAACCTTTGATTGTGCTCATGTACAGGGACGTGCTACTCAATCAAGAGCTAGTCCAAGAAGTTCTAGCCGAAGCAAGAGTGGTGTTGGATGAGTTCGAGGATGTGTTTCCAAAGGAAGCACCGAAGGGGCTGCCTCCTATTCGCGAAATTGAGCACCAGATTGATTTCGTGTTGGGAGTTCAAATTCCAAACAAGGCAGCATATGGAGCTAATCCGGAAGAGACCAAAGAACTGCAAAGGCAGATTGACGAGCTCATGGAGAAGGGGCATGTTCGATAAAGTTTGAGCTCGTGTGCAGTTCCGGTGATTCTCGTACCAAAGAAGGATCACACCTGGCGGATGTGTGTAGACTGTCGAGCCATCAATCAAATTACAGTTAAGTATCGTCATCCAATTCCACGATTAGATGATATGCTTGATGAATTACATGGCTCTATTGTGTTTACCAAGATTGATTTGAGATCAGGTTACCACCAAATTCGTATGAAGGAGGGAGACGAGTGGAAGACTGCGTTTAGGACCAAACAGGGTCTATACGAATGGATGGTGATGCCTTTTGGTTTAACCAATGCTCCTAGCACATTCATGAGGTTGATGAACCTTGTTTTGAGGCCATTCATTGGCAAGTTCGTGGCCGTATACTTCGACGACATTCTGATCTATTCGAAGTGCATGGAGGATCATCTCAAACACTTGAAAGAGGTGTTGGCGATGTTGAGAAAGGATAAATTGTTTGCTAACCTCACTGCTCGTTTTGCACTTCTAGTGTTATTTTACTTGGTTTTGTGGTGAGTGCAGATGGAGTCAAGGTGGACGAAGAGAAAGTGAAAGAAATTCGTGATTGGCCTATTCCAACCAACGTGAATGAGGTGCGGAGCTTTCATGGGCTTGCTGGGTTCTATCATCGATTTGTGCCCAATTTCAACACCATTGTCGCACCATTGACATCCATCATCAAGAAGAACGTGTCGTTCTATTGGGAAGAGGAGCAGACCAGAGCATTCGAGCTGCTCAAGCACAAGCTCACACACGCACCTGTTCTGATGTTGCCGGATTTCGATAAGACATTCGAGCTGGAGTGTGATGCTTATGGTTTGGGAATTGGAGCAGTGTTGATGCAGGAGAAGAAGCCGATAGCATACTTCAGCGAGAAGTTGAGCGGGGCTGCCCTCAACTATCCTATGTACAACAAGGAGCTCTATGCTCTAGTTCGAGCCATGGAGACAAGGCAACACTATCTATGGCCGAAGGAGTTTGTGATTCATACTGATCATGAATCGTTGAAGTATTTGTAAGCTCAACACAAGCTGAACAAGAGACATGCTCGATGGGTTGAGTTCATTGAGTCCTTTCCATACGTGATCAAGTACAAGCAGGGCAAAGAAAATGTAGTTGTTGATACCCTGTCTCGAAGGCATTCGTTGATCACGACAATGGGGGTGAAGTATTTGGGTTTCGAGCATATCAAGGAGCTCTATGCGGATGATGATTACTTTGGGGAGATCTATAGAGCTTGTGAGCAGCATGGCGATGGGAAGTTCTATCGAAGTGATGGCTACTTTTTTCGAGCTAGCCAGTTGTGTATTCCTCGATCATCACTTCGAGAGTTGCTGTTGAAAGAGGCTCATGGAGGAGGCTTAATGGCACATTTTGGTGTAGACAAGACGCTGAGTTGTCTACAAGAGCACTTCTATTGGCCGCACATAAAGGTAGACGTGGAGAATCTGTGTGCGAGGTGTGTGGAGTGCAAGGAGGCCAAGTCGAAGGTACAATCATCTAGATTGTACACACCACTGCCGTTTCCATATGCTCCATGGATCGACATCTCTGTGGATTTTTTTCTTGGTTTTCCGCGGACACGTAAGGGAAGAGATTCGATTTTTGTGGTGGTGGATCAATCCTCAAAGATGGCACACTTTATCCCGTGTCATAAGAAGGATGATGCTATTAACGTGGCTGATTTGTTTTTCAAGGAAGTGGTGCGATTACATGGGATGCCGTGTTCCATAGTATCCGATCGAGATACTAAGTTTCTGAGCTTTTTCTGGAAGACATTGTGGAGCAAACTGGGAACGAAGCTGCTATTCTCTACTACATGTCATCCTCAAACCGATGGGCAAACAAAGGTGGTCAATCGAACGTTATCCCAGATGCTTCGAGCTGTGATCAAGAGCAACATCAAGGTTTGGGAGGACTGCCTTCCCCACGTAGAGTTTTCTTACAACAGGATGGTGCACTCGACGACGAACACTCCGTTTGAGCTCGTGTATGGTTTCAATCCACTCACTCCTTTGGATTTGATGCCATTACCTTTGAATGAGAAAGTCAATCTCGATGGAGCCAAGAAAGCCGAGTTCGTGAAGAGTTTACATGAGAAGGCGAGATTTAACATTGAGAGAAGGACGGAGCAGATCATGCGCAATGTGAACAAAAACAGGAAACCAAGGCACTTTGAAGTTGGCGACTGGGTGTGGGTGAATTTGAGGAAGGAGAGGTTTCCCCAGCAGAGGAAATCAAAGTTGATGCTCCGATGTGATGGTCCTTTCCAGGTGGTTTCGAAGATTGGAAGCAACGTCTACAAGATCGACTTGCCGGGAGAGTATGGAGTAAGTGCAACGTTTAATGTTTATGACCTTGCACATTATTTGGATGGCAATTCGGATTTGAGGGCAAATCCTTTTGAAGAAGGAGGGCTTGATTTGGAAAACAATGGGCCAGTCACACGTGCTAAGGCAAGGACGTTGAAGGAGAAGCTTGCGACATATTTGGAGAGCTACTTTGGAGCCATGGACGTGGAGCTATTTCGAGGGAAGCCATATATGATGATTCGAGTCGAGGAAGAAGGAGGAAGTGCTGAAGAGAAGGCAAATTGCAAGAAGCAGCCTTAACATGTTTGCTTAACGGGTCCAGCCTTAACGGGTCAAGGCTTAACGATTTGGGCTTAACGGGTTTGCTGGTCTATTTTCGAGTTTCCATGTTTTAAAGTCGGGTTATGATTGTTTTTCCATGTTGGAGTCGGATTTGGGTTGTACTTTGCCTATTTAAAGGGCTGAACACGTTGGTTTGCCCTTAGACGATTATTATTGAATTTTAGAGGCTAAAGCCGAGTTCCCTACGCGGAATTTTGCCATAATTACTCTGTCAAGAATCTCCAGAGTGCTAAAGCGACTCTTATCAGCTAGGTATTTACCCTAGTTGTGGTGAGCTACCCATATCGATTGCCCTTTATTCTGAGTTGAATCTGTCCGATCAATTCATATATCGATTGCCCTTATTCACGGGTGAGTACTGTCCGATCGATTTCCATCCTATCCGGTTCTGTTTGGTTCGAGAAGTTTGACCCTGCGTTACTTTGATTATATCACTATTGGAGAGTCGTGTATGGACCCGTTCATACATGTGATTAGAATACATAAAAATAGTATACTAATTAGGGTTAGACGAAGAAGGCAAAGAAAGAAATAAATAAAGGGTTATAGAAGGCGAGTGAAAAATGAAACAAAGAGGAAGTAGATAATGGAAAGATTTTGACCAATTCCTTTAGTTGGCCGTCAATACAATAGTCAACCGTTTTCACTGTAGTAATTTATTGGCACTTGCTTATGTAGATCCGACATGTTTTGTTACCTGTAGTTAGTAGAAGTTTGTTTAGTACCTTTACAAGGTACTAAATGAGTTTATTAATTCGCTCTTGCAATATTTTAGTGTTGTCTCTTTTTTATCATTATTTAATATTTTGCGTAATGAGCAAATATAAAATGGTCGAATCTTCTCTTACAGTTGAGTGATACAACATCTTGTATGGTACAAACTAAATTTATACTTTTATGTTATGGTGGATTGGATTTATGGATTGGTGGATTGGATTCATGGATTCAAGTGCAATCTAAACATTGGACCAATATGTCAATTTTAAAAAATTGTAGGTACGAAATCTCATAGAATTTAGATACCAAAATATAATTGTTCAATGATTTTACATTAAAATTAAATTTGAGGTATCATGGATTGGTTCCAAAAGATTGGTAGATTGTATTCATGGATTCAAGTGAAATCTAAACATTGGACCAATTTACATTAAAATTAAATTGGGGTATCAAAATGAAAAATATACATTGTAGTCACTAATTTGTAATTTGTTTGGCAACAGTAACCAAACTTCACATTTATAATTGTTCAATGATTTAACATTAAAATTAAATTTGGGGTATCATGGATTGGATTCGTGGATTGGTTAAAAAAGATTGGTAGATTGGATTCATGGATTCAAGTGAAATCTAAATATTGGACCAATTTACATTAAAATTAAGTTGGGGTATCAAAATATAATATGTACATTATAGTGATTAATTTGTAAATTGTTAGCAATGAATATTTTGTAATTTGTTTGGCAACAGTAACTAAACTTCACATTTATATATATTAAAAGCTCATGCTTAAAGCTTTCCCTTTGTTCTGCTGGTTTGATTTATTTAAGGCCAAATACACTTGTGTAGCCAAAACTTTGATGGTTTTGCCAAATATGGTACTAATAGGGTTAGTGCAACTTCCGCCATCAATCACTATGGCGAGCAGCTTCCCATCCACTACACATCTCGTGTGAAACAGGTTCTCCCTTTGCTCGAGGTCTTCTTTGGGTTGCACGCTTAGCATTCTTCTTGTGACAGGCAAACTTCCAGGAGGGGGCTCCATTTCTATTGATTCGTCAACTTCAGATTCTGATGGCTCCCTCGCGTGCTCCTCTTCTTCGGAATCCGAGACATATTCTCCATTCTCTAGTAGGACTAGAGCTCTTCGATTAGGGAATTGGTTGGCCATATGCCCTCTTCCATGACATTTGAAGCATTGAATGCCTCCACTAGAGCCTGTGGGCTTGTCTCTTGGTGCTTCAACCTTGGCTGCCTGTGTTGATGCTTCTAGCTTCGTTATGGCTGGCCTAGGGTTTGAAGTTGAAGGCGTTCCTGGCCTTGGTGCTGCTTGTGGTGGCGTGAATCTCCTCCCAACGTTACTACGTTGTTGTTTCTCCACTTTGGCTGCTATTGCAACCAAATCGTATAGATCCGCATAGGGGTGAAGTTCCACCACATTTCTAATTTCTCGATTAAGCCCATATAAGAATCGTGCAATGGTAGCATCACGATCTTCCTCCAAATCCGCTCGAATCATTAGCATCTCCATCTCGCGGTAATAATCCTCTACACTCTTCGTACCTTGGCGCAGAAGTTGTAGGGCTTGATGCATCTCTCTACGATGAGAACTAGGCACAAATCGATCCCGCATTACAGTTCTCATCTCTGCCCATGTCTCAATAGGTGGCTGCCTATTCTTCCTCCTCCTCATGCTTACTTGATCCCACCACACAATGGCATAATCCGTAAACTCGAGTGCGGCCACTTGTACTTTCTTCCTCTCAGAATAGTTGTTATAATCGAAGATCAATTCCATCTTTCGTTCCCAATCTAGGTAAGCCTCGGGATTAGTAGAACCTCTGAATGATGGTATGTTGACCTTAATATTCCTCAAATCATCATCTTCATCTCGAGGGTAACCCTCGTCATCCTCATATTCGACCTCTTCATCACGAGGCTGGCCTCGTCTTGCATGTAGTCTACCCATTGGCCGATGTCGCCTAGCATGTTCGAACACGGGTCGTTGTACCACCCTTCTCTCTCCACGATCTTCTTCTTCCCTCCTAGCCCTTTCAACAGCAACATTAGGGTTAGGGTTTGGTGGTGCTTGCATCCGTGTTTCCCAAGCTTCCATTCTTGCATTTTGAGCTTGTAGCGCCGCTTGAATCTCCCTCTGGCTGGTGGTATGTGCTTGAACTAACGCTTGGATTTGATCAGTCAATGCCTTGATCTTGTCTACCATATTTGCGGCACTAATTACTCCTTCAAGATAGCTCGCAAGAACCTTCAAGAACGTAAAGACTCCTCCAAGATCCTTTACGATGACATCAAAACCTTCAAGAACACGACAAGATTGCCAAAGAACCTTCTTCTCCGCTGCGTTTAAACCGGGCTCTTGATACCACTTGATGTGACCAAAGTACGCAGCTTTCCTACTTTTTATGGGTTTTCGAAGCTTTTCTCCAACAAACAAGAACTCGAACAAAAGATAATGATGGAACACGATCAAACAGATTCCAACTCGTGTGAAAGGCCAATTGGTATATGAAACCAATCAAACAATCACCCACTCGTGAATAAGGCCAATCGCTATTGGGTAGAAGCTCGCCACAACTAGACGCGTTCTCTAGTTGATAAGAGACACGTGAAACTCCTGGAGCACTCTCAACAGAAGCTTGCACAAAGAACTAGTTCGTATGAACTTGTAACTTGAAAGTTGATTGATAATTGAATGAGTTACAATGAGGAACTCAGCCTCTTATTTATAGACTAGCTAACACAAATCCAAAGCTTTAAATGAAAAACAAATCCTAAAAGTAAAAGGAAAAAACATAATCCTTAAAAGACAAGTAAAAGGAAAACACAATCCTTAAAAGACAAGTAAAAGACTTGGTCAACAACTCCCTAGATTCTAGCCTTGCAATCCTCCCTCACATGGCTTGTGTTCACACCTGATATTCCTTTCACACTTGTACTCCTTTTCACACCTTGTGTTCACACCATGGGAGATCTTCCTTCCTTCTACCAAGCCCATCTTCTCTTCATTCTAGTCCATAAATCGTAGCAATGTGATGGACTTTCCTTCTAGCAAGTCCACGTCCATCAAGAATGATCCCATTTGATCCTTGTATCGTCGTACTCGGACCTTCATCTTTGGACCACGAGAATTATATATTCTGCCAATGGATTTCACATCAACAAACTCGTAGGCCTTGCTTGAAATGACCTTTTCTTCCACCTTGAATGCTTCCAAGCTCTCTTTAAACCTCTTAAATCGTCTCTTGAACCATGGTCCATGTAGATATCTAGATTGAGCTCGTGTGACGTCATGCGGGGTGAGCGGGGTCGCATCAAGGCCCATTCGACGAAATGAATCTCTCGGGAATTGGAGAAGTGAGAAAAGGCGAGGGCAATTGTGGATGCATTCTAGTGCAAGTGTGCGACGCCGGTGGAGAAGCTGCAGAAGCTCGCCGATGCTATGGATGAGGAGATGCTTGCCGAGCTGTCTTTGGATGGCAAGAGCAAGCTCAAGATGCTCATTAGCTACATCGATAATCTCCCCACTAGATATAAACTGATTCCCAATGTTTTTGGCTCTCTTTCTCTAATTTTGTTCTTCTGTGTACGATTATAGCGAGTGGTGAAACAAGAATAAGTAGAAGTCTCCATTCCTCCACACGTCATGACTGTAGCTTCAGATGTGAGCATATTTCATTTTGGGAGATTGTTTTCTTTCTCGGTTACTCTTGCTCCCAGAAAACTGAGGTTGACGGCAAGTTTAACATGAATGGACGGTGGTGAGCGGAAGGCAGACAGGTTTTTGATTTTTTTATAATGGATTTTTGTTAAAAATTAATTAATTAATGTTAAATAAAATCTTACGTGTCATCTACGTGTCACTTGTGGTTCAATTATTGCTGACGTGGGTTTTGAGGTGGCATCCTAATCAGCAAGACGTTAACTTAATTGACGGAATATCTAACACCGTTAAAGTTTCTAACGAAAATGACTAGATTTGTCATTCAACTATCCAAATTTTGGCTATTTTTGGTATTTATTCAAAAGTGACTATATTTGGCAAAACCGTCAAAGTTTTGGCTACACAAGTGTATTTGACCTTTATTTAATTGCTTCTTCTGTTATTCTCATGATAGTTTCTGTCTGCTTATGTGTTAAGAAGCTTATCGAGCCATTTAGTTTAGTTTTGTACCTTATGAAAATGTCAATGCAGCTTACAATTTGGTTTTTCCCCATCTACTGGTCTTTTTGCCACCAATGATCATTTTTGTAGTTTTGTGGTTTGTTACAAAGCAATTATTCACATTTAAATCCCACATAAGGCCCAAGTATAAACCTTAAATGGGTGGAATATAGGGCAAGTATGTTTAAATATCAACCCGGGCCGGTCCATGTACCACTACTTCAATTGCTTGAAACATTATCTAGCGGAATGAAGTTTGTATGAATCTATACAATCTACGATTGAAAAATGCAAGACTTGAAAAGTAAAAGGATTGAAACTCTTGGTGAGAAGCTTCACTCGGGAGTTGTTTCCCCCTAACTAACTACCATGACCCGTGGGATCGAATGAATCGATGTGCGACAAGGCGATTGCGAACCGTTAGGAGGAGCAACAGTGGTTGGAAACCACACTCTCAATTTCGTAGGCCAAGGAATGCATTATAGGCTACGATTGTAGCCCTCTTGGCCCAAGAACTTGAGGGTTGACTTACCTTCTCCCTCAAACCAAGGTTTGGACGGCTTAATCACAATTAACCTAGGTGTCTAATTTGAGTTTAGAGGTTTTCCCTACCTTAACCTAGTTAGGAGGTATATAATGCTTAAGAAGACCCAGCTCAATTTGAGCCTCTTAAGATTAGGGGGGTTCTCTCTAAGCTAGGTGAGAGTAGCACAATAGATTACCAAGCACACATAACGCACAATCATCATGGACAATACCTAAAATCTTAAATTAAACATCACCCCACAAACATTCAATCCACACAATCAACTACATGGTAGAAGTTAGGGTTCTACAATATCCAAGTGAATAGGAGACTACTCCATGCTAGAAGAAGGAAGAACACAAATGCAAAGGAAAAAACAATCATTGTGATGCCTCAATCCTTCCTTGTGCTTGTAGAGATCCTCTCTTCAAAAGGAACTTCCCAAATCTTGACTTGGAGCAAACCCTAGCCTCTTCTCCCTCTTGTTTCATGGCTTTCTCTCTCTAGGGTTTCAAGAAGAATAAGGTACTCACTTTGGGCTCCCCCTCTTCTTCCTTAAAGCTCCCCTTTTATAGACTGATCACGCCCAGTTCATAGTCCCAATTCACGGTCGTGAACATCTGGCCTGGACAGTGAACACAACCAAAAACATTTGCTTCATTTGTGCAGTTTGCGATCCATGGCTTCAGTTAACGGTCTTACGACCGTGAACTAACTGTAACCTATGGAAACCCTCTGGAATTTCTTCAGTAATGGTTTGAGGCTCCAGTTCACGGTCTTGGTGGCTG
This sequence comes from Linum tenue, assembly GCA_946122785.1. Taxonomy (NCBI): domain Eukaryota; kingdom Viridiplantae; phylum Streptophyta; class Magnoliopsida; order Malpighiales; family Linaceae; genus Linum; species Linum tenue. The sequence continues at coordinate 23,302,130 of CAMGYJ010000007.1, read as the reverse complement.
TGAACTCACAGCTTGGATCGTGAACAACTGTTGTTTTGTTACATCCCAACCGAGATAGTTCGATTGAATACAATCTGTCTCAGAACAAGTGGGTGTTTCTCAGTCTCTATCCTACGATCCAATTTTGGGGACGAAATTTTTCCAACGGGGGAGAAATGTTACACCCCATCTTTTTCTCAGCCAAAATGACCATTATATCCTTGGTTTAAAATTTTCAGATTCCACCATAATGTCGAGGAGGACTAAAAATGTGAACTATCCTATCCATTCAAGCAGTGTCGAATTTTGACATAAAATGAGAAAGCTACACACGTTAATCGAGTTTCGGATTAAACTTACCCGGGAAATTACCAAAATGGACTACCATTATTTAAACCCTAAATCCTAACCCACTAGGTCTCTCTCTACACATTCATCCCATCCATATATATAAAAATCAGTAAACCTAATCCTATGGATGTACGAGAGCATATAATTTTCCCTAATACCAGCGGACAATCACAACCATCGCCACTTCCCAGTTCCCATATCGAGCTCGCACCAGCTGGGCGCTCCTTCCCTAGTAAAGCAAGCATTCCCCTTTACTGTGGCAGCTGCCGGCTTAAGCAAGCAGGAGGCGATTCACTAGCTGGCCAAGCAGGAGGCGACTTAGTAGCGCGGGGCGAGATAAACAGCCATTGTTAATGCCCCCTCCCCCCCCCAAAAAACAAACATGACTGCTTAAGCGAGCAGGAGGTTAAGCAGCGGACCGAGATGTGAAAGGCGGCCATCAAGCAGGAGGCAATTCACTAGTTGGCCAAGAAGGCCAAGAAGGAGGCGATTCAGTAGCGGGGCGAGATAAACGGCCATTGTTAATGCGCCCCCCACCCCAAAACAAACATGGATGCTTAAGCGAGCAGGGGGTTCAGCAGCGGACCGAGATGTGAAAGGCGGAGGCGGGAAAAGGAGGCGATTCAGCAGCGGTGAGTGGTCATACTCCCCTATACCATATTACCATGACAGCTGCCTGCTTAAGCAAGCAGGAGGCGGGAAAAGGAGGCGATTCAGCAGCGGTGAGCGGTCATACTCCCCTATACCATGACAACTGCCTACTTAAGCAAGAGGGAGGGCCGAAACAAGGAGTCAGTGGGAGAGGAGGATCAATTTGGATACGAGCAGGGCCAAATCCAAAACGTGTGTCCACTATTCCACCGAGAAATCACAATCACCTGGGAAGTAGCGGCGGCAATATCTGGAGATGCAATACGGGGAACGGAAATTAAAGGCGAATGGTTTTGGGTAAGTTACCTACACTACCCTCATTTAGTTAGTTCGTAGAGGAATAACAAGTGAAATTTGAATATGTACATATGTGGGAGGTGCTTTAACAAGGCTTGGTCAATTTGTTGTGGTTGATTTTTGACGACTGAGACGAATGGAGTTGATGGGGGAGCAACGTCGATTAAATGCTACGTTGTTCCATGACACCTTTTGGAATACCTAGTTCATGAAGCAGATAGATTTTAACTATATAGTCAGGTGAGTGTAAAAGGGTTAAATTCTACGCCTTACGTATTCTTTCAAGTATTAGAGTTTTAAGTATTTTCGTGAAGTGTTGCTATGGTTGTTTATGCTCATGATTGATGATATGTGCTTGTTTGAGTTGTGGTTTATAGTGAATGCGTGATGTTTGCTTTAAAGCTTTACGTTTATGAGTGATTGTTAAAGTTAAGAACAAGCTTTGGTTTTAAGAAGTACTTCACCTTCAAGAAGGTGAAGTTGTTTTAAGTGTTTTTAGTTACTAGCGCAAGTCCATTGCCATTTGAGATTTTGAGATAGAGCAGTAGTTATGCTCTTGAGATTTTGAGATAGAGCAGTAGTTATGCTCTTGAGACTTTTAAGACGAGCCGCAGTTATGCTCTTGAGAATCATGGAAGAAGAGCCTTCCACGATAAGTTTTAGTTTAAGAAAAGCCTGGATGGCTTCTCTTACGTATGAGTTGGCAACCGGACTAGCTAGTGAGGGATTCCAATGTCAGTCAAAATTTTAAGTTGAGATTTAAGTTTTAAGAATGGAGTATAGCTGTAACTCTCATACAGGTTTAAGAGTTAAGATTTTTAAGAGTGGACGTACAAACAACTTCCACTAGTTTAAGTTCAGCGTCTTAAGTAAAAAGTGCTAGAGCTTTTAAACGTAAGGGCGTAGACTGACCTCAACTCACTCACCAGTTTGAAGAGGAAGAGCTAGAGGAGCAGTGAGATCGAGAGAAACGATTCGAGGGAAGCCAGCTAGAGGAGGACGGTACGAGTGTAACGAAGAATGCCTAGTCAAAGTTTCAGTAAGCAACAATGTTAGAGATTATTGAGTTATTACCTTTTATGATTATGAGTATAGACTGGAGATTAGATTCAGATTTTAAAGTTTGAGTTTAATTTGCCCACGTGTTAGGGCATTGCTTGAACTACAAGAGTGTGTTTTCAGCATTTTATTTATGAATTTTTTTCCCGCTGCAATTTAAGATTTGAGTATTTTATTTTTCAAGTGCATTTTAGTAAAAGTTGTACCCGGCCGGGTTAGGGTGTTACATTTTGGTATCATAGCCGGTCTTTCTCTGTTCCTTGGTTTCCAAGGAATACTGGAATGTCGGTCTAAGTTTTTAAAGGATTTTGTTTTAAAGGAAAGGAAAAAGAGTCAAGGATCTTCTTTTAAGGGTCTATAGAATCTCCAGTCTACTCTAATCGTTTTAAGATAAATAACTTTAGTCATAATAAAAGGGTGCGCCAATCGCAAATTTTTATCCCGAGGTATGGGTACTAGGAATCAAGAAGTTGAAGGAGCACTACGAGGATTTTTCTACTTAGCCACTAGCAAGCGATCTAATAGGTTAAGATATACAAATAGGAGAACTATGAATCTCCGAAGAAAGAGCTACAGTCACAAGATGTCAGTAGCTATAATGATGGGAGGACTTTAGGGTCCTTGACCCTAAGTAGCGGCAAGGAAGCAACGAGTCAAGAAACAAAGAGGTACCACGAGAAGTCCCTCAACTAGTTTTAGTCGTTGACAACTCGGCGGTATTACAACATAGTGACAAGGAGTAGTGGTAAGCTTAGACTTTAAGAAAAGCTATGGTAGTATAAATGATGCAAATGAGGAAATAAGTAGGTTACAGGGAGTATTAAAGGGCGTCAAGAAGTCAAAAGGTCATGGCGGAGAGGAGGCGTGGTCATTTACATATGACGATAAAGGAACCCTTATAGATAAACTACGTTAGTAGAGAAAAGGGTACATGACCCTCGGGAGTTAGGCTGATAGCAAGTCTTTAAAAGGAAAAAGTCAAGCATCAAGATAATCGAGGTAGAGGATGAGCTTGGGTCAAGAATAATAATGTTCTAGTGAACAACGCCGATCTAGAAAGAGGATGGATTGGGATATGAGAGACCCTACAAACTACCCAGATCACGAAAGGTCAGGAAGTTGTTGGGAACATTGAAAGGGGAATGCAAGAGTTCGTGATCATCTTTTGTGTGGTTGTCATATCCTAAAAGGAGGGAGCACCTACCCATCTAGGGTACATGAGAGCTGACAGAAGGAGGAACCTCTATAGTAAGTTGGAAATAGGGGGCTAAGAACTAAAGTCTCGAAACTAGCTATAGGACTAAGTCATTAATCCAACCGAGTATAGACAAGTAAGTGGAACATTCAATAAATGTTCTAGTGAATGGCAGAGAATTCGAGGAAGCACATGGAAGTTCTGATGAAGGATTGAGAATATGTGTGGGTGACTCGAATTCAAGAAACTGCATAGTGGAGTACGACGAGGAAAAGCATTACCAAGAAGGAGGAAATCATTAAGTTACCTTATCCAAGGTGCCCCACTCTGAGTGGGAGCGGCATAGTAGGATGTCATCCAGAGGAAGCGGCTAGTTAAGGATAAGTAAGACACGTTCAGTTAAGTCGTTAAGAACCTAGACTAAGAGATCAAGGCCGTATACAGGCATAAATAGAGACAAATGGTGTGAATGAGGTATGTTAAAGCCTACAAAGGGAAACCCTATATTGGAAGCTTTGACCCAAGCAAAACTAGAAGATACTCAACGGAGGTTGGTGACCAAATACAGTACGAAGCTACAACAGAAGGTCAGTAAAAGTAAAGAAGCAAGGAGGACACCATAGGACGTAAAAGAAAGAAAATGGTGGTCATCGACCGGGCGATGTATGCGTCTAGGAAGATAGCTAAGACAGGCCAAAGCAGGAATACAACACACAACAAAGAAGCATTAGGTTGACTACAATGGATAACAATTGATCCCTGGGAAGTCCATCGCGAAATTTTGATCAATTTTAAGATGGAATCATGGTTGTCAAGAATGATCAAAGGGAGAACCTTAGCGGTCAAGGTACATAAGTTATAAGGGAATATGGGAACCCAAATGACTACATCGAGGATGAGGGACATCTAGAACTAGCAAGGAACATCAGGAAGATGAGTCACGAGTAAAGAAGTACGATGGATATGAGTTTAGGGAACCTGCTAGAATACCCCAAAGTGAAACCAATACCGCCTATGAGGGTGAAAGGTGGCGATCTCTCGGGTGAAAATTTCTTGGACGGGGAAACTGTATGAGGAATTTCAGCCAAGTTGTAAGAACGATAGAAGAGATAGTACGAGAATTCCCAAGTCAAATGGTGATAAGGAAGTGTTAAGTTAGGCACCAGGAGTGAACAAATATGCAAAATGGTTGTTCATGATTCTGGAAAGGAGTCATAAAGTGGATCGCAAGCTAGAGAAAGATGCAAAGGATTCCTCTAATGCATACAGGAAGTAAAAGCAGTAGTGGGAGGTTTCGAGGTTAAGCAAGAAGTAACGAGGAGATGACCACTCAGTTTATGGTTAAAGGATAAGACGGGGCATCAAAGAAGAAAGTAAGAGATGGAGGATAAGCTGCCATCAGTGACCTTGGGGTTGGAGAGGGGCAAACTTCTCATGTACCGAATAATGGATAGTTATTGTTCCGATATATGTACAAGGTGCAGCCTAGGTAATGTGAGGGGTTAAGAAGCCATAACAACATTGAAGCTGCAGGGAATGGAGAGAAGAATTTTAGGTCATGTCGTATAAGTTAAAGGAAATACAAATCCTCGAAGTGAAAAGGATTACCACAAAAGATGCTTAGGGTAATCACAATGGACAAATTTCGAGGGCGAAATTTCTATAAGTGGGGAGGACATGTGATACCTCAACTTTGATTTAGGTTCAACAACAAGTACCGAATGAGTTGGATAAATAAATTGAGTCGGAATTTTGTCCCATCACGTCCCGGGCCAAGATACGGATTTAAAAGGGCAATGAGTCACTCAAAGCTACTCGGTGCTATCGAATTAGGTGAGAGTACTTGTTATGGTCAAGAGAAAATATAAGGAGTATTGGTAAACTGTACGAGACAAGCAAAGGACACGTGTGAAGTTCATATAGTGAGAATAAATTCTTGAGGAAAGCAAGTACAAGAATGATATTGACAGAGGAATGAATTTTGAGCAAATTTCAGGGACGAAATATTTTTAAGGAGGAGGAAAATGTTACATCCCAACCGAGATAGTTCGATTGAATACAATCTGTCTCAGAACAAGTGGGTGTTTCTCAGTCTCTATCCTACAATCCAATTTCGAGGACGAAATTTTTCCAACGGTGGGAGAAATGTTAAACCCCATCTTTTTCTAAGCCGAAATGACCATTATATCCTTGGTTTAAATTTTCCAAATTCCACCGTAATGTCGAGGAGGACTAAAAATGTGAACTATCCATTCAAGCGGTGTCGAATTTTGACATAAAATGAGAAAGCTACAGACGTTAATCGAGTTTCGGATTAAACTCGTCCATGAATTTACCAAAATGGACTACAACTATTTAAACCCTAAATCCTAACCCATTGGGTCTCGCTACACCTTCACCCCATCCATATATATAAAAATCACTAAACCTAATCCTATGGGTGTACGAGAGCATATAGTTTTCCGTAATACAAGTGGATAATCACAACCACCGCCACCTCCCAGTTCCCATCTCGACCTTGCAACACCATCGGGCAAGGCAGCAATTGGGTTCCTTCCCCAGCAAAGCAAGTGGCTTATGCTCTCGGTTAAAGGGAAGGAAATCAATCGGGCGGGAGCTTTCCCTCGAAGCACCCCTCTACTATGTCAGCTGCCTTGCTTGCTAAGTAGCTGGCTAAGTAGGAGGCGACTCAGTAGTGGGCCGAGATAAACGACCATAATTGAAGCGAGCATGAGGCAATTCATCAGCGGACCAAGATGTGAAAGGCAGCATTATTGATGCCATTATTGATGTTTTCACCTCTACTACGACAGCTGCAATGCTTGCTTATTATTGATGCCATTATTGATGTTTTCCCCTCTACTACGACAGCTGCCTTGCTTGCTTAAGCAAGCAAGAGGCGGGAAAAGGAGGCGATTTAGCATCAGTGAGCGGCCATTCTCCCCTCTACCATGACAGCTGCCTGCTTAAGCAAGTAGGAGGGCCGAAACGGGAGAGGATCAATTTGGATACGAGCAGGGCCAAATCCAAAACATGTCCCCTCTCTATATATTCCACCGAGAAATCACAATCACCTGGAAAGTAGCGGTGGCCAAATCTGGAGATGCAGTACGGGGAACCGGAAATTGAAGGCGAATGGTTATGGGTAAGTTATCTACACTACCCGCATTTAGTTAGTTTGTAGAGGAATAACAAGTGAAATTTGAATATGTACATATGTGGGAGGTGCTTTAACATGGCTTGGTCAATTTGTTGTGGTTGATTTTTGACGACTGAGACGAATGGAGTTGATGGGGGAGCAACGTCGATTAAATGCTAAACTGTTTCATGACACCTTTTGGAATACCTAGTTCATGAAGACGATGGGTTTTAACTATATAGTCCGGTGAGTGTAAAGGGGGAAAATTATACGCCTTACGTATTCTTTCAAGTATTACAGTTTTAAGTATTTCCGTGAAGTGTTGCTATGGTTGTTTATGCTCATGATTGATGATATGTGCTTGTTTGAGTTGTGGTTTATAGTGAATGCGTGATGTTTGCTTTAAAGCTTTACGTTTATGAGTGATTGTTAAAGTTAAGAACAAGCTTTGGTTTTAAGAAGTACTTCACTTTCAAGAAGGTGAAGTCGTTTTAAGTGTTTTTAGTTACTAGCGCAGTCTGTTGCCATTTGAGATTTTGAGATAGAGCAGCAGTTATGCTCTTGAGACTTTTATGATGAGCAGCAGTTATGCTCTTGAGATATTTTAAGATGAGCAGCAGTTATGTTCTTGAGAATCGTGGAAGAAGAGCCTTCCATGATAAGTTTAAGTTTAAGAAAAGCCTGGATGGCTTCTCATACGTATGAGTTGGCAACCGGACTAGCTAGTGAGGGATCCATATGTCAGTCAAAAGTTTAAGTTGAGATTTAAGTTTTAAGAATGGAGTGTAACAGTAACTCTCGCACAATTTTCAGAGTTAAGATTTTTAAGAGTGGAAGTACAAACAACTTCCACTAGTTTCAGTTCAGCGTCTTAAGTAAAAAGGGCTAGAGATTTTAAACGTAAGGGCGTAGACTGACCCCAACTCACTCACAAGTTTGAAGAGGAAGAGCTAGATAAGCAGTGAGATCGAGAGAAACGATTCGAGGGAAGCCACCTAGAGGAGGACGGTACGAGTGTAATGAAGGATGCCTAGTCAAAGTTTCAGTAAGCGACAATGTTAGAGATTATTGAGTTATTACCTTTTATGATTATGAGTATTGAGTGTAGATTAGATTGAGATTTTAAAGTTTGAGTTTAATTTGCCCACTTGTTAGGGCATTGCTTGAACTACAAGAGTGTGTTTTCAGCATTTTATTTATGAATTTGTTTTCTCGCTGCAATTTAAGATTTGAGTATTTTATTTTTCAAGGGCATTTTAGTAAAAGTAGTACCCGGCCGTGTTAGGGTGTTACATTTTTCCTCCTCTTTGCCCGGTCCTCGCGCCTTTTCTTCCAACTTTCGACTCCGGGGTTGGTTCCACCTGTTAGACTCTGAAACACATTGAACCATAGCAAACCTAGTGTAAAACCATTATTTTTGGAGCTCAAATGCCACAAACGCCAAAGAGAAACGGGGATAAAAAGTGTACATTTAGGCCCAAATCACTCCCCCACACTTAGACGTTTGCTTGTACCCAAGCAAACCATTTCACACAAGGTAATATCTCAACCTAAACAAAATACCTTGGGGACAACTCAAAGGGCACAAAGTGGGGAATCTCAATGGCTATTGGCAATTAACACAAGGACCATTGCAAGCGATATCGACATCCACCACAAACGACATTCGAGGCCACCAAAAATGGGCAAACGAAAAGTTCGCACCTTGTTCATGAATCAATGCAAGTCTCAACAAGATCACTCATCAACCATAACTAACCATGCATAACATTCAAGTCCTAGGAATAAACGGATGAGCAACAAGGTCCTCACCGGGGTATGATATGACATGCAAAACATGAATGAATCATTCACTCTCTTGACCAGTGGGGTCGGGACCATTTCGTGCAAAAAAATGTGCACAATCATCAACACTCGGCCATATCGTCTCTTCACCATGGCGGAAACCTCTAAATGCTAGAGTTCACGGGATGGTTATCATCACTAGCTTGTCCGGAGGTCTTAGACACGGGTTCAAATGACTGGCAATTGTCTTGGACATGGGGAAAATGCCTTTTTGGTGGTGGCAAACACATGAGGTCCTACATCTTCACCTTAAAACCGAAGGTTCTATGGCTTTGACTAAGAACCTTCCCTACACACAACGACCACTAGCATCGGCCAAAAGCCTTACTTCCTTTCAAACCAAACCATCACCCATCACGAATCACATTCAAGCACACTTCCTCGAGTTACTCTTGCTATCACATTTCAAACAAAGTAGTGAAGGATTTAAAGATCAGTTTGGGTGTTTCAATGACTTGAGTGCCAAGAAACCCTTCCTAGAGCATACACTTTGATTTTATGGCCACTCTCTACTTTATTTACCCCGTTTTATCACCTCTTTCTGATTTTTTTCTTTCCAGTTTTCTTTTCTTTCTTTTTCTCTTTTCTTTTCTTTTCTTTTTGAGTTGGTACTAGAGAGTGAAACACATGTCATTTAACAAACAATGCTCTCGATTAAGAACTCACTCCAACACTACCTCTTCTTTTCTAGCAAGAACCCACAAGATCCTCCTATGTGGAACCTCAATTGAGCTCCAAAGCATGGGCTCCGGAATACAAGGACGAATCACGTATAGACACAAAGAAAGGATTTGGGGTCGTTCTATCAAACATCATTAAGCTCACAAGTGAAAAGCTCCTACAAGAGAACGACTCCAAAGTCACAAGGCTCAAAGGGGTTGACTAGGGGATTGAACATTTCGGGACAATCAACATTTGGGAGTGGACTAATCGTATGCCTCCATCATACTCACTAGTGACAACTGTGATGTTAGTCGCCCTGGTAGGAGGGATCTAAGCACACAAGAAGAAAACGATCGGCTCAAAACTCGCATGGCTACCTAGTCACCCAACCATCTATTCCAATTCACAGAACACCATGCATGAAAATTGTAATCAACAAGTAATCGATCAAGTCAAAACATCCATTAATTTTGGCACACATGAGAACTAAACCTTTGCACTATCCTAATGCACCTCTCAATAATAATCATAGGACACACTCGATCACATGCAACAATTCAAGGTCAATGCCAATGAACACGAGCTTCCCCCACAAACCAGCAACTTTGATCATGCAAGCATTGCTTGGAGCCCTCAAAATTTTCAAATTTGGCATACATCGAGCCAGAAAGTGACTCCCACTATGTGGGTCTCAAGGCAATCCATCCTCTCCACGAGGTGCTCCCCGGAAGTGGAAGGACAGCTCCGGATGATGATGTTGTTGCTGATGGTGGGGGTGGGGGTGCAAGAGGTGGAAGTGCAGGACGTCGGCGGCGGCCGCAAGCTCGAGCAGGTGGCTTCTCTAGAGGAGGGACCTCTGAATCGGGCTCCACTGGAGTAGGGTCGGCCTTAGGGACGCTAAAGGTCAAAGTTCATCGAGGTACTCGATCCCCCGCTCTCCTCGAAGCACCAGCTTCATGTTGTAGAGGGTCTTCACTAGAAATAGCTCTGTCCAACCAATGATGGAGCACCCCCATCATGTCCACATTAAAGTGTCGGGCCAATCTGGTGATGATGACCCCCAGATGCATCGTGTCCACCCGGTTCTGCCCCAAACACCGGGCGAATGTGGTGGCAACCACGGCTCCCAAATGGAGCGGCTCGGCAGAATTCCTCATAGAGTGGAGGGAAATTAGCCCTCTGTTGGTGATCAGGTGGCCTGCTCTGAGACTGGTGAGCAAAGTGTGAAGGATCCTCCACAGAGTCTGCAACTTCAGCGCATTAGTGTGGCCACCCTCGAACTCATCGTGTTGTTGCTCGGGGAAACTGAGGGGCTGGAATGCTGCCTGATAGTGGAATTTGATGGTGTACTGCCTCTCCGTCATGGTCATGTGAGTGGGGTCCAACCCCATGGCCTGAGCAAAACCATCGTAAGTCAGCATCCGTGGCTGACCTCCCAACATAAACTCCACGTGAGGCCGACTTCGCTTACTCACCGGGTTGACGTGGGAGAAAGTGGAGTAGAACTCCACGCAGAGCTCTCGGTAGATGAGCTCATCCATCGTCAGCAAATGGTGCCAATGGGGGTGACAACCCCCCCCCCCCCCCCCCGACATCACCGCTCTACACCTGAACATGTTGAATATGTCCAGGTCAAGCATCCAGTGAGGCCCCACCTCACTATTCATCTAGTATGCGAACTTGGCCCCGAACCGTTTGTGGTTCACCAAGTATCGGATGTATTCATGATCCATATTAAGCATCTTGCAAAAAGTCAAACATGCACCATACGTGTAAACAATTGTCAAACTCAGCTCATCAGGAGGAAAAAGAATTCCCCCCCCCCCCCCCCCCACACACACACACTTATGTTCCCACTACGGTTCCATGCCATTGAAATTTCTCCTCAATAATGGATTCGACATTTAAGTGCAAGCACATCAAGGCATGTTCTAGGTGCTTCACGGATTATACACACAATATCAAACCCAAACCATGCCCCGACGGCTATTATCCACCACACAAACACCAAACAACCACATCTATTCACATTGTTGCACTTGATGAGCCAGTTTCATAATTGAACGCAATTTGTAGCTAAATCGTGCCAACCAAGGCTCAATGAATCTCAATAAAGCATTATGCAACATTCATTCACCTAGAATCAACTAATCCCTCGCCCTATTTCTACATTCAACAATCAATGCACTAGTTCACCTCACTTCACACCCTAATCCGATTCTCCAAACATCGCAGTGCTAAGGTTGAAAACCAACCTGGAGACCCAAGTAAGATCGAAGGGGAAGTGCAGAGAGGGCGCAGGAGCCAAAAAATTGCCTGAAAACAGGCCTAAGAGATGTTGCCAAACTTAGCCGGAAGCTCGTCGGAAATCCCCTCTCCAGAAAAAACCAGAGCCAAATCTCCCTAAAATTGCAGCGAAGGTCGCCCTCGACGTAGGAAAATTGGGTTTGTGAATGGTTTTTTATTTGGGTCGTTGAAAATCAATGAAAATGGCAAAATTCGTCTGAAGCTTATAGGCAGAACCCCCAGTTCACGGACGCGTTGCCCAGTTCATGGTCACTAAGACCGTGAACATAACTAGCGGATCGCGAACTGGGTAAAACAACGAGTTTTGTGTAAAACGCTGACTGCCCTGGTTCATGGGCGCGTTGAGCAGTTCATGATCAATTAAGACCGCAAACTGCAAGCGCAAACCGTGAGCTGAAGTGCAAACATGGCATTTCCGGAAAATTTTGATTTGACCTACTCCACCGTGCCCACTATTGATGACAAACACAATCACAAAGACCTGGCTCGGGGAAACCAATTCGACCACTTAAACTCTTAACTCAAACACAAAAAGAGAAAATAAGGGGAAAAAACCTATCTTGGGTTGCCTCCCAACAAGCGCTAAGTTAACGTCACTAGCTTGATGTTGCGGATATATCATGCTTGAGAACATGAAGCCACCGAGAGTGTATCCACCACGATCTCGAGGCGAGGCTTGTTGCCTCCCAACTGAAACTCCATGGGGGAGGCCTTCTTGGCCGATGACTTTCGCTTTGCCCTTGTCCTTTCTCCGGGCAATAGCGCGATTCATCCTTTCCCTCCAAGCTCTCTTTCTTCTTTCTTTGGGTGTGATACCCTCCTTGGTTTCCTGCTCACATCACCACAAGGAATAACAGTAATAGTGGGGTTCACCTTGAAAGGATCTCCTCCACTAGCATTCATATAATTTGATTCCATTTCCTTCACATCCTCACTTCTAGGCTTAGGTTCAATTCCAAGAGTAATTTTCTCCTCACCGTCTCTCAAAATCAAAGTCCCCTCATTAACATCGATTAAAGCTTGGCAGTGGCAGAGAAGGGGCGTCCTAGTATGAGTGGCATTTCTGAATCTTCACTTATATCAAGGATCACAAAATCTGTCGGATAATAGAATTTCCCCACTCGTACTAGCACGTCCTCCACAATGCCCCTAGGACTAATGATAGAGTGGTCGACCAATGTGACACTAAGCCTCATAGTCTTTAATTCACCCATGTCTAGACTCTTACAAAGCTTAAATGGCATCACATTAATGCTTTCTCCTAAGTTCGCCAAGGAATTCTCTATGTGATTTTTGTCAATGCAAAGAGGTATGGTGAAACTACCTATATCGGATTGCTTTTTGGGCAACCTGTTGAGGATGAAGGCGGAGCACTACTAGCATAGGGTGACATTGGCGAGGTCTTGGAAATTTGGCTTCTTCGAGAGAAGCCCCTTGAGCTATTTTGAATACAGTGGCATGTGGGCCATTGCTTCAAGGAAGGGAATGTTGAGGTGGAGTTTTTTGAGCATCTCCATGAAACCTCCACATTCCGCTTCCAATTTTAACTTGTGCACCCTCGTGGGAAAAGGAAGGGGTGGCGTGTACTCAGCCGCTAGAGGTGGCTTTGGCGATGACTTCCTTGCAACTTCTCTCTTTTCGCCCGAGATTTCTTCTTCTCCACCCTCGGGTAGAGGGTCTTCCTTCTCAAACACTTCTTTGGCAACTACCTCCGGAGTCACCTTCCCACTTCTCAATTGAACGCATTCAACCCGACATTTTGGTCTTTGGGGTTTGCAACTGTTTGGGACGGTAGAGCTCCCCTTGGTCTCTTGGTGAGGATTCCGACAAGATTCATTTGCACCTCCAAGTTTTGAAGACTTGCTTGATGACTTCGGAGTCCCACCTCAACTGAGGTAAACTTGGACGTTGCCACATCCATGAATTGCTCAATCTTCTCAAACTTTTGAGTGGTTGCGCTCACAAAGGTGGTCACTAGATCTTCAATTTTAGCAAACTTTTCGGTTTGTTATTGTTGTTGGAACCCTTGACCGCCTTGTGCTTGGTATGGTTGTTGGAAGTTCGAGTTTTGGAACTGAGGCCTTTGTTGGATGTAAGTCGGTCGAGGTTGATAGTTTCCCGTCGGACATTGGAAGCCAGTAGGTCTTGGATTGGTAGGGGAAGACCAAGAGAAGTTTGGATGATTGCGCCACCCGAGGTTGTAGGTGTTGCTATAAGGGTTGTTCCCTCTACCATTGGCAATGAAACTCACTTGCTCCCCGGGGGTACTTGTTTCCTTCATCTCTTGGCAATCCGCAATCTCATGACTAGTGTTAGAGCACCAATCACAAGACATTACCACTCTCTTCCCTTGCTTTTTGTCCTCAAGGATCACCTCAATCAACTTGTCAAACTTAGCTTCTAGTGGAGCACTTGCTCTCACACTTCGCACTCCTCTTTCGATGCTTCTCTTACCACTTCTCGTCAAACCACAATCGTATCTCTTGATAGCCATGTATTCGAGCAACTCGGTCACCTGAGTTCGAGTCATGTTCATCACCTCCCTTGGCAAAGAGAATCGATGAGAATCTTGAATGAGACCGCCATAGAAAGTGTCTATCCAAAATTGCTCCTCGAATCCATGGTGAGGGCATTGGAGGAAGTAGTCTGAGAATCTTTACCATGCATCCCTCAATGTCTCATCTTCCTCTTGCTCAAAGTGGGTGATCTTCTTTCTCCGCCCGACCATCTTGTAAGGAGGACAATATCGGGTCATGAACTTGTTGAGAAAATTTTCCAACGAGGTAATTGAGCAATTCGGTTGGTTGTTGAGCCATCGAAGTGCTTTCCCCGCAAGAGAGTTGGGGAATAGCCTTGATTGCAATGCCTCTGCAAGGAGGCCATTTATCTTCAAACTTCCCGCGAGCTCAAGGAACCTGAACATGCTCCCTCGGTGATTCATTGGTGAGCCCATGAAACAAGGCATTGTTTTGAATCATCGTGACTAGGGTGGGCTTGATTTCAAAGTTGTTGGCGGCCACGGGTGGATGTAAGATGGGAGATTGAATATCTGCCGCCCGTGGAGCCAAGTAATACCCATAGTACTTGGTTCTTCCTCCGCTCCCGCTTCCGCATTTGGGTTTGGAGGCGGATTAGCACCTTATTGTTGATTCACCGCCATCTCAACTTCACCTTCTACTTCAACTCCTCTAACTCCGGGATCAACTTGATGTCCCCTCTCTTCAATTATCCTTCTTGCTTTCGCTAACTCTCTCTCACGAGCTAGGAGTCGGAGAGTGCGATTGAGAATCTCGTCTAGTGGCGCTAAAGGTGTTGGATTGCTCCGGGCCATACACCTCCCCGCACACACTTAAAAGAACCACAACACGCCTAGCACAAACAACACTTCACACAATCAAAACTCAAAGGAAACGCTAGCTTAACACCAAACAATCTTTTCAAAATAATGGACTGAAACTCCCCGACAACGGAGCCAAAAACTTGACTCGTCTCGAATATCACACTTAAATCCCATCTAAGGCCCAAGTATAAACCTTAAATAGGTGCAATATAGGGCAAGTATGTTTAAATATCAACCCGGGCCGGTCCATGTACTCCTACTTCAATTGTTTGAAACATTATCTAGAGGAATGAAGTTTGTAAGAATCTCCACAATCTACGATTAAAAATGCAAGATTGAAAAGTAAAAAGATTGAAACTCTTGGTGAGAAGCTTCACTCATGAGTTGTTTCCCCCTAACTAACTACCATAAACCATGGGATCGAATGAATAGGTGTGCGACAAGGCGATTGCGAACCGTTAGGAGGAGCAACAGTGGTTGGAAACCACACTCTCAATTTCTAGGCCAAGGAATGCATTATAGGCTATGATTGTAGCCCTCTTGGCCCAAGCACTTGACGGTTGACTTACCTTCTCCCTCAAACCGAGGTTTGGACGGCTTAATCACAATTAATCTAGGTGTCTAATTTGAGTTTAGAGGTTTACCCTACCTTAACCTAGTTAGGAGGTATAGAATTCTAAGAAGACCCAACTCAATTTGAGCCTCTTAAGATAAGGGGGTTTCTCTCTAAGCTAGGTTAGAGTAGCACAATAGTTTGCCAAGCACATACAATGCACAATCATCATGAACAATATCTCAAATCTTAAATTAAACATCACCCACACACAAATATTCAATCCACACAATCAATTAAATGGTAGAAGTTAGGGTTCTACAACACCCAAGTGAATAGGAGAGTACTCCATGCTAGAAGAAGGAAGAACACAAAGGAAGAGAGAAAAAACCATCATTGTGATGCCTCAATCCTTCCCAAATCTTGACTTGGAGCAAACCCTAGCCTCTTCTCCCTCTTAGTTCGTGGCTTTCTCTCTCTAGGATTTCAAGAAAAAGAAGGTTTCTCTCACATTGGGCTCCCCATCTTCTTACTTTCAGCTCCCCCTTTATATACTGATCGCGCTCAGTTTACGGTCCCAGTTCACGGCCGTGAACATCTGGCTTAGACCGTGAACACAGCCAAAAAGCACCGCTTCATTTATGCAGTTCGTAGTCCACTGGCTTCAGTTCACTGTCGTAAGACCGTGAACTCACTCGGTGTCAGTAACCTGTGGAAACTTAGGTCACCCAATTCGCCTCAACACCATCAACGTTCCCGCTCAAGAACGCCAAAACGCGGTTTCTGGAGAGTTCGCCGAAAATTCGCGAACTATTGTCTGTGAGAGCGCGATTTAGAATTTTGGGAGCGTGAATTCTCAAAGAACACAGAAGACTAAAGTTGATCAAGTGGGCACTCCACAACCACCAGAAACAAATAGATTTCACTACCACTCAGGATTCATCACCCCCAACGACGTCGCTATTTGCCATTCCATAGGCAGATCCACGCATGCAACAAAAAGTTACTCAACAACCAAATACCCAAGATTAATCCTCGTGTATCTATAGTAATTGAATTGAAATCGGGAATAAGTTCAGAGGATTAGAGGAGAAGATGAGGGCGGGCGCGCCTCCGAGGAATCCTAGGAAAGGAGCAATCTTGTCGCCGATAAACGTCGACGCCATTTCTTATATCTCTATTGTCGGATGTGAGGGAGTTGGTAACTACTGCGGGAGAGAGAGTTGCGTTGATTGAACGATTGATTGTATGCCTCTCCTTCGCCTTGTTGATCTATCGATTCTCTTAGGAATTAAAGGCGAAGAAGAAGAAAAGAACGAGAGAGAAGTAGAGGAAGAGTTGTGGCTAATGTTTGTTGTTTGGAGAGAGAGAGCATTATCTCAATTAATTGGATTCCCTAAAGAAAAATATATTGAATTGGAGTCCCACTCCAAATTCCCATACCAAGAAATTGAAGCGTCTTTCTAGAAAAGTCCAATAAAAGGGCTATGTTTTTTCTTTCTTTCTTTTTTTTTTTTTTTGCCAAAGGTGTTTTTTCTTTTGTTTTTAATGTGCAATAATGTTTTTCTTTTACAATACTAATATCATTTGTTCAACTGAATAACTTAAGAAATAGAATATTGTTTATAAAAATAATATTTAAAAAATAATATGTATTATACTTTAAGTTTTTTATATTTGGTATGAAAATTATTCATAAAAATAAAGTTAGTAATTATATATATTAAATATAATATAATAACGCTCTGGTCACGCTCTTAATATGGAGTTCTTGAAAAATAGATGCTTTCACGCTCTCGCTCCCGCTCCGTGAACCGGTTACCTAAGTTGAAACCCTCTGGAACTTCTTCAGCTCGCTGTTTGAGGCTCCAGTTCACGGTCCTGGCAACCGTGAACTCATAGCTTGGACAGTGAACAGTGGCTATTTCCTCCTCTTTGCCCGGTTCTCGCCCCTTTTCTTCAAACTTTCGACTCCGAGGTTGGTTCCACCTGTTAGACTATGAAACACATTGAACCACAACAAACCTAGCGTAGAACCACCATTTTTGGAGTTCAAATGCCACAAACACCAAAGAGAAATGGGGATAAAAAGTGTACATTTATGCTCGAATTAGTGATCGTATTCCAAATTCCATGGGAGTTCAAATTATGGTCCATCGAATCCCATATCCAGTAAATTACGTAGTTCTTTGTCTGTATTCAGTAAAATTTTATCATAACAATTTGGCTTGATATGCATTCTTTGTTTCTCTACATGGTTATTCGCTCTGCAGATGGATTATACTTGCATTATGGAAGAAGTTCAATGACGTTTTCATTTTTGAGAAATTGTATATACAGTACTGAAAATTTTGTCCATATATCTTTCTTGCTATAACAATTTAGTTTTGTTATGCGTTGTAGGAAATGGTTATTATTAGTGTTTACAGTTCTGTGCTCGATCGAATTGTTAAAATCATGTCAATGTCTTTGTCTTGGTTATTCTGGAAAGGTTCTCAAGAAAAAAGGGACAAATATGAAAATTGTATTTTTTGTGTTGGTGTATATGTGAACTTGCCATCAATATTTGTAGTTATTTTTGTTAGACTTAATGCTCGGGGGAAAAAATGGACTGGACTTAATGTGGTGGATATCTTTGGCTATGTTCTAAATGTAAGGCGGAGTGGTATCTCTCTGCGCAATGGGTTTCTGTTGCAACATATATTTGTAGGCATGTCTAAGTTATATAGATTATTGAGGGAATGATGGAGGTTTGTTGATATGGGTCAAGATATTATAGTCTTGATGTTGTTGTTTATTTGCCTTCGACCACTGCTGATGTGATTCCTTTTGCCTTATCTATCTCAAGAATTGAATTTGCCTTGCACAAAAACAACTCCTCTCGATTTATTAGTAGTGTCATGGAGAAATCAAAGGTATCTTTTTATGAATCACATGAAGGTGGCAACATAGGTGAACTTGAAAATTTGGATGCTTCAAATTGTATTAAAGATAAGAAACAAATTCATGAGGAGCCATCTGCGACAACTCCACAATGCAATCTGAAGAGAAATAAGCAAATGATCTCACACGATGATGATTAGAAGAATTCATTTGTCTAAAGGACTATTGGAGGGTTTTATCTTACAGGTGTTCCCCTGTTTATTTAGTACTTCATTTCTTCTGGTAATTCAAATTGTAGCATGATTTTGTTTGTGCTTGGAGATGGTTTGGGATAGGATAGAGGTTAGAGGAGAGATGAGAAAGACTAATAAGAGAAGGAATGCATGCTAGAGAAGTGAGAGGGATAGGTTTGGGTTGGGCTTAGATCTAGGTAATGAGATGGGTTGATGAGTAGGCTACAGAGTTGGGATTTGGACTACTGCAAAGTGGGCTGGGACTTGAGCCTGGAATTGGGTAGTGAATTGGGGTCTGGCCGCATGATGGGTAAAGCTTAATGAAAAAAACCCACATACATCAAACAACAATGAGGAACTGATTAAACCAAAGACCTAAAACCAAGACCCGAACAAAAAACATGCCCAAGTTAACATGCCCAACATTTTAATCTCTCAAATCCTAAATGCAAGAAGCATCGACTATCTTAGTCTTTACCACCACAGCTGGAAGTTCTGGCAGTACCATCAACCACGAACCATCGTTTCGCTTGACGAGGAGCCCAAAGGGCACCATGACAGAGAAAATGAAACCACCAATCTAGATGGATGATGATCTGTGAAGGCCAAAGCAACCAACACCCGCAACCAAGAGGTGGATCCCTGTTTTCAATCTCTTCAATTTGAGTCAAAGCTGAGGGTTGTACATCTCCGAGACACCAAGATTTGAAAGGTGAAGCAAGAAGGTATACTAGGGGAAATGAGGAAAACAAGTCGAACCTTAAACAAAGCTTGCCTAATTTGTCACTTAGAATGGAACATCTCCATATCTGAATAATCAGAAAAGATGACAAAATCATACCCACTTAAGGAAGGAACAAAAATCTAAGGGGGTAAAAACTAGAAAATAGCCAAAAAAATCCACCAATGACATGGAAAAAGCAACTAAGAGGAGAAAGAAAAGAGACAAAAAATGGATGGGGAGCAAACGTAAAGGGAAAAGGTAAACAAAGGAAATCAATCCAAAGAGAGGGGGAGAAAGATTGTGAAATGAAAAAAAGAGAACGAGGGCAGGAGGGCTGTCGTTGGAGGGATAACGACAACAACTCCATGGCGACTTTAAGAGTGTCGACTCTAGAGAGTAGAGAAAGAAAAAAAATTAGAGAGAGATTTGTTTAGGGTTTGGCTGATCGGTCAATTTGAAACCAAATACCGGTAATTGGTCAACTCCCAACCGATTTTCGAATTGAGCATATGTTTGGTTTGTTTTGATAACTCAAACTCTCCATTTGAAATCAATCCAAGTTTACAAAATTGGGTGTCAAAATTCTTTGTTATATTGTTGATACTCTCTATATCATTACCGACTGCTATATCATTATTGATCTCCAAAACAGTAAAGACTACGTTCAAAAAATAATTGAAAGTATTATTGGAGATAAATGATTTGTTTTATGAAGATAAAATATAGAAAATTTAGTATTAGTTTTAAAAAATTAAGATTGAAAAATAATGACAGAAAACGAATAATTTTAAATTTTACGATACAATCAAATGACATATTTTTTTTGTTGTTGATAAAAATAATAAAATTGTGAACCACCGGAGAAAGATACTCGTAGCTAGGGGTGGAAATCTGTATGTTATCCCAATCCTGTAATCCTGCATACCAATAACACTCCAAAATGAATCTCAATCTCAATCTCTAAAAAATAAATCGTTATTCAATAATACCAAATAATGATAAATTCGGTACATTATTCAATGTATTCCATATACTGGTATCAAACTTCCAACCCTACCCCTAGCTACCTTACATTACATCTCAGCCATGACGCTCTCCCGAACAAGGGTTGACCGAACAGGCAAATGGTGATGTACGGATTTCGTTTTCGTTGAATTACATCATCACATCTTTGTTTATTCTGAGAGTAGTTGGAGGACGACGATCTTTATACATGTTGTATTAGCTGGCAATGTAAGAATATAATTACGCCGTAATTAAGTTAACTTTGTGCTTACTGCAGACTTCCGGGTATTAAACTATTGATTGATCACAGTGGAAAAAAAAAAACTATTGATGGGTGGAAGCATGCCTACTCCTGAAAGGGTTGAAAAATGACACCCTATTAATTATATGTTTTTAAGGTAATTAATTTGTGTTGCATTTAATAATCTGTATGAATTAAAAATACATGTAAATTACTTTCCTTTTTTCAGTACACCGGTAGTTGTATCAGTGCAATGATATTAGTGTACAGGTGCAATGGTAGTTCCGAAAAAGAAACGTAATTAATATGAGTTCAGTCTACAGGTGCAATGGTAGTTGTATCAGTACAATGGTAGTTAAAAAAAGGAATGTAATTAAGATGAATTTTTAATTTCCAAAGATTATTAAATGCAACAAGAATTTAATACAAAAATAACTATAATTAATAAGGATGTCATTTTACCAACCCATTAAAAAGGTTAGCATGCTAACCGATGGATCCATTGATATTTCCGTACTCTTTACTCAGCCAGCTCTTCCTCTCTCTACTAGTTAATTATGGAAATGATTTGTTAGTGTTTTCCGGCGAGAAAACTTCTGTTGAATTGATATGGATTGCACCTTTGACTTCTTTGGGCAACGATTTCTAAGACACGGCTCACACCTCTTCAAACAAAGTTCGAACGAGGGTGTTTGATTGATGGTTTTTGGAAACGAGATCTAAATTAAATTACTTCTACTCCTATGGAGGTTCGGCGAGAGCTCCAAACTACGAACTACATCTATGGCTATATGATAGAGAAAAGGTAAAAGATAAACTTGACATGTGTGTCAGAGTGTTGGTTTTGGAACCCCTGTCTCTGTCGACCCCTCCTCTTATTTATAGCCCCGAGGAGGTAACCGCCATAGAAAACCGCTTGTTGGATAACTGCTACTAAGAACAGCTGCCCCTTCTTCGGTAGAAACAACCTCTTGGATAACTCCCAAAAAGAACCGCTCCCTGCTTCCTCGAAGTGGTGGTTACCCCTTCAACCGCCTAGGGGCCTCTCTTGTAACCGTCATGGGTCTTGGAGTGTAGCTTGCATCGCCTGGTCTTGTTCTGAATCTCGTGCCATGCTAGTCTTTTGACGAGCATGTATTGTCTCGCAAAGGGGGTCATGGTTCTCTTGTCTCATGGCCATGGACTTCTTACCCATGTCCATGGCCCACTTGGGACTTAGTCATTACTGATATAGTGCTCCACCACCACGCCCTTCTCATTCATGTCCATGGCCACTCTTGTGAAGTGGCATGGACTTCTCAATCATGCACAAGGCCCTACTCATGAGGCGGCATGGCCTTTCCATACTTAGTATTTTCAATCATTTCTAATTCTTCTTGCTTCGCGTCCATGGCCATCACATGACACGGCCATGGACCTCTTAATCATGCACATGACCCTTCTCGTGAGGCGGCATGGCCTTCTCAGACTTAGTATATTTTGGATCATGAGGCGACATGGCCTCCTCATTCGCGGCCATGGACTTCTCAGTCATGTCTGTGACCCTTCTTGTGACACAACATGGCCCTCTCATACTTAGTATCTTTTCTTGCGTCCATGCCCCTTCTCGTGAAGTGGCATGGACGTCTCATCTTGTCTCGCGTCCATGCCCCTTCTCGTGAAGCGGCATGGACCTCTCGTTGAAGTGGCACTTGCTTCTCCTTGAAGCGGCATGTACCTCTTCCAGACTTAGTTTATTTTTCAATCATTTAGTCTTGATCTTGGGGCGGCATGTGCTCCTCGATTTCTAGATGGACATGGCCCTCTTCATGAGGCGGCACATGCTTCTAGATTTTAGATGGACATGGCCCTCTTTGCTGAGGCGGCATGTCACTCTCCAAGCTTAGTGGCTTGGGCTTAAAATCAATATCCATAAGGCCCAACTTAAACAATCTTAATTATAATAATGGGTGTGGCCTTATAAACTCATTAATTATTTTGTAACTCAACAATGTGGTTCAAGACAAATTTTATGGTGTAAACAAATGTCCCCCAACTACTTAGTGCATAAGGATTATGGACTAAGTAGTTGAGACCAACTTGACCACTTATATCCCTTCTCTAACTGGTCCTCGAGTAACAAGGCTTGTCTCTACTCACCCATGACCACATGTTCAATAAAACTTGAAATTTTTTCCTCTAAAACAACACCATGGTACCTACGTCTTTCAAATGGCTAGCTATGCCGCCTATGTTATCTTCATTCATGTATAGCAACGAGAAACCCTTGCCTTGTTGGCTTCTCATCAACAATTCAGTGAGGCCCCTACACTTTTCTTATTTTACATGCTCAAGCTGGCTATCACTCATCTCCAACCCACGATACCCTTAGGTCATGGCCAACATCCAAATTGGTGGCCACTTGGGACAAGACGACATAGCATGGCAAGACGCAATCTACGACTCGGTATGCCAAGCCATCACTACGACTTGGTGGTAAGATCTTCACATCAAAGTCTAATAACTTCGACTCAAAATTTCCACTTTGTTATTTTCTCTCTATTTTTTCTTATATAGCCATGATTGGCTTTTATTTATTAATTAATATATATGATATTTATTTATTTAAGATAACAAGGAGTCACAAACGTCACTGCTCTCCATCGCCTCTAGCAACAACTAATGCGCCAAAGGTGTACACCCACTGCCAAGTCCGTGGATTAAAGCAGGCAAGCCATCCATAGACCACATGAATCTTTTTCTCTATGTGAGATGACTTTCCATACATTAATTTTCAATTTTCTAACTTACCACTGAGTGGCATATGGTCTGTATGTCTTGCCTTGGTGGCCTTACATGGGGTCCCATGCTCCTGTGCTTTGGCCACCTTACTTGACATGTCAAGACAACCATGAGTTTTCCTCTGCCTTGGATGCCTCTCGTTTGAGACATGCTTACTCTCCTCATGTTGTGGGAGACGATGTCCAGTCTTGACAAGTCGGCGACCACCAATGTGGCCCACTTGACTTCGTCTTTCAACATCCAATCCTTGTTGGCCCCTACACTTAGCACACATCCATCCTTGGTTCTTTGTGAGGTGATGTTTGGTTTGTGCGTATGGTGCCTTCTTATACATTCCCCTATGTCCATCATTCATGATTGATGGCATGTACTTACTACTCATGGACATGGACTTGCCCCCCTGTCCACACTTAGCCAAACTTGTGTACTTATCACAAGCATATGTAGGCTGGAATTCTTTTAGCTTCTTGGACATGCCCCCTACTTCATTATTTATGGTGAGTGATATGCTTCCTTTCCCATACTTAGCTAAATTTTCAAGCCTACGAGAACTCTTTTTGGCTTTCCCACATCTTTTCTTGTTGGACTTGACCTCATGTCCACTATTGATGATTGGTGGCATGCCCTCTTGTCCAGACTTAACCACAGGTTTACACTTATAAAAGCCATGGGTGGCTTGGAGCTGTTGTGTCTTCCAACACATGCCCCCTGCTTCATACTTCATGATGGGTGACATTGACATGCCCCCATGTCCAGACTTAGCCAAACTAGCATGCTTAGCACAAGCATGTGTTGCTTGTGATTGATGTGGTCTCTTAGACATCACATGCCTCCTAGATGGACTTTTAGGCTTCACCTTGTGGGAAGTTAGACTTTCATGCCCCCCATGATGGGCTCTAGATGGTTTGAGTTCTTCATAATTCACTCCTTGCCTATTCACTGGGGGTGGCATTGGGGGTGGGTGAGCAGATCGTGGTACTTGATCCATTTTGGATGAAACGCCACCACCTACGTCATCCACAGGAGTTCTTCTATCTAGCATGGGCGGTTGAACTCCATATTGTACGGACAAGTCACAATCATGGGTCGTAAACGTGAAGGCCAAATTTTGGCCACAACTCCCATGTTGAGATGGCAGTTGGTTTGTTACCGATGTCGGCGATGTTCCTTTCCATGATCGACCATTTTGACAACCAATGGAAGAAAGATTCTTACACCATGTAACACTGTTTAGTGGTGGATCTTTGCTATTTATTGGCAAAGTCCTTGATTGAACCACAGATATGTTCGAGACATGTCTAGACTCATAAAAATGGCTTTGAGTCTTGCTCAAGTTGCCAAACCAATTATATAGCCATGTATCCATCCAAGCAATGAGAGAATCATGACGCTCAATGAGAGAATCGATACGTTCAATAAGAGAAGCATGACGCTTAATATGAGAAGTTAAACGTCGGTTTACCTGTTGGGGGTCAACCATACCCTCCTCAATGGATTGATGGAGCGAAGTGATGGAAGTTGCTTCATCCAAACTTGTCGCCGGTGCTGGCAGAGCCTTCATCCCACCATTGTTTCCGGCGACAACATCCACTCGACCAACTTTGAAGCTAGTCACTTGATCCTCTTCTACGAAGACGTGTAGAAGATCTTCATCTTGTTGCCTATGTAGTGGAGCCATCATATCAAACACAATGTCCCACAAGGTGTGCCAAATTTGTTTTCCGACGAGAAAACTTCTTGTGTATTGAGATGGATTGCACCTTTGACTTCTTTGGGCAACGATTACTAAGACACGGCTCACCCCTCTTCAAAAAAAGTTCGAACGAGGGTGTTTGATTGATGGTTTTTGGGAACGAGATCTAAATTAAATTACTTCTACTCCTATGGAGGTTCGGCGAGAGCTCCAAACTACGAACTACATCTATGGCTACATGATAGAGAAAAGGTAAAAGATAAACTTGACATGTGTGTCAGAGTGTTGGTTTTGGAACCCCTGTCTCTGTCGACCCCTCCTCTTATTTATAGCCCCGAGGAGGTAACCGCCATAGAAAACCGCTTGTTGGATAACTGCTACTAAGAACCGCTCCCCCTTCTTCGGTAGAAACCACCTCTTGGATAACTCCCAAAAAGAACCGCTCCCTGCTTCCTCGGAATGGTGGTTACCCCTTCAACCGCCTAGGGGCCTCTCTTGTAACCGTCATGGGTCTTGGAGGGTAGCTTGCCTCGCCTGGTCTTGTTCTGAATCTCATGCCATGCTAGTCTTTTGACGAGCATGTATTGTCTCGCAAAGGTGGTCATGGTTCTCTTGTCTCATGGCCATGGACTTCTTACCCATGTCTATGGCCCACTTGGGACTTAGTCATTACTGATATAGTTCTCCACCACCACGCCCTTCTCATTCATGTCCATGGCCACTCTTGTGAAGTGGCATGGACTTCTCAATCATGCACAAGGCCCCACTCATGAGGCGGCATGGCCTTTCCATACTTAGTATTTTCAATCATTTCTAATTCTTCTTGCTTCGCGTCCATGGCCATCACATGACACGGCCATGGACCTCTTAGTCATGCACATGACCCTTCTCGTGA
This sequence comes from Linum tenue, assembly GCA_946122785.1. NCBI lineage: Eukaryota > Viridiplantae > Streptophyta > Magnoliopsida > Malpighiales > Linaceae > Linum > Linum tenue. The sequence continues at coordinate 23,276,296 of CAMGYJ010000007.1, read as the reverse complement.
GGCGGCATGGCCTTCCAAGACTTAGTATATTTTGGATCATGAGGCGACATGGCCTCCTCATTCGCGGCCATGGACTTCTCAGTCATGTCTGTGACCCTTCTTGTGACACAACATGACCCTCTCATACTTAGTATCTTTTCTTGCGTCCATGCCCCTTCTCGTGAAGTGGCATGGACGTCTCATCTTGTCTCGCGTCCATGCCCCTTCTCGTGAAGCGGCATGGACCTCTCGTTGAAGTGGCACATGCTTCTCCTTAATGCGGCATGTACCTCTTCCAGACTTAGTTTATTTTTCAATCATTTAGTCTTGATCTTGGGGCGGCATGTGCTCCTCGATTTCTAGATGGACATGGCCCTCTTCATGAGGTGACACATGCTTCTAGATTTTAGATGGACATGGCCCTCTTCGCTGAGGCGGCATGTCACTCTCCAGACTTAGTGGCTTGGGCTTAAAATCAATATCCATAAGGCCCAACTTAAACAATCTTAATTGTAATAATGGGTGTGGCCTTATAAACTCATTAATTATCTTGTAACTCAACAATGTGGTACAAGACAAATTTTATGGTGTAAACAGTTAGTATAATTAATGCAGGGATTAAGGGATATGGTGAGAAGTTTGCTACTTAATGATGATCAGTTCTTACACTTGTTCATCTTAGACATATTCCATGATGTGTTTTCATTATAAAAGAAATGCGGTTCAATTACACATGAAAGATAGCATAACGGTAAAACTGTCGCGACTCGCGACAGTGAAGGTTTGTGAGTTTCAGATCCCAGGTTCGAATCTAAGCAAGACCCATTGGTGTTTCCGGAAGTACAAGGCTGCTGGGGGTGAAGCCCCGTTGGCGTCGAATTTGATTGCAGGTGGCCCCCAAATTTAGTAGGCATCGCTGTTACAAAGTGACACGTGGGACTAAGGTTCCTGGATAATTTGATTGCAGGTGACCCCTTTTTTAATTTGGTTTGTTCATAGAATTTGACAATTTGTAGTAGGCCATGCTGTCACACGGTAGAGCATCAATTTTTTTTTAATTTAGTTATTTTCCGCCTTTTCTCTCTGAAAATTCTTCTTCCCATTACTACTTTTCTATTCCAAAATATGATGATGTTTTTTCCCCCTGAACGTGTTCCTTTATGCTCAAATTCTATCTATCTGTTGCAACATCAAATCTCGAATACCAGTGACAATCCCGATTCCCGCAACATTAATTAATGGATTCGGATCCAAACCAGAGAAACCGAAATAGACATGTAGCAAGATAGAGGGTATAAATTGTTGAATGGTCATGATCACTTTTCAATGTTCTAGAAGCATCCCAAAAGACATACACAGAAAGTATCATCTCCGTTGAATTGTCGATGTGCAACCCCACAAATGTTTCTAACCGCTACTACAAGTCTACAACATGGGATATTGGGCCGGGATACACACAAAGAGACCGATGAGTGTTCTCGGCCCACCACAGCCATCAAGCCCATGTCGTATGCAGCCTGGTCGAGTTCACCTACGACAGAGAGGAGAGTTTGTTCTCCAAGTTCTACCCTAGTTATGTCAGAAGAGGGATATATGTATTCTTTCATGGCTCGTAGCCGAACTGTGCATTAAAAGAAAACCTAATAAAGAATAGCTGAGGGTGCTCAACCCTCCGTGGATTAGTCTCGATCATCAATAGATCGAGGATACCACGTAAATATCGTGTGTTCTTGTTGTCGTTTATCACTTTCTTACATGGTATCAGAGCCTGGTTCCAGCTTTGTCAATCACTTTCGTTCGCCATTGTCATGGGCAAGCTTGGGGACGAGACATCAGACAGCAAGCAGCCGCAGATGAGTGGCGCCAAGGAGAATGATCTTCCATCTGAGTACCAGCTCCATAACTCCGATAGTCCAGGAAACATGCTGGTTGGCGAGGTTTTGACGGCATCGAACTATGGAGAATGGGCAATGGATATGAGAGATGCCCTGTTAGCGAAGAATAAATATGGATTCGTTGATGGGACGATTGAGAAACCAAACGATCCGTTAGAGCTACGAGCTTGGGTGCGCTGTGATGCCATGGTTAAAGGGTGGTTGAAAACCTCCATGGACAATGAAATCAGAAGCAGCATCCGCTTTGCTGAAAGTGCTCGCGGAATATGGGCTGATTTGAGTGAAAGATTTGGGCAAGGGAGTGCTTCTAGGGCGTACGAGCTGCGTCGCCTCATTAACACCTTGCAGCAAGAGAAGAACTCTGTGTCGGCATTCTACACAAAGCTCAAGGCACTCTGGGAAGAGGCATCAGCCATATCGCCGATTCCAAGTTGCGTCTGTGGCCTTTGTACATGTGGGGTCTCGCGCAAGGTTAGAGAACAGCAAGAAAGCTCCAGGCTTTTCGACTTTTTGATGGGATTGGATGAACCTTTTGCTCCAGTTCGTACTCAAGTGCTAGCTATGAAACCCACACCGTCCTTACCTTAGGCGTTTAACATAGCCATGAACGAGGAGCAGCAGAAGATGATCTCACAGCACAAGAAGCCCCAACCCGAAGCAGCAGCCTTCGTGGCCCGTGGCGAAGTCGAGCGGGGAAGTAGAAGCACGGGGGAGCGCGAGAAGTTGCGCTGTACGCACTGCCAAAAGGTTGGGCACACTCGAGAGATGTGTTATGAGCTAATCGGGTATCCTCCCCGTGACCGTGATCGCGATCGCGATCGCCAAGGAGACAAGCAGCAGAAGCGCAACGCGAGGCGCAATGAAGGCTCGGGTCGGGAGCCAAAGGCCTCGCAAGCTGAAGTGGAACAAAGTCCTGTAACTAGTTTCACTATACAGCAACTGGAATAGCTGAAGAAGTTCTTTGCGGGTTCACAGCCGAGTGGTGAGGATCCGGTTGCAAATATGGCAGGTATGATTTCTGAAACCTCCGAGTGGTTGCTTGATTCAGGGTGTAATGAACACATTACTATGGATGATTCATTACTATCAAAGAAAGAAGTGAACATTGATGGCCAGCCAGTTAGAATTCCGAATGGGGCAAGCATTCCGGTTAAACATATTGGATCTATTACTCTGCAGTCTGGGTTGAAATTTAGCCGAGTATTGCATGTACCTGAGTTCCGTTGCAATCTGGTTTCTGTGAGTCGATTAGTGAAGGATAACAACGTCGCATTAATCTTTCTTGATGGTTTCTGCGTCATCCAGGACTTACACTCCAGGAAATTGATTGGGAAGGGTGAGCTTCGAGATGGCCTTTATTACCTCCGGTTATTTGGGAATGGGAGAATGAAGGCTTGTGCAGTTAGTGGGAACAGCTCCATTTCGGAATCGACCTGGCACGCTAGGCTAGGCCATCCCTCATTCGAGAAGATGCAGCGGCTTGGCAGTGTCTTGTCTGTTAATTTTCATTCAAATAATGAACTTTGCCATCCTTGTTCTCGAGCAAAGCAAACTCGTCTACCTTTTTTGAGTAGTTCGGTTAAGACGAAGTCGGTTTTTGAACTTGTTCATGTTGATATATGGGGTGGATACAAGACTGCTTCCCTTAGTGGAGCCTATTATTTCCTTACTATCGTCGATGATTTTATTCGTGGTGTTTGGGTATATTTGATGCGGTATAAGTCTGAAGTTGGGCGTTATATACAGCTTTTCTGTAACATGGTTCGTCACCAGTTTGGCAAGCCTGTTCGGCGCATACAAGGAGATAACGGGCTTGAATTTATTACTGAGGCACTCAAGGTGTATTATGAAACTGAAGGAATTCTACTTCAGACTTCGTGCACAGATACACCCCAGCAAAATGGTGTGGTAGAAAGAAAACATCGACATATTCTTGACACTGCTCGAGCCTTGAGATTCCAAGCAAATTTACCAATTCGTTTTTGGGGCGAATGTGTACTTACTGCGGTCTATCTCATCAACAGGCTACCTACCGTGGCCACTGGTACAACACCGTTTGAGAAAATCTTTGCTCGCCCTGCTAGTTATCGTCACTTGCGTGTTTTTGGTTGTCTGGCTTACTACAAAGACACCCATGGTCATCTTGATAAGTTCGCTGAGCGGGGGCGAGCCGGTGTATTCCTGGGATATGCTGCTAGCAAGAAAGGATACAGGATTTATGATCTACTCAGTCGCAAGTTAGTGACCTCCCGTGATGTGGTTTTCCATGAGGACACCTTCCCTTTTCGACTGCATGATGGGGAACAACTTCATTGGATACCCCGGCCATCCTTGCGAGCTGAGCACTTCGAGGAAGATGACCACGAGGATATGGGTAATGTCCCTTTGGACAACACAATTCCAACTGCAGGAGTGGATGCCTCCACGCCGCCGCCGGAACAGCGGGATTCCTCTTCCCCGCCACAAGCTGTGGCAACCCAGCAGAATTTGGGCATGGATGCAGCAGGGGTCTCCTCGCCAGTTCGCAGCTCTCCCATGCCCGCAGCTGTTCCCCGCCGCGGTGATCGCGTCCGCTACCGGCCGAAGCATTTGGACATGTATGACACGTCCACTGGTGCACATCGCACTTCCACTTCTACTGATCAGGGAAGTTCCTCCCATTGTGCTAAATATCCCTTAGCATCTTATGTTGCTTATGATAATTTCTCAGACTCATACTGTGCTTTTCTTGCTGCAGTCACCAATAATGATGAACCCACATCATTTCAAGAGGCAATGCGCGATCCCCGTTGGCGTGAAGCCATGACGCGCGAGGTGATTGCCTTGATAGAAAATGGGACTTGGACCCTCGTTGAACTTCCTCCCGGCAAACGGACCATAGGGAATAAGTGGGTTTTTAAGATCAAGTTCCTTCCCGATGGGACAATAGAGCGGTACAAAGCTCGGCTTGTGTCAAAGGGGTACACACAGATCGAAGGGCTCGATTTCCACGATACATTTGCTCCAGTTGCAAAGTTAGTGACTGTACGCTGCTTGATAGCTGTTGCAGTAAGTCGTGGGTGGCACCTACATCAGTTGGATGTGAACAATGCGTTCCTGCATGGAGATCTTGACGAGGAAGTGTACATGGACATTCCTCAAGGCTTCCGTGCACCCGGCGACACCAGAGTGTGTCGGCTTCACAAGTCACTTTATGGCCTGCGCCAGGCCTCTCGCAACTGGTACCAAAAGTTTACGGCTGCCCTGTGTGAATATGGTTTCCGCGCTTCGCCCGCTGATCATTCTTTGTTCATCTTTCACCGGGGGAGCACTTTTGTCGTCGCACTTATATACGTGGACGATGTGTTATTGACGGGTAATGACCTACAGTTCATCACCACAGTTAAACAGTTTCTGCATGACCGATTCAGCATCAAGGATCTTGGACCACTTCGTTACTTTCTGGGAATTGAGGTGGCTCGCACTGCTGATGGTATTGCCCTCAGTCAACGCAAATATGTCTTGGATATATTAGAGGATGCAGGTCTGGAGGGATCGCGACCGAGTTCATTTCCCATTGAACAGAATCATCAGCTGACACAACCGACAGATGAATTGTTGAAAGATCCGGCTCCTTATCGCCGACTAGTTGGTCGTCTTCTCTACCTAACCATCACGCGCCCGGATATTACATATGGGGTCAACATCTTGAGCCAGTTCGTCCATGCTCCTAGTCCCATGCACATGGACGCCGCTTATCGTGTTCTCCGTTACCTCAAGGCTTCCCCCGGCCAAGGTTTGTTTTTCCCGGCAGCTAATCCTCTTCGTTTGACTGCTTATTGTGATGCAGATTGGGGTGGGTGCCAGCGTACTCGACGGTCCACCACTGGCTATTTCATCAGTCTTGGGAGCGCCCCGGTGTCGTGGCGCACCAAGAAACAGCGGGTCGTTGCTCGTTCTTCTGCTGAGGCTGAATATCGTGCCATGGCGAGCACGGTTAGTGAAGTTCTCTGGCTCCGCTGGCTGCTCCGTGAGTTGGGTGTTCAGCATGACGAAGCGACACCATTACACTGTGACAATCAGGCGGCATTACACATTGCAAACAATCCAGTCTTCCATGAATGTACAAAGCATGTGGAGATGGATTGTCATTTTGTTCGGGAACGAGTCCAATCCGGCGAGATTCTTCCCGTCAAGGTGCACACTACGTTGCAGCTTGCTGATATCTTGACTAAGGGTCTTGGCAGTGATCGTTTTCATTTTCTTCTGTCCAAGCTCAACGTTCGTGACCTTCACCGTTCAGCTTGCGGGGGAGTATTGGGCCGGGATACACACAAAGAGACCGATTGATATAATCAAAGTTGCGCGCGCAGGGTCAAGCTTCTCGAACCAAACAGAACCGGATAGGATGGAAATCGATCGGTCAGTACTCACCCGTGAATAAGGGCAATCGATATATGAATCGATCGGACAGATTCAACTCGGAATAAAGGGCAATCGATATGGGTAGCTCGCCACAACCAGGGTGATTACCTAGCTGATAAGAGTCGCTCTAGCACTCTGGAGATTCTCGACAGAGTAATTAGGGCAAATTCCGCGTAGGAACTCGGCTTTAGCCTCTGAAATTCAATAATAATCGTCCGAAGGTAAAACCAACGTGTTCGGCCCTTTAAATAGGCAAAATACAACCCAAATCCGACTCCAACATGGAAAAACAATCATAAACCGACTTTAAAACAAGGAAACTCGGAAACAGCCCAGCAAACCCGTTAAGCCCAACCCGTTAAGCCTGGACCCGTTAAGTAAACCCGTTAAGGCTGGACCCGTTAAGCAAACCCGTTAAGGCTGCTTCTTGCAATCTGCCTTCTCTTCAGCACTTCCTCCTTCTTCCTCCACTTGAATCATCATATATGGCTTCCCTCGAAATAGCTCCACATCCATGGCTCCAAAGTAGCTATCCAAATATGTCGCAAGCTTCTCCTTCAACGTCCTTGCCTTAGCACGTGTGACTGGCCCATTGTTGTCCTCATCAGCCCCTCCTTCTTCAAAAGGATTTGCCCTCAAATCCGAATTGCCATCCAAATAAGGTGCAAGGTCAGAAACATTAAACGTTGCACTTACTCCATACTCTCCCGGCAAGTCGATCTTGTAGGCATTGCTTCCAATCTTCGAAACCACCTGGAAAGGACCATCACATCGGGGCATTAACTTTGATTTCCTCTGCTGGGGAAACCTCTCCTTCCTCAAATGCACCCACACCCAGTCGCCAACTTCAAAGTGCCTCGGTTTTCTGTTTTTGTTCACATTGCGCATGATCTGCTCCGTCCTTCTCTCAATGTTCAATCTCGCCTTCTCATGTAAACTCTTCACGAACTCAGCTTTCTTGGCTCCATCGAGATTGACCTGCTCATTCAAAGGTAATGGCATCAAATCCCAAGGTGTGAGTGGATTGAAACCATACACGAGCTCAAACGGAGTGAACTTCGTCGTCGAGTGCACCATCCTGTTGTAAGCAAACTCTACATGGGGCAGGCAGTCCTCCCAAACCTTGATGTTGCTCTTGATCACAGCTCGAAGCATCTGGGATAATGTTCGATTGACCACCTATGTTTGCCCATCGGTTTGAGGGTGACATGTAGTAGAGAACAACAGCTTCGTCCCCAGTTTGCTCCACAACGTCTTCCAGAAGAAACACAGAAACTTAGTATCTCGATCGGATACTATGGAACGCGGCATCCCATGCAATCGCACCACTTCCCTGAAAAACAAATCAGCCACGTTAACCGCATCGTCAGTCTTATGGCATGGGATAAAGTGTGCCATCTTCGAGAATCGATCCACCACCACGAAAATCGAATCTCTTCCCTTCCCTGTCCGCGGCAAACCAAGCACAAAATCCATAGAGATGTCGATCCATGGAGCATATGGAATCGGTAGCGGTGTGTACAATCCAGATGATTGCACCTTCGACTTGGCCTGCTTGCACTCCACACACCTCGCACACAGATTCTCCACGTCTCCCTTCATGTGCGGCCAATAGAAGTGCTCTTGTAGACAACTCAGCGTCTTGTCTACACCAAAATGTGCCATTAAGCCTCCTCCATGAGCCTCTTTCAACAGCAACTCTCGAAGTGATGATCGAGGAATACACAACTGGTTAGCTCGAAACAAGTAGCCATCACTTCGATAGAACTTCCCATGGCCATGCTGCTCACAAGCTCTATAGATCTCCCCAAAGTCAGCATCATCAGAATAGAGCTCCTTGATATGCTCGAAACCCAAATACTTCACCCCCATTGTCGTGATCAACGAATGTCTTCGAGATAGGGCATCAGCAACTACATTTTCCTTGCCCTGCTTGTACTTGATCACATATGGAAAGGACTCAATGAACTCAACCCATCGAGCATGTCTCTTGTTCAGCTTGTGTTGAGCTTTCAAATACTTCAACGACTCGTGATCAGTGTGAATCACAAACTCCTTCGGCCAAAGATAGTGCTGCCATGTCTTTAGGGCTCGAACTAGAGCATAAAGCTCCTTGTCGTACGTCGGATAGTTGAGGGCAGCCCCACTCAACTTCTCACTGAAGTAAGCAATCGGCTTCTTTTCTTGCATCAACACGGCTCCAATTCCCAAACCAGAAGCATCACACTCCACCTCGAATGTCTTATTAAAATCCGGCAACATCAGAATAGGTGAATGCGTGAGCTTGTGCTTGAGCAGCTCGAATGCTCTGGTCGGCTCCTCTCCCCAATAGAACGTCACGTTCTTCTTGATGATGGAAGTCAATGGTGCGGCAATGGTGCTGAAGTTGGGCACAAATCGACGATAAAATCCAGCAAGCCCATGAAAGCTCCGCACCTCATTCACGTTGGTTGGAATAGGCCAATCGCGAATTGCTCTCACCTTCTCTTCATCCACCTTGACTCCATCTGCACTCACCACAAAACCAAGAAAAATAACACTAGAAGTGCAAAACGAGCACTTCTTGAGGTTAGCATATAATTTCTCCTTTCTCAACCTCGCCAACACCTCTCTCAAGTGATTGAGATGATCCTCCATGCACTTCGAGTAGATCAGAATGTCGTCAAAGTATACGACCACGAACTTGCCAATGAATGGCCTCAAAACATGGTTCATCAGCCTCATGAAGGTGCTAGGAGCATTGGTTAACCCAAAGGGCATCACCATCCATTCGTATAGACCCTGCTTGGTCTTAAACGCAGTCTTCCACTCGTCTCCCTCCTTCATACGAATTTGGTGGTAACCTGATCTCAAATCAATCTTGGAAAACACCGTAGAGCCATGTAATTCATCAAGCATATCATCTAATCGTGGAATTGGATGACGATACTTAACTGTGATTTGATTGATGGCTCTGCAGTCTACACACATCCGCCAGGTGTGATCCTTCTTTGGCACGAGAATCACCGGAACTGCACACGGGCTCAAACTTTCTCGAACATGCCCCTTCTCCATGAGCTCGTCAATCTGCCTTTGCAGCTCTTTGGTCTCTTCCGGGTTAGCTCGATATGCTGCCTTGTTTGGAATTTGAGCCCCCGGCACGAAATCAATTTGGTGCTCAATTCCACGAATAGGAGGCAGCCCCTTCGGTGCTTCCTCTGGAAACACACCCTCGAACTCATCCAACACCACTCTTGCTTCGGCTGGAACTTCTTGGACTAGCTCTTGATTGAGCAGCACGTCCCTGTACATGAGCACAATCAAAGGTTCTCGTGCACAGGCAGCTTGCTTCAAATCTCCATTGCGTGCTAGCATCACTGCCTTCGAATCCACAATTCCAGCTCCCTCTTCTCCTTTCTTGGCCGAGGCATTACTTGCCTTTTCTTGCTCTCGACGTTGCTGCATTTGGAGTTGATCTCGATATACTTCACTTGGAGACAGAGGCTTCAACACGAACTTCTTTCCTCCATGTTGCAACTTGTACTTATTTTTCACTCCATCATGCTGTGCTTGTCGATCAAATTGCCATGGCCTGCCAAAAAGCACATGTGCAGCTTGCATAGCCACTATATCACACAAAATCTCATCTTTGTAATCTCCAATCTCGAACTTCATTAGTGCCTGCTTTGTGACCTTGATGGATCCGTGATCGTTAAGCCATTGCAGCGTGTATGGCTTTGGATGCTTCAACGTAGGCAGCCCTAGCCTCTTCACCGCACACGCACTCACAACGTTCGTGCAACTTCCTCCATCGATCACTAGAGACAGCAACTTCCCATCAACTACACATCTCGTATGGAAGATATTTTCTCTCTGTTCACTCTCCTCCTTAGGCTGCACAGACAATACTCTCCGTGCTACAAACAAGCTGCCAGGAGGTGGTTCCATTTCCATAGACTCATCGACATCAGAATCGGTGGTCTCTTCCTCTTCCTCCGATACATACTCACCATTATCAAGCAAGATCAGGGTCTTCTTATTGGCACACTGGCTCGCAATGTGTCCTCTTCCATGGCATTTGAAACAACGAATTTCCCCCGACGATCCACCTTGCTTCATAACTGGATTTGAACCATCTGCCCTTGCCGCGGGTCTAGGAGCTTCTTTCACGGGCAGTTGCGGCTTAGGGTTGGTTGCAACTCCTTGGCTCGAACGCGTGGAATTCATGGAGGGTTGAAACCTCCCATTTCGAAGCTGTCGTTCCACTTTACTTGCCATATCCACCAAATCTTCAAGTTCAAGGAACGGTTGTATCTCCACCACGTTCTTGATCTCTCGATTGAGACCATACAGAAAACGAGCTATGGTAGCCTCGCGATCCTCTCTCACATCAGCACGTATCATCAACACTTCCAACTCCTTGTGATAATCTTCAACGCTTTTAGTTCCTTGCCGGAGAAGCTGGAGGTTTTGATACATATCTCGCAAATGGGAACTCGGTACAAACCGATCCCTCATAATTCCTTTCATCTCATCCCACGTCTCAATAGGACGCTGCCTGTTTCTCCTTCGTTTCGTTCCCAACTGATCCCACCAAACAAGTGCATAATCCGAGAACTCTAGGGCAGCCAATGTCACTTTCTTCTTCTCGGAGTAGTTATGACAATCAAACACTAGTTCCATCTTTCGCTCCCAATCCAAATAAGCATCAGGGTTCGTGGTACCGCGAAAAGGTGGAATCGTGACCTTGAGGTTTCGCAAATCATCATCCTCCTCAAAGCCCTCTTCTTCCTCGTCATTAAACTCCTCTTCATGATGTTGCTGCCGCCCTCTCCTTTCAGCTCGAGGCATTCCAAGGCGTCTATGCTGGCGCATATGACGCTGTACTTCATGAACCAAGGGTGGAGGAGCTCGGTTTTCCCTTCCCCTTTCTTCTTGTTGAAGTCTAGGGTTAGGGTTTGCATCGACCACAACCGGCTGCTGGAGCCTTGTCTCGACAGCCTCCATCCTCGTGGCTTGCTCGGCAAGCCTTGCTGTTTGCTCTTCTTGAGCACGAGCAATGTTCTCCAATTGATTTCTGATCGCTTCGAGTGCTGCTTCCATGTTTGATAGGCAAGAAAAGTCCAAGAACACAAGAATTCGCACAACCTGCTTCTTGCCTCGCAAGAAACACCAAGAACTCTCAAGAATAAACAACCTCCTGTCTTGCGGCTCAAGAACACGCCAAGACCTTCAAGAAAACTTCAAGAACACGCCACTGATTTGAACCTTAGCTCTGATACCACTTGATATAATCAAAGTTGCGCAGGGTCAAGCTTCTCGAACCAAACAGAACCGGATAGGATGGAAATCGATCGGTCAGTACTCACCCGTGAATAAGGGCAATCGATATATGAATCGATCGGACATATTCAACTCGGAATAAAGGGCAATCGATATGGGTAGCTCGCCACAACCAGGGTGATTACCTAGCTGATAAGAGTCGCTCTAGCACTCTGGAGATTCTCGACAGAGTAATTAGGGCAAATTCCGCGTAGGAACTCGGCTTTAGCCTCTGAAATTCAATAATAATCGTCCGAAGGTAAAACCAACGTGTTCAGCCCTTTAAATAGGCAAAATACAACCCAAATCCGACTCCAACATGGAAAAACAATCATAAACCGACTTTAAAACAAGGAAACTCGGAAACAGCCCAGCAAACCCGTTAAGCCCAACCCGTTAAGCCTGGACCCGTTAAGTAAACCCGTTAAGCAAACCCGTTAAGGCTGCTTCTTGCAATCTGCCTTCTCTTCAGCACTTCCTCCTTCTTCCTCCACTTGAATCATCATATATGGCTTCCCTCGAAATAGCTCCACATCCATGGCTCCAAAGTAGCTATCCAAATATGTCGCAAGCTTCTCCTTCAACGTCCTTGCCTTAGCACGTGTGACTGGCCCATTGTTGTCCTCATCACCGATGAGTGTTCTCGGCCCACCACAGCCATCAAGCCCATGTCGTATGCAGCCTGGTCGAGTTCACCTACGACAGAGAGGATAGTTTGTTCTCCAAGTTCTACCCTAGTTACGTCAGGAGAGGGATATATGTATTCTTTCATGGCTCATAGCCGAACTGTGCATTAAAAGAAAACCTAATAAAGAATAGCTGAGGGTGCTCAACCCTCCGTGGATTAGTCTCGATCATCAATAGATCGAGGATACCACGTAAATATCGTGTGTTCTTGTTGTCGTTTATCACTTTCTTACATGAGAGGTTCTTGGTGGTTGAGTAAGCAATGGGGAAAGGGAAAGCCCGGAATTAGAATGAGCAAGGCTAAAAGAAAAGAATTGTAATACTTTTAAAATTGAGAATTTAGGTGTTGTAGTCATTACTCTAATCAAATGGTTGATTTCAAGTTATTTTTCAATATTTATTCATGAATATAATTATAATCTCCAAAGAAAATATATTTTCTACAATTCTATAAACTTTATAAATTCTATTTATTATACTTTCGTTTCATATAGAAAATATTTAAAAAATCAAGTTTTTAAATATTGATTTTCTAATTAAATAAAATAACTTTCTTTGAAGCTATACGTTAATTTAATATAGTACTAAGAGAACTAAATGTATTGTCTTTGCTAGTGAATAAATGTCTCTCAATCTTAAGGGGTTGGCCTAGGTACACTCTGAGTTAACGTGAGGATGTGAAAATGAGAATATCCATTACATTCTGAACTTTAGGTACAACAACCAATGAAAAAATAATGATATGCTCTAGATTAATTGTACTCCATATTATTGTTTTGGAAGGCTTATATTTAGAAAAGTAGATTTTTTTCTTCTTACCAATAGATCAATTATATTACCAAGACAAAAAGCTAGCAAAGTTACAACTCAAATAAGAACCAACGTTCAAAATCAAAACTATCCACAATCGCAGGCAACAAAGAAAGGGTCTTTCTGGCCACATTATGGGCCACCCGGTTGTTACTCCTATCTCCTGTAATAAAAAAGAATCAAAAACTACGATACTATTGTCGTTGAAAAATAGATTAGTTTCACCACCATTTCCTTTTATTTTGCCATATGGGTGTGTGGCTAATTAAACTAGTGGGTCATAATTCTCAGAGCAGGTTGAATAGGTTGCAACCACACAAGACCTTACACCATGGATGATGACTCAATCTTTCCCGTCGAACGAAATCTTGAATTTTCAAAGCAAAATTTGTGAAAGTAGGAAAAAATATGTGACACAAAGTAGGTGACCAAACCAACTCAATCGGTCATGAAGTGCAGATTTTAATAGATTGTGGTTTGTTTTCGTAATAAGTTAGATCCTATTATATGATGTCACTAGGATAGTTATCCCATCATAACTAATTCAATAATTAAATTTATTTTTTGCAAGGATTATATAATATGACTTATAATTAGTCATAGTCGCTTTGAATGGTGAACCAACGGTAGAAAGTTGCTAATCCATCGGTAACACCATTTCACTAAAAGGAAGAGGAAGGTGTTTATTTTTATTTTTAATAAGAGGGTGATATGAGTTTGGTTTATGTGTTAGTTTGAGCATCTAAATTGGTTGTTTTTTTTTTTCTAATTGCATTATGAAGTGGATAGGACTTCTGAAATTACAAATCCAATTTCACTGGTGCGGGAAAGCTTGCGATTATGAAATTCTAAATGCAAGGCCACGTAGATTAATGATGGGTTTTTTTCTTGTTTTCCTTTTCAATGTTATTTAAATACCCAAAATATAAGAGAGAAAGAGTTATTTATTTTATATACAATTGCAAATGAATAACATGAATGTAGAAGTAATGAAATTTAAATGAGTTGGATTGAAAAATTATAAGTTGTCACTAAAAAACATATGCAATTGACTCTCCAATTGCATTGATATAGATGCTTTTAAAAAATTCGAACCTAAAACTTACGGATTCAAAATTAATAATATTATAACTAGACCAAGTATTTATTCGTTCAAGAGTTATCTACTTAAGAATCATACAAAGTTGAATTGAAATTGGGCAACAATGCTATGTATAGAATTGAAAACAAATGTGTCACTGCCATCTCTTATTAATCATAACAATAACTAAAGTAACAATAAAATGATAATGTATTGAAGGAAAGGGGCAAAAGGACAAAATGGACAACCCAGAGGGAAATTGATAAGACAGGATATAAGTGGAAGGTAATTAAGCCTAACCTATATAATATAATGCATCAAAGCACCTCACTGAAAGGTAAAATTCTAGATACAATAATTATGTCCACAAAAAGATACACTAACAACAACAATTAACAATGGCCTCCCATCATCATTAATTATAGTTTACACAGAAAATAAACACGCAACAGCAACAATCATGGCCCCACCAATCCAGCGACTCCCGTCCACTCTCCCCGCCGGCGACGAATTCACCGTGTTCGTCGACCTAGTACCTCCGGTCCCGCTCCTCCCACCGCCGCTCCCGCCCACTGGAGTAAAAGGCAGCACCTCATTCCTGTCATTCCCCGCCGGAGCAAAAACCGTGACGTTATAAAACACCACGGCGTCCCCCTGCGCGTTGCCGGAGGTCGTTTGGAGGACCGCGTACCCACGCGCCATCCTGAACAAACCGGTCCCGCCCAAAACGGGCAGCTCCCGGCCCTGGGTCATGACCGCGTTCCGGCCCATTATGCTGAGCGAGCTCCCGCTGTAGGGCCCATCGGTGAAGGAGTAGCTGAGGGCCATCAGGAGGGCGAGCCCGGTCTGGGAAGCCTGGGCGTAGATCCCCTGGGCCCGCCCGATCAGCTTGGAGTTCGGATCGGCCGTCTCGGTCAGCGCGTCGTCGGCCATCGTGATGGACCCGAACCCGGATCCGGAGCCGGCCGCCGAAGCGACCTGGACGGCGGTCGGGTTGCTCCCGCTGACGATGTCGTGGAAGTAGAACTGGAGGTTGGTGACGGTGTCGGAGCCAGAGGAGTCGAGCCGGGTCGCCCAGGTGACCGCGGGTTGGGAAGCTGGGGATGGCTGGGATCGAGAATTGGGGAGGGTCGAGAGGGAGATTGTGATTAGGAAGATGGTGAGACAAAGTCTCGCCATTTTTACAGAGTGGGAGGATTGGGAATTTAGCTCTGGGCGAGAATTTCCGGTGGTTTGTAGGGATTGCTATATAGATGAGAGTTGGTGAGTGGGGGAATTTGTGAGCTGGGGGTCAAAAGGGCTGCCGAGGGAAATTGCAGAAGGGAATTGGAAAATTGGGTTCTTTGACTTTGCTGTTGGGGCATGAATGGCGTAAGTATGAATGGTACAACTCACAAGTCGTTGGGGGATAGTACAAAGGAGTAGACGGCGTGGTGGTAGTACAAGGAGGTCGAGAATGAAATATTAAGTTAATTTCGCTTACCGTGGTGAGGTAGGAGTGGTTATACTAATTTTAAAAATTTACAAATGATCTGCTCACTTGGCGGTCGTTTGCTTCAAGGATTTGGTACATGGATTTGGTACCAAAACACCAACTATCAAGGATTTAGGTACAATCCGTTGTTTGCTTGTACCTTTTTTGGAGACCAAATCCGTGGGGGTCACGGATTTTAAGGGTCCAAATCCGTGGACCCCACGGACTTATAAATCCCACATGTTGATGTGGGATTTGGAATATGACATAAATCCTTGATGAGATTTTACTCATATACCCTCATGCACTTATAATATTCCAAGGTTGACCTCAAATTTAACTATTATACATTATAATTAGCAATAAATGAATAATATAAACGTTCAATTAATGTGCAAACATGAGTTAGATTTTTTATATCATTTCTTGTGTTCTAGTTTTCTTTGATCTTTTCATGGAACGTGTAATTCTTTGTTCTCCCGATTCTAATATATGTTGTTATATGTCACTTTTGAAAAGGAGGACGAAGAATTGGTAATTGATTATGTTATGTTAAAAGTTAAAACGGAATTTTCTCGTTTATTATTATTGTCCATGTGGCAACATTATGCTTATTAGTATGTATTGTCCTTGTTTTGTGTACATATCATAAACGAGCACTTCTACTATGCTATATAGCATTGGTACTTTAATGTACAACTCAAAGTTGTACCATAACATTAAATGTATAAGTTTAGGTTGTACCATAAAGCAATTTGTACCATTATGTTATGGTACAACTTTACAACTTGAAATTGTACAATCACATAAAGGTACAAGATCAAGTTGTACCATAAAAGAATTTGTACAAAAAGTATAGGTACAATTTGAAGTTGTACCATAACGTAAATGTACAATTTTAAGTTGTACCATAAAGGCAAAAACCTATAGCACCAATACTATATAGCATTGTAAAATTTCTCATCATAAACATGTCAAACATATAGAAAATGATAGTAAGGTAATTTTGAAGTTTTGTCCTTGTTTTGTCCTTGTTTTGTGTACATATCATAAACATGTCAAACATATAGAAAAGGGCAGTAATGTAATTTTTGACTTTAAGTAGTAAATCCCACACCTTTAAATCCATGATAAAAACATCCCAACAAACAAAGGATTGTTACAAATCCATGATGCCTCAAATCCTTGATAAATCCTTGGGTTTTTAAATTACAAAACCCTCATTTTTAAATCCATGAAGCAAACGACCCCTAATTGATGAAGTCAAATTATTTATAAAACATATCATCACACATCACTTAAATGTAGACTTGTAGCTATATAAAAGTGAATATTACCAAAGATATATTAACGATAAAGCTGCCGCGATAGTGAAGGTTTGAGAGTTGTAAATCTCAGGTTCGAATTCAAGCGAGGCTCATTGGTGGTCCCACAGGTATAAGGTTGCTGGGGGCGAAGCCAGTTCGCATCAAATTGAATGCAGGTGGCCCCAAATTAAGTAGAACTCGCTGTCACAAAGTGACACGTGAGGATGTGGTTTCTGAGTAATAAAAAAAAAACAGTGATATATTTTTATAATCAATATGTAACCATTTATTAATTTGTAATGGCTAGATGGCTACCATCACTGAACAAAACAAAAGCGAAATTAAAATATGGATGGTCATCTTGCAGTCACTTTCTGTTTCTGTGATCCCTGGCCGGATATGCTTCAATCATCGTCACCGCCAAATAAAATCTAATTGCGTTTGCCTCTGCTACATCCACCTGCCAAGTTACCGTTTCCCACTTCACTGCTGCAAAATGAAACTTCCTCTCTCTCTATCCCTAACCACCACCCCAACCCAGTTCCTCCTTCTAGTAACATCGGAGCACTGCCATTGATTTTGAAAGTGCTCACCAACCACGCTTGCCAGCGAAATTGCCGACAACTAAGATGGTCAGCTTCTTCCTTCTGGTGCGCCTCCAGTCATTCCTAAGAAATCCAATGCTCTTCCCATCACTTAACATTCTTCGAGTTTCGGGTTATTGAACAAATGGTCATTACGTTCTTTCTAGATAGCCCATAGTGCAATTAGGAATAGACTTAAATCGTCATCTTTGCCATTTCGAACACCTCACATAACCAATATTCTCTCATTTTCTCTTTTTCCCATTTCAAGCAGGCTCACAACTGACTTTTCCTTGAAATTCGACTCGCATATTCTCAATCCCTCATATGTGCTCTTGTGCTTCTGCGTAGTCCCCAAAATGGACATTCCTCATTTGCATCTTTCAATCTTTTACTAAGATCTGTGCATGTGGACAATATGTCACTTCCTCATCTCCATCCAAAATCTTACTTTCGGGGATGTTCAATTTCCGCACCCAACCTCAGTCATATAGGGCTCACCTTGGGCACTCCTCTACATCTTCATCCAATGGCGATAAGCCGATTTGACACCATACTTTCTAGATATTTCCAAACTTCATAACACTTGATCCTATATTATTTTCTTAGATAAGGGAATGCTCAAGATCCTATCCCTATCAATCGGGTTGAAGTTGTGTTGGATTACAACCATATTCTAAGTTCTACTCTCAGTCTCAATGAAGTGAAACACTATAGCTTGCATTCCCAGAGATGTTACTGGGGATTCAATATGGTAGGTTGGTGAATTAACACCTAGTTGTCTCACCAGAACATGATATCCTCCACCTCGTCTTAGCCTTCATTTTGTCATTACCTGTGAAAATTGTAGAATCTTGATGGTACTTTGTCTTTAGCAATCTTGCTACTAGTGTATTAGGGTGTTGTAGTTAATTTCATACTTCTTTTCCTAGCTAAGCTAGGTTGAAATTCAAGCGCACCTTCCTCCTTCAGAAAACATAGTGTCTCCCACTTCATTTAGTGTATTCTCCTCTCTATTTTGTCCCCGTGAAAATCCAGAGACGATCCTCTATATTTCTTGCAACGTCACTATAGGTACTAGGAATACTGACATGGTATATGTAAGTTGTGCATGAGCAATGAATTTTATCAGAAATTTCTTTGTTGCTATTAACAGGGGCTCACATTTCCACATCTTAACTTTCTTTCGTATCTTCTCTTGTCAACAACCCTCTGTTCTAGAAGAGAGGAAAAGGAGGGAAAGGGAAAGTTGTAGTGGGAAGTGGGATCCTCGATACATTTTCCGCTATTCTTGAAGAGAGCAACATGGTGGAAGGCAGAAAAAATGCACGGAAATGTAGACCTCCCCCGCAAATCGGAGGGGAAAATTTGTTTTGTGGGCTTTCTTTTTTACATTTTTTAGCAATAAAATCCAACATATATATGTTGGTGGATGGTGGTGGGTTATAAGTGGAAATTGAGAAACTTTACACGTGGTGCTTATTTTCTTAGGATAGATATTATAATTAAAGGTAATAAATTAGTAGATAATTTTGGTCATAATGGTTGTTTTGATATTTTCGGGTTAGTTTATTATTCTACCATAAAATTGTTAGTTTATTATCATATTAGTTAATAAAATATTACTATTTGCTAATATAATGGAAGGAGTTGAGTTTTTATCATATCTAAATTGTTGTAGTGATTGAAAAATCGTATTGTATTGGCGGTTTGATTCGAAAAACCTCTTATCGAATGTTAAATTGGTATACGGCATTTAATGGTATCACACGATTAAATTATAGTTTCATTATAAAATATTTACCACTAACTTTTTCGGTACAACCTCCGACACAATTTAAAACTCTTGCTTATTACTTCTTTTTTTCATTTTTCTAATGTTTGCCAAAATTAAATCACGCCAACAATTTATGAGTTAATTAAAGTTTATTAATAGTAATTAAATAAATATATGTAAATATATATACATGGACCATGGTTCTCATGAGTTTGGTCTTATCCGTCCGAATCGTTGCACAACCATAGCCATGACCTTGAATATAGTAATTTAATCGGGCGATTTACGTCACTTAGAACATTGTTTTCCTCGATACATAAAATTATTACGTCATGTATAACATTGTTTGACCCTCTACTATAATTAATGAAAATAATATCAACCCGCCATCTCCCTAGAACTTTGTTTTAACAATAGGTTTACAAAAAATTCAAACCATCTATTTTTTATTTTTAATAGTGAACAAAAATTAGTAAGAAAATACAAATTCAATTCACAATTCATAACCAATGAAAATATTATCAACATATAATCAAATTATTTTATAATTATATATACAATAAAATAACATATCAATCACAATTCCCGATACACATTTTCCTTCCCACTTTCCTCCATAAAACACTATTTTTCTTAACTTCCAAATTGTCCCTCCCCTCCTAATTCCCTTCTCCTCCCCTCCATTTTCCTCCCTTCCTTCGTGAACATAAGGCAAGAGTCCCAAAAACAGCCTTCTTTGCTCCTCCTATTTGGGTGGGAACACCCAAGTATTTCTCATGGTATGGTAATTGTTTTATGTTCAACATTGTAGCAATCTTTACCACCTTTTCATCCTTTACATTACTAATGTGGGAGATTCCAAGTTTTCTAGATTCAACTATTGTCCTGGTTCTACTTCATATGTCTCCAAGATTATCTACGATACATTCTTTTCCTCTTTGTCTTTGGCTGTCGGTGCTTATAGACCCTCCACATACAATAAAAACAAGTGATTGGATATAGGACCCCCCCGGACATAGAGCCTCCTCACATTATAAAATCTCAGATTGGTAGCCATTTACGAGAACATTAGAGGATAATGTGGTGACAGAACTCATTATAATTATCACCCAGTTGGCATCAAACTCGAGTTTCAACATGATATTCTCCAGGTACTCCCCTTACATCCTATCATAGACTTTAACTATGTATATCTTTTCTTATAGTTAGCCTTTATTGCTTTGATACGATTTTTTGTTGCATTAAAACATTCTAAAGCCACCATCATATTATTAGTAATAGAGTACCTCATACGAAATCACTCTGTTCCTCAACAATGACTTGATCTAATATATTTTAGCCTATTCGCCAGTACCTTCGACATTAATATATATAGGACCTTACATAGACTTGTAGGGCTAAGATCCAAGGGGTATTTGGTTTCTTGGTTTTGGAGATAAGTGATATAAGGGTATGGTTCAATTTCTACAGAACAGTACCTTGATCTAGATAGGTTTGGAGCTCAAAGTTTACTATCGACCCTGAAACCCCACCAATTTTTATGAAAAAATAGAGCTGGTTTACCATCTACTCCATGCGATGTATTTGGTGCCATCTACTTCAATGTTGACCGCATTTTCTCTTCCACAAAAGGTCAAAGAAGCTCTTCATTCATAGTTTTCGTAACCTTGGTTGGCAGCTCCTCTAGAATAATGTATGTAGGTGGTCATGAACAAGGGCTTGGCCTAGTGGTAATACCACTGTCCTAGAACATGGAGGTCCCGAGTTCGAATCCTTTAAGTAGTACCTTAATCACAAAAATGAAACCTATATCACCCTTATAAGAAAATGTATGTAGGTGGTCTTGGTTCTAGGGTTTATAGGAATTTTAGATAGGATACATACATGAATGCACCTCCTTTTATCTATGATAAACTCTTCCCTGTAAATCGTTCAACTCAGTTTGGTATTCCTTGGTCTTCACTATGAGGATTTCCTATGGAAAAAACATGTATTCATATCCCTCACTAGCCAGCTCTAGACCTCTTCTTCCACTTTAATTCTTCCACGAATATGAGTTCCTTATGCTCTTTCTCTAAAGCTTACGTCTGAATTATCACCGCTCTATCTTTTTTTTTTTTTCAAGATCGCTAAAGATTTTCCATTTTTTTTCTTCCTTGTTTTGATGGTACCAAAGGTATCTTGACTCCACTTGAGTAATCTATGTTCACAATTGGCTATCTTCTAAATCGTGGAGACATAAGCCCGTCAACTCTACTATTATTTGATCACCTTCACACAATCCTCATGCCTTGGCTAGTAGGGTTCATATCCGAATGACTAACCCACCTGATTGGATTCTCTTGTAACTCAAGCTCCATATACAGTTGAGGAGGTCTTTTCGAATTGCCTAAGTAGTTTATTCCAGTGGATGATAATATCCAGTCGGGTACACTACTCAAGAGGATCTAGAGTGATTTAGTCGAGCCTCCAGACTATCTCAAGACTTTCCACGGTATAAACATCAACTAAATTGAATTCGGTGAACTACAACTTAAACTAATTGCAGACTAGGGGGGATGCTTACCTGAGTGGTCTTTCTCGAATTTGGAAATCAGAATATTTACCTGCTTTCACTTCTGTTTGGCATACAAACAACTTCTCTACACTTTGACCGCTAGATAATATATAATTCACCGAGTAGTCATTACATCTAGGACCCGGGTTGATAGGTAAAATTGAACCCAATATACTACATTCCTAAGTTTCCATTACACTTGATAATTTCTTAAGGTGTTGGTATTTGCGAGACCACCAGAGGGTAATTTCTTTACAACCTAGATGTCACTTAGCACAGTGCATATGGTAGTATACTATAGAGTCATAAGCATCCATGATAAGAAGTATTGACCTAAATGAACATCAAAATCATATACATAGATATCGAAACATAAAGAATCCATGCATACGTATAGGATATCAAAATTTAGACGCATCAACATAAGCATAATATGAAATCATAACATCCATACATACAAGATAAATGAGTTCACTTTCTCATACAATTAATTTCAAATAATCTAAACATAGAAGTGAAGGAGGGTAATTCCTTAACAACCTAGATGTCACTAAGCACAGTGCATATGGTAGTATACTATAGAGTCATAAGCATCCATGTTAAGAAGTATTGAACTAAATGAACATCAAAATCATATACATAGACATCGAAACATAAAGAATCCATGCATACATATAGGATATCAAAATTTAAAAGCATCAACATAAGCATAATATGAAATCATAACATCCATACATACAAGATAAATGAGTTCACTTTCTCATACAATTAATTTCAAATAAGCTAAACATATAAGAGAAGGAGGGTACCACCATCGATGATGAAAGCATCTTACACCCTCTCTTACGAATGCTAATCTATCACTCGAGAATAGTGTTTACAGAAGTTTTGTGTGAATTTGTGCATCCTACTAAACTAATGAGGCTAGCCCTCTATTTATATAGTAGAACTCGGCCAAAACCCTCTTAAAACCACTACGAAAAGGTTTCTTTGACTTGGGACCGAAGCATGACCTAAAAATCTTCTATGGGGGCTTGGGCCTCATGTCGGAACTGTCGCCCCTTTTCTTCTTAGGATGGCCTCCTTGGCCCATGGACAACCTCTCTGAAGATTTGGGAGCGAGTTATCTAGGTTTCCATAAGCGGGTTGGACCATATGTTGCGCCGCTACAAATTTTTGCGCCTATTTGAGCCGAGTTTTCCTCCATTGGGCTCTACTTATGGTTATTAGTAGACTCTCCGTCATTTGACCCCGTCTTTATCATGAAAACTCCATAATCCTCTCTTTATAGCTCTTTTGGTCCTCTAGAGTTGTCTAATGCTTGATCCATGGTCCTTGGTCATGTTGTTCCTGCAAAGCCACAAAAGATATACCAAGAAGGCATCAAAGAGTACAAAAACAAATCAAAGGTCTACAAAAAGCATCATTGATAAAATAGTTATGATTTACGTATGAATTACATGAGAAAGTACTAAAGATGCATAGATAAAAGGGAAAATTGTATCAAATATTAGAGTGATAAACACTATAAATAGAGTGTCATCATCAACAGTGCCAACTCCAAGAATGTAACAAAGGCTTTATTACCCCAGCTCGCCAAAGTAAGGAGGGTGAAAATTTCTTGAAAATAGTTACTTTTTGTGGCTATAAATAGAGGAGTGTGATGACAAATAAGGGTTCACAAAAATCACAACTCAACAACACTTGTATATGGTAAGTTTTGACCCGCACGAAAGGCGTAACAATTTGGGCACTGTCTTAGTGGTCAAATTTTTACATTTTCTTTGTAATTTTAGTCATAATTGATTTATAGAGCAATGATTCAACTTTCATGGAGTAGATTGATGTAATGTAGTTTGTCTCAAAACCACTAAACATGAAACACCCTCGTCTGAAATGCGGTCAAAGAGGGTTGAGCTGTATTTCAACGATCATTATCGAAAGAAGTCAAGATATGTGCAATTTATTCAAGTCAATAGAAGTTCTTGCTGGAAAGCAATAGCAAACGCCCCCTCTCCTTGATTTTGACTGATCATATAGTTAGTTAGTTATTTACCACTTAGTCTATTAGATCAGGGACTTCAATTTATCACGCTATTTATGGTCTTGATTGTCAAACTCTAATAGTTAATACATTCGAATATAAATTTATATTAGTAAAAAAAGGGCAAGCTTAATATGTGTCTCATTTGATTAAACAAACATTATTCCTGGCCAATTTGTAAAGTCCCAAACAATATTGTTTGGTAGTCCTCTATAAGGTAGCTATACTCACTTCTTCCTGGTTGTTATGTAATTGGTAGTCATTTGTTACAAGAGAGTTACGTGTGTATTCGACCTTGTAAGCTAAACCATCTCCTCATGACTATCTATAGTATGGAATTATTCATTGCATAGGCTACACATTTATCAAGTGCATCCTACACATTTAACAATGGCATCCTTTACGTTAAATGCAGTAGACGCCATTCAACTTTCTAGAAACCCATTTGGAACTGTGTACTCTTTTATTCTGAAAGGCTCGACTGTAACTAAAGTATTGGTTCCTAATTTAGGATTCTAGATTCGTCAATAGTTCAGAATAAGAAAGTTAGATCGCCCGTCACAATTACTCTATCAAATCAATGTCGATTAGCTTTTACGAGTTCTTCAATAGTGTGCTCGTGGTTTGCAATTAGTATTAATCAGCCATGAAAAGGGTCTAGTACCACTGCTTCTTTTCTTGTATAGGTCAGGGAATAATGCAGTGTGCCTATTCTTGTGCTGCTTTTATGTTGGCTACCGATTACCGAATGTTGCTTTTGTAGATTGTTCGATTATCAATCAAGGAAATGAACAAAGTCAATGTTGTATGTATAGTGTAAAAATGGCAAGAGCTAGTTAATATGGGCAGAGATCAAGAACTGTCACATAAATGACATGGTTTGATTAAGATCTGACATCAACACACTGAACCAAAAAATATTAACTAGAAAAAGATAAAAATTTGCAGACATTAAGATAAGTAACTAGGCATTTTACTGCAACAATATTTAATTCGACAGTTAGCAACAGATGTTTCTCTCAGTCTCTGCCTCTGTTCCAAATGATACTGAGCGGTATCAACAACAAGTAAAGCTCGAACTAACACTAGCACGAAAACAAGGTTCCTCCCATTACCGGCTGGGTCATCGTCGATCGGCAAGGTGGCAAACACCAAGCCGTCGGAGTCGGCGGTACCCTAGCGTCAATGATCTGGATCTCAGAGGATGCTCTGTCTTGTTTCCTTCTCACCGAGCAGATCACAAGATCTGTGGCAACGCTGTAGATGACACCGTCGAGCCGGTACTCCGTCATTGAGAATCCATCTCCGGCTTCCTTGTTCCTCGCCGCCGATCTCAGGTTGGAACGGTAGGTAAAATTTTGCTTCGACCCAATCTGGACCGCCTAGCCGGAGAGAATCCATCTGGGTCATCCTTGCTGGACTGCCACGTGGCCTTGGAGCCAACGGTCCTCTCAGCCCTACCACCACTACCGTCTAATTCCCAGTTCTTCGTCTTGGCCTTCTTCAATCTGGTGAAGAAGTACAACTATGATTCCCCTGTTTCAACAAACCGCTCCTTCCAAGCCTTGTCTTCACCATAAAGGTCGCAATCAATCACCGGATTTTAGGGCAAAGCATTGCCCATGACCTTATCGAGGAGATAAGTGATGATTTGGTCGTCTGTGGGCTAAAATCGAACCCCAGGCGCTATTCCCGAGATGCTCATTCTTGCGGCAGCGATGGTGACAGTGAAGTAATTCCTTTTGGTTTCCTTAGCTTGGTCTCGATTGAAGTCCCTGATTAATCACCGTCATCACTGATGTCCATCATCGTACTTTCAGCGTGGATTGGGAAGGCCACGATGATCGACTCGCAAAAAAGTGGAGCTCTTACTATCGGCCAATTATTAGGCGATTAGGGTTAGAGACGTAACTTGAAAGGCTTGCCCATTGTGATGTTTACAAAGGCTTTACCAATGGACTGACTGTTGACCTATTCATATAAGGATTAGGAGGATGCTTTTTCCGTCACCGGCAAGGAAGCAATGTAGAAAAGGTGGGAGAGGATTCAAGTAACTTTGTCTGGCAACTGGCGGGGAAGGAATCGAGCAACGGTCTAAAAATAAGATAATCGTGGGCTTTCTTTTCTCCCCTTATTGTTTCTGCTGCAAGTATAAAATGGGCTGAAAGCCCGGTAATCAATAGGAGAAATGTGGGTTTATGGTTTGGACTTTGGACGGATGGAGGAATGTGGTGCTCATGAAATGTGATTAATGGATTCAGAACTTTGTAAAAACGAACAATCGACAGTGAAAATGTGACCTCTGGCACTAGCATGAGATTCAGGTCACATCTTTATACTTCAACATTTTATTAATCGTTTAAGCTATAAGCAATAGGTTAGCTAAGTCACTTCCAATTATAAAACATGTAACCATGTCCGCATGCTGCAATCTGTAGTAATCATTCATACCCAAAAGGTCAAACAAATACTAAACAAGAGAACCACCGGGGACAACTGGACGCGAATCAAAGAAAATCATATGCATATATCTCACTATTGATAAGAAACCATATTTATAATTGTTATTTAATATAAACCAAACTTTCTCTATACATGGCGATCCACGTATACACAGCCGTCGTGTATTAAGATTTTATATTTCCGACTGTCAGTATCATATAATATGACTTGGTCACCCATTTGAGCGATAATCTGGCCATTCTTCTAGTGTCCTATCATATATGCGCTTTCAGGTAACGGTCCGAAGCTGCAATGTTTGATCCAACACGACTATTCCTGCAGATTGTGCGTCCTACCTAGCAGCCACATACCAGTACGTAAATATGTGTGCAAATCAAAGAACGCAACTGAATCCATATATATATATATATATATATATATATATATATATATATATATATATATATATATATATATAGTGAGCATAGATGATGCAAATGTATCAAAAGCAAAATTTATCTTGTGGAATGCATTGCTCCACATGTCAAACACCATCAAATGATTAGCGTTCCTATCATCAGGGTCTTCAATATACAACTAGTATAAGAGCCCCTTAAAGTAGGTACCAAGATGATATATGTTGGGCCTCCACTAGATTGATTGGCCTTCGAGAGCATTACAACTCTCGTCACCGGGGTGCAGTAAGACCGATTACATGATGTGGGGTTTATTAGGTATACGGAAGGTGCAAAAGAGGGAGGCATTGGTTGCAGGGCGATTGGTGTAGTTCTTGAGGTGCATAGCTACGAGGTATGGGCTTGTTGTATTTGTGGCGTCCCAATTCGTGCAGACGGATTTGAAACGGAATAGAGCTTTCACAGGTAGACGAGACAGAATGTCAACCACGATCTCGGGAGGAACATAAAGACCAGATTCTACTACTTCGAGGTTGCCGGTTGTAGAATCCTTGTTCACGCGGGCGGGCTAGCCAGCTGCTCGCTAAGGAAACACATATTGCAAGTTTTGGAACATGTACATAGATCGTCTTCCCCGTGCTGGCGCTATCGGCGATTGGGTTTGCCTCTTCCGGTTAGGATTTGGAAATGTTTGGGAATTTGAGAGCGATGGGGCACACTCAGACGAGTTTTCTTTCTTTCGTCCGCTGTACACCTAGAAACGGGTGATTTTATCATTTTGAGAGTGATATATAAAATGCAAGGTTGTCAACCCGCTGGTCGACCTAGACCTGGATGAGCTAGTGGGTCAAGGGTGAATGGGTCACCCGGATTAGCTTGGATTAGCTCGGATTAGCCCGGAAATATGAAAAAAGTCAATGTATTATACTTATCCTGAATCCAACATAGAAAAAATGCAACACTACACAATTTTTTAGGGAATTTGTGTTGATTATTACTGTAACTTACACAAATTTTGGGGTTTGAATTTGACGAAATTTATTTGGCTCCAAAAAATGAACCACCCACCCAAGTTTCCCCCAAAAATTTCTCCCTTTATTTTTTTTCTTTCCCCACGACCATCAGACCATCTCTCTCTTTCTTGCCTCTCACCCCTTTTCCCCTCTCTTTCCTTTACTTCTTCCTCTTCTCCGAACAGAGAAAAACACCGCCCCAAGCCCAGCTTCTTCCATTGTCATGAGTCTCTCCACAAATCCTAACCAAACCTCCCTTTGTTCTCCGCGATTATCAAACAGGTCCAGATGGATCGTTGGCGGAAACTCGGAGATCCAGCGACGACCTGACTTGCAAAGATCCGGTGACGACCTGGCTTGCGAATATCGACGAGCCGAGGAAAGGAGATCGTTTGCGGCTGGCGCGCGGTCGTCGATTGCTGGGAGGAAGACTCCGACGACCTGCGGCGGCGGTCTATGCTGGGGAGAACGCTCCAAAATCGAAACGGCGCCACACAGAAAGGAGACCCGCTAACCCTCTCCCTCGGTCAAACTGCCCGGGTTCGCCGGGTTTGACTGGGTTTGTCCGGGTTTGACTAGATCCGGGCTGATTGTTCACTGGGCAGCTGTAGCCCGTTTTTAGGGACGGGTCCGGGTTAATCCGTGTCAATCTGCGGGTCGACCCGCGGGTTGACAACCTTGATAAAATTGAAGGGGTCTAACGGGTCGACCCGCTAATCCACCCAATCCAACCCCAAAAATCACGGATTATTGGGTTCGGGTCATTCGGGTTTCGGGCTATAAAAACTTTTACTTTTCAGGCGGGTTCCGGTCGGGTCAATTGGTCCGGTTGTAATGTGACAGGTTTAATAAAAAGTATAATATGCAACTAAGGTTTAGTTGAACCAAAATTTTGACCTATGCAATTCAATTTCAACCGAAAAAACTAAACAACTACACAACAGTTTGATAAAAACAACCATTTCATAAAGGAAATTAGCTCAACTACACATGAAATTATAAAGAAAACATCAGACTTTAATGGTGATTTTGAAGTAGAAGGAACAAAGAAATCAAAAGAGAGTGCAATTCTTAACAACCCGATTCTGCTAATTCCTTTCAAAAGCAACTATTGCTGCAAATTGTCTGTTAAAGACTTTGCTTGGTCATAGTTTAGTTACAATTAGAGTAAAAATTCTACTCTACCTATTGTTAGCAAGGGTGCTCCTAGTGTGCAAACATTACAGAGGGATACCTTTTGGCGGGAAATACTACAACCTATTCCAAAACCAAAAAAAGATAGCAATATCATGTTTCTCATATCCGTAGATAAAACAATATCATCATTCAAGAATTGGATCAATATCATCATTCAGATAACACACATACAATGAAACATAAGTCTCCAATATTTCGGAGATGAAGATTGGACGTGCAAATCACTCGGTCTGTGCACCTCCAGGTAATCATGGATCCGAAAGAGAAAAATACGAATCGAGGCAATAGCGACAGGGTGATGATGTAAAACTCAATCACCAAAGTGAACTATTGTGCTGTAAATTACCCGAGGATGAATTAAACATGAGTTGTCATGCATAGATTTTACCAAACATCGACTCGAATCCCTAACAATCATTGCAATATTAAAAGCATACCTTACAAACTTTATTTACCTATGAATCCCCAAAATTTTCAGGGCAAGAAGAAGAAGAGGATGGGAATTATTGGGTCGAACCTTAGAGAGTAGAGAATTCGATGGAGGATAGTGATTGAGTAGACGGACGGTCGCACAGTAGGAGTGATGGTGACATTCGAGAGGGTAGGGTATTGACGGTGAGGCTTTGAGCGTATCAGCTCTCGATTGTGAGCTGCAAGGGTTTGATTGTGCATCATTGAGGTTTCTTGGGACAACAGCCGTACTACAGAATGGATGGACGCACCACGTCTAAGGTGCGAGAACGGGATTGAATGTCGATCAGTCTTGGACGAAAAATATATAGACAGGCTTGAGAGTAAGATCTTTGAGGAGGGTTGTAGGAGCTATCGGCGAAAAAAACACAAAGTGGGCGAGATGAAGGTCTTTGATTCCTGTAGGGATTGGAAGACTGAATATCTTCAGATGGTGACTATAAAATAGATACGGCAGGTGGGACGGGACGGAGAAAGATTTTCGTCAGTTTGGAAGACAACGAGCAAGAAAGAGAAAGGTCACCGAAGTGAACCCTCCAAACTGTGCGGGAAATTCAGCGGGGGATTACATGGCAGAGCCTGTTATTTGAGATTGACTTATAGTGTTTTGTAGACCATACATTTGGGGTAAATCCATTGTTATAAGAATCAAACGGATCAACAGTTGGGCTAGTAGAACCGCCAAATTAGTTACGATAGCGGTCCGATCCATTGCTTGGAAGGTTATTGATATACTAAACGATTTTTCACAGTTCAACATATAACCATACGAACCATCACGGTTTAACTGGTTCACTATTTTAAGCACAATTTTTTAAACTTGAATTAAAAAAGTTATGATTTCTTTTGTGAGATGGTTTTAATGATTTGTTAGATGTTATGAATTTGAAATTGTTTATGGTCAATGAAAACGTCATTATTAAATTAGTGTATTATATAAGTCTTGTATGTTATACGTCATGAACGGTTCTATCAACGGTGAACCAAACAGTTTTGTAAGACTGAACCCTAAAATACTAACTTTTTCAGTTCAGTTCTAAAAACAGAGGGTAAATCCCATCCATGCTAGTCTTCCCCAAAACAATTATTTGAATCGGATAGTCCCCCACCATTCATGAGGGTTCTTAGTCAATTAACTAAACCAATTTGGTAGGTGATTTTTAATAATAAAAATGTTTGAACCTCTTCAAATAACGTGCCCTTAAAAGGGTTACCTACTTTTGTGGAAGAGGGAAGACCGAAGTCTAAGTGGGTAGATTAGCTTGCTTGAAATTATAATAATTTTTGAAGAAATTTCAAACTAATTAATGGGATAATCATCTTCCTTACCCGCGTGAGTCGTGACGTATTCTCCACAAAATGGAATATTCAAAGTTTTCTTCTATAAATAGCAGAGTCCCAGACCCTCGATACATAAGATTCATAGAGCAGAAACATGAGAGAATGTTCTTCAGAGAGCTCAGATTTCCGCACAAACAGAGAGTCAGAGAGAGTTGTTGTTTTATCCGTGAGGCAACCGACTGCTAATCTTTTTTGTGCAATACTAGACAGTATCGTGAACGTCTTAAAATTGACTTAGCTCATAAATTAGCTGAATTCCACATCCCTATTTTTTATGTTCGGTTTCTGACAGTCGGAGGCGATGATGAAGAGGTTAGGAGTGGATAAGGAGATGGGTGGAGTTCTAGGATATGGTTAATAACCCTCGATTAGCATAACCAGATTTGGCCTCTTGATTTAAAGTGGAATCATATATAATGGTTGAGATTAAAAGGCTTTCATATTTTTTGTTTTAATTTGGATTTCAAAACTTTTTATACAGGTAGACGAGTTCATTGTGATCCACAAAATGATATTATGTTTAATATTTTTTGAGAGAATATTTTTCGTACAACCAAGGTACTACTCTATGCCACCTTCATTTCCACTCAAATTTTGAAGATTTTTGCCAAGACATATCGAGCTCATCGTTATTTATTGGATATACAATTTGACGGGAAAAAAATTCAAGACCAAATATATCACCCTATACTGAAGGGCAGAGCTAGAGTTTAATGAGTGGGTTGCATGACACCCCCTTAAATTTGGAGAAAACACAAAATCTAGTTGTATTAGTATATTAATAATGATATTTGTACCCTAAATATTAATGTCAATCGTCAAATCTAGGGGTGCAACAATTTGGCTCGTATTGCATTGCATCGAACCAAACCGAAGTTTCGACCGAACCTAGTGATGGCAACAAAACCCGAACCCACAAGTACCCATCCGACCCAACCCGGTCAACGCGGGTAAAATCCGTTCACTACTCACCTGGTTGGGTTGGGTTTAGGTAAACCCGCCCCATGGATACCCGCCCACACCCATATAATTAATTTTTTCGGTATATTTAATATTCTAAACAACTAATCTTATTTATGTTTGTGGAGACATGTCTAATTTTTTCTTTCTAATTGTGTATAATGAAGTTGATGTTATTGAGTGGAGAGTGAAAAAACTTAATTGATAAGGAGGAAGAAGCTTTCAATTAATCATGTTATTTATGGATAATTTGTGATTTGCTTCAATTTTCTTAAGGTTTCTAGATTGGTGTTGAACAATCTGTATAGTTAATTTGTGATTTGCTTGAATTTTCTAGAATGGTGATTTATATATGGATAATTTGTATTGAGAGATTGATATTTGACTTTAATTTTGATAGGAACTTGTCATTGTAAATTTTTTATGACCAAAACCCGTGGGTACCCATGAACCCGTAGATACCCAGCGGGTTGGGTTAGGTTTGAGTTTTTAAAACCCAGTAGGTTTTACCCCGGGTTTTTTCCATGAATAAACCAATGGATTTGGGTTTGGCAAAACCCAACCCAACCCGACCCATTGCCATCCCTAACCGGACCACACCACACTGACCATAATATGGCCCGGTATTTGATCCCATGAATTGTTTAAATAGTGAAGAAAAATATACCGAAGTGAAATTTGGACCGTACCGAATGCATAGTTGGTCCGGTCCTTGGTCCATAGAAGTCTCTTACTATTGGACCGTGGTTCTCCTGAGCTTTGGGCGGACCGGACCGTTGCAAACCTTTAGTCCAATCTTCTATTGTTAAACCATAAAAAATCATATAAATTAATTTTATCTAATAATTTCTACACAATATATTCTAGTTTATCAAGATGTATAAGAGGTGCATATTATTTGATGAAATCATTAAAATTTTATGACAACTATAGCCTGAAGATCAAATTAGTTTTCATCAATGCATTTATTTTTGACAATAGATTTGTTTTGTTACTACTAGTAATCAATGCATAAGTCGATAACAATTTATGCAATGAGACGATTGACCAACCTTTACATCAAACGAATTGCAATTGTGAATGGTTATTTGGTGGAATATATTATTTGTCATATATTATTTGTCATATTAGGCCACCAACTATGACAAAAAATGGACTTGTCATGTTTAATTTACTATATGTGACAAAAGTTGTCATAATAGAGTTATATTGTGACAAAAAAAAATTTCAAGTAATATCAACGCACAATAGTTATATCCTCTACCCAAGACCCCAAAATGACAATTAGTGTAGCCACCCTACAAAATCGAAGGACGCTATCTCTACAGGGGACAGCAGCAGGGCTTGTCTTGCCACTCTATAGGTAGCCCAGTTGACAGTCCTCGGGGCCGAGCTCAAGTGAATCCAAGAAAAACATGAACTCAACAACTAAATAGAATCATGAAGTAAGGGCCCGCCCACCGAGTCTTCACAGAATCTATCGTTAAGGTGCCGGATAACCACTTAAGAATCACCTTCAATGATGGCGAGGGGGGATACTGCGAGAATGCACTAATGAAATGGCATCCCTGGCAGCCAGCAGCTCTGCAAGATAAGGATTCGAAACTCCCAGATGGTGGAACCCCAAGGCCAAAAAAATCTGCCCATCCGTTCCTCGAATGACGAGGCCTAACGAGCAACCCGAGTGACGAACAGCAGCATCAAAGTTGACCTTGATAAAACCTTCAGGAGGACCAACCCAAATGGAGAGACGTGAGGGCTGGAGGCGGGGAAAAAGGATCTAGCGATGAGGGGAGACTGAGGAATATTCTTGGACTTGGAAAAAGAATTTACGGGCAAGCGAACTGACTAGTGGTTGAGTGAATTCAAATACCACTTTATTTCTAGATTTCCAAATTTTCCACAGAAGGCAAATACAGGGAAGATAGTGGATTTGGAAGCTTTCCGAATTCATAACATGTCGCCACCAGATACCAAAATTTTCAGTTGGGGCGGAGAAAAGTAAACTGCTTAATCCGACCATAGTCCAAAGATGTAAAGCAAGAGGACAATGGAAAAAGAGGTGTTCAATACTCTCTTGACTATCCCAACAACTGGACAACGAGCTTGGCAGTTAATTCCCCAGGATCTAAGAGCTACCATAGTTGGCAATATTACTTTCAAACATTGCCATATGAAGAACTTTAGTTTTGGTGGGACGTCGAGTGCCCACGTTCTTTTCCAAACAGAAGGATCAATGATGGAAGCCATCGATTTTTGCCTAAGCACCAGGATTTTATCCAAGGCAAGATGGTATCCTGTTTTTACAGAATAAGATCCATTTTTGGTAAAGTGCACAAATAAACTTGTCTTGATGTGGTAGAATGGGAACTAACATATTGCGAATGAGGTCAACTGGTTTTTCTTTGAACCAGTGCCTTAATCTAAGGACATGTCATTCCCTTTGACCTTCTCAGATGAAAAAGGGACACCCTCGGACTGTTATCACCCTCTTGCAGCCTAAGCTCAGGAGGGCATGGTTTATTGGCTAATAACCAATTATCTTTGAAGGCTTCTATGTCGTTTCCATCGCCTACTTGCCATCGCCATCCTTGCGAGGAGCTCTCGCCCAAAAAGGATACTTCTCCATCCCCAAGATGGGTTATAGCCAATGGATGCTTTCAATATCGTATTTTTATTGAAATATCTTCTTTTATACAATCGGCTAAGGAGTGAGTCAGTGTTTGACCAAATGCGCCAACATAGCTTGGGTAAAAGAGCTTGATTAAAAACCCTAAAATCCCTGAAGCCAAGTCCTCCATGAAATTTACTTGGAGCGAGACCTTTCCACGATACCCAGTGAATTGGATGATCAAAATTATTAGCAGAACCCCACCAAAACCTTGCCAAAAGGCCATTTAATTGTCGACAAGTGTCAAATGGGAACTTAAAGCACGTCATACCATGAACTGGTATATTAGTTGCTGAGGTTCTAATTAGAGTGTCCTTAGCCACCTTGGAAAGGGTTCGTTTTTTCCAACCTTGCAATTTCTTGCCCATCTTTCCTCAACATAGAGGAAGGTATCCTTTTTGGATCTTGGAATTAGGGAGGGTAGGCCTAGATAAGAATCATTTTCTCCTATAGCCCAACTCCCAACTGAGATCCCATGAAACTTGCATCTTCACTCTTAGTATTTCTACTAAATAAGACTGCCGATTTGGAGAGGTTTACTTTATGGCCATTTAGAATTTCATAACCCTGAAGCAAGGATAAGAGGTTCGAACAAGAAGCCCGGGAGGCTTGTAAGAAAAGGTAAGAGTCATCAGCAAAGAAGAGATGAAAAATCATAGGACAGTTCTGACGTATCCTTACACCTTCCAAGAAGCCCATGCTTACTGCCTGATTTATCATTACAGAGAAACCTTCTGTGCATATAGCAAATAACAGAGAAGATAGAGGGTCACCTTGTCGTAGTCCTCTAGAAGGTTTGAAGTACTATGAAGGGAAGCCATTAATGAGGATGGAATAGGAGACAGTGGTGACACACTCCTGGATCCAATATACAAACTTACTATTGAACCCTAATTCCTTCATCATTTTGAAGAGAAAGGCCACGCAATACGATCATAAGCTTTCTCCATATCTAGTTTTAAGGCCATCCAGCACTTCGACCCTGAGTAAAGGGTTTTGATATGGTGGGTGACCTCATGGCTGATCATGATATTATCTGTTATCTGGCAATCTTTGATGAACCCATTTTGAGATTGAGAAATGATTGAGGGCAAAACCTTGCTAAGTCTATTGGCTAGTATCTTGGAGATAATCTTATAGACCACTTGGCAAAGGCTAATGGGCCTGAGATTTTTCATAGTACGATTCCGACCCTTTTTGGCACTAAGGAAATCCAAGTCCGATTAAAGCTTCTCAACAGTCTTCCGGTGTGAAAGAAAGTTAGGACTGCCTGGGTAATGCCTTCTCCAACCAAGGGCCAATAATGTTGGTAAAAGCCGGCTGTGAACCCATCTGGGCCTGGAGCTTGAGTTTTGCCCAGGCTGAAGACCGCTTTTTTGACTTCCTCTGCGGTGATAGGAGCTATTAACCCCAGATTCTGCTCTTCTGTAAGGGTGTTTGTGAATACTAGATTGGAGAGACTTAACCCGCTCAAATTTGACTTTGGAAGAGCCCTTGGTAGAACCTCATGGCGATGCTACATTTTTCTACTTCTTAAGTACACCAGTTTCCTCTTTCATCTCAAGTCCCCATATTATGTTGTTTAGACGCCTTGATGAGGGAACCAGGTGAAAATAGGCTGAATTTTTATCCCCTACTTTTAACCAGTAGTACGAGATTTATGTTTCTAATAGATCTCTTCTCTTTTATATTGGATGAACAAGTTCTCTTCAAGGATCGAATAAAATTCCAATCCACCATTTGGTCGTTCCTGGCTTTTTCCAATATGGAGTTAAGATCGTTAATCAATCTAGCTGAATTGGATTGACCTCCTTTGCACCATTCTACTAGGGAGTGCATCACTTGCAACAATCTAAAAAATAGACCAATATTGTATAGAGCCTATGACTTGTGAACCCCAGACGTACCTAATGATTAGCTCAGCCTCTGGCATTGATGTCCAACGAATATCGAACCAGAATAACCTTTTAGAATGAGGAGCCATGACACTAATAGTCAGACGTAGTAGTCGATGATCTGAACCTCTATCATAGAGGTGGTATAGGCACGAGTTTGGCCAAATAGTTCATCCAAGCAGGTGAGACAAATACTCTATCAATCCTTTGCTCGCTTGTAATTCCATTCCTGCGCCGATTTGTCCAAGTATACTTAGGCCCTTGGAAAGGAGGGGTTCAAAGAGACCGGTTTGGTGAAGGAAATCCCACAAAGGATGAGCTTTGTCCATAGGCCAAGTTGCACCCCCTAATTTGTTTGATAGAAATAGAGAGCAGTTGACATCCCCTATGATTAGCATCAGAAATGCTGAACGAGAATCTTTTTATTTCATCTAATTGTTCTTGTCTCTTCGAGATGATGTAAGAAAGAAAAACTCCAATTAAAACGAAACGTGGACACTCACCGTAGAATGAGGAGTTATTATTGATGATGGAAATGACAATAAAAAAGGAGGTGGACCTAATAACAGACGTTGAGGCCATACATGGCCAAGCAAAGACTAATCCTCCTGACATACCGGTAGTATCAACAATGTGACAATCCGAAAACCCTAGCGAGGAAATAAAAGACGACACCGTACTCCTTGAAGACATTGTCTCACTTAGGAAAAGAAACAATTTAGCTAAAAACGATGAGTTTCGAGCGTTTGGAATGTCAAGGGACTCCTCACACCTTGACAATTCCACGCGAATACATTCATTTATCGGTTTTGGGCCACTTGGGGTTGGCTTCCTCCACCCTTATCTTTTGCGAATTTTTGGTACTGATTTCACCACACCTTCTTCCTGCTCCTGGATACATATTCCCACATTTCTTCGAGTATAGACAATAGGAGATCCCGAGGATTCTACCAGGATGGCCTTGCCTTTTGATTTCCCATTTTCGACCAGTCCAATCAGAGAACATGATACTGCAGATTCTGAAGATAGTAAGTGGGCCTCGAGATTTAGAAAGCCCATTTCTCCTTGATAGCCAAACGGTTTAGTTTTATCCAAATCTTCAAATAAAAAATATGGATTTTCATCGCAAAATAAATTACCTAGCACAAAGGATTAGGTTGGCTCCTACACTTGCAATGGGATTGGATTTTCCATAATTGGATCACTGCTTCCTTGCCCATTAATATTTTCGGATGGCTTGAGCAGGCCCTTCTACCTACACTTGTCTCCTGATGGCTTGAGCAGGCCCTTCTACTCAGCCCAGGTAGCAATTCAACACCTGCCCTTTTCAGCACAATCAGACTGCTCCCTTCCATGTTCATTGGGCTTGTGTTCTGTTGGGCCCTTGAAGGGTTGGAGAGCTGGGCTTGCCCCCTTTCTCTTCTCCCTCTCTGATTGCCTCTGCCTGCCCCCGAAGCAGAGAAGGCTGCCAGATTCCGTTCCTGAGACTGACTAGTCGGCGGAGCTTCCAGGAGTAGTCTCGCTCCTGCTTGGCGCCGTGTGGATTGCCCAGCCTGCCTCCAGACATTGGATCCTCTACCACGTCCACCATTTCGAATCGAGGCATAGGAGAATTCATTGATTTTTGGCCCCGTCTTGTTGCCAATGATTCCTGGCCAAAGCCATCATCTCTTGCAATTAACTCGAACGAACAATTGTCCTGATTATGTCCAATTCGTCTGCATCGATAACATATTGTTTTGACTCCCTCGTACCTGAGGGAGACCTAGAAGGAGAGCGCCACAGAGCCATCCAGATTCCTCTTTCTTGCCTCAAGCCTGTGTTCAAGCGGAGCCGATACATCAATCTTAACTCGTGCTTTGAAGACACATCTTGAGCTCTCCCAAACAGCATACATAGACGCATCCTCCATGGTGCCAAGCCTTGAAACCAGCATAGCGCCGAGAGCCACGGTTCGATATTCCTCTGGCAAATCCCAGAGTTGCACCAAATATGGCACCCAGCCAATTCCTGAAATAATTCTTCTAAGAGAGTCTCCCAATTTTTGAATGTGAGGATTTTCGATTGGATGAACCAAGGAGCCTTTCCGAGTGCCACATTGTAAATTGTAATCGACTTGATTTGCAAAGACGAATTGAAACAGTCCTAATCCGGCATCCAATACCGTTACCGTTGCTCTTTTGGCCCAGATGTTATTGGCCATGTGTTGAGCTTTGATTCGGGACGGATGGGATGAGCAGAGGAGTCGTCCGACGAGACTCAGCCTTGCTCTGTTCAGCCCAGCCTCCAGAACCTCGTCTGTAAATTCCAGAGGAGCAGCCATTGGAACGGAAGGAAGGGAAGGGGAAGGCTCTGGTTTTTTTTTTTTTTTTTGAAAAAGGAACAGGGGAAGAGGAACAGAAGTTGGAGAGGTACAAAGTTTGAAGGATGGATCTGAATTGCTTGATCATTGAGTTGTGGAGTTGGGGTTATAAATAGACCCATCAGAGATAATTGGAGAGGCTGGTCATTAAAGCCCAATTCGAACGAGCTTAATCTGCGGCCGAAATAGGGCCAGAACGTCTCTAAAAATGGACACTAAATACAAAGTCGTTGAGTACACAGCAGGCTCCAAAAAATGGTCCAAGATTGAATGAGGGTGCATGAATCAAGGCATTACAGGCTTGATAATACCAATAATTTGGTTTAGGGAAGTCCATTAACTTCCTTAAATGTAGTCACAGGGACTTAATGCTATCAACGGTAATTACCGTTTTAGAAGAGACTCTCTCTTCTTAAATCTTGCCCACGAGTAATGGCTTCCTAAGCCAATTTTAATTAGGGAGCCGACGGTCACCCAAAAAATAAGTTTCGGCGATGTTATCCGTTGCACCCTTAGATCGGTCACTAGAAGCAATCTTCCTGTCGAGTGAGACTAGAGGGGGAAGAAAGGACTATCCAAGTAGGCCACCGGAAAAGTGTTTTTTGCGGATTGTAGGGGAAAGAGTACAAACTGGAGGCAATAACTGAGAATTATATAGAAGGAACAATTAAAGAAGTTACCAGTGGCTCCCGCCAAATCGTAAAATTTTAAACTTCCCGCTCAATTCTGGCTCAAGACTGGTTGTGACACCGTGAACGATATATGGTCGTCACTTTGGTGGATCGTGAACAGCCGATAAGCCTCGGCATCGAGGCTTATCTGCCTGACTGTGGAGACATCGGTAATGGCTCCGCCCGCCGAGAAAACGAAGGCGATAGTTTCGCCGAGATCAAATATTAGTTGCATTGCCGCTTCCATGTTCGGTTCCATTGTGGCCTAAGAGATTGAGGTTGTCGTCAGAGTGGTAGAATCCTCTATTCTTGCTATACTTCTTTTCTCCCCTTTTCTAGGCTCGATATTTTGGGCCAACGAGAAAATTCCAACGCATGTTCAAACGAAAACGAAAATAGGTTAAGGCTGTCATAGAAAACAATACTTGACTTGACCAATTTCTTGTTGTCATTTGAATGTTGTCACTTTATGTCTTGTTTACCCCGCAAATACGGCTACAGAATGACAAAACACACTGTCACCTTATGGTTTGTCACATTAGGTGCAAAAAATTCTATGATATGACAATAGATTTTGTCATAATATGTCATGCAACATGAAATAAACGTTTTATGTGAAATTGCTTTAGAATTGCTATTTTTTCTACAAGTCCATTTGGCGGGACTATTATTCCCCTTCCCCCCAAAACGAAAAAACCCCCCAATCCTCTCTAACCCTTCAGCGCCAAGAACAGAAAACCCCAATTCCTTCTCCTCTGAGAATTGAAAAGTCCAAATCGATCTCCCCTTATCCTCTTTAGCGATTCACCTAGCTACGTTCTCCTCCCCGAGAATCCATTGTCCGGTAAGTCTCGCTCTTCTCCTCGCCCTAAACTCCTTGTCCTCTGTGATTTTTATTTTGATTTGCAGGGCAGAGCTGGTTTCCTCATGTTTCTTCTTCTACCTCCGTCGTTCATAGGTGCTCTTGCACAAGTGTAGGGATTTCAATCTGAATCAACGCTCTCCGATTAGAAGATCGCTATTTCCACCGACGTCCTGCCTTCGCTATCGCGAGTGCCCTCCGTCTACAACCATTCGATTAAGTTTGGCTGTCGATTTTGTGTACTCAGTGTACGGATTGGCTTACATAGATATATGTTAGGCCTGGTTTTTAGCTGGTGCGCAAGATGAGTCAATTTGATGGAATGGATTTTGATGAAAGCGATATATGTGAAAAGTGCTCTTTGATGGGGATGGT
The DNA here is from genome assembly GCA_946122785.1 of Linum tenue. Lineage (NCBI taxonomy): Eukaryota > Viridiplantae > Streptophyta > Magnoliopsida > Malpighiales > Linaceae > Linum > Linum tenue. Next base: position 23,235,720 of record CAMGYJ010000007.1, on the reverse strand, counting down.
GGTTGTTTGCAACTTGTGAATGTTTTTTAGGATACCCCAATTTATTTGTTGTGTCATGAAAACAGATTGGTCTTCTTCATTTATTGTTGCAATTGGATAATGTGCCCTTGTTCTTGTTGATTCTGAAACATGTATGATGTTAATCACCATGATTTTTGGGTTGAACTAAGATGACTATCTCTTTACTTGTGGTGGTAAATATAAGTTGTTGTAAGCTGCAGCAGCATGTTGCGTGTACTGTTTATCTCCTTCCTAAGTTCAAACAAGCATATATTGTTTACTAGATTTGAGCCCCTTTGAACTAATTTCAAGGTTAAATACTACTTGCAGGTTAGTGTCTGACTCGCTATGACACAACTCCTAACAATGGCCAAGTGTAACCAATGAAAGGGACTGCAATATAGTGGCTCAAGTAATAAATATCGAATCCACGGGTCTGTAGAATTACTATTACTCATCTTCAGTTCATTATCTAGCAAACAACATTTAGATGGAAGAACTAAAACTACTATAACAAACTACAGTTAAAGTTAATCTAATTACAGGTTGGGAGCTCACTTAGGTATGATTGCCCCTAGGCACTAGCCAGATTAATGATTGATAATCTCTAACCTGTTTCACTTACATTCACAATGCGGAGAATCCTTGACTAGACCTTGAATCTAGACTCAATCGATACAAAGCATTGAATCAACCCTCGACTAAAGCAATCGATCCAATACTATCAATCTATGGTGCTCTATTGAACTAATCAGGTATTCGCTCTCATAGGATCAAAGCAGAATCAATAATCTCGACTAAAGCAGAATTGAATCATGAAAACGTGCATAGATTGAATATGAACTCAAGATTATCAAGTAGGAGTACTCATACAATCATCTAATCAAACAAACATGACTTGGGTTCCTCAAAACCTAAGTGAAGGGATTTACTCCATAGAGAAGAAAGAGACTGCAGTAAGAATATTCAGATGATCAGTCTTCAAGTCTGGGCTTGTTCCTCGAGCTTTCAAGGAGTAGAAATCCTCCGATTCCACTCCAAGATTGCCCTCAAATTGCCATCTCTCTCTTTGGTTCATCCTGTAACACCCTGATAATTTAGATTTAGGTTCGACCTTTATACGTGATCGGTTGGATTGACGGTTAAGTACTAAGAGTTACAACCGCGGATTAGGAATAATAATAATAACTATTATTATTATTACTATAATTAAAATAAATTATATATATCCTAACCTAGAGGGCCGAGCGGCCCTCTCTATAATCCCCCCCCCCACCTTTTTTCCCTTCCACGCAAGGAGCAGCAGCAACAGCCGCGGAGAAAGGGAAAAAAAAAGAGAAGCAGCACCGCCGCCCCTGCTTCCCATCGCGAGCGAGCCGCCGCCTCCCTGTGCCCCGACCACGACCTCTTGAGTCAATTGCCTAGAGGGACGTATCCTTCTCTAGAACAACCGATCAAGGCGTTCTGAACTAGACTCCCTCTATCGAATGAGGTTCTCAATCGATACAAAGCATTGAATCAACCCTCGACTAAAGCAATCGATCCAATACTATCAATCTATGGTGCTCTATTGAACTAATCAGGTATTCGCTCTCATAGGATCAAAGCAGAATCAATAATCTCGACTAAAGCAGAATTGAATCATGAAAATGTGCATAGATTGAATATGAACTCAAGATTATCAAGTAGGAGTACTCATACAATCATCCAATCAAACAAACATGACTAGGGTTCCTCAAAACCTAAGTGAAGGGATTTACTCCATAGAGAAGAAAGGGACTGCAGTAAGAATATTCATATGATCAGTCTTCAAGTCTGGGCTTGTTCCTCGAGCTTTCAAGGTGCAGAAATCCTCCAATTCCACTCCAAGATTACCCTCAAATTGCCATCTCTCTCTTTGGTTCATCCTGTAACACCCTAATAATTTAGATTTAGTTTCGACCTTAATACGTGATCGGTTGGATTGACGGTTAAGTACTAAGAATTACAACCGCGGATTAGGAATAATAATAATAACTATTATTATTACTATTACTATTACTATATTAAAAAAAATATATATATATACTAACCTAGAGGGCCGAGCGGCCCTCTCTATAATTCCCCCCCCCACCTTTTTTTCCTTCCACGCAAGGAGCAGCAGCAACAGCCGCGGAGAAAGGAAAAAAAAAATGAGAAGAAGCACCGCCGCCCCTGCTTCCCATCGCGAGCGAGCCGCCGCCTCCCTGTGCCCCGACCCCGACCCCGACCTCATCCCTTTCTTTCTAGGTAAGGATCACGAACCCCTTCGCGATTTCTAAACTCGATTTATCGATAGTCTAATCCGAAACTCGTATTTTTATTAGCGATGACGTTGAGGGTTCGATCAACAAGGAGATCAACGTCCCGGGTCATCCAACCTAGGCCTAGGCACGTTCTAGAGGTAAGGGAACTCAATCCCTTTGAGTTAGATCGATCGATTTGGCACGTTACAGGCTTTTAGAGACAGATTTTGGGTGGTCGCTAAAGATGCTGGGAATTTTCAGAAACGTATTTTTGGATATTTTAATTATTTCGAGTCTCTGTGGGTGTTTGCTCCTAGTTTTAATAATTTTATTATTTTAGGGACGTCCAGGAGATGGCTGAATTTAATTTGGGAATTTTTGAAGATGTATTTTTAATTTTAGAAATTGTTCTAATATTTGTTTTAATTAAATAAAAATCTTTCCTAGGAATTTTTAAGGGTTGGATAATTTTCCAGGGTATAGGTGCTCATGATTGACCTGGGAAAATTATTGTCCAAAATTATAAGAAAGTTCAAGTTAGTTGAAAAATTCGTCCAAGATAAAAATAATTAAGAAAAATAGTCGGTTTTGAAGGGATTTTCTTGAAAAATTTTAAAGGGGGTTAAGGGACCTTTGGAATGAGGTCTGAAGATGGTTCTTTGAGTAGAGGGTGTCTGGGTAGATAAAAAGGAGGCTTTTAAATCGAGAAAGGTTGTCTTAGAGTATGAATTTCTTATTAATAGGTTTCCTGGGATAATCCGGCTAAGGAGGGAAAGAAGGTGAGAAAGTTAGCAGCGATTGAACTTCGTAGTCTCTCGTGATGAAGAGGTTCACACCGGTTAGTAGGATAGGAAGAGTCGTGTCTAGCGGAGGCAAGGGAAGGCCGAGAACTCGGCAACGACGATCGCGACTGGCGGGGGTAAAGCGATGGAGAGGCCCCGACCCTATCCTCCTAGAAGACCCGGGTGTCGGGAGTTCAAAGTTGGCCGCTGAATTGTGGCCCTAGGAGGGACCTTGAAGAGAATGGCGGCGGAGCTCCGATGGTTAGGGTCGTTGAAGAGGAAGACGATGAACCGATAGAGGAGGAGCCAAAAGAGAAAAACGCGCGGGGCTTGAGCGTGAGAATGCAGACGTTGATGCGACTAAAGAGGTGAGTGTAAAGGGGGTAAAATCTCTGTCGTAGGTCTTTTAGTTTCCGCTTTTCGTTCAAGTTATTATTTAGTTAATTTTTCTAGTATGCGCAATATGTGTGTGAGGCATCCCACCGCCTGTGAGGGTGAAGGCACGCGTTGTGTTATGTATGAATGTATGTGATGTTGTATGGATTGATGGTATGAGGAACCCCGCGGCGGTTGGGTCACTACTGGATGGCGAGACGTAATGCAGTAGTTGAAGGACATGGACTGGACAGCGAGACATAACGTGTGCCATTCCCGGGTTTGGGTATGCAACTGGACGGCAAGACGTAACGCGGTTGGCATACTAGGGTAGGGAACCGGACGGCGAGACGTAACGCGGTGGTCCCTTGTGTTGGTGTCTATGGATTAAGAATATAAGTAAAGGAATTCTAAAGATAAGATATGAGTAGAGATCTCTCATAGACTGTTTGATAGTAAAGTTTAAAGGATGAAAGTGAGAACGACTTTCGTCTAAGTAAGGCATTCCCCTAAATGTGTTTAGTAAGGAGTTTGCCTAGGCAA